>JABWTJ010000086.1:1385513-2611555 GCA_016801875.1 Solanum sitiens | reverse complement strand
AGGGGTTGTTGGGGTGGGTAGGGGGGGGGAGACGATGGTAGGGATGAAAAAAAATAAAATTTTCAAGTTGAAAACATTTTCTAAAAATAAACTTAATTTTTTGTGGAGGGGGAGAGGGGAGGGTGAGGGGGCCGGTACGGTGGGAGGGTGGGGGGTCGAGGGTAAAAATATTAATAGAAATCCATATATGAAAGTTTTGAAAAATCGCTTCTAAAACTTGGCAACAGACGGTTTTTTGAAAAATTGGAGAAAACTTGCAATACCCATATATATATGACTCGTAGTTTACCCATAAAATACCTATATTTTAATAGGTAAAATATGGGTATAAGCCCAAATATTATCCATATTCTATTTCAGATCACTCTTTCAATCCATATTTAATAGGCTATTTGGGCGGGTCAATGAAATGACTTAAATTGCCAGCACTGGTTTGCATCATATTTCACGCTAAAATTTTTGGAGCCGTTTGATACCTGAGATAATTTATATAATAATTTTGAACTAATATTTATAACTAATTTTGTTCTATATTTGATTTGAGATATTAATTTTAAAATTGTTCTACTCTATAAATATATAGTAGGCGATTATTAAATAATTTTTATAAAATATTTTTATTTTTCTCACTCCGCATACTAAAAGACTCTGAGCGTAATAATTCTATCAAACGACATGCAAACAGATTAATTTATGTATGGTACAAATGACAATATACCCTTGAACTATCGTAAATGGTACGCATATATTTCTACCGTCATACTTTTGGGACATTAGTGTCTCTGTTGTCCAAAAATTAGAGCATATATATCCTTCACTTTAACAAAAGACTAAACAAGGGACATGTCGTGGTGCAACTTTATCCGCCTAGTCGGCGAATAAAATTATGATACATGCATATCCGTTTGTATAAAGAATATTTATATATATATATATATATATATACTCTACTTTTTAAATGATAAAAACATTAATATTTTAAAAATATAATAAAAATATCTGAATATTATTTATAATAGTTCGAGATATATTTATTATACATGTAAAATAGATCACACATTCTGAATTTAATTATTTCTGGCAAAGGAATTAGCAGGAAGGTAGACTTTTAGCTTGTTTAATTTATTAAATTGTTGATCTCTTCGAGAAACGAATGAAATTGAAGTCTTCTTATCCTTCTCGATGCAAATAAAGAGCGGGTGAGTATAAAATTTATTAAATCAAATAAGGATATCATAATCAGTACAGCTCAAATTCCTAGACCTCTTTCAAAAATATCAAAGGGATAAATTACCTTCTTTCATTAGTCAAAGACCACCTCGTATAAATCATATTTTATATTTTCTGATATTTAATTATTTATTCACTTTTTTCTTTATTAGTTGTTGCTAGTTATTTATCTATTTTGATAAATCAAGAAATGAAAATTCTTTTACCTATTACATACTCTATTAATTACTTTGAAAAAAATAGATCTTTTTTTTAATCCATCCATTTCATAATTAATAAAGAGTAAAATCATAAACTCATCACAATGTCAATTATTATTTTCTTAATAAGAATGTCAATTCAAAAGTAGACAAGTAATTAGGTTTATGGGGATTACAGATTTATAATGACCATGTTTTTAAAACAGTATTTTTGTAAGAAAAAATCGCTTTTAACTTTACGCAATATCCCTATTGTGATACAAATAATAATTCTGATATACACTTTTCACCTAACGAAAATAAAAAATTAATTTAAAAAGATACATGTAGCAAACTTCAAAACAAAATTAGGAGCTAACTTGGAGTGAATCTTAATAAAGTTTTCATAAGTTTAACTAATCTATTGTATATACATATAAAAACAAAATAAATTCTATATACATATAATATAATAAGCTCACATTCATTCTATGAAATAAAATTAAGAACAAAGAAAATAAAAGTTCATTTTTGCAATAATATAATATTATATCTCCTTTGGGGAAAAAAAAGCCTCCTTTGTAGGCTCTTGATTAACATAATATGGATCAAAAGTTTCTTCTCTCTCTCATAGTCTATGTACACATGATTTAAGATTAAACAAAGAAATTAAACTACTAATTATTATTAATTAGTTTTTCATCATCCTAAGAGCCAATGCTTGAAGTTCACCCAACTCAGTTTGAGAAGGCCTCTTCCTACTATTGCTATTACTATTACTAGTGTAGGCCGCTTGATGATAAAACACTTGATCTAGTCGGCTTTGAATCTCTGGCATATTATTATTTATTCCATCGCTATAATGATCAATCGATTCAAGTGAACTTTGTGGTGATGAATTTGAATTCATAGTATATGTTGGATTATTATTATTGTTATTACTAGGTTGGAAAGATGATGTCATATTGTTGTTGGACCATTGATGAGGATAAAAGTTTTCTGAATTTCTTGAATGGTTGAGTAAACTTTGTGCCAGTTGAGTCTTCACTTGCATAAGTTGAGCTTGAAGATATGCTACCTAACAAATATAACCAAATTCAATTCAATATAAGGACCAAGAAAAAAAGAAATTGACATTGAGGATGTGTAGTATGTTAGCTAGGTAGTAAGGAAAATACTTTATGAAAAAAATAAATTATGTTCCACTATGCAACACTTTATAAAATTAAATTTATTTTTAATTATTACCCTTCTGATCATTCCCAAAACTATATATTCTCATACAAAATGTAAAGTAATTAAGTACCGATAAATATGAAAAGAAAAAAAACATCTCAACAATTCTCTTGAATTTTAAAAAATTTACTAAATTTTAAACTAGAGAGAGCATTTGACAATTTCACGGAAATAAAACATGCATAAACATATAAGTCAATTTATTTACTAATAATTTCCAATAAAACACCGTGAGTATATATGAATAGATAAATCCATTAACTAGAAGTATATTTTCATAACAAAAGTCTCACATCGATGGTTAATGAAATGGGTGAACTCCTTATAAGTCTTGGGCAATCCTCCTCCCTTTGAGCTAGCTTTTGGGGTGTGAGTTAGGCATGAGACCTAATTTCATATGGTATCAAAGCAGGGCACATCCAACCCGATGTTGGGAACCCCAAAATTAAAATTGTCCACGTACCAGGTGCTAAGCACTAAACGTGAGGTGGGGTGTTAAGGAATGACAAAAGTCCCACACCGTTGATTAATGAGATGGGTGGACTCCTTATAAGGCTTGGGCGAATTCTAATCGTTTTGAGCAAACTTTTGAGGTCTGACACCCAATTTCACATATTTTAACATGAAAATTTTGCATGTATAACTCTAACCAGCAACTAGAAAATCGAGTATTAGAGTTACCTGTTGTTGTAAGGAGTAAATATGTGCAACACAACCATAGACAGGATCTTTGATCCTAGCTTGAGCTTCATAAGCAATAGTAAATACAGCCTCACATCGATCGGGGACAGGAACGTGTAACAACAATTTCGAAACGTTACTAGCCCCAAACACCTTATGTATGGCTGCAAATCTAGCAGGACCTTGTTCTGAACAAAAATATGGAGCAAAAATACAATCAACAGCACACTTGCGGCGCAAAAATTTACATGCGCCGCAAGGTGATGAACCTGTCCCAGTACTAGACATAATATTATTAGTTGAAGATGAAGATGAAGATGAATAAAAAGCACACGAACAGACTAGGAAATGGTGCAAATGTGAATTAAGGTGGGGCTAATAGTGGACTTTGTAGGGAGTTTTTATAAGGAGTGTCAAATGTAAGGGGACAATATAAGGTATGTGTGTAGGGTTATTAGGGACATTTTGTAATGGCTTACGAGATTTTTGAAATTTATGATCTTAGATATTTCAGATAGAAATTAAAGAGTTTTTATGATTTTATAAGGAATATAGATTGTTTTAAAAAGATAAAATAAAATGTAATAAGTTATAAAAGAGTGTAGACATTAATTTGAGTATTGTAAATCACAAATTATATTATTCTTAAGTTTATGTGCATATAAAAGCTTTTCAATAACAAATATAAAAATATATTTATTTTCTTTAAGAGTTTAACTTATATACACTGACATTGGAGAAGAAAAATTACATCATCAGCTCACTTTTAGAAATATTTATTTTTTTTAATTTAATTATCCTATCTTCATATTTAAAGATTAACGATTCTTTTAGCTTCTCTTTTTCTTTTCTTTTTTTAAAGACCCTCGATAAATTTAAGATTGTTTTGCATTAATGTTCAAATATTTTTTATACTATTAACTTTGAGTATTACTTAAATAAATTGGTCTGAGTATTATTTAAATAAATTGGAATACATATGAAGGTATATGGATCAAAGTTTATTTTCAATTAATTTTTGTATTGTCGATAAAATGAATTAAGAAGAGAAAAGTTGAAGCAATGGAAGCATCTATCCAAAAACTTTTTTATGTTAAAAAGAAGACTTAATAAGTTATGAATAATTTTTTTGTGAAATCAATTAGTCTAGATTTTAAAGAGAAAAAAAAAAAGTAAAAAGTTACTATTGATAATTGTCTTAAATTGCTTCAATAGTGTTGATGGAGAATGAGGTAAAAATAATGAGTACAAGAAAACACTTCAAAATATCTTCTTATCTTTGGCAATCAAGAAGAATCCTAAACAAACTCATATAATTAATTTAGAGTTTAAATTATCATATAATATTTTTTATTATTATTTAAATATTAATAATAAGTAATATATTTTAAAAAATAAATAAATTAGTGGATATAAGTTAATCTCGAGTTCTCTTTCTTTAAATGTTAGTAAAAATATATCATTATTGTTGAGCAAACCGGAATAGAAGGAGGACTACTAAGAAAGAGTTCTAAATTTTATGCCTAAAGTAAAAAGATATTATTGAAAATATATTTTAAGCATAGTTTATTTGCCAAGTCTTTTGTTTTAATTTTGGGTAAAGGCTTTTTCTTTTTATGCATAGTGGTGGAGTCCAAACAAATTAATAAGGAGATTATAAAAAAATCTAGAAATACCACATCTTTTTATTTTAGTGGGTAATTTGGTATGGAGATTAAATTAGTGTGGGATTATAATTTTTGAATTAATTTATTCTATCTGAGACATGGTATAAGTTAATTCTAAGTTGAAAATATGATGGAAATAATATATTAAATATATTTTTTTAACTAGGTCCCCCCTCGGTGTCTTACACGTCTTCTTCGACCCTGCCGAAGCTGCTTTCTTTCTTCAGGTAGTGAAGTCACTCCGGTTTGTGTATGACTTGACGCTCTAAAGTCTGTATCTTGCCCCTAGTTACTTAATCGTATTCGACTTCTATCGCAGATCTGTTATTTCTTACGCATTTCTTTCCATTAGCTCTCCAAGCTTCCTTAACTCATATTTATGTCCTTCAATTTTGATAGCGCACAATTGTAGACACTTAAATTCGTATAAAGTTGAACAAATAGACGCACACATCCTATGTGATATCGTACATGGCAATTTGTGTCTTACATGGTGTCCTAAGCGTGTTATGTCATGTATGGTTCATGTGTTCACTTGTTTAACTTTATACAAATTTATGTTTATATTTATGCATATCCAAAATAGAATGACATAATATAAAATTAGCTCAAGTTAAAAAGTAAATTTATGTATTACGTCAATATGACATCTCATAATTAAGTTTGATATTCGATTTATACCATGTTTGGTTTATCCATACCATTAACCAAACATGGCGCTAAACTCTTATATCAAATTAAACCCAATATATCTAACCTTATTCTATGTACCATACGATTAAATAAATCTTTTTTTTTATATATTATAGCTTGAGTGTGTATATATTATTGATTTGTTAAGTTTCTTATTTGCATTATTATATTAGTTCCAATTGATGTAGAAAAGCCCAAATCTTTTTTTATTTTAGTGTTTGTTTACCAGCTTTAATTTTGCTAGTCGTGGTGACAAAGAAGAGGGGCCACTATAATTTGTCATGTTGTTAAATGTTAATATTGAACGTTACGTTTTAATTATTTAAAAGTAGATTAAAATAATTTTTCCATCTTTCTAATTTTTTAAATAATTTCCCGCCGAACGCCGCATCTGGGAACTGCTGCTTCTAAATAATTTTTGTTGCTTTCTCTTATAAAAAAAAAAATTAGTTTTTCTTTGATTTTATCTAATGACACGTGGTGGTGATGCTTTTGTACTTTGACTTTCAAACTGGGCTTTGTTTCATTTTCATTCTTTTTCGAAATTTATTTTTCTGACGAGTTATTATATTAAATAAATTTGAGGTAATTTGATGGGAGATGTGTGGGACATGAAAATAATAATAAAAATAATTTCACATGGCATAAGGAGCTCATGGTAATTTAGAGCTTTTTTTTTAAAAAAAAAGTAATTTAGGTATGAAATTCATGAAATAATGAAATATTTAGAGCGGTGTTAATCACTTGCGATAAATCCATGTGTGGTTAGACTTGAAATCCCTTGCAGGAGATTCTGGAGTGCGATGTAAATGTAGTATTAGGGGTGGAGTTATGATGGTATCAGGTGTACCGTTCATTGAAAACTTACATTATATATAGAGGAAATGATCAAAAATATTTTTTAACTTTGTTTTATTGGTTAATTATATTTTTACCTTTTACTCGCAGCGCAATGGCAATGACATGCACGAAATTTACATGATGCTTAGGTTTAATTCCTTGCGTCCACATTTTGTTTTTCTTTATTGTGGTCTACTTAAAATCTGAAAGATATTAAAAAACGTATAAATTTTAACGTGGACTACTGAGTAATAGCTCTGTGGCAATTGTTGGATATCCATAATAAAATTTCTAGCTAAGCTAATATCAGTAGCATTCATATTTCTTCATCAAAGAGTATTTTAATATGAGTTTATGGTCAGAAGCAAAATAAGAATTTATATTTTATGGATTCAAATTTATAATTCTACCATTCAAATCTACAGAATCAAAGAAAATTATATTTGTGCATATTTAATGAAATCTTTTTATCATATAACATAGTCTAAGTCAAAATCTATGGGTTCATATGAACACATTGCCAATACATTGGATATGCCCTTGGATACAACTAGCGTTATCATGGTTATGATTAAAAATTAAATTGAACCGCAGTTCAAATTAATCGATATTTGGTAGGTTAGATTATAAATTTTAAAAATCAATACTATTTGATTTGATTTTAATTTTTTATTAAAAAAATCTCAAGCATAATCAAATCAAATCAAATCAAAAAATTATATGTAAAAAAATAATAATTATTTATATATTATTCATTAAATTAAATATATATTTTAACTTTAAGGAAAAGAACACTTAATTAGGTTTCAATTAAATAAAATGTCATGTTTTCCTTTATTTGATTTTATCAAGTTATGCCTCATTAATTAGGTCCAAGATCACTTTTTCTCCTAACGGAATATCAACGTCTTGGTATTATACATTCAATAAAGACCTTGGGAATTTGATGTTTTGTGATTTATGAATTCCCAAATGCTCATTAAATCTGTGCAAACATAAGTATGACCTCGGATTAACTAAAAGTGAATTAAGGGTGTGGAAAATATATTTTTAGAAATAAGTGATTTTGTTATTAATATTAAAATGATCTGGTATTTGGTTAGTAAGATGAAAATATTATGAGATCACTCCTATACTCCCTTGTTTTTCACTTTTGATTGCCGCACTCCTGTTGGATTTATCAAAAATACATTAATTTTGAAAAATTCGACATATACCTATTGATATTTTTGAAGAGATCGGAGAACACAACTATAATGCTCGTACATACAGAGTAAGGGAGGAAAACAAGCGGCAGTATAGTCAAATGGATATGTTTATAAGAGATTCGTCATCGTAACAAAAGAAAATGGCATTTTGCAGAAAAAAAGATAGCATGTTATGTTATGTTACGTTACGTTCGTTGCACAATACACCTTTGTCATTTATGAAATGCAGCAAACATGCAAACCTTTCAACACTCCTATATGTCATAAGGAAAGCTCGGATAAGGTATGATCATGTCTTGATCATTGGTATGTAGCTATTTTTTAGGATAATCAAATGGACGAGTTGAATTAAATATTGAAATGTATCAAAATGAGCTAAGTTTATAAATGAACACGTCATGTATGTGAAAAAAAAAATACTTAAACTGAAAAAAATTGAGCTAAAGTCATAACTCAACTCACCTAGTTCTTAAAAATTTTAATTAATATTTTTTTTTGTCCTATAAAAAAAATTTAACTAGCTATAGCATGAAAAAGAAATTATTTATTTTATGTCTATATATAAATATTGACAATTTCTCATTGATAAATTTAAGCAACATATATGAGTCTCATTTGCAGATGGATTGGATTAGACAAGTCAAAATATGTTTGAACTAATAATTGAAGGTATTGTTTTTTCATAAGCTAATTTTGTTACCCCTAGCTTTGTTAAAGTTGATAAACAAAACAGAAATTATTTTTTTAGTTGCTTCTATAAATTTTACACTTTTTTTATTAAATTTCTAGCTCGATCAGTGTAGGTGACCTTTACTTGAAAATGTGAAATAATCGACTATTACTCTCTGTATTTTGTGAACATGAGAATTTTGTGCTAACGACATAAAGCATGGAAGCGTTCTAAACAATGGGCGTGACTAATCTTCATGCCGGGAAATCTTGCTGTGGGGGTAAAGTGCTCCCTACCAAAGATAACTCTCTTCCTCTGGAAATACATATGACCTCGGAAAAGGGCTCAAAATGTGTAATTAGGTGGCATAGAGTTGATTTTATCTTATTCAGATATTATGAAAACTTTATGAGTGATGATTTTATCATTATCCTAATCCAATTGCTAAATCAATTTGTTTCTTAAAACCCTCAAATTAAGTAGTCAAAAGAAAATGCAGCAAATGACTTAAGAGATAAAAAATAAAATTAAAATATTTTGCACCAGCCGGGAATCGAACCCGGGTCTGTACCGTGGCAGGGTACTATTCTACCACTAGACCACTGGTGCTTCTTGTTTTTTATTTTATAATATCAACATACATAAAACAGTTGCGAAAATTGTATATATAATAGCAACCTATTTATTTAAATTAAATGTTATAAACATAGTTTGATTTAATTGTACCCCATAGCAAACTGTTGCTATATCAGGTCTCTCCCGGTGAATCTCGCTTGCGACTCTCATTCTCTCACTCGCCTCTTTCACTTTTTTTTTTTGATCGAACGAACACATTTTATTATACAAGAAGCCCAAGCTCCATCCACTACAACCTGAGCCCTCTATACTCCTACTTATCTAATGACAAGAAACAAAAAATGACAAAAAAACATAATAAACTAAACTTATCCTAATGCTATTTTCCCCCGATCACAATCTCCTTCCTATATATCTCTTCTATCCACTTTTTTCTCTTTATAATATGTGTTTGTGTTTATATAAAGTGAGAGAAAATTTTATATATATATATATATATATATATATATATATATATATATATATATATATATATATATTTTCATTCCCCTCTCTCAGATCTCGCTCGCTTACTCGCCTCTCTCACTTTATACCAACACAAATGTATACATTGTGTTTGTGTTTGTATAAATTGAGAGAAAATTGTATATACAAATATAAATACATATATTTTCGTCCAATAACTTATGATTATACAAATACGATCTTCCCTGCCCAGTTTTCTTTTGTCTTTCTCTCTTTCTCGCTGTATACAAACACAGATTATACAGTTGATCTTTTGTATATGTATACCAAAATAAATTATACAACTGTTTTCTTTTGTATATATATGTATAGCGAAATTATACAACTGCTTTTTTTTTGTATATGTATAGCGAAATATACATATTTATGTTTGCTATATAGCGCAATTATGCAAACTATAGCTATAACATACAAATATGATTTTTATGTTTGATATATGTGAAAGTTACTCTAAAAAATTCTTGTAGTTTTATGATATATGACAAACAACTAAGCCGACTCCTTGAGTTCTTGTTCTTCTATAGTTTAGGGTACTCTTTATTTCAGTGTTTTTAGTTGGTCATAGGTATGTTGAGGGCGTTATCCTAGTCAAACAGTTTATTCATTACATATTAAAGGCTTCATAGATTAAAGGAGTTTAGTATATTCATAAATATAAAGTTGACAAGACTTTCTATTTTATTGGTTATTACATTTTTGCTTTACATGAAAGCTTACAAATGAACTTCTTTCTTTCTAAAAAACTTTTCTTATGATATTACATATTTGTCTCAACTCAACAAATTAAAACACGGAGTGTCGATTTCGTCTAAACCTAGGATCGGAGCATGACAATTACATATCTTAAGAAGTAGAGCTGTCAATATGGGCTAGCCCACCTCATCCGGGTAACCCATATAGGCTTTGACATTTTACAGGCCAGGTCGGACTAGCCCATTTTTTGTGTGGGCCAAAAAATAGTCGGCCCAACCCACAAATACGTGGGCTACAGGCTTGCCGGGCCAGCTCACTTTTTTAAAAATATTTTTTTAATAATTATTAAATTAATTATAAATTATAATTTAAAAACATTATCATAAATATTCACAAAACAATAATATATGATGTTAATGTTACTACTTGTTAATCCAATCCACAAATAAAATTATTTTTATAATATATATTAAGTTTTTTTTCAAGTAAAAGTATAAATATCTAAATAGAAATATTAACCTAATTCTTTTGAGTTTGGACTCTCTTTAATTTTAAATTTTAGTATTATATTATAATTTTTAATTAATTTTTACTGACACACGGGCCGGCCCTACCAATATTTCTCAAGCCCCTCAAATCAGCAGGCTTATTCAAGCCGGGCTAAAAAGCTCTTTTCTTAAGTGGACTCCAAAAATCTTAGCCACTCCTATTAAATCGCGGGTTAGGCCAGGCCGGCCCAACGGACCTAGCCCTTATTGACGGCTCTATTAAGAAGTGATATGAGAAATATAATTTGTTTCTTAGTTGAGTCTCTTTATTTTTATTGAAAGGATACGTAGCAAATTTTTTTTTGAAGATTGACTTCAAACTATTATTTATTGTTTTGCTTATTGAAGGTAAAGTCGATGTTAAATCTCTTATAGTATATACACAATATTAGCTCACAACTTATTGGTGATGAGTTAATATATAATTTTTTTAGTCAATGTTAACAATAAAGTACGTTGCAATTACAAGAGCACTATTTTGGAACTATATAATTGTCACCTCCAAGTAACAACATGTATATTAATTCCTCTAGTGTGATATAGAACATGATCTATAGGATATACAATTAACCACATATTTTGGGATTATACTAGTACGAGTATATGAGTACGACAGTTGCCAAATTCCAATAGTTTACATACAATATAATTGTCCATAACATCATCATGTCCCATATTATTGTTCAAATATCCAATTCAAGACTAACTTGGTAGAGTGAGAACAAGAATATACATATTTTGAGGAACAATTAAATTATCTTAGTATATGCAATTCTCTCAAATTTTCTTCACATAAATGAGACCAACATTGATTTAGGCACTATTAAGTTTAAAAGATTTTCTATGCTATAAGGTCAAAGAATTTCTACAGAGACACCTGTTGAAGAAGAAGGAAATTGACGATTGGAACATGTCAAAGAAACAGGTCCAACACAGTTGACTGACTTGTCTACAACAAGTGTTGACGAAGAAGGAAGTTGAGAATTGAAACATGTCGAAGGAACATGTCCAACGAATCTGACTGACGAGTTACAACACTGCTGAAGAATTAGAGTCACGCTAAGATTAGACTACCTATGTTAATTAGGTTATATTTCGTCTATAATTATATTAGTAATAGGTATTGTAGTAGGACTCTAAGTATAGTTAACTTAGAACTCTACAATTCTCTCCAATATAAGGAGTATGTACTTAACATTATTATTTATCAATTCATCAATAATTGATCACCTATCAATAAAATCATTATTGGTCAATATGATCAATACAACAATATTGATCAACATATCAATATTATCAATACATCAATAAATCCTTAATTTCTCTACGTGAGATATCTACATGGATTTCTTTAACGCCTTCATAAAAGTGATATTTATATTCTTAAAAATTGGTTGGTACCAACACCGATTAATAGTTAATATATATCGGTGAATTCATCGTTTATACACCTGCTATGAAAGTTAATTGTACCGCCCAGGACTCGAATACATGCAGCAGGTGAACGACACAAACAAGATTTCATATAGAATGCCTCTATCCTTAATCAATGAAATGGATAAGAGCTATTTAATAAGACTTACGCAATGCAAATTCAAATCCATCGAAACTTCAAAGCATTTACCAAGAATCATAAAAGAAAAATAATAATAATAAAATAAGTTACCTACTCCAATATATAAGTATGTGCGTGTATAATTTTCTTTACACCAACATTATAGATACTTTAACAAAATTTAATAGGATAATCACTTATTTATTATAAGTGATCAACATAGACTGTTTAATTAAAGACTTATCCTGATCTCTTTTCTCCTTTCTTTACAGAAGCAGATTAGAAAGCACATTAAAAGTAGCAATTGAATCTTGTAACCATAGTAGAATGTGCCAAACTGCCTTAAATCGTGTGGTTTTAAATGTATTGGGATATTACCATTAAAGAGTTGTCAAATAAGAAAAAACACGTTATTTTTTAATCGACTAAAAAAACTAAGACAATAAATTGAAACAGAATTAATACATCTTTTTTAGCCAAAAAAAAAGAAATAAGAAGAAAAGAACAGGAGAATGAAGTATGTCTAGGCTAAGCATTTCCAAGACACATTCCCTATATTTAAGATCTTATACCATCTATATGTATAAGCAAATTTTAATTAGTTGAATGCAAAATGTAGCATTCTTGAATGTGAGAACACTTCCATGGGTTGTCATGCATTGGTCGAGTCTCGGGTTCGAGTTTTGAGTATGTAGAAACTCCGATAGGAAGTATTATCCCAAATGGATTATATAGTATGTGATTCAAATTTAATCGGAGCTTCAATGCAGGCTGTCAGGCGCCAAACATCGAGTGGAAAAAAAAGTGAGAACACAAGAAGCTAGATAGCTAAATCCCTTAGATAAATATTTGATTAGGAAAACACAAACAACAAAAAGTAGGAAATAACTTGACATATATCCAATGGAAAGAAATTGCAAAAACATAAAATTGAATTCTTATTTATTAGTAATACGTAGTAAAAAAATAGGGAACTGACGGATAATACCGTACTACCTAATCACACAAAAACCCTAATATATAATTTGGGCTAATTTTCAGATAAACAAACATATACTTTTAGTACAATATATATATACTACTACTTACCAATATCTGCACCATTAATGATGAACGTACTTACTAATTAGTACAATTAATTAAGGATCATGGCCTAATCGAAGCTCCAAATCCAAATCATCTTCTAATATCCCCTTATTCTTTTCCATATTTTCACCAAATTGAAATATACGCCAATCATCTCCTAACAAATTAAGACACTGCGGCCTATTATCTTCGGATCCACTATCAGGCCCGTTCATCACAAACGGGCCTGTAGTGGTCGTAGATGTATGGCTCGGAAAATATGTCAGGTAAGGCCCGTTGGTTTGACTTGATCTGCTTATTCTGATTCTATCTTTTCTGTGAATATTCATGTGTCCGCCTAAAGCTTGAGCCGTATTGAATCCTCTTTTGCAAAAAACACACTCATAAGATCGACCTATACCGTTTTCTTGATGTTTTTGTTGAAGGTCAACTTCTTGATGAGTTGACGAGTTCTTCATAATATTGGAGTTTTCCTTAATTTGTTTGGTTAATTTGATTTGATCTATTGATTGTTATATAATCATGAAATTAATGAGTAATTAACGTATAATGGAAGATGAGACAATTTATAAGCTTTCTATTTTGAAAAATGTGGGGCAGGGTTTGGATAATTTATGTAGCTTTATTTGTTAATACAGGCCGGCTGTTTACATGTATCTTACTTTTTAAAAATAAAATAGTATGTTTTTTCGATTTATGCGTCTTTAGTTTCTATTTATATGTAATCTTTATTAAAATATTTATTATTTTATAAAATTAATAAATAATAATATTTTTTTTTTATTCTTAAGAGTTATCAGCTTTGAAAGTACAATCCAAAAAAGAGAAGATAATAAATAATAATATTTTTTATTTTTATTTTTAAGAGTTATCAGCTTTGAAAGTACAACTCGAAACACGAAAGAGAGGAGGTAGGGAGACTTTCCAAAACCAAACATTTTTAATACTACAACTAGCTTTAATTTGTTGGAAAAAAGAACATATAAACCTCGTATTGTTGCTTCCTCAAAAATTCCTATGACATATTTGTAATTTTAATATTTATTATAATTTATACATACTTAGGGCAAATCTAATAATATATATATTATTTTCTCTTTTAAATCTATATAATGGACTTACCAATAGAACGAATAAATATTTTTTTTAATCATTACACTATTATATATGTTGAAAATTAGGTACACTTTTTACGTTAATTTATAAATCATATCTCGATTTTTGAGTTGCACGTTTGAAGAATTATTAGGTGTGTAAATTTTCTACATGAACTATCACCTATTATTTATTTAAAATATTGTTCAATTATCAATTGTTCACTTTTTTCTATCAGAAATATCATTATAGTTCAGATAGGAAAAAAAATTGAACAAATAATAGATGATATATGTTTGATAAATAATTTATGATATTTTAGTTTTAAAAGAATCGCATACTTAATAATTTAAATATAAAATTAGAAAAAATTAAAATACTTTAAATGTGTTTTTATCCTTTCGGTTTTTTTTTTTAGTTACAGAGAGCTGAGGAAAGACAAAGGATGCTTCCCCATGACAATGATAATGATAGGATGTAAAAATTAAAAATGATCCATCAACATTACAGTTTTTGTTGTTTCTTTTTGTTTGTTCATTAAAAAATATTGAGTCGATTTTTTTTCTTTAATTATACTTTTTAAGGCTTAATTAAATTGACACACGTTCACTATCTCTGTGTCGTTACAATCTCCATCATCATGCAATTATATCACCCAATTTAATTAATTATTCCAAAAAATCTTTAATGAAAATTACTTCTTGTTTAACTATGTATATACTGGCTGCTTCTTTGAAACAAAAATAAAATGCCAAAGGTTTTGGTAATGATGATTCAAGCTATGATCTCAGATGCATCAAAATCAAGTCTGATTCCAATTAATATGCAACTATATATATAGTAATTTAATGTGTGTTGTTGAGAAAATATAAAAGAAAATATATAGAAGGCACTCGTGTATGTGAATGAACTATTTATACTAATTTATGAAATATGCAAATCTATCATATTTGACGTGCTTCTAAAAAATATTTTTTTGTTTGATATATCCAAATTTAAAATTAAATTACATATCATCTAATTTAATCATAAGAAAACATAAATTATATAACTATCAACCGTATAAATCAAAACTAACAGAGAGAAGTCAAGAAAAACAATTTTAGCTACTAGTTGAGTACACTCCATCTAGTTTATATTAAGTGAATTGTTGGGACTCTTTTCATAATATAAAAGAATTGTTTTTTTTTTATAGTTCATGACAATTGTTTAAACTTTTTTTTTCATATTCACCATCTTTTTAATTGAGATTCTTTAAGTATTTTACGTTTTCTAAAAGAATAATAATGAAAAGTGACTTTTAAGTTTATCTTTAAATATAATTTCATAGGATGGCGTTAATTTAATAATTTACTTAATGTAGATCGATAATATTAAGAAAACCATAAAATCTTAATTCTTAGGTTAATAAAGTCACTGAATGGAGTTGACGGCTAGAAATAGAAAGATACTCGACAACTAGTTTTGTTTCTTTTTTCTTTAAAAAAGAAAATTTTGTTAAATGAGCACACTTATCGTTGAACTCCAGACTTTTATTGTGTTTAAGTGTTCATTTATTCATATATCCATATAATAAAAAATATTTTATCTACATAAACAATCTAATTTTTTGATGAAGGTGTTCGGCTAATCATCTTTTGCGGGTTATGCTCCATCCCCATTGGGAGGTGGAGTGGAGTAGGGATGTCAGGTAGTGGGGATGGGGACTACAAGAATTGGATGAATATGAAGTATGTTGGAGTGTGACGAGAATATAATCAAATATGAAATGTCAATACTTCTATAAGTTATTTCTTATTTCTTATTAAGATAGTCATTTTTCTCATTTTTTTTAAAAAACTTATTTTCCTATAAAAAATATTTTCCGAAAACATTGACCAATCAAACAATAATTATTTTTTTTGAAAAACATAAAATGTTTTCCTTCCTACCAAACGCAGAGAAAGGCTTAGTAGTCTTGGTTGGGTACACAATATTTCTCAATTTTCCATATTTCCCCTTTCCATAGACTTGGTTGCATGAATATGACATTCATTTGTTATCTTATATAATTAAAAATAAATAAAAGCTTGTTGTACAAAGACTATTTCATGGTCTTAATTAATCAGACACTCATTTGAATATATGCTCCTATTGCAGGCCAGCTGATTTATTTATAAAGACACTTTTGTGTATATATTATTATTAAATACTAGGCAAGTGCCCTTACATTATTCTAAAATTCATGGCATTCTTTTTGGGTAATTGTATAAACTATAAAGTTTTGTTGGAAAATCTATTAAAAGGACTCAATATCAGAATTTTGTACTTTAATTTGACAAAGTAATTCTGATCAGGGCTTCTCATTTTAATCCTATAATTACAAAGCTTAAAAACTTATAAGGTCATTGATGTTAAATTTGACAAGATTCAAAAATGGATTAATGAGAAGATATAGTAGTTAGGAGGATAATTCTTCATTGGTAGAAAAGTCAAGATAACACCTTTTGTAGGTGAAATTTATGTGAACAATAAATTGGTTTCACAAGGTAAATCTTGACATTTTGTAATGTCATGAATGACATCAATAGGAAGAATTCACTCCTATAAATAGGTAGCTCCTAATTCATTTGTAACACACCTCTCACTTGCCTTCTCATCTCCTAAGGCATTTGTTCTTCTTTCTCTCTTGTAGTATTTCACTTGTACTCTTTTGGAGTGAAATAAATATTGGTTGGTTGTGTCCGAGGAATAGGCAAAAGAAAACAAAAGTTTGCCGAACCTCGTTAATTTCTGGTGTTCCTTTTATTGTTGTCTCATTTACTATTTATTAGCTACCTTCAGATATAGCAGTTGTGATTCTATCACTCTATATATTCGGCTTCTGCAACAATTGAGAATATACTAATAAAAAATTACTTTGTGTAGTTTTAACACGTATGTTTTCCATTGCCAAATATGTGATAAAATCTTTTTGATAATAAATTAAATGATAGTGAAACTTGAATTCAGGACCTCTGCCTAATAATATGATATAATGTCATATGAAATTTGTTAGGATCGAATCTACACACACACTTTTCGGATGAAGAACACAAGAATTTTGAGAGAAGAAAGATGAGAGATCTAGAGAGAGAAAGAGAGAAACTCCTTTCGTGGTAACAACCCGTGAGTCAACTTCCACGGCGGTACGGTACATATATTAATAAATCAGAGTAATTTCGTTACAGAGAATAAATGGAGAATAAATAGTACAGCCTAGAAAATGGGGTTGAACCGCGTAAACATTAATATATAACAGTACATCAAATATTAATCAGGCTCCACAACCTAACAATTCTCCCACTTGGAGACTGATGCAGTCATCCAAAAAAAAATTACATTCTCAAAAAAAAATCTTCATCATCAACATCTTTACCGCACCGCAACATCTGTAGCAACAACTACAGAAGACCAACCGAGGTTTTGCATAACCCCAGTTTCTCAACATCAACACATTTCGTCAACATGTCTGCCGGGTTCTTTGCACCCTCTATCTTCTCCAAACACATATCACCATCCTCTACTGCTCTGCGAGTGAAATGGTACCGCCTTCTGATGTGCTTTGTCTTCGAATGATAGACTGGATTTTTCACCAACTGTATGGCACTCTGGCTATCTGAGTAAAGAATCTTCTCACTCTGCTTCTTGCCCAATTCCTCCATATAATCTACTAGCCATATCATCTCTTTCCCAGCTTCAGCTATTGCCACATACTCAGCTTCAGTAGATGAAAGAGAAACACACTTCTGAAGTCTGGACATCCAGCTCACTGCTGTTCCACCTATGGTGTAAATGTACCCGGATGTACTCTTGCTCGAGTCAACATCTCCACCAAGATCAGCATCCACAAAACCCTGTAGATTCACCTTGCCTTTGCCAAAACAGAGTGAAGTACTGGATGTACCTCTCATATATCTCAGAAGCCACTTCACGGCTTTCCAATGCTCTTTCCCCGGGTTTGCCATGTACCTGCTAACAACTCCCACTGCATGTGCTATGTCAGGTCTTGTGCAGACCATAGCATACATCAAACTCCCAACTGCTGAAGCATATGGAACAAGTGCCATATGCTCACGCTCCTCGGCTGTCTTGGGTGACTGCTCCTTTGACAATTTAGAGTGATTTGCCAATGGAGTAGTCCTGGGTTTAGCATCATTAACCCTGAATCTGCTCAACACCTTCTCAATGTACAGCTCCTGAGATAGATTTAAAGTGCAAGCAGATCTATCCCGAGAAATCCTCATCCCCAGAATCTGCTTCGCTGGACCTAAATCTTTCATCTCAAACGCTGCAGACAACATTGTCTTCAGATTGTTAATCTCCATCATACTAGATCCTGCAATCAACATATCATCCACATACAAGAGTAGAAAGACATATGAATTAGTGTATTTCTTGAAGTAACAACACGGATCCTTTTCAGCTTTGCAGAATCCACTCTTGGTCATGAAGGAGTCAAACTTCTTGTACCACTGCCTTGGTGCTTGCTTTAGTCCATACAAGCTCATGGTGAGCTTGCACACCATGTGTTCCTTGCCTGGAACCACAAATCCTTCCGGTTGCTGCATATAGATCTCTTTGTCCAGATCTCCATGTAAAAACGCTGTTTTTACATCCATTTGCTCTAGATGCAAATCCTCTGATGCAACAATACTCAACAGAATTCGAATAGAGGTTAACTTCACAACCGGAGAGAATATTTCAGCATAATCAATACCTTTCCTTTGTGAATATCCTTTAACCACTAGACGAGCCTTGAACCTTCTTTTGCCATCTGGTTCAGTCTTGATTCTGAACACCCACTTGTTCAGCAAAGCTCTCTTCCCTACAGGTAACTCAGTCAACGCCCATGTGTCGTTCTCCTCAAGTGACCTCATCTCATCATCCATGGCTTGCTCCCACTTGATCGAATCCTCCACCTATAGGGCCTCATCAAAAGACTCTGGTTCCCCCTCATCAGTCAGCAATAGATAGTGTAATGAAGGTGAATACCTATCTGGTGCCCTGATGGTTCTGGATGATCTCCTTAACACCTGCTCAGGTTTAGCATGCTCCACTTCAGATTCTTCAGTAAGAGTTGGTTGAGTATCTGCTTCGACATCTTTGGGGTTACTCTTCTCCAACTCAACCTCAACTCCCACTTGCTTTGTAATCTCAAGAACCTTCTGCTCTCTGTCCTTGTACAGGACAGACTCATCAAACGTCACGTCACAATGTCTCAGGATCTTTCTGTTCTTGTCATCCCAAAACCTGTAACCAAACAAATCAGAACCATAGCCTATGAAGTAACACTTGACAGCCGTGGCATCAAGCTTGTCTCTCTTTTCTGGATCAACATGAACATAAGCAGTGCAACCAAAAGTCCTCAAGTGTGAGTACTTGAGTTCTTTTCCTGTCCACACCTCCTCTGGAATCTTGAACCCTAAAGGAACTGATGGTCCCCTGTTGATCAAGTATGCAGCTGTGCTCACAGCATCCGCCCAAAATATTTTGGGCAGCCCACAGTGTATCCTCATACTCCTCGCACGCTCATTCAATGTTCTGTTCATCCTCTCAGCAATTCCATTCTGCCTTGCCTTACCAGGAACTATTCTCATCAATCTGATTCCCTCAGCTGCACAGAATGCCTTGAACTCTGATTTGTCATACTCTCCTCCATTATCAGACCTTAGGCATTTGACTTTCAAACCGGTCTGATTCTCAACTTCAGCTTTCCACTTCTTGAAGGTTGCAAACACATCTGACTTATGCTTCAAGAAGTAAACACATACCTTCCTGCTGTAGTCATCAATGAAGGTAACATAGAATCTGGTCCTCCAAGTGATGATACTGGAGATGGTCCCCAAACATCTGTATGGACCATTTCCAACCGCACTTTCTTTGGCTCTCTAGGAGTCTTTGTGAAGCTTACTCTTTTCTGTTTGCCCATAACACAGCTCTCGCAAAGACCCATATCAACAGACTTCAGACCCTCTAATGCTCCTTTTGCAACCAGCATCTTCATTCCTTTAGCACTCATGTGTCCAAGTCTGTTGTGCCACAGACATGAACCGGAAGCACCTTCAGTAACAGCGGCCATGTTAATACACCCATCAGTGGTGTACAAGGTTCCAGATTTGGTGCCACGAGCTACTACCATAGCACCTTTCACAATCTTCCACGAACCTTTCCCAAACTCTGCTGCATATCCCGTGCTATCCAACTGACCAACAGAGATCAGATTTTTCTTGAGGCCAGGAATATATCTGACATCCTCCAATGTCCACTGGTTTCCCGAGGCGGTCTTTATGCAAACATTCCCCTTTCCTTCAATCTCTAATGCTTTATTGTCAGCAAGATATACCTTTCCAAAATTTCCAGATTTGAAATTTTGGAACAACTCCTTGCTTGGAGACGAGTGAAAGGATGCACCAGAATCCAAAATCCACGATTCAATCGGGCTGTTCACACTAAGGATTAGAGCATCCCTAATGTCCTCTGCTGAATTTACAGAATCATTGTCATCTCCAAATTTCTGATTTTGTTTCTTCTTTGGCTTTGTACAGTTCGTCCGAAAATGCCCTTTTTCTCCACAGTTCCAGCAAGTCACGTTAGATCTGTTTGGGGATTTTTCTCGATTTTTTGATTTAGTCGACCATGTTGATTTTGGCTTTTCGTCTTACTTCTCCCCCTTCGGTCAACGCTGAGAGCACTGCCGGATGAATCTCCCACTTCTCGTTTGCGAATACTTTCGCTAAGAACAACATCACGGATTTCATCAAACTTCAGTTTCTCTGATCCACGGGAACTGCTAATCGCAGCAACAACAGTATCCCAAGACTCGGGCAGAGATGACATCAAAATCAACGCCTTAATTTCATCTTCGAAATTAATATCCACAGAATTGAGTTGACTCACAATCATATTAAACTCATTTATATGATCAGAAACAGATCCATTCTCAGACATCTGTAAATTGAACAATCTACGCATCAAATATACCTTGTTCATCGCCGATGGTTTTTCATACATGTTTGACAGTGCCTTCAACAGACCGGACGTGGTTTTCTCCTTCACGATGTTGAACGCCACGTTTCTCGACAAAGTCAACCGGATCAACCCAAGAGCTTGGCGATCCTTGAGCTTCCACTTCTCCTCCGTCATGGATTCCGGCATCACCCCGGTCAACGGTTCGTGAAGACCTTTCTGGTACAGATAATCTTCGATCTGCATCTTCCAGAAACTGAAATCGGATCCATCAAACTTCTCGATTCCAAGCTTCGAACTATCCATCTTCAGTGATCGTGTTGAATCAACCTTGCTCTGATATCAGTTGTTAGGATCGAATCTACACACACACTTTTCGGATGAAGAACACAAGAATTTTGAGAGAAGAAAGATGAGAGATCTAGAGAGAGAAAGAGAGAAACTCCTTTCGTGGTAACAACCCGTGAGTCAACTTCCACGGCGGTACGGTACATATATTAATAAATCAGAGTATTTCCCCGCCCCCCATACCCTCCGGCAACCTCACCGCGGAGGTTGAACCGCGTAAACATTAATATATATAACAGTACATCAAATATTAATCAGGGTTCACAACCTAACAAAATTGTGTGCCTATTTCATCTAATATTACAAGCCACTAGAGAGAGCAAATTTGGTTTACTATTTAATTATACTTTACACATCTCTACCCTATATGTTGATAATAATATCCAAAATTTACAAAGGTTTGATTTTTAATGAATAAAAAAAGATAGTTCAGTACACTAAAGATCTCGCTATGTATAGAGTTCAGGGAAGGATCCGACCACCAGGGTGTATTATATATAACGTTAGCTATTTTCAAAACTTAAACTCGTGACCTCCTGATCCCGTGATCTCCTAATGAAATGTTGCCAAACAATTTATTTTGTCCTTGACTTTGATGAGGAGACAAAAAGGATTGAAGTGGTTCAAAAGAAATGAGAAGACAAAACGCAAAAACATAAAACGAAAGAACTGTGGTCTTGTCATCCTTTTGTTAACTTGTCTCTCTAATTCCAATCCTTATTTTAATGTTGAACAAATTAAAATCAATCCTCTCACAACAAACCAATAATCAAACAAGTTAATAATACTAAAAAAAAAATAATAGTAGAAATTGTCTAGAGACCATAACGTCACGTTATAACATGAGATGGACATAGATTTGATCTTTTTTGACAAAGTCTTTACCAGCTCAAGTGTTGATTAGTCATAAGTTAAAAACAAAAGAAGATTATTTTTGATAACTACGTGACTGATCTTAACTACTACTGCACTCAACCATTACCAAATCATCCTGTCATTTAGTATACAAACAATGTTTTCATTGATCTATTCTTAATTAATTTAGCCTAAGCCTGCATCCTCCTCCTGTAAAGTTGATTCATTTATGATGTGGCATGGTGGCATTATATGATTTAGAAGGGTATGGTTTTTTTTTTTTTAAAAATGAAATATAATAAAGGGTAACTTACTTAAATATCAGTAATTAGGAATTCATTACACAAATGCATGCTAGTTTATAATATTACGAATCTAACTAGATTTTAATCTAGTGCGTCCAAAATTGTTTAGATACATATATCTCGGGAAACATGAGGTCAACATTAGGTGTAATTTGTTCTGCATATATATAGGGATATATAGACAAATATTGTCTGCCTCCCTGCCATCTCGCTCACCACTCTCTTATCTTGCTCGGGTATTTGGTATCACAAATACATGCAAATCGCACTAGATTAATGAGATACATAGACAAATCTCGTTCGCCTTCCTCCCGTTCTCACTCACCTCTTTATCCATTTCAGTGTATTTGATAGCAAAAAACAAGTATTTTGGTGTATTTGACTTGAAATCTGATATGAAATTATTAATAAGTGAGATAAAGTATAATTATCTCAAATTATAGAAAAAAAATAGTAAATATGATAGAAATATTTGTGTAATTAGGTGGACTTTCCAAAAAAAAAGATGATTATGGGTAGAACTGTCGAAATGGGTTGGCCCAACCCAACCCAACCCTAACGGGCTAGAGGGTTAAATAGGTTGGGACGGGCTGACCCTTTTAATTAAAGGGAAAAGAGTCATAAATGTCCTTAAACTATGAGAAAGGAACAAAAATGCCCTCAATTTATTGTTTGCTCAAAATTGCCCTTGTCATCAATACTTTGATTAAAAAATGCTCTTGCAGTCAATACAATGGTTCAAAAATGCCCCTATATTTACTAAATGGGTCAAAATGCCCTTTTTCGAATAACTATATTATTTTTTTCTTTTAAAACACATTTTCTTCTTAATTAAATTATTATAAAAGAACCATGTTCTTATTTTCTTTCTTTTAAAATCACTTTAAAAATAAAAATGTAGGAAATATTTTTTTTTCTTAATCTCATCTTATCAATTAAAATCGAATAACTTCATGAACCCTTTCAACATATAATATATGTCATATATACAAGATCATTGTATATCCATCATTAATTTATATTGGAAAAATGCACAAGTACCCTCTCAATCTATGCCTGAAATCCCAGAGACACACTTATACTATACTAAGGTCCTATTACCCCTCTGAACTTATTTTATATGTAATTTTCTACCCCTTTTCGCCTACGTGGAACTAGCTTTAAAGAAAAAGTCAACCAGGGTTGGACCCACAAGATAGTGCCACGTAAGCCGAAAAGGGGTAGAAAATTATTAATAAAATAAGTTCAGGGGGGTAATAGGACCTTAGTATAATATAAGTGTGTCTCTGAGATTTCGGGCATAGGTTGAGGGTGTACTTGTGCATTATCCCATTTATATTTATATAACGATAAAATATAATTATAATAAAATAATAAATATTTTTTATTTTTTATTTTTTTCTGAATTGAAATAAGATAAACATTTGCTAATTTTAAAAAAGGCGAAATAGTCTGATGGACCCTTATACTTGTATCAGTTTGTATTCTGAACCCCTCTACTTAACCCTTTGTCATCTAGACCCTTAAACTCAATTAAAATGAGACTTTTAAGCCCCTCCAACCGTGTGTGTAGCTCACTCTCTTTTATATAATTGACATGTCATATCCACGTCAGATATATTAATGCCACATCATAATTATTTCATACTATTTTTAAAAATTATTAACCAAAATTATTTATAAAATGTAAAATAATAACTTCTAATTTCTTATTGGCATTTCTAATTCTCTCTATCTTCACGATCAAAAGAAAGTCATCACCGGCGTCGTCACCATTTTTGCCGGCGTCATCTCCATTTTTACCGGCGAAATCACATATACTTTCTCTCTCACCCGTCTTCATCTCCGCCACACACGATCACTATTTTTCTTTCCTCCTCCAACTTCCACAGAAACAACAACCTAAGCCACCTAACAATCAGATCTGGCCAACCTTTTCATAATCCAACGCTGACTATTATTTAAACACCCAAAATTACTTACAAATACAATTTTAAACCAACCTCTGACGTGAAGCTCGTCGAATCGACCCAAAATTCGCCTGAATTTTTCTTGATTATTGAAATCAGTTGAAAAAGATAAGTATAAGGAATTAGAAGGAGACGATTGATGTGAAAGATTGAAGATGGGGATACGCAAACTCCCCTCTCCATCCTCTCCGGCGTTTCTGCAAACTCCCTCACTGTCGCCGCCTCATCGCTCCCATTCTAGCGAAAAAAGGGACTAGAGCCCCTCTCTCCCTTTCACACCACTGCGAATCGCCGAGTACCGCAATGAAACCAACACGATTCTCTCTCATAACTAATAATAGCTCTTTTGGAATGATGTCACCAAAGTGTCAATTCAAGATAGACTAAATACGATGACTATGGTGTGGAGAAAAAAAAAGGTTTGGGCAGTGATGGTGGGAGAATAAAAGGGTTTGGCCGATTGTGGGAGAAAAGAAATGTTTGGCAGTGATGATGGTGGGTTCCTGGAAAAGTGGGTGGGGAAGAATTAGGTTCTTTTCTTTTTTTAGTTTTTTTATTATATTATGTCAATAATTTATAATTTAAAGTTTAAAATATGATGTTCACTCGCCTTAAATGCGTGTAGTCACACTCTCTCGCCAGCTCAATTATTTTAAAGCCATACATAAGCATGGTCAACGGTCAAAGGGGTTTAATACATTGTGTTTTATTTAGTTTAGGGGTTCAGATGACAAAGAGCTAAGTAGAAGGGTTCAGAATACAAACTGATACAAGTATAAGGGTCCACCAGACCATTTTGCCTTAAAAAAATATTAGTAGAGATAGAATGTGTTAAAAAGAAAATAAATAATATATTTATTTGAAAAAATGAGCATTTTTATCCAAAATAACAATAAGGGCATTTTTGGACCAAAGTATTGACGGGAAGGACATTTTTGGACCAAACTATAAACGGATGGCAGTTTTGTTCCTTTCTCATAGTATAAGGGCATTTTTGACCCTTTTCCCTTAATTAAAGGGCCTATAAAATAGCAGTTCAACCCAGCCCTAAGCTGGTCACAGATTGGGACGAGTTGACCTTTCAACCAAAAAAATGAACAAGATTACTCTCTTAAAAAAAGTATCTAAGAGTATCGAACGTTAACGTCTATGAACACGACATCAATACATACAAATTTTCATTTATGAATCACACACTTCGGTGAATACTTACAAAACTATATTTATGAATCACACACTTTAGTGAATACTTACAAATATACATAATAGTCAACATAGGATTTAGTGGGAAAAAATTGATCATTCCACCATTTCTCCCACAAAAAACTAGCTAGTTTAAAAGAGTTGATTTTTATTTTTGAAAATATATATTGATAAAAAACATTACAAATAAATCACTGCTAAAAATATATATATAAAATATTTTTAATATTCATAGGCCACGGGCTGACCTCTGAGGCTTGTGGGTTGGACCTACGAGGTTATCAGACTAAATGAGGTTGGATTAACAAGCCTCATTCCTAAATGAGCCAAAAAAATAGGCCCAATCTCACTTAATATTAAAGGTTGGAAAACTTTCATATATAACCACTTAAAAATAATTAATTACTTTTTATAGCTATAGTTTGATAATTACAATTTATAGCTACATGTTATATGGAGGAGAGAGACGAGCGAGACTGGAGAGAGAGGAGAGAGGAGAGAGAGAGAGGGGGAAAAGAGTGGGAGAAAGGTGAATTGTATTTGTATATATGACAAGAGAGATTGGGAGAGGAAGGAGAGAGGCGAGCGATAGAGGGTAGAGAGTGTGAGAGAGGTGAATTGTATATGTATAAAATTATACATTATACATATGCATTTATATATGGGGCAAGCAAGATTGGGAAAGGGAGAAGAGAGGCAGGAGAGATTGAGAGAGGGAGGAGAGAGGCGAGCAAGAGAGGGCAGAGAGTCGGAGAGGCGAGCGAGCGAGGGTAGAGAGTGAGAGAGAGGTGAATTGTATATGTATATAGTTTAAATAATTGTATATTATACATATGTATTTGTATATCCTGACGAATTATACATATATAAACGTGACTAATTATACAAACTCGAAGTCAGCCCACATAATTATTATATAATGTTAGTCGCGAGTGGTAATTATAGCAAACTATATCTATGATGGGTAATTAAATAATATAAATTTGCTTAACCGCGTAATTTTCCTTTAAAAGTTTAGGTTGAACCTGCCTAGCGTCTAGCGGGCCAAGCCCATTTTGATAGGTCTAGTTATGGGCCAATTCCCCCAATGCATTGAATTTGAAAGATTTGTGAAACCTTGATATACTAGACATGATTTATGTCGTAACTTAGACCTTTGTGTTTTGCTGAAATTTTGTTGCCTAAAAGATTTAGAGGTAGTATTATTTGTGTTCTCTCACTGTGGTTATTCAAGACTTCTTTATGACTATAACTTTTCGGATGCCTCTTTGTGCTAGCTAATATTAGAAAATGATTAAAATCGAAATCTCTTTGTGCTAGCTAATATTAGAAAATGAATAAAATCGAAAAATAGTCTTTTGTTAAATTGGGATGTCGGTGCGATTATAACTTAATTGATTTGAATCATGATGTTTGATCATCAATGAATAAATCTTCGGTCTTCTTCCTTTCAAGGTTATGCTCAACCTATTCCTAATATAAACACAATACGTATAATTCTGGCTCCCAACAATAATCGAACAATACATATAATCTCAACCAGATTATCATTTGATTCAATAAGAAAACTGTGAACGGTGAACATTGCTATACATGATATACATAATGGTGATACAATCCTAATGTTCTACTTTTTTTTTTTTTACAATCTAATTTTAAAATATTAACATAAATGATATTGTTGGACATAATGTTTCTGTATACTAAATAACTTATGACATGAAAACACTTAGAATCAAATAAAGATATTTACAAGCAAATTAAATAGTTAATGAGTAATAATATAACTAGCTATATATAGTTAACTAAACTATGTGTTTGAGCTTCTCCTCTTATTTACTTATTTTTCATATTTTACATTATTAATGGTAATTTTTTTTAAAATCATCCCTGAAGTATAACCAAAATCTAAAATACATCCTTGTGTTATATAAGTGAATAAAAAATATTTCTGAACTATTTAAAAAGTTGCAAAATTCATCCTTTTATCTATTTTTTTTAAGAACTCACGCCCCAATAAAAAATGTGTCAAGTCGAATGAATATATGTGCACATGATTAAGCTGATCAAGTTAGGCAATTTTTGAAATTGAGGGTTTAAATTATATTCAAACAAAATATATTCAAATTCTAAATTTTCTTTGGAAAAAATAAATACTACTCCAACTTCAAAAATTTCAAATAAAGTAATTTTTTTGTTATTTTAATAACTAGACACCTATATAATTTCACTAAATCTCCAGCATTTCTGTACATTGTATAAAATGTGAACATTGTATAAATAGTATATACCCCTCAATATTTTACTAACGAAAATCTCTAAAGAGTTGGATGTAATATATTTGAAATGATTTCTTTATATAATCTTTCTAACCGTCGGAACGTACTGTATGAATATTTCAAAACTTATGTATTGGTGCAAGTCAATTTACTTGATGATGAAAAAAAACATGCTCCATAAACTAGCAACACACAAAATTTAAATTCAAGTCATTTTCTATCCATATTCTTATTCTTTTTAGGTAGCTTGTTCTTTTTGTCGTGGCCAAGACGTGACCAAATTTTAAAAAAATATTTTTTTTATTGGTTCAATCAGTTTCTTAACAAAAATAGACTTAAGGATGATTCTTGTTGTTTTTTGGATAGTATAAGGATGTTTTTTGCTCACCTAAATAATATAAGGATATACATTAGATTTGAGTCATAGTTAAGAGGTGATTTTAGCCAAATACTCAATAATATAACTAGCTATATTTAGTTAAATAAACTATGTGTTTGAGCTTCTCCTCTTATTTACTTATTTTTCGTATTCTATATTATTACTTTTAAAAAATATTTTTTATTTGGTTAAGAAAGAAGCATCAAGAAGTCAGTGCACTTCGAACAGAGAAAATTAGATAAAGTGGCAAAGTGCACTTTGCATTATATTGGTTTATATAAATCACATACACATATAGTGATACTTCATCTAATTTTTTCTTTTCTTATTTGCTGACTACTAAAATTTAATAAATTAGCGATGAATTCTATAATTAATTTTTATTTTAAAAGTTAGGGAAATATATCCCTCAAATTTATGATATAGGGTGGATATATTTTTTTTAAAAAATGGTGAACATGTGTTATCTAACAAATATTACATATAAATCTTTCCATTAACATAAATATGTTTACTAGATTTTAAAAAAAAATCTTTAAATTGATTTTTAAAATTTTAAAAATATCATGTTGATTTCATTTGAAAGGAAAAACTGCTAACTAAAGAGGGGATTATCAGATTAAAAATTTCAGTTGAAGATAACAAGTTTTGTCTATATGGAGAAATCAATCTATAGACTCAAGTACATTTAATTATAGTGTACCTAGACAACAAAAATGAAAAAAGAACGAGAGATTTGATCAAATATTAAAATACAAAGAATGAAATGTGACACAATGTCTAAAATATATAAAAGGAAGACACTAGAAGCAATATAAGAAGAAAATATCAATCGTTATATGGGAGATCAAATCCACCAAAGTTGAAGAGCAAGAAATTGGAAATTATTTAAAGAAATAATAATAAATACGGAGATTACAATCACATAAATTAAGAAAAAATAGTAAAAGAGTGAATTACTAGATACTTGATTCAAAAATTTTGTAACTAAATTTGTGTATGTTTGAGGCTTTAGAGGAAGGTGACTCATCTACCATAAGTGCTATATAGGTCTAAATATTTGGCCATCAATAATAGTTTTTTTTATTATTTATTAAAAAAAATTAGAACCACAACAGATAAATCATTCGTCAAATACTGAATATATTTTTTTAAAAGAAGATATATTTATTTATGCTATCTTTCCACACTTTAAACCACAATTACTTACTAAAATTTTTTGTCTACTTTAATTTGTTTGTGCTTATTTCCTTTTTTGGAAAATTCACTAATTTTAACTTTACCTCTAAGATAACAAGTTTAATGATTTTTTCGATAACTGTTTAGTTTCAATTTTAAAAAACATATTAAATGTGTATAATTTATTGTTTTTTTCTCAAAGTCAGAAGTTTATGTTTTGTGTGTGGTATAATTTTTGTTTTTCTTTTAACAAGTCAAAAAGTTGTTGAAGAAGCAAACTCCACAAGCAGCACCCTCTCATAGTGAGTCACCCAGTATCTCTGTTTCTTCAATTGTCTCAACCGCCATTGATGACATACCACAAAAACTCTGTTGATTGAACAGGGTAAAGATTCTCATCCCCTCTATGTTTAAATTTCCACAAAAAAATTGGGTTTTTTTTCATACAGAAGCAAAATTGTTACGTGGGGTTCATTCAGATTAACCCATGGCTCCTCCTTCTTCAACAACTGTTACAAATCAAGAATCGCAACTGCAAACCCTAAACCCAACTATAATCCCTGGTCTTCCAAACGATTTAGCAGCGATTATACTTGTATTCGTTCCTTACTCTCATCATTCACGTCTTAAATCCATTTGTAAATCATGGAAGCAATTTTTCTCTTCCAAAATCATCATTTCTCTGCGGCAAAAGCATCTCCCACCATCTACTCTGTCTCCTCTTCTCTGTATATTCCCACAAGATCCGTTAATTGCTTCGCCATACCTGTTTGACCCTAGAAATCTTGCGTGGTCTCCACTTCCACCTATGCCTTGTAACCCTCATGTATATGGGCTTTGTAATTTTACATCGATTTGTATCGGCTCTCATTTGTATGTGTTAGGTGGGTCGCTTTTTGATACACGATCTTACCCTCTTGATTACCCATGTCCTTCATCCTCTGTGTTTAGGTTTGATTTTGGGAGTTTTTCATGGGAGACGTTGGCGCCTATGATTAACCCTAGGGGGAGTTTTGCCTGTGCTGCGGCACCTAATTTGGATAAGATTTTGGTGGCGGGTGGTGGGTCTCGGCATACGATGTTTGGGGCGGCTGGTAGTAGGATGAGTTCAGTGGAGATGTATGATATTAGGAAAGATGAGTGGGTTCCATTGGATGGGTTACCTAGGTTTAGAGCAGGGTGTGTTGGGTTCTTTGTTGGGAATGGAGAGGAGAGGGAATTTTGGGTGATGGGTGGATATGGTGAGTCGAGGACGGTCTCCGGTGTGTTTCCTGTGGATCAATATTATAGGGATGTTTTAGTGATGGAAATGAAGAATGGTGGGAAGTGGAGGGAGCTTGGGGATATGTGGGAAGAAGGGGAAAGGTGGAAGCTTGGAAAGATTGTGGTGCTTGAGGATGTGCCTTCGGAAGCTCCTGCAGTATTCATGCTCGACCAAGGAGATATTTTCAGGTATAGTTATGGAATAGCTTTATGAAACTGTTAGTTTCAGATTATCCTTTATTAAGCTTTAAGAATGAATTGATTTATAGTATTGAACTCGTATGCACCCGAAAATTATGGAATTGACATAGAAGATTCAAACTACTCACCGACTAGTTTGCATTGAGGTTTGTTTGATTCATTGACTGATACTCAGTAAATTAAGGAACAACACATCTAGCGTAGTTATTGCAATATCACTATGACAAACTCTAATACATTGTGCATCTAAGAGTCGATTTTGGTGAAATATCCTACCTTGGTATTGTGTCTTTTTCCCGGGAAAGGGGTGGATAACCTAGTAAGGCAACGAATTAAGCACTAGGTGACAATTTGGTATGTTTATTTGATGCCCTGATTTGTAATTTATGTTTTCTTCTTTTGATTAGTTGAAATATTATTACTAGAGTTAGTCAGTAGAGTGACGTTTGGTTTAATTTTTTTGGATAATGGTGGTGTCCAAGCCAGTTTGGCGCGCACTTTACTAAACCGGTTTGCTACTACCTCCTGTGAGAACTGAAGAGAGATATTGGGTGACTCATTAATGTATAGACAGATGCGTACAAATCACTTTTCACCTTTTTATCTATACTTAGATTTGACCCAGTTTTGTCGAAAATTTGGAAGAGTTCTACCAAATTATTTTCCTTTTCTTTGGATTGACTTTCTAGGCTCATTACTCAATTCGCGGGACAGAATCTTCTCGATGCTGATCTTTAATGTACAACTTCTAACAAAAAAAGAACTTTTTATTTTTCATTTTGTTGCAAACTGTTTTCAACCAAAAGCCAAGAATAAAAGCTCGTTAGGTTTTTTTTGTCTCACATTTCTTATCCAGATGCCTTCCGTAGACTCATTGAGATGATTGTTCGCAATGTTTCCTGGAGACTTTTGTAGTTCTGTAATTTTTCATTTTGCATTATCTCCTTGGCACTTGCTTCAATCAAGTTTTACTTACCTCATCCAAGACTGGAAAAGAAATTAGAAATCCAAATGCCACTGAGAACACCCAAATGGGTATCACTCATCGGCAACATTAATGAATAAAAGATCAACCAAATCAATTGTACGTTACTCCCATAAATGATCTTTTCCCTTTATTGCCATTGTTATTGTGACTCTGTGCCTCCTTGGCTAACCTCTCAACGCTAATCACCGCCATTTATGGCTGGAAACAAGTGCCGAAGCTTCCCTAAAAATCTCAAGTTATTTCTATCTCTTATGGTTTTGCAAAGGGAAGTAAATTATTTGAAAATAATTAAGCAATAACCATACTTATCCTTTTATGAAGATAATATCATCTGGAACCTAAGCTAATCATCAATGAAGAATATACTAACATTTAGAATGCCACTGTTTTTGCGTAATCTTTAAACTATAAGATTTTTAGCCATCTCTGAAACTAATTTGGTGACCTCTCGCCTTCCTCTTCTATTTTTCTTTCATCTTCTGTTCCTCTCCAAAATTTAAAGCACCACTCATAGAGAGTTTCTGTGCTTCTTAGAGTGTGGGTCTTCAGTTGGAGGAGGCGAAAAATGGTAGTGAAAAGATGGAACGGTGGAGTAGTGTGCAGTTGAGGATTACCATGTATTTTTTTCTTTCTTTCTTGTTGCTTTAACGTTTTAAAAAATATAATTACCATGTGACATCTTTTTAGAAAAAATTACATCTGTCATTAGTTAATTTGCTCATTTAATATTCGACACTATTATAGATACAAATGTTCACAAGACACTTTTGTCAAGTAAAAGTGTCTATCTGGTCACTAATTAACTTGGAGTGTCTTAACTTACAAAACTCGCCGAGTTTAAGGGGCTATCCGGGTATTTAGCCTTTTCCCCCTTATTGTGATTACAGCAATCTGTCTGGTTCCTCTATTGAACACCATATTAGTCAATGGAACTAAATGTAAGTGGATGTAGTTTGTGACTCGTCTTTAGACCGTTGTTTAACTGATGGCCACATTGGTGGGTTTTAAAAGTTTTTGATGCCAACAGATAAATCATTCCTCGACATCATATGGATTTCGTTGGGTATGGGCAAAAAAAGGATTGGCTGAAATTGTACGTCATTAATTTCTTAGTGAAGTAGGTTCAGTTCACTTCTTTTACATGGAATAAACAATTTCTCGCCTATCTATGGGAAACACAGTTAGCAAGTGGTATATATATGTGTATGTGTGTGTGTATCTTTCTGAAATGCAAGAATGCTCACTTGTCCTGTTTTACTGCATGTAATTTGAAAATTTATTCAACTTTTATGGTATACGAATAGTGGACATAGTGGTGGAACATTATGTTGAGTTCTGTTGTATAGGTGAAGAACAGCTCATTGTTCATATTATAATATGAACTTTTGAAGACTCAATTTTTTTTGTACGAGTCATAATATTTATGCAGGAATATGTCTACATTTGTTTTTGTTTATAAGGAGTATGATATGAGTAAGTGGTTGATCTGACTGTAGCTTGTTTGTTCTGAGGTTTCTCAAATTAATGTTTCTTGGGTGCATCATTGGTCTCTGTTTCATGGAAGATTCCAACAGATCCTGTAATGTCAGACGGGTATAGCAAACCGGAAAAAGATAACTTTTTGAGTATATTTTTGGGTGTATTACAAATGTTCACTTTAAAATTTTATTTGTTTTGTGGCTGTGTTGGTTCACCTCTATCATATGAAGTCTTTAAAGTATACAGCTTTTAGAAGAAGTGTATCCATGGATTTTCTGTTAAACCTCATGATAGAACTTGAAACTTTGGGTTATTTGATGTTGAATTTCAGCTTTCAGGATTTTTTCTTTGAAAGAAAACTTTTAGAGTTATTGGTAATATGCATATACATCTGATTCATCAAATTTATATTCAACCCCTAATTTAGCTAGAACAGTTTCTATAGGGTCTGATTGCCTATTAGCGTATGACTACCGCCTATACTCTGTTAGTTGCACAATACTTGGAAATTTCGTCAATTTGTCAGTGTCTACATGGAGTTAGCGTTTCGTATCTTACATTTTTCTTGTCCTTTGCTGCATTTGTAGCTATACAATGGCTTCCAATAGTTGGGTAAAGGAAACAAGTCTGCCAAGAAAAACATCTGATGAATCCTCTGTTGGTTTTGTTGCATTGGATGGGGAGCTGCATGTGATGACTCATCTAAACGTGGTTAAATCAAAGGAGTGCCAAAGATTAAGGCATCAGAAAAGGTCAGCAACTATGCTTGTACAAATATACCATCCTAAGACGAAGTCATGGAGGTCTGTCACTACAAGGTCACCTTTTCATCACCCTTTGGATTTCAAAACTGCAGTTATGTGCACCATTCGTCTGTAGATCTATATTGTTGCATTGGTGTGCCTGTGAAGCAGTTGTTTGGTTTAGTGGATCCTCCTTTGTTACCTATTGTGAATGGCATTGTATATATCTTTCATTGAACATGTTCTTATTGTCAGAGTTAGTACTGTAAATGCAATTGTAATAAATGTAACTCTTCTCATCTCTGTCTCTTTATTTTTATCAACTGCTTCTACGAAACACCTCCATATTTTGCTCTCCCTCCAGTTGGAAACTTTTTGTGCTTTGCTTTGAGTTTGTGTTCTAGTCCATCACCCCCTCCCCTCCCTTCCCCTCGAAAAAAGGTAGAGAGGGATGATGAATCTGGTCATTTAGCTTTTCCCCCTTTTTCTGTTTTTGTTTTTGGGGGATATCAGTACCTTGCTTGTCACTCTCGTCTTAGCTAGGAACTATTGTTGACGTTCACATTGTATTGTATCTTTGAAATTCTTATTTTTGCTCTTAAATTAAATGGTTTGTGGCCACCCAAATGTATAACTTCTGTTTCCGATGATAAATAAACGTTTTCCTTTTTTTTTTTTCTCTTTAATTTTGTGTTAAGTCAAATGGTATCATATAAATTAATATTGAGGGAGTATATGTTTGAACTCTGTATACAGATGAGGTTCATACATCACTAGTAGAGTATTTTTTTCCCTCTTAAATTGGAGACACCAGTCACTTGAATTGAATAGTCACAAATTATAAAGAAAAGTAAGAATATTTGGTATTATTTATGTAGCACTGGGTTGACTGAATCAATAGGAAACTTAGTACAAGTTTGAAGCCAAGTTTAGTAATAAAGAAAAAGCCTCTGCGTTAATGGCTGCGCTACAGAAGTAGGTTCCTGGAAACAGAAATTAGTGGGGATAGACTCACTCCGTATCAATTTGTATGATATACTTTGACTAGGCCCCGAGCTTAAGAAAGAAAGACTTGAAATTTGTGGTTTAACATAAGTCACAGATGTTTATATCTCGTAAAGGGTAAAATGATTTGGTACTAAATAGGATAATGTATCGTGTTTGTGTATCGTATAAATCGAGACAAAGAATGTATACACCTTCCATAGTCTGAGGACTTCAATTCTTGGCTGCTGTATAGAATTCAAATGCCGCTAATTTTCTTAATTGTCTATTATTTGTTGCCTAAAAACACATGCATAATATACTAAAGTTGTTTTGTTCAAACATTCCAATTGTCCAATTAATGCCAGCCACCATTTTCAGTTGCATTAATATGAAATACGAATTATTATCTTTATATGATTTCAAACGACGATAAAAAAACTAATCTCTTCACAATTTTTTAATATGAATTTTAATAAATCAACGTAATTTTTAGACGACACTGCTAAAATTTTGGACTCAGTTTCACTAATTTAAGCTTTATTAGTTTGGATTAAATTTGTTAATCACAATTCATAATCCGAGATATATAATGCTAAATCGTGATTTGACACATTTCAAATGACAAATGTAGGATGTCAAATTTACCCGCTTGTTTTAACTCAAGCAAATTCTTAACATATTATGATTTAATTTAGCCATTTTAACTATCCATTGCGCTCATTTGACACCCCTCAGATGAACTCTGATCTGGGCAGTGAAAAAAGTCACTGATTTCGATAAGATAATAAACTTCTGGAAGACCCCTATATAATTATATGATTCCCTTAATATTATTGCGATAAACGAAATTATTAATTATTTATTTCTTCTATTAATTCAATAATTATGATATATAGATTAGTACAAAATCATGATTTTAATATAATCAAAATTAACCTCCATGAATAATTAAAAAACACTCTTTAAATGAATATTAATTTATTAATTAAATAAATCTTGTACATAAAATAATAATATTTTATGATCAAAATTTGATCGTAATTACGTCTATTGCCCGTCATTAGATAGTCATTTTCCTCCATGATAGGCCTGACCCATTCAATTTCCAATTTTTTTTAATTAAAACTCTTCGCGTCAACAGTCAATAAAAAGAAAAAAGACTTGAAACATTGTCTATTTTAATATTTCATGCATATAAATAGACCCCTATTAGAAACTTTTATTTTGTATAATCATAAATATGAGATCCCAAAATAGGAATATTATAATAACAATAACTTTTGTTATTCTATTAAGCAGCATACCTCATGAAGCTACATCTAGGATTCTAAAGGAAGAAGGATGGAGAAATAGAAATAAACATCTTTTGTTACCATCTTTCTACAATCCCGTTCGTACTCCTACTCCTAATCCTGGCACTGAAGGCAAATCGTTCAGTGCTAGGACTATCGAGCAGAAGAACTTTTCTGCTCGAGGAAGGAGGGTGGTTGTTCATCCTCCTCCTCCTTCTTCTTATGATAGAAGTTTTAGCGAAAGAGACTCTAGGGTTTCTTAACCGGTTTAGAACTCGATCTATAATTCATTAGACTTGAGTCTTGTACAACAGAATACCCGTTTTTTTAAAAAAAATTATGGTGTCAAGTTCAACTTGGGCGTGCCTTGACTAATTTCAAGGGGTATTTGTCATATTTTATCCGTAACACAGGTATGAAATAACTCTGTCCGACAAAGTTAAGACAAATGAGAAGAAATTACTTAATATTTTTGTCTCTATTGAGATTTGAACCTAAAATTCCATGGTTCTCAACTCATAATTTCTTTTCGTATTTTTTTTAAATTTTGTTTGATCATTCTTTCATTTGTATTATTTAAAAAAATCCTAATGCAGTCCTCTATGGGGCTTAAGGATTATTTGTGCTTGTTATAAGTCGAGAAAAGTCTCAAAATAGTCCTTTATTTTTGGACATAGACTCAAATTCATTCGTATTCTTTTACCCGGAGTACTAATAGAGTTGATTGTTTATCAATTTTTTTTTTACTATAATTATTGAGACCTTCATAAGAATCCTGCGTGCGTCACTGGATAGATGGATAGGTGGAAAACAAAAAAAATTGAATAAAGTTTTTAAAAAGGGAACAAAATTGAGTATGAAATCAGAATGACAACATTTGAATGAAGCTGTTAATGGTGTTAAATTGTATGTATAAGGCTCACTCTGACAATAAATAACCTTACAATAGAGGTGTACAAATCAAATCAAAACAAAAATTGATTTATTGTTTGATTTGGTGTTAAAAAAAATAATCAAACTCACTCTTGATTTAATTTGATATTAACAAACCAAAAGGTCAAACCAAGTTTAAATAAACCAACATATCGTATATCTAGAGTTTAACTTTTATACATACAAAATACTAATTATAATCTATTGTATTAATATATTTAAATTAGTTTATAGTTTTCAATGTTAGATATATATATTATTTTAAATTTGAGGGTAAATATCTTATGTATTCAGGCTGGAAATTACAATTGCATTGTTATAGATTTCAGATCGAAAACTAACAGTCTATGTTGCAAATATTTTATTTTGTATACATAAGGAGCAATGGGGCGGTGTGGGGTGGATGTGGGCCCGAGGGGTTGAGCTTAACCCACAATCTTTTTAGAAAAAATGACAAAATTTCATCTTTAAGTTCTCTTATTACCATTATCCCCTATTAGTTTTACAAATTTCCAATTTTTTTCATTTTCACGGATCAAATCAATGTATCAGCGCATCAAATTAATGTATCTCGTTTATCAGATTAATGTATCAACGCATCAAATTAATGTATCTCGCGCATCAGATTAATGTATCTTGCACATCAAATTAGTGTATCATGTATAAAATGTATATCATATTAGTTTATCATGTTTAATACTTAACGATTAATGTATCTCGCGCATCAGATTAATGTATCAACGTGTATTATTGATCAGTTTGAGGGATTTCTGTAATTATAAAACTTATAAGGGACAAATGATAATTTTGCCTTAAAAGTATGTGATTTCTGTCATTTGCCCAAAAGGGGTTCCGCATAATAATTCTTTTCATTTGCAACCCGCTCTACCCCGCCCCGCATAAATATTTTGTTTAATATATTTCTTTTCTAGGTAATTTTGATACTAAAAATAAATTTATTTTTCGTTAAGTTAAATTAATTTAACAGATAATGACTTAAAATTTTATTTTATAGAAGTTATTGGGAAACATGTAAGAAATTGTATTAATTTTGATTGAACCAATTTTGTTTATTATCTTGACTATTTTAGTAACTTTTAAAAAATATCTTAATAGAGAATGTTCTATCACTCTCATAACAGGTAAAAAATTAAAATTAAGTTTGAATCGTATAAAATCGCATAGATCTGTAACCTGCGTACCTGCCTCGCACTTTATTAGTTTCTAAAAAATCCACTTCAACCCATTCCACATCCACCCCCTATTCATTTTGACTGTAGCCATCAATCTTATAAATTTAGTATTGATATTCAATGTATGTATTTTATACTCATGTGAATTGTACTGTTTTTATGAAGATTTCTATTCAATTATTGTTTTAAAGTTCTAGCCTATTACACTGCTAAGCGACAATATATTTGTTTTTTTTCCAATTATTGAGTAACTATAAGAAAGCCAAAAAAACAAAAATCTCAAAAAAATTGACCAAAATCATAACCGAAAATATCAACTTCATGTTAATTTGTTTTGATTATAAATTTAATAAATTGATATAATTAATTTAATTATTTTTAATGAAAAATAAATCAACACGACCTATATACCGGTGTGTATATATATATATATATATATATATATATATGGATTAAATATTTACTGTATTTAAAATAAACTATCACACTTGTTATAATTAATTTTCTAGTCTTGATTATTTCCTTTTGCAAAATAATTAATTGGTACATTACGTATGTTTTTAGGAGTACTGAAAGAGGAACCCCACAATTAAATGAGAAGTCGAGGGGAACATTATATCCTCGAGTAAGACCCTGTTTTACATTTTTATCGAGAGGTCAAAAATATTTATTTTAAGATATTTTTTTGAAAAATTAGGAGTTTTGGAAATTAGTAAAAATATTTTTTAAATTATTTTTCTGCCGTTGGGAAGAAGTTTGAAATTTCTGCTTCTTAAAAAGAGCATAAACAAAAAAAAATATTTTTTTCAAGATTAAAATATTCCTTTCATATATACATATTTACTAGTATATCTTTTATTAATTAATTAGCATATCTCATAAATTTGGTTAAATTTTAATTTTTTATTTTTAAATAACATTTTTTTAAATTTTACTTTTATATATTTTTATTATATTTTATGTATTATTTTGCCGAATTAGAAAAAAAGGTAACAACAATATTTTTACAATATTAGAAAAAAAGAAAAAAATAACAATTAAAGATTTCAGCCCTAAAAAAAAAGGGTACAATATTGATTGAAAATTTGAATATATACATTTTAATTTAAAATAATTTCTCTCTATAAAATAATTTAAATATTAAAAGTTCGTTAATACTTTCTTTTTATTAATTTGACTGGCGAAAATATTTTTCGAAAACTATTAGTCAAACAAAATTTATTTGTGAAATATTCTTTTCTAATGAACTAGTCATCCACAAAATATTATTTTTCAAATACACTTTTTTAGATAGCCATTTTAAAAAAAAATGCTTCTAAAAAAACAGTTTTTCAGTAGCAATGTCTCTTAATGATTAAAGTAATAATATTAATACTTACTCGGACATAATAAATGACAAAAAGATGTATATAATCATATACTATAGTATTATATATTTATTAATTGGATATAAATATTCGATATAACTTAGTTGTTGTATAACTTTTAGCATTTTCTCTTCCCCTCTTTTTTTGTTTATGGTAATATTCTCGTCTTCTAAATGACTTATTCAATTCAAAAGTATTTAGTAAAATCAAACATTTAACAGTCAAAACTCTTGCATAAACTTGTAAGGAAAAGATGAGGTCTTAGTATACTAACACGTTATTGCACGAGTTTAAATACCCCTTGAAATATTTTCTTCCTAACCAAATTAAAATCTCTTCGAAACAAAACATATATTTCATAGTACTCCCAATATTCATAAAAATCAAATATGAAATCTCAAATGCTACTTTTTATAGTCCTAATTAGCATCACATCAAATGAGGCTGCTCGAATTATTAATGATAACAATGAAAAAGAAGTAGATTTTTCGAAGGAAGGCAAATATCTTTTATTACAATCTCTACAATGGCGTCCTGTTCGTTCACCAACTCCAAATCCAGGCACTAATGTTCCTAATCAAATAACAAGCCAAGTGACTCAAAGGAACTTTGCAGGTCGCAAAGAGTTTGCTGATACTCCTCCTTCTAATGAATATCAACAGACTAAAATTGTATTTGGCATGGCTACGAATTAAAAATATATATATAAGTCTTGACTTCCTTATTATATTAACAATCCAACGATACCTTAAATAAACAAAACAAATAAGCTCTTAAATGTGTCGATAGTAATAATCTAGGATATAAATATTATAATATTGGTTCATTCTTTTTGGGAAAGATTAATTTGTTTGACAAAAAAATGTATTTTTGTTCCCATTGTAATCTTGTGTTTTTGCTCATATATGGCATTACATGTCAGAAGAGTTGGGCTCATATCTAGGTATGTTTTGATTTGAAAGCATAGTTTTGATTAAATTATAACATGTTACGTACTTTAAAGCTTTAGTGATTGAATATATATCATTTTGTTATTTATGTAGTCTTTATGTGTACTATGGAATCAGATTCTTTAATAACTAAATAAAAAGAAAGTGTGGGATATAAACGAAATCAACTTATACAAATGATCAATAGAAATATAAAGGACACAAACAAACTCAAAAAATAAAGTTAGACACAATAATAACTTTTTATAAATAATACTACTTAATAGGACTAGGTTCGTTATCGTTACCATTTAACTCTCACAAGTTTTAAAAGAACTTTGTGATAAGATCTTGCTCTTACAATCTCTTTATAGTTGAGTTTCTTAATGTGAAACATAAACTTCTTCCGAAAAATTAACAATTTCAACCGAAATGATCATCAGGATGAACTTCTAGAAATACTGTATCCAAGTAGATTTGCATGTATATCGTTTGAGATACATAGAAATCTCGCTCGTCACTCTCGTATCTCGCTCGCGCATGTGGTATTCTAGATACATGTGGATCATAACACATACATGTATCTGGGATATATCCATAGACAAATTTCGATTGCCTTCCTCATATTCTCTCTCACCTCTCTCTATTTCAATGTACCTTGTAACAAAAACATGTATGTACGTATATCTAACATAAAATATGGTATGTAATTATTAATTAGTGAGATAAAATATTATTATTTCAAACTATAGGGAAAATTAGTAACTATAATATAAATGCTTGTGTAATTAGGTATTTTTTCCTTAAAAATAATCTCCAACCTAGCACGGTTTCCTATTCGCAATTTAAACCGCCTTTCAACTTAATTCGCTCCGCATAAGTTTAGAAAACTTTTCTCCTCGCTCACATAAGTTTTGTGAGAATTATATGTCTTTTACTACATAACAACTTGTGAGTTACGAAATTGAAATTTTGTCTCGTTCGACACAAGGTCTATCTAAATTACATTTTGTAGTATGACATAACTTATTATGTCTTTTATGGTATAACTTATGGTTCTGTAACTGAACTTTTGTCTTGACATAAGTTCTATAGGAATTAAGTTATGTAGTATGATATATTTTTCAATGCATTTTACGATATAAATATCTTTGGATTCTGAAATTGAACTTTTATCTCTCTCGATATAAGTTATGTAAAAATAAAGATATGTAGCACGACATAACTTGTTTCTCTTATACGTGTAAGCCATAACTTATAGTATATCATGATATGAAAATATAAGCTTAGTCGAGTAAAAGAATTATTTGTTTTTTCATTGTGGAAGGCATTTCCGGCCACTTTTTTTTTTTTTTTTTTTTTAAATAAAGTATTGAAGGAAAAAAGATAATTAACCATCAAATACTCATATTTGAGGATAAAAATTAAAGTTACCCCCACCCCTCAAAAAAAATACAAGGGACACTTGTGCTAATGATTCAGCTCATTTTAACTTCTTCAATTTCAACTCAAACTTACCTCATTTGAAACTCATATTTAATTCTCTTTGTTAGAGATTAAAGTAATTATATCATCAATTAGTTTGGTAAATACCAAGTCTTTCTTTCTCAAAATTTAGACTATATCAATTTAATTTTTGTTGTTAACACCCTTGTCTTCTATGTGACTCATTCAATTCAAAAATTCATAATGAACTAACCCAAATAGTCAATAGTCAAAATTCTTGCATAAACTTGAAAAGAAAAAGTATCATGATGGGTTTTACTAACACGTTATTGCATGAGTTTAAATAGCACTGATGATATTTTCTCTTCATAACCATATTAATTACCATAATCTCTCTTAAACAAAATATATCCTTCATATACTATTCTCATAATCTCATTCCATCAAAACCAAACATGAAATCTCAAACATATTGCAGCAGCATAATACTAATGCTACTTATTATAGTCGTAATTAGCATCACATCAAATGAGGCTGCTCGAATTCTTAACGATAATAATGAAAAAGAAGAAGATTTTTTGAAGGAAGACAAATATCTTTTCTTACAATCTCTACAACGGCGTCCTGTTCGTTCACCAACTCCAAATCCAGGCACCAATGTTCCTAATCAAATAACAAGCCAAGTGACTCAAAGAAACTTTGCCGGTCGCAAAGAGTTTGCTCCTCCTCCTTATAATGAGTACCCACAAACTAAAATTGCATTTGGCGTGGCTATTGATTGAAGATATATAAGTCCTTGGCTTATCTATTATATTAACAATCTAACGATGCCTTTAATTAAACAAAGATATTACTAAGCTTTTAAATGTGTGTTGATAACAATAATCTAGGAAATATAATTGGTTCATTCTTTTAGGGAAAGAATAATTTGTTTGACAAAATTATTTTTATTTGTTCCCTTTGTAATCTTGTGTTTTTGCTCATATCTGGCATAACATGTTGGAAGAGTTGGGCTAGGTTGACTTGGGGATAGAAGTATTTTGATTCTACTTTTTTTTTTTTAAAAAAAAAAATTATGTAGTCTTTAAATTTATGTCAAAATTGATTTCAAGGAATTGCTAGCAAACGTATTTGACACGAATTTGTCAAAGCACAATCTTTCATACCTGATTTCAATTATATAATATGTTGTTTAAGTTTAGACTAATTATTGATGGAAAAACTATTTTATATATATATATATCCAAATAATTACGCATCTTACAACAAATTAAGAATTTTCTATCATATATTGAGGTGGATACACATATTTTTTCTATCAGATACACTAAGATAGAGAGAGACGAGTAAGATGGGGAGGGAGATAATCATGTATCCCAGATGCATGTAAATCACACTACATACACTGCAGCAAAAATGATCAGTAGCGACAATTATTGCCGCTAAGTGTGTATTTTTAGCGGCAATTGTCACTCTTTGTATATGTCCCTAAAGTCTTTAGCTACATTGGTTCTAATGACACTTAACTAATGCAAACACTCTTTATTAATGGGCCAAAGGACAGAAATCACATACTTTTAAGACAAAATTACCATTTGTCCCTTATAAGTTTATAATTACAGAATTCCTGAAACTGATATAATATATAATATAAGCGCTGATACATTAATTTGATGCGTGAGATACATTAATCGTTAAGCAAGATACATTACATTTTATACATGATACACTAATCTGATGTACATTTTATACATGATATACTAATCTGATGCGCGAGATACATTGAACTGATGCGCGAGATACATTGATCTGATGCGCGAGATACATTAATTTGATGCGCTGATACATTAATCTGATGTGTGAAAATGAGGGATTTTTGGGGATTTGTAAAACTAATAGGGGATAATGGTAAGAAGAGAATTAAATGTGAGATAAGTAATTAACACCTAAACTAGTTATATTTCTTTAATTTTTTCATTATTAATTCTTTCATTTATCAACTCAACCCATTTAAGACCAACTCATTTCAGTCCATCAAAATTGAGGTTTATATCTAGGTGGACTTCAATCCTGAATAAGTTGGGTTAAATTGGACGGCTCATGACCTGACTCAATTTTAGTCAATTTTAGCCCATTTAGCCTAAATTGACACTTCCATTTAGTAATAAGTTTTGCAGAATTGGCCCTATTTAGCGGCGGTTTTAATAAAATTTTGCCCTAAAATATGATGGTATTTAATAAGTTTTGTCCCTGCTGTTCATTTACTAAAAGTTTGTGGATCAAAAATTTGTGACTTAATTCGCTTGACATGGATTTAGTGAACTTTTGCGTTGTTCAACATGAATTATGTAGGAATTAATTATTAACTTATGTGGCATAAGCTATGTAGTATTTGTGCAAAACCTAAGTTTAGAGAATTTTTTCCTCCGCTCCATACGTTTTATAACATAAATTTTATAGGAATTAAGTTATACTTTTCACTCTACAAAGACTTGTGGGTTATGAAACTTAAATTTTGTCTAGTTTAAGTAGGTATAATCCAAGTTATGCAAATATGATATAATATTCTTCTTATGTCATTTACGGTATAACTTGTGGATATTCTGAAATTAAACTTTTAGCTCACTCGGCATAAATTTTGTAGGAATTTGAATTTATTAAGTTATGCAGCACGAGATATTTTATTACGCATTTTACGACATATTAATACTTGTGAAATCTGAAACTAAACTTTTGTCTCACTCGATATAAGTTCTATAAGAATTAAATTATACAGTACAACATAACTTGTCATGTTTTAGACATATGACATTGCTTGTGGTTTCCTATATTACATGATACGAAAATAAATATAAACTTATATCGACCTTAAGAATTGTTTATTTTTTTGGGTGGGAGGAAAATTTTCGGCCATTTGTTTATATTTGATTAAAATGCTGAAGGGGAAAAAAATTAGAGTCCGGAGCCTAAAGGGTAAAAAATGTTAACAAATATTTCAAAACGGTATATAAAATTTCTTTTTAAACAAAACGGCAAAATCGCTCACGGAGTAGCGATTTTGTCAGCCGGAAAAAGTAAAATCGCTGCTATAGCAGCGATTTGTTAAATTTAATTCATTTTTATTTTTAAACAAAATCGCTCAGCGATTTTCAAAATAAAAACCTTTTTTTATAAAAAAAATTTCATATGTCGCTGCTGAGGCAGCGACTTTGTTTAATTTTTTTATTTTTTATTTTTTGCTTCTTTTTTTTGAAAAAAAGTTTAAATTTGATTTTAAAAAAAAAATAAATTAAAATCGCTCCTTTGGGAGCGATTTTCAAAATAAAAACTCTTTTTTATAAAAAAATTTCATATGTCGCTGCTGAGGCAGCGACATGTTTAATTTTTTTTTTTTTTTTTTTTTTTTTTTTTTTTTAAAACAAAAAGTTTAAATAAAAAAATAATTATTTTTTAAAATCAAATCTTTACCAAGACAGCGATTTTTAATTAAATTTTTTATTTATTTTTAGAATTAAATCGGAAAAAAAATTTGATTTTAAATCATTGCCTTGGCAGCGATTTGATTTTTTTTTTTAAAAAATAATTAATTAAAGGCAGTTTTTTATTTAAAAAAGAAAAAAAAAATATTTTAAACTTTTTTTTAAAAAAAAAGAAGCAAAAAAAAAAAAAATTAAATAAGTCGCTGCCTCAGCAGCGACATTTAAAAAAAATTATAAAAAAAGTTTTTTTAAATGTCGCTGCTGAGGCAGCGACTTGTTTAATTTTTTTTTTTTTGCTTCTTTTTTTTAAAAATGTTTAAAACAATTTTTTTTCTTTTTTAAATAAAATAGCTGCCTTTAATTAATTAATTTTTTTTAAAAAAAATCAAATCGCTGCCAAGGCAACGATTTAAAATCAATTTTTTTTTTTGATTTGATTTTACAAATAAATAAAAAATTTAATTAAAAATCGCTGCCTTGACAAAGATTTAATTTAAAAAAATAATTATTTTTTTATTTAAACTTTTTGTTTAAAAAAAAGAAGCAAAAAATAGAAAAAATAAAAAAATTCAAACATGTCGCTGCCTCCGCAGCGACATATGAAATTTTTCTATAAAAAAGAGTTTTTATTTTGAAAATCGCTCCCAAAGGAGCGATTTTAATTTATTTATTTTTTAAAAATCAAATTTAAACTTTTTTTTAAAAAAAAAGAAGCAAAAAAAAAAAAAAAAAAAAATTAAACAAAGTCGCTGCCTCAGCAGCGACATATGAATTTTTTTTTATAAAAAAAGGTTTTTATTTTGAAAATCGCTGAGCGATTTTGTTTAAAAATAAAAATGAATTAAATTTAACAAATCGCTGCTATAGCAGCGATTTTACTTTTTCCGTTGACAAAATCGCTACTCCGTGAGCGATTTTACCGTTTTGGTTAAAAAGAAATTTCATATACCGTTTTGGAATATTTGTTAACATTTTTTACCCTTTAGACTCCGGACTCAAAAAAATCAAATTGCATCATATTTAACGGCAAAACTAAAAAATACCCAACAATATTATCGACATTTGTTTGAATGATGATTAGCGTCATTTTAACATTTTTAATTTCAAGTCTAACCTCATAATATTAGACATTAAAACAATTTTTTCCCATCGTAATTTTGTGTTTTTGCTCATATCTGGCATAACATGTTGGTATTTTGATTCTACTCTTTTTTCGTAATTATGTATTATTCAAGGTTGAAATTTATGTCAAAATTGATTTCAAGGAACCGCTAGCAAACGTATTTGACTCGAAAATGTCAAAGCACAATCTTCTCATACCTTGACTTCTAGCGTATTATATTAGAAGTGATAAAGCTAGTCCATATATTCATAATTTGTTCAATTTCTTGCGGTACTTAAACACAACTTATTTTATCATATTTTAAAAAACTTTCTACTATTAAAAAAAATCACAGTGTCTTCACTCTCTCTTATTTTTAAATATAACACTTTACGTGATGTACCGTAACGTTTGGGATGTATCTGGACCTCACCAAATTTAATTTTTTTTTATTTTGGAAGAATAGGAATAAAATATAATACTAAATTACTTACTATTAACATTACCAATTTCAACCAAATCATCAGAATCAAGTTATGAAGCCCTTTGAACCAATTAATGGTTAAAAAGTTGGATCAAATTAGTTATTATAGAGATAATTCAATGTTTACTGTATATATAATAAAATACTACATTTATTACATTAGTTTTATATCTAGTCTTGATTATTTTCTTGATGCAAAAATTAATAGTTGCATAACCCACATTTTTTAGAGATTTGAAAGAGGACTCTCACAATTTAACACAAAGTTGATGGAAAGATTATATTCTATTAGGAGTGTCAAATGTTGCCCAAACATCAATATGACTCGACTAAAATTTCATGGGTTTAGAAGCGCTTTTTTAAAAAGACAAAATTGTATATAATGACAAACTAATAATTTAAATTAAATGTTATAAGCACACTTTGATTTAATTGTGCCCTGTAGCAAACAGTTTGCTAGTCGCCTCTCTCCCTCAAACTCTCACTCGCCACTCTCCCTCTCTCGCTCCCTCCCTCTCGCTTTTACACAAAATAAATGTAAAAAATGCGTTTGTGTTTGTATAAAGCGAGAGAAAATTGTATATATACATATGTTTTCATTCCCTCTCTCCCCTCTCCCAGATCGCGCTCGCCACTCTCCCCGATCTTGATCGCCACCCACGCCTCTCTCGCTTATACAAATAGAAACGAAATGTATAAATTACGTTTATGTTTGTATAAAGCGAGAGAAAATTGTATATACACATGCAAATACATATATCTTCGTCCTATATACTTATAATTATACAATACAGATATTCCCTTGCCCCATTTTCTTTTGTCTTTCTCTCTTTAGCATTTTATACATACACAAATTGAACAATTGATTTTTTTTGCATACAACTGCTTTCTTTTGTATATGTATAGCGAATTATACAACTGGTTTCTTTGTATATGTATAGCGAATTATATAACTGTTTTTTTGTGTATGTATAGCGAAATATACATATATATGTTTGCTATGGAGCGCAATTATGCAAAGTATAGATATAGCATACATATATGATATTTATGTTTGCTATATGTGAAAGTTACTAATTTTAAAATAGTTTTTTCAGAAAAACTGCTTTGCGAAAAAAAAAAAATCGTGTTTGGTAAATTTATTTAAAAAGTATTTTTATAAGTGATTTGTGTTTCACTAATTTCTTTAAAAAGTGTTTTTGAGAGTCAAATTACAAAAAGGGGCAAGTATCAATGTTTTTTTAATATTATTATTCTAATATAGAAACTTTAATCACATTTTTAATTTAATTATTTAAAATGTACATATTCAAATTTTAAATCAATATTATACATAGATAATATTGTTGAAAAACATTGATAAGAAGAATCTTTTTGTTATTTGTTACCTATTTTTATGGACTCAATCTTACTTAAATCTATTTTTTTTGTTATAATACTCTAAATTTTTAAAAAATTAAGATTAAAATAAAATAATACTTAAACTAATAATAGAATTTTTTTTATATGTTACTTTTTTGGGAGGTGTTAAATCTTTATTGTTAATTTTTATCTTTTTTAATCATACAAAAATAATCGTTGCTACTTTTAGTTCTAATTCTGTAAAATCATACATAAACTAATATATACATATACAACATAATATATAAATACTAATATAAAACATAAAAAAATAAAAAAATGTATAATATTTAAAATTAAAATTCTTAAATAAAAATCAACCAAACTTATGAGATATGTTAATTAATTAATAAAGGATATATATATATATATATATATATATATATATATATATATATATATATATATATATATATATATATATTTTCTATTTCTGTTTCTGCTTTTTTTTTTAAATAAAAAAAGCAGTTAGCTTCTTCATAACAATAAAAAATATGTTTCTACTTCCATTTAAAAGTAGTTTTAAGAATTTACCAAAACACTTAATTTCTCAAAATAAGTGAATTAACAAGGCTAGATATGTTTGATACGTATAACCATAACCCATTTTAAAATTAATCTCCAACTTAGCTCAGTTCCTATTTGCAATTTAAATCTAACCTAGTTCGTTCATGGTAATTAATTTAGTGAACATTTTTCTTCGCTCACATAAGTTCGGTCTGAATTAATTATGCATTTTACTGCATAATAATTTGTGAGTTATGAAATTAAATTTTTACCTCGTTCAACACAAGTTTTGTTGGAATTTAGTTATGTTGTATGACATAACTTTGTATCCCTTTAATAGTTTAACTAGTTGACTAACTTTTGTCACACTAGACATAAGTTCTTTAGCAATTAAGTTATGTAATATGAGATATCTTGTTATGCGTTTAACAACATAAGTATTTGTGGGTTCCAAAATTGAACTTTTATCTTTTTTAACATAAGTTTTGTAAGAATTAAATTATAATATGACATAACTTGTTGTGTCTTATACATACATCATAACTTGTGATATATTATGATTTGAGAATATACACTTATACGGAGTAAAGAAAATTATTTGTTATTTTGATGTCAGAGACATTTCCAGACACTTGTGAAAAAAAATAATCACAAACTATCATATTTGCGAGCAAAAATTTAAAAACTATTCCAATATAGATGTGTACGTGTGAATGATCATTTTATTCTTAGCTTTTTCAATTTCAATTCCACCCGTTTGACACCCTTATTACTTCTTGATATTGCTAGAGGTTAAAGTAAGAATTACTATCATTTTCTTATTTTGTGACTCATTCAATTCAATAATTCTTAGTCATGAACCCTAATATTCAACAGTCAAAATTCTTGCAAGAGGGTCTTGTCTTACTAATAACACGTATTGCATGAGTTTAAATATCTCTCATATGTTCTCTTCATAACCATATTAATTACCATAATTTCTCTTAAACAAAACATATCTTTCATATAGTATTCTCATTCCATCTAAACCAAAAATGAAATCTCCTTTGGCATGCAGCAATATAATACTAATGATACTTCTTGTAGTTCTAATTACCATCACATCAAATGAGGCTGCTCAAATTCTTAAAGATAACAATGAAAAAGAACAAGTAGATTTCTTGATGGGAGGCAAATATCTTTTGTTACCATCTCTACAATGGCGTCCTGTTCGTTCACCAACTCCGAATCCAGGCACCAATGTTCCTAATCAAATAACAAGCCAAGTGACTCAAAGGAACTTTGCAGGTCGCAAAGAGTTTGTTCATCCTCCTCCTCCTTGTAACAAATACCCACAAACTAAAATTGCATTTGGCGTGGCTATGGATTGAAGATATATAAGTCCTTGGCTTATCTATTATATTAACAATCTAACGATACCTTAAATTAAACAAAGATATTACTAAACTTTTAAATGTGTGTTGATAATAATAATCTAGGAGATATAATTGGTTCATTCTTTTAGGGAAAGATAAATTTGTTTGAAAAAATTATTTTTATTTGTTCCCTTTGTAATCTTGTGTTTTTGCTCATATCTGGCATAACATGTTGGAAGAGTTGGGCTAGGTTGACTTGGGGATAGAAGTATTTTGTTTCTACTTTTTTTTTGTGTGTGTGATTATGTAGTCTTCAAGGTTGAAATTTATGTCAAAATTGATTTCAAGGAATTGCTAGCAAACGTATTTGACACGAATATATATGTCAAGTACAATCTTTCCATACCTGCTTTCCGGGTGTATATATCCTATGATAAAATTAGCCCATAAAATCATAATTTGCTTATCTCGTTTAAGTTTAGGCTGACCATTGATGTGAAAACTATTTTATTAAACATACATTCATACCATATTCAAATAATTGCGTATCTTACAATAAATTAAGAATTTCCTATCATATATATTGAAGAAGATACATATATTTTTGCTACCAGATATACTAAAATAGAGAGAGAGGTGAGCAAGATGGGGAAAAAACTGGGAAGATAATCATGTATCGCACATACATGTGAACTGGTTCTAAGTAATTAACACCTAAACTAGTGACATTTGTACAAGTTTTTCATTATTAATTTTTTTTCCATTAATTTATCAACTCAATCCATTTCGGTCAATCAAAATTGAGGTTTATATCTAGTTTACTTCAATCCTAAATAAGTTGGGTTAATTTAAACGGCTCATGAACCAACTCAACTTTTAGCCCATTCTAGCCTAAATTGAGACTTCCATTTAATAACAATTAGATTTTGCACGGAGTAATTGGCCCTATTTAGGGATGGTTTTTAATTTTTGCCCGGTATTTAAGTTTTTTCCGCACTGTTAATTTTTCTGAAAATTTGTCGATCAAAATATCTTAATTATGTGTGACTTAATGCGCTATATGATTTAGTGAACTTTTGCGTCGTTCGGCGTGAATACCGTAGGAATTAACTTATGTGGCATAAGTTCTATAGTATTTGAACAAACTAATTCACTTTGTATAAATTTTGAACAATTTTTTCCCTCACTCTCATAAGTTCTATAGGAATTAATAAGTTATGTTTTTTTGGTAAATATTTGTATTATACCAAAAGTGAGAATTGAAGTACAAAGGGGTGAACATGCTAATTGAACAATCGTTCCAGTAGTCAGTTCAAGCTACTAAGCCACTACTCTAAAATTATACAGGATATTCATTAAAATTTGTTAACCAAGTTACTATTCTATTCTCACTTTGTGCCTTATAATGGATTTCTTGGATGATGGTTTTGATCATGATCTTCTCTTAGTTGAAATATGCGCTTGTTCCTTTCTCTCCAAATGTGGTAAATTGTTCCTACTAACATCATTTTGTACACGCATTCTTTTGGCTTTCTTCCTTTTGCCCATTTCTCAACCCATGTGAGTTCAATATTCCATTGCGTAGGATCTTTGTTGATGTTCAACCATTGCAACAACATCTTCCAAATATATGTTGATACATCGCACTCAAAGAATAAATGTGCAATGGTCTCATTTTCCTCTTCACAGAGGGGGCAAAGTAGACTTGTTGATACCCCTCATTTGTGCAATATATCACGTGTCATAAGCCTCTTATGCGCAACTAGTTGCAGTATAAACACCCATCTAGCTAGGGAGGCCCATATTATTACAAGTTATTTTTCTCCATGAGACCTTGTGGTGCCGTCCTCTCAACTTGTTATAGAAATCTTTTGTTGAGAATTGAGACATGCCTTGGATATCTGAGACAACATACCCTGCTCTATTGAAATGCTTTGTTGCTTGGCGTATCTTTCTGGTAGACCAGGCTGCCTGTTTTGGTATGTCCTCTATGAAGTTCCTCCTCCCTCCATAGTAACTATGGATCCATTTTAACCAAAGCTTATCTTTCTTGTTGCAAATACTTCTTTTGGAGTTTAGCTATTACTGCCTTATTCCGAACAAAGATATTCAAGTTTAGACCACCAGCTGACTTTGGGTAGCATATTCTATCCCAAGCGAATAAAGCTTTCTTTGTCATTTCACTGCCAACAGTCCATAAGAAATTTCTGCAAGCTGCTTCAACTAACTTGACCATTTTTTTCGTTTAGAAAACCCGGACCAAAAAGCTTGTATGGCCGGAGAACAAGATAGATTTTATTAGTTGAGCTCTTCCGGCATAAGACAGAAATTAAACCTAGTGCTCCAAGACTTGATTCTGCTAAGAATCTTGTCTTAAGTCTAAGATAGGCTGACATTGTACAATAGATATTCGTTTAGAGCTCAAAGGCATTCCCAGATATCTAAAAGGTAGAACACCCATACTGAATCCCAGGATCTGTTGGATATCTTTTTACACTTGAGTTGAAACACCAGCACAATAGAGCGAGCTTTTAGATGGATTTGCAATAAGACCAGAACCTTTAGAGAATTCTTGAAATTTAGCAAAGAGTAATTGTAATGATTGGACATCTCCTTTGCAAAATAATAGAAGATCATCAGCAAAACCAAATTGAATCAGGTTCAACCTACTGCATTTAGGATGGTACTTGACAGGGGTTGAGAGTGGAGAAGTTTTATGAATCTACTCAAATACTCCATTGCCAAGACGAACAAAAGAGGAGACATGGAATCTCCCTGTCTCAATCCTTTTTTTTGTATTGAAAGGATTGGTTGGGTGACCATGATCACAATTGAATAAGAAACAATGTTAACACACATCATGATCCACTCTATAAATACCTTTGGGAAATGCAAAGAAGTAAGATTTTGTTCAAGAAATCCCCATTCCAAAGAATCATAAGCTTTTTGCATGTCAATCTTCAGCATAAACCTCAGAGATATGTTCTTTCTCCCATAAACCCTTTATAGTTCATGGCTTAGTAAGATGTTATCACTGATTGTCCTTCCTCATACAAAAGCTGTCTGACTAGTGTCTATCAAGGTATCCGTGATTTGTTGATGTCTACTGGTTAGCACTTTAGAGATTAATTTATACAATATTGTGCAACATGCTATATGTTTATATTCTTTTATGGACAAAGGATTTTGTACCTTTGGGATGAGTGTGGCATTTGTACAATTAATAGCTTGAAATAACTTCTTCTGCTGAAATACTTTTTGCACTGCCTCTGTAATGTCCATCCCAATAATCTGTCAATTTTTCTTGAAGAAGCATTGTATTTGTCACATCCTAATGCCTTTAAGTCAGCACAACTTTTTAATCCCAGATTTATTTCTTCATTTTTGATAGGTGACATGAGGTATTGTTGTTGTTCTCTATTTAACATAGGCTCAGAATTCATGATCGTGAGATCAATAGCAGGTAGTTCTTTTGCACATGATCCTAAAAACTTCATATAGAAACTCAACACTTCTTTCTCTATCTCAAATTTGGTATGTACAGTGACCCCATCATTGGTGATCATTCTTTTTATGCAATTCTGTCCAATCCTATTTTTGATGCTTGCATGGAAATAGGCAGAGTTAGAGTCTCCCAAGTTTAGTCATTCTACTCTAGACTTATGTTGTATGATGTTTTCTTCCACCAATATCCACTTTTCAACCTGTTGTTTCATCTCTTTATCCTTTACAAACAGTTCATCATTATCGTACTTGTCCCTCAGTTGTATTTGGATCTAAGTGAGTTGTTGTCTAGCTATTTGTATATGAGATTCAACCTTTGGGTAAGCATGTGTGTGTAACTGTTTAAATTGTACTTTCAAGATATTCAACTTTTGCCATACTCTCTCCATTTTGCCTCCTGTGACCTGCTGGTTCCATGACAGTCTTATAATCTCTTGAAAATTATGATGATTTGTCAAATGGTTGAAAAATTTGAATGGATTGGGTCCATTCCATTGATGAGTTTCTGTATTTACTCATAGCATGCAGTGATCTAAAAATTGAGGATCAAGGATTTGTACATCCAATTGCAGCCATTTGATCTTCTAGAGGTGATTAATTGTCAATTTCACCACGAACATGTGAGTTAGTCCACGCGTAACTTCTTCCACTTTTTCTCAACTCGGTGAGACCATTGTTGATCAAACATTGATCAAAATCTCTAGTTTCACTATCTAGCACATGGCTCCCAATTTTGTCTTCTCCTCTTAAAATAGCATTAAAATCTCCCATCACAAGCCATGGATGTTTCACCATTGGTGATAATGTGTCAATCGCAGTCGCAATCCTTTCCTGTCTTCTATTATTTGTAGGTCATATATTACGGTGAACTCAAACTCGATACCATTCGAATCAACTAGACAATGAATCACTTGATTGTGGTTGTGTAGCACAGTGACATCGACTACACCTGGGTTCCACAATATCCAGATTCTACCTGTCTCAGAACACATGTAGTTATGCTACCACGACCATCCAGGAGCAACCTCATGTATTATCTTTATAACATGTTCCCTACCTACTTTATGTTCAACAATAGCAATAATATCAATACATTCCTTCTTTATTATTCTGGAATATTCTTTATGCTTAAATAGCTTATTGAATCCCCTAACATTCCATGTTGCAACCTTCATAATGTCCTGTTTTGTGGTTTGGGACTCTTCCCAATTTCTCCCCCACTATTTTTCCCTTTTTCAACCTTGTCAAAAGTCAACTGAATGGCCCGTTGAAGTGTGTTCTTCATAAGCGGATTGAATTCATTCATTATCAAAATATCCTCTTTTTGCAGAGCCTGACCTTTCCCTTTCACAACTGCTTTTTCTTTTGCATTTATCTTGTCCTTCTCATGATGTATAGCAGGTTCCTCTTCAAACACCACTGGTGCACAAGATTGTTGATGCATAGTTTCCTTATTTTTCTTGAAATTCCATACTTGTCTCGTCTTCCTTTGCCCTGTCTTTGTTCTAGCATGTTGAACTTTCGGTTGAGGTGGTTGGTTGTTGCGGAGATGTCCAATTTGGCAGCATTTTGGACAAAAATGCAGTTTTCAGTCATAGCTAACCTTTCGTTCAAACATATTATCTTGTGGGTCCATTAGTCTTTCCACCTTCAGCAAAGGTTCTGTGACATTAATCTCCATTAGCACTCTAGCATAGGATATGCGATCTAGTTTTGTGGTGCAATCATCAGTACAAATAGGCTTTCCTATCACACTTGCAATTCTGCTAAGTGACTTTGGTCCCCAACAATTCAAAGGCAAATTAGGGAACCTTACCCATAGTGGTATTACCTTTAGTACCTCATTTTTGAAACTGAAACTGGTAGTCCATGGCTTCACAATGATAGGCTTGTAATTTATCATATGCGGTTCTGACCCCAATATCATATCTTCTCTAATTCTGAATAGAACTTCACTATAAAATAGTCTTCATTTTGATAGTAAACTTTAGGTTTTCGAGTATATTCCGCTTGCCCTTCCAAAAACCTTATTATAGATGCAATGGTTGGTGAATCTCAATTACATATATTATGACAACATTCTTCCACATTGTTGCTTCTTTAGTTGCTTATTCTTCATTTAGTTTTCCAATTTAACCCCATCCTTCTCCACTGGTGGAATAAATTGCAAATTAATTCCTTTCGATGTCATAATATTTCCTTCAAACAAAGAGACTCATGGCTTCTCAGTCATTGTATCTGTCGGCATGTTTAATTTTTGGTGTACTACGCTTAAATCCTTGCCTTGTTCTTTATACATACATACGCAACTAGCATGACCTATTGGAGGAGTGTAAAAGGAAAGAAATATACATTCCAATATTTAAGACCTAACAAAGAGATGAAATGAGATAAAAAGAGTAGAAAGAGAAGAGTTTTGTTACCGGTAAATAGTGATCGGCGATGTTACAGTGGCGATGACAACAAGAAGGGATGACTTTGCCTGCGACAGAGAGACAAATTTTCAAAAAATTGCAAACCTAATTGGTGATTTACATAGAAAGGGAATCAAGGGAATAGGTATTTAGTGTGGAATTTTTTTATAAAGATACCTTTTCATGGCTAATATATGGATATGCCGATATTGTTTAATACAAATAATATATTCATGGAAATTAAGTTATTTCCACTAAATAAATATCAGCTTCTTTTGTTGTAGTGCCAAAGGAAAGGTGGAACTGTATCATACAACATTGACTTCACTACTCAGGTTCCTGGGGTATCAGGTGTGATTTTAATTTCATTCGACAATGAAAAATCATGCCAGCTTACTTCATTTCCAGAAAATGTAGAAGCAATATTTGGTCTGCATGTCCATGCCAACTTTCCTTTGGGTAAAGCTTCTTCAAGACCTGAAACTTTTTTGGTGGAAAGTGATTTTTTTGAAGCTGTAATTAGTGGAAGAGGGGGTTAGCTTACAATATCTTGTTTCTCGAGAGGCTGATCCTCTGGATTCTCAAGTATATTTCTACCCACGGGATAAGCCTTACTGACCAAGGTTTTGTTAACAAACACCTATGTTGTACAATGTATTGACTCCTAGTCACTATTAAGTCGTTGCAGCGTCTGAACCACCCATGACAAATTCAGAGAAATTGTCATGATATCAATGGTAAAAGAAGTATAAATTGCAAATAAGATTCAGTTACTATGTGCTTGAATGAACGAGAGAGAAATGAGTTTGTCCTTGCTCTGTGCCTGTAAAATATGATATAAATCTTAAGCATTTCCAATGACTCTATGATCTCCAAAAGAGGTAATAAGACCTCTTTGTTTGCTGACACTAAATATTCACCCATGCAGAATTTTGACAACTTCAGTGTCCCTCTGTCTGGTAGCTTTGCCCTTTCTCAACAATAGCGAAATCAATTTAATAGAGATGAGAGGCGAATTCTATTCTACACAGCTTCGTGTTCCAAACTATCACTGTCGTGAGGTAAAAACAATTTTTATTTAATAGTTTTTTTCTTAGCTTACTTAATATCTTTTTTGTAAAAAAACCTGAACTAATTATTTTCCCCTGCAAATTACCAGAGTTCAAAGCTTGCCACGTTTCCTCCTCCTGACAATATTTTACAAGCACTATTGATTGGTAAGTTTTATGACTCTGCAGTTCATGATTGTGGTGATCTAATATTTTCTCCTATCACATTTGTCACAGCAGACAAGGATACTGTCATGAGAATTATGAACGTATGTATGAAATACGCATGTTTTGCTTTTAATGTATATAATCTTGTTTATTTCATTTTACAGTGTCAGGACGAGTAGCCCGATATGGTGGATAAGAGATGGTCACCGAACAGTAAAACGTGATTTTAAGGAACCTTTCAATGCAATTACACTAAAGATGATAGTCCACAATTCCTCCAATGATGTTGTGTTCATTCGTTGTAACCTCTCTGATTCCGCAGTCAACATCAGCTCATCAAAAACTACGTCTGCAGCTTTTGGAAATGAAGTGGGTTGACACGATTTGTCATTATCAAATGACATTAAAATCACATCTGATACGCCAGGAACTCGAATAGTGAAGCCAATGTCGTCTGATAAAGTTCTGTCTTTCATTTGGTTAGCTTCAAGTTCTACTCATTTTACACTCGAGCCGTAATCTTCTAAGGAAAGTACTATGAAAATTTGTGTATTTTCATCCGGCACATTTGATTTATCAAACTACTCATTGCACTGGACTCTTTCATCCTAGAGCGATCAACACGATGAATTGAACATTTCATGGCCATCCATTCTATATAACAGTGCTGCAAGAAGATTGAAAACTTTTGAGAATTGGCAAATCAACATGCAGTGATATTGTAACTTGTAAATTGTGATGTTCTTATGTTTACATTTACACAGAAATAGAAACGTCATAATAGGAAAAAATAAAACAATTTTGACTGGTAGCAATAGAATATGAATTTAATTTGTTTCAATCCTCTTGGGATCAAATATAAGCTTGTAATTTCACCCATTTTGTGGTTTGAGAATATGGAAGATAGACATTTTTGTTTCTCGATATCGTATTTTTTTTTTGTTACTTTGATTTGTTGCTCTTGAGTTGAGGGTCTTTCAAAAAATTTCACGAGGTAGAGATAATGTTTACATACACTTAACCTTCCCGAGAAAATATCTTTTTATGTATCTCTCAATTTATGTTGAAGCAAATATATAATCTTAATCTGAATAAGAATGAGTCATTACTAAAATACTAGAGCTCATGCTGATCAAAGATGTTGCAAGAACTAGCATCTTATCGAAGCAGTGGAAACAAATATGGTATTTACTGCCATACCTCACGTTTGATACACTGTTTTTTCAGCATATACTATTGCTAAGGTATTAACGGACGTCTGTGTAAGTTTTTGACAAAAATCATGTCGAAACTTTGGATTACAAAAAAAGATAGTGAACTATAGCACACGAAAATCACCAAAATTGGGAATTTACCTGCTCTAGGCTCGTTTGACCTTGAAAATGAGTTATTTTTGCCGCTAGGGCCAACTGTCTCTATAGCTAAGGTCTTAACGAACTCCGTTTAAGTTTTTGGCAAAAATAACATTGAAATTCCGGATCACCAAAAAAGTGCATAATTAATTAATTTAATTACATTATTAGATGAATATAATTACACCGAATATGTTATGGTATTGTCATTCAATGTGTGGTCGTATATAATGATATACTCCCTCCGTTTCACAAAGAATGACCTGGATTGACTTGGCACGGAGTTTAAGAGCATAAATAAGACTTTTGTATCTTGTGGTCCTAAATTAAAGTTAGGTTAAATTTACAAAATTATCCTTTGATCTTGTGGCCTTAAACATGTCACGTGGAAAACTGATTTTAAAATGTTACAAAAAAAGAAAAAAGTCATTCTTTTTTAAACATACTAAAAAAGAAAGGAGGTCATTCTTTTTTAAACGGAGGGAGTATTACATTTGACGATCCGAATTCACCGAGACGTCCACAAAAATCGAATTTAGGGGACTTAGGATCTAAACCATTTGAATATAAACATTTTGTAGGTGGAAAATGCTGGAAGTTGACATTCACCTTTTTCTATGCTCGATAATTAAGGGCTTAGGGATGATATTCTAATTGCCGCCCATTCGCCTTCACCAACCACTTCTTACCACCTCTTATCAATATTGCATGTTCATGTTGATCATGTCCCTTAAAATACTTTTAAAAAGTCAGACATTTTCTAAAATATAAGCATATCAATTTGTTTAATTGAAAAAATTAATAGCTTAAACATTTTGTTATAAGTCTACATACAATTTTCATATAAAACGAATAAAAATTAAATTTTCGTAAAATAATTACATAAAAAATTAGAAAAAATAAATACACGGGAGAGCTCAAATATCAATTTTGTATAGAAACTGAATAGATTGATAAATCGGATCTCTAAGGTATGAAAATATTATTTTTTTCTCCTCACTCCCTGACTCCATTCTCCGAAGGAATGACAGATGAACTCATACTTGCCAAACGAGCATCCAAACACAGCGCAACCAAGAGGGTCTAGGATTGCTTCTCCAAATGGTCTAGACATCGAACTTCGTTTCTATAAAGCCTGGTTGACTCTTTGTAGGAGCCTTTCTTTATATTAAGGGGCACATCAGACTTTATTTCCTTTACGTTTAAACAGTTAGAGCCTCCATTTTTAAAATTTAATTTGTGAGCAATTATATTATTCTTTAATTGATTAATAATGTAAATATTTTTTAGATTATCGAGAATTAGATAAAAGGAGAAATCTCATAATTAGGAGAGTTAAATGGATGATTTAATAAAATGAGAAATCTCATTAGACTACTTTATTTCAATAAATTTTCATTCGTTAAGAAAAAAATGAAAGTCGAATCGAAGTATTTTGGTATTTCAATTTTCAGTTCAATATTCGGTATATATTTTTATATTTTTGATATTTTGATTCAATTTTTGATTTGTAATTTTTGTATTATTTGATATTTCGGTAAATATTCGACATTTCACTTTACTGAAATACCAAATAATATAAAAATGACAAACCAAAAACCAAATATTATAATATATACATTAATATTATATTAGTTATTAATATTAAATAGTGAATATTATTATTTAAATTTAAAAGCAAATTAGGTCAAAGAAGGAGTAAACAAGAGTCTTTTCAAACTTTTTGTCTTTTCAAAATTTTCTTTCTTTACACAATAGCCGCATCCCGTCACTTCAGTCTTCAAGCGTCACTCGTCGGTTTTCCACTTTTATTTATTTCTTGTTCGGATTACTTTACCATTAGCCGCAACACTTTCCACTTCTAGGCTTTGATGACCGGTTTCGACCAGCAGCCGACCACACAACACGCCGCAATCGTTCACTTTTCACTTTACGCAATTGATCGGCGACCAGCAACGAAAATTTAAGCGAAAAATAATTAAAAAATTATAAAATTTTAGATTATAAAATTTAAAGAGCCCTTAACAAAAAATTGAACTAACAAAAATTGAACCAAAATAACACAAAGCAAAACAAAATAATAAAAGCCGACCAAATTATTTCGATTCGATTTTTGGTACACGTTGTACAAGAATCAAAAATCAAAAAAATTGAGAAAAAAACTGACACGAAACCAAATTATCGAATGTCCTGCCCTAATATTAATTATTGTGCATGCACAAATTAAAAAAGCCAAAAAAAATTCTAACGGTGATTGAGTTTAAACATACTATATAACATAAAAGAAGACTATATAACACAAAAAATATTTTCAAATTTTGACCTAAATTAATTTGAGTATAAAGACATTTTGATTAGACATTTCATTGAAAATCGAGTCCCTTCTCTGTACTATTAGGAGTCGTTTGGTAGGATGTATTAATTAAAATAGTCCTTGTATTAAAATTTAATCCATCCAATACAATGTTTGGCAGCACATTTCAACTCAAACCCACCTAATACATGGATAACTTAATACACCATATGTGGTCTTATCTAATACCAAGGATACCTAGGGATTACTAATACCATGTTTCATAAGCCTTGGATAAAGCAACAAATGACTGAACTGTCCCTCAATTTCTGTATACAGTACTCAACTGCCCAAGAGAATTCGGTTAACTTTTTCAAAAATACATAAAAAATGTTGCAAATAAACGTTGCCGATGTGGACGTAATAAACTAAAAACTATGGCTATTAATTTGTTGTTATAATTTAACACTGCATGTTGATAAATAAAGTTACATATAATTATCATTTAGGTAATTTAATTGTGTGAATAATTTGTATATTATTAATTCATAGATCTTAAACTCTTATAATCATTAATTGACAATCTTGTAAAAATGATAATTAACCTACTAATTAAATTAACTAAGTGATAATTTGCCACATTGATCCTTTTACTATTTTTACTTCGATGTCATATTCTTTTTTTGATGGTTAATGGAAATTGAATATATACTGCAAATTAATTATTCAATAACCATTTTATTTCACATCTTTTTCACAATTAATATATCATAATGTTATACATAAAATAAAAAATCACATAATAATTCAAGGGTATAATTGGAAATAAGCCTTTTGTAGAGTCTTAAGCCACACACAAGATTAGATTGGAAATAATGAACCAAACACTTGATAAAAAATAATCCCTGCATTACTAATCCATGTATTGTTAATCCCTGCATTGTTAATCCCTGCATTACTAATCCCTACATTATCACTCTTTCTACCAAACGACCCCTTACAGTTTTTCTCCCTGTTTTTTTTTCTTGTATAATGAGTAAAAACCAGAGAGAAAAAATGGCAATAGAGAACAATGATCACTATTTTCTTTTAGATGTTTTCTATTGTGAAGAAGTTATAGGATGAAGAAGAGGTTATTATTAACCCATTGTTGTTATCTTCTGAAGGAACAACGAAACTAATTCTTTATTATTATTATTACCTCTGCTTCTGCTGGAACAAGATTCATTTTGAGAAGATGAAGAGCTTCTTTCACTTTTCATTAAAGAAAAGAAACTCATTGTTATTTTGATAGTTTTGGGAGTGATTTTTTTCTCTGTTCAGCTCGAATAGATGTTGTTAAATGGATTCTCAAAGTGAATGTTCATTATGATTTCTCTGCATTGACTGTCTTTTAGCCATTACTTATCTTGACAGATTTCTTTTTAGCCTTCAGTTTCCAAAAAAATAAATCATGGATGACTTAACTTGCTGCTGTTAGTTGTCTTTCTTTTGCTACTAAAGTTGAAGAAACTCAAGTTCCCCTTCTTCTCGACTTCCAAATACCAATTTTCTCTTCTTTCTTCATTTCCCAATTTCTTGAGAGTTTTATGATTGATTTTTTTAGGTGGAGGATGCAAAATATGTGTTTGAGGCAAAGACTGTACAAAGAATGGAGCTTTTGGTACTGTCATTTCAGAATATATCGACACAATGCAATATTCACACCTCATAAGAGATATAAAAGAAAAATGTCAATAATTTGATAAGCTTAAACACATCAAAACCAACACAAAACATGAAGTTTTCTCTCATATGCTCAACAAGAGCTTCCTCATCTATCACAGACCCCTTATTATATAGCTCAAAAGGGTCACTCAAACAACAGTCAATACGAAACATGAAATTTTCTCTCAGATGCTCAACAAGAGCTACCTCATTTATCATAGACCCCCTATTATATAGTTCACAAGTATCACTTCTAAAAGGTTCCAGTAACATCAAGACATCGCATTTAGATAAATCAGAAAGTGCATTAGATAAAGATAGTTTATGATAGGTTATTGTGTTTTTAGTTTAATCAGTTAAAACAGTAAGCATCGTATATACTTCTTTTTATTTTTATTTGCCTTTGCAACCTATTGTCAGTTTTTGAAAGTCATTCACTCTATAAAGACTTGTAGGTTATGAAGATTAACTTTTGTCTAGCTAGCTCGACATAAGTTCCATAAAAATAATTAAAGTTAAGCAATATGATATAATTTGTTTCTTATGTCGTTTACGGTATAACTTGTGGATATTCTAAAGTTAAATTTTTACCTCACTCGGCATAAATTATGTATGAATTAATTAAGTTATGCAGCACGAATTATTTTGTTATGCATTTTACGACATATTAATTAATAGTTGTTGAATTTTAAACTAGACTTTTAGACTTTTGTCTCACTCGATATAAATTTCGTAAGGATTAAGTTATGCAATACAATATAACTTGTTATGCCTTAACACATATATGACATAACTCATATATGATATATTATATGATACGAAAATATAAACTTATATTTAATAAAAGAATTATTTATTGTTTTGGTGTCAGAAAAATTTTCGGCCATTTGTTTTTAATTTAAAGTGTGGAAGGAAAAAAAATTAAATATCATCATATTTAAGGATAAAAGTTAAAGAAATAGCGTAAAATATTGATATCAATTTGAATAATTCAGATTATTTTAACTTCTTCAATTTCAACTCAACCTCATATTATATGAGAATAAAGTAATAATATTATTTTGTTGCAATACTTCGTCTTGTATGTGACTCATTCAATTCAAAAATTCATAGTGAACCCAAAAAGTCAAGAGTCAACTCTTGCATAAACTTAAAAGAAAATGTACGAGTTGGGGTCTTACTAACACGTTATTGCATGAGTTTAAATAGCACTCATTTGTTCTCTTCATAAACCATATTAATTAGCCAAAATCTCTCTTAAACAAAACATATCTTTCATATAGTATTCTCATTCCATCTAAACCAAAAATGAAATCTCCTTTGGCATGCAGCAATATAATACTAATGATACTTCTTATAGTTCTAATCACAATATATAAACTTTTAGTGACGATATTTTAAGAATTCGAGTAACCTCATTTGATGTTTCTCTTTTTTTAGATGTTTAAAAGAGGACTGACAAATGTACACAGAGTTGATGGTAAGATTATACTTGTCAATGGCTCGTTCAAAATTTATGGGTTAAATACAAGATAATTTAATAAGGGTAACGTTGGCTCCATATAACCATAACCTATTTAAAAATAATCTCCAACTTAGTTCAATTCCTGTTCGTAATTTAAACCACTTTCTAACCGAATTCGCTCATCAAAGACCTTTATTCCGCGCTCACATAAATTCTATAGGAATTAAGTTATGTCTTTTATTGCATAACGAGTTGTGAGTTTCGAAATTGAACTTTTGTCTCGTGAGGCACAAGTTTTCTAGGAATTAAGTTATGTTGTATAACATAACTTGGTATTTTTTTTATAATTTAACTTGTGGTTCGAAAAGTGAACTTTTGTTACACTCGACATTAGTTCCGTAGCAATTAAGTTACAGATACTAGATATCTTGTTATGCATGCATTTTACGACATAAGTACTTATGAGTTATAAAATTGAACTTTTATCTCTTTCGATGTAAATTCGGTAAGAATTAAGTTATGTAGTACGATATAAGTACTTATGAGTCATGAAATTGAATTTTTATCTCTTTTGACATAAGTTTGGTAAGAATTAAGTTATACAGTATGACATAACTTGTTATGCCTTTTATGTACGACACAACTTGTGTTATATTACGATATGAAACTATAAACTTACGTCGAGTAAAATAATTATTTTGTTATTTCGATGTCATAAGACATTTTCAAACACTTGTTTTTTTACTTAAAATGTTGAAGGAAAAAAAATCATAGACCGTCAAATTTGAGAGCAAAAATTAAAAACTACACCAAAATAGATGTATATATGTGAATGATCATTTTATTCTAATTTCTTCCATTTCAATTCTACCCATTACTTGACACCCCTATTAATTCTCTTGTTAAAGATTTAAAGTAAGAAATTGTTATAAAATCAAGTATGAGAAGAAGAAGACTTTTTTTCTATTCAAATTGTGTCTTTCAAATGGTGAGTGATATATCTATTTATAGTACTGAGATATTATTTCAAAGGCCACCATGATAAATGTCCAACTAATAGGTACATAGTTATCTATAAAAATTCATGTCACCTTAAAAATGTACATACATGATAAGAATAAATTTATGAAGAAAACAAATGGACAATACATTATTCAATGGATTTATAATAGAATTATCATTTTCCCCTCTTTCTTATTTGTGACTCATTCAATTCAATAATTCTTAGTCATGATCCCGAATAATCAACCGTCAAAAGTCTTGCATAAACTTAAAAAGAGAAATTAATATAAGGGTTTTGTCTTACTAATAACACGTCATTGCATGAGTTTAAATAGCTCTCATATGTTCTCTTCATAACCATATTAATTACCAAAATTTCTCTTAAACAAAACATATCTTTCATATAGTATTCTCATTCCATCTAAACCAAAAATGAAATCTCCTTTGGCATGCAGCAATATAATACTAATGATACTTCTTATAGTTCTAATCAGCATCACATCAAATGAGGCTACTCGAATTCTTAAAGATAACAATGAAAAAGTAGATTTTTTGAAGGGAGGCAAATATCTTTTGTTACAATCTCTACAATGGCGTCCTGTTGGCCCACCAACTCCGGATCCAGGCACCAATGTTCCTAATCAAATAACAAGCCAAGTGACTCAAAGGAACTTTGCAAGTCGCAAAGAGTTTACTCCTCCTCCTCCTCCTCCTCCTCCTCCTCCTCTTCCTTGTAACAAATACCCGCAAATTTAAATTGCGTTTGGCTACGGATTGAATATATAAGTCCTTGCCTTATCTATTATATTAACAATCTAACGATACCTTAAATTAAATAAAGATATTAATAAACTTCTAAATGTGTAGATAGAAATAATCTAGGGCATATTGGCTCATTCTTTCAGAGAAACATTAATTTGTTTGACAAAAAGTTATATTTGTACCCATTGTAATCTCGTGTTTTTGCTCGTCTGGGCTGACTTGTGGTGATACAAGTATTTTGATTTTTTTATTTTACTCCTCTTCTTTTTTTGTAATTATGATTTCAAAGGAAAAGCTAGCAACCTATTTGACACGAATATGTCAAAGCACAATCTTTTCATACGTATACATTGACTTCCGGTGTATATATTAGAGGTGACAAAGTTGCCCCATAAAATTATAATTCGTTCACTCCGTTCAAGTTTAGGTTGATTATTGATCCACTCTCATTTTAGTCCAATTCATATAAGTGCGTTCATCAAAATTTGGGTTGATATATCTAACCTGAATTGATTCATGATAAATTTTGTTAAAAGTTCGTTTATTCGATATGTTATATATTGTACCATTATAAAGTATAGTAATAATTTTACTAGATGCTACTCCTGTTGTCTCAATTTATGTGACTTTTTTTCTTTTTTGAGAGTTAGATAAAGATCCGATCAAGTATAATTAGGTCAAGTAATGTTCAATGGTCTTATAGATTCATGACATGTGTACCATATAATAACTTATGGTTGAGATCTATTTAAATTATATACTCATTATAATAATAAAAACAACAAAATCGCCAATTATTTTTATTTTTTAAAACTATCAAATAAAACAATTAAGTGTATCCTACCTAATATTTTCAAGAAAAAAATACGACTAGCGGGAATCTGCGGACTTCCGGACTTTTTTACCTGCCAAACCTCGTACTTGTATTGAATTTTTTAAATTAATACTAATTTTAAAGAACCCAAAACTTTTGAAGAATCTGATAAATATATTTTTATAATTATTTGAAAACCTTCAAATACGTTTTGTTTTTTTATAGAAAAATGTATTATCATATTCTTTAGTTAAATTTTTATTTATAACTCAATGATGTATTTAAGTTTGATCTATTTTTGGAGATTGCTTCAAAATTTTGAGAAAGCATGTGTGAAATTACTCCCAAAGACGGGTAATAAGTCAGGAAGTTCTCTTATTCCCGTTAATCTTAAATTTTTTTGTTGAAAATATTAGTTTGGTACACTTAATTGCTCTATTTGATAGTTTTAAAAAATAAAAAAATTGACAACTTTGTTGTTTTTGTTATAATAATGAGTATATAATCAAAATGAATCTCAACCATAAATTATTGTATAGCACACATGTCATGAATCTATAAGGTCATTGAACATTACTTGACCTAATATTACTTGACCGGATCTTTATCCTTGAGGGTTAGGCAGTTTACGTTTGACCGATAATTAATGCATGAAATCTTCAAATTTTTGAAATGAAATTTATATATTTATTATAAACTACGTAAAATATTTATAAGATGTATGAAAAAATTATGGTTAACTGTATTTATTTAAAATAAAATATTACATTATTCTAATATTTTATAATATTGATTATTTTCTTGACGCAAAATTAATATATAGTTGCATAAAGTACAATTTTTAGAGGTTTGAAAGAGGACTCCGACAACTGAACACAAAGTTGATGGGAAGATTATATTCTCTTAGGTGGCTCAAATATGGGTCAAATATCAACTCGACTCATCCAAAATTTTATGATTTGAATACAAAATAAATTAATAAGGCTAACTTTTGACTCATATAATCGTAACTCATTTGAAAATAATCTCCAACATAGCCCAATAACCAATTTCTGTTAACAAAATTTAAATTGTTTCCTAACCTAATTCGTTCAACATAAGTTTAGAGATTTAGTTGTCACTCACATAAGTTTGTCTAAATTAAGTTATGTTTTTTACTACATAACAATTTGTGAGTTAAGAAATTCAACTATTCCTCGTTCAACACAAGTTCGGCAAGAATTAAGTTAATTATGTAATATGACATTTATAACTTATTATGTTTTTTATAGAATAATTTTCTGAAATTGAATTTTTTGTCTCGCTCATTATAAGTTTTGTAAGATTAATATTAAGTTATGAAGTACGAAATATTTTGTTATGCATTTTACGATATAAACATTTTGTGAATTTCGGAACTGAATTTTTATGTCTCTTGATATGAGTTCTATTAATAATTAACAAGCTATGGAGTACTTATGAGTCTAAGATTTTGACTCATTTGAGGCCTTTTAGTTCAACAAATAGCATCCTCAAGGCCTATTTATATCCTTATCTGATGATATTTTGATGTTTTGTCGCTATGTAGGCTAAATGGCAAGGCAAGGATGATTCTATGCCAAGAACATTGAAAAGAGTGAAAACTCCTCACTGAGCATCGCCTAAAGTGACATTGTTCACTTCCGAAAATATTCAAGGTAGGTCGGCCAAGTAAAATGCAAGAGGCGATTCACCAAAGCATTTGGGCGAGGTAAAAATTCCATCGCCTAAAGTGGCAGAAGGTTGGACCAAACGGAAGGCTTAAATAGGCGAACAAGGTTGTCATCGGCAATTCGCCAAACTTGAAAGGCTGACTCAATCGAGTTCGCTAACTGAGGTTCAAACACTAAAGCCTAAAGCAAAGAAAGAGCGAGCTGAAGAACAAGACGGTGATTCGTCAGTTGTATAGGCGAGCCCGACTAATATCGCCGATCTAATTGTGCATGAAATTTCGAACTAATTTTTGAGAAAATTATAAATAACCCAAAGGAGAGAATACGTATCCAGACTCTTTTAGTTTTATCTTTTATCTCTAGAAAATAGATTTTGGAAATTTTATTGGTTTTGTGATTTTGAACAAATTTGTAATTGACAATTGAGGGTTCAATTTAAAGTGGGTGTTGAAGATTATTGATGATTATCAAAACTTTGGTGACTGAAAAAAATAATTGGTATAATTTTTTTATTTTTTTATGATGCTTGGCTAAAATTTCAATTTTAGAAGTGTGATTATAGAGTTGGGTATTAAGTAATTTAGTGGGTCTAGTGTCTTGCTCTGTTTTTCTATTTAGCATGTGTTCAATTTATGGGCTAAGATTACAAACTTAGTTCTTTTTTAGTTGATACTCGAAAGAAATTAATTAAAGCGGGTAAATAACTTAATACTTGCAAATTTGATTTGATCGATTTATTTTGCTTGAAAGAGAAATTGTAGTTTCGCTTATAACTGTTAAATTTGCTCGAAAGAGAGATTTTGTAAGGTATTGGGTAGATTTGTATCTTTACATTGATGAGAACAAAAGAAGATTTTGTGACACCTTAAGATCGAAAGAATATTTGTGTCATTTATGATTACCCGGTCTATCCATGATTGTCTAGCATTGTTGAACAAACATTACCCCTGGATCGTCTTTTACTTGTTTAAACTTTGTTTTAGTTAAATTGTGATAAGTGATCTCAATTTTTTATCTTAAATTTGGTGGAGTCATTCACCCATGTGTACTAATTGCTACAATGAGTTAGTTTGCATCTTAATTTTCTTATTGAATTCTTCGATTGAGATCTCTCCGTATGGGATTCAGTTCCGACTCTATTATTGAATATTATATTGCTAAGAAATACTTATTTAATTATTTTTTTGAGTTATTTAAGTGTCATCAAATACAACATAACTTATGCAATATTATCGTATGAAAATATAAACTTTTATCAAACTCAAATATTATTTGCTATTCGATAAGTACCAAGTCATTCTTTCTCGAAATGTAGACAGTATCAATTTAATTTTTTGTTTTCTCCTCTTTCTTAACTTTTTGTTGTATTGCCCTTCCTCGTATTGTATGTGACTCATTCAATTCAAAAATTCTTAGTGAACCCAAATAGTCAACAGTCAAAACTCTTGCATAAACTTAAAAGAAAAATTAGTATGAGGGTCTAGTCTTACTAACACGTTATTGCACGAGTTTAAATAGCATTCATATGTTCTCTTTATAACCATATTAATTAATTAACCAAAATCTCTCTTAAAACAAAACATATACTTCATATATAATATTATCATTTCATCAAAATCAAACATGAAATCTCAAAGTAGAATAATACTAATGCTACTTCTTATATTCCTAATTAGCATCACATCAAATAAAGCTGCTCGAATTCTTAACGATAATAATAAAAAAGAAGAAGTAGATTTTTTGAAGGGAGGTAAATATCTTTTGTTACCATCTCTACAATGGAATTCTGTTCGTCCACCAGCTCCAAACCCCGGCACCAATGCTCGTACTCAAATAACAAGCCAAGTTGCTGAAAGAAACTTTGCAGGTCACAAAGAGTTTGTTCATCCTCCTCCTCCTTATAACGAATATGCGCAGACTAAAATTGCATTGGACGTGGCTGCGGATTGAATATATATACGTCTTGACTTACTTATTGTATTAACAATCTAACGATACCTTAAATTAAACAAATAAATCAATAAGCTTTTAAATGTGTCGATAGCAATTATCTAGGAGATATTGGATCATTCTTTTAGGGAAAGATAAAAAAATTCCCATTGTAATCTCATATTTTTGCTCATATCTGGCATTACATGTGATACAAGTATTTTGATTTTATTTTTTTTGTAATTATGTATTATTCAAGGTTGAAATATATGTCAATATTGATTTCAAATTTGATTAATTATGATTTTTTTTATATGAATGTCAAGGAACCGCTAGCAAACGTATTTGACACGAATATGTCAAAGCATAATCTTTTCATAACTTGACTTCACGTATATATACTGTGCCATCGAGTAGTTATGTTGTTAATTTGTATTGAAAATGTTTTTACGAAAATTCCAAAGGAAAAAGAAAAACCAAAATTAGATCGTGACAAATAGTGCTGGCAATTTAAGCACATTTTCAATTATTCGCCCAAATAGCCTTTCGAATATGGGTTCAAAGAGTGATTTTAAATATGGGTAATATTTGGGATTATACCCATATTTTACCCATTAAAATATGGGTATATTATGGGTAAACTACGGGTCAAATATGGGTATTGCAAGTTTTCTTCAAATTTTCAAAAAACCTTATGTTACCAAGTTTTAGAAGCTATTTTTCAAAACTTTCATATATGGTCCCTATTAAATATTTCAACTCTCGACCTCCATTCCACGCTTCCAAATAAAAATTAAAGTTTATTTTTAAAAAATATTTTGAACTTCAAAATTTCATTTTTTCACCCCTACCCTCGACCCCCCCCCACCCCCCCAACCCCCCAAAAAAATTTAAGTTTATTTTTAAAAAATGTTTTCAACTTTAAATTTCATTTTTTCATCCCTACCATCGTCACTAGATACATGTATTTCGCGTATCAAGTGTCCTAGATACATGCTAATCACACTAGATATTTTGCTAATTCTATTTAAAAACACCACTGTTTGTCTGATTTGAAATTCTTCTCATTTTCTCGATGTTATAAACTTTTAAGTTTGAAAAGAAAAAACAAGGGCTAGCCCGCGACCCTTCTAGGTTTGGATTGGGTTGAGCATTTTCAGACCCTTTCAAATGAAAGACCGGCCCGTCCTAGCCCATCAAATTTCTTGACCCACGAAGCTTCGTTCGGGTCGGGCTGGCTGGATTGGAACTTTTTGACAACTCGAATAGTGTATTTAGGAAAGTGTCCATTCTTATATTCTAAATCGTGCTTAAAACCTTATAGTAAGGATTTAGTACCTATTTTGGTTAATCTCGTGAACGATTGATCCACGACACAATTTTAAATGCAATATGTTATTAAGTAATGATTGAGCTTTTTTTTCAATTCTTTCACTTTAATATGGTCGAACTGAATTACATTCATACATGGGTTAACATACTAAATTTAAAAAATTCAATATTTAGGGTATGAAATGTATACTTTGATACTTCCCCTCCGTTTCAATTTATTAGTAAAATCAAGTTAGGGAAATAAATTAAAACATAGATTACTAAACATGTAGTCGTCTTTTATCTTTTTCTTTTTATACCCTGAGTATTTATTCCTATATATATATATATATATATATATATATATATATATGCAGTTTCAATTTATTCTTTTTCAGATTTGAACAATGAAAATTTCAATTTTATGTGAAAGATAAAAGGCGATTTTCTTTGTCGGGTTAACTTTTATTTTATTGTGCTCAAAATAATCAATTTGTGCCCAAAAAAAAATTGGACCAATATTTGTGGTTCACTCCTTATTAATTGGTCAATATTTCCTGTTTGCTTCTTATTAAATTCTCTTTTTCGTCATATAATATTTATCTCGTTTCACATTTTGAGGATCAAATTATATAAACTTATCTAATTTCTAAGTTCCAAAAAGTATTTAAATTATCTTTCAAAAATTAAAATGATAAAATGTGTGTAATTTAATAGAAAAATTTATCCAATAAATTACTACATAAAAATTTAAAAGAACTATCAAAAATTATTATATATATATTTATATATATTCTAAAAATGTTTGAAAAATAGGTAGTTTAAGAAAACACAGTTTGATCTCCAAACAATTTATGATAAAGCTCAATTTGAATCATCTGTCTGATAAGATTTAACTAAAAATAAAACTTTAGAAGAGAGCTTTCATGCATGCATTTGTTTTGTTTTATTTTTAAAAGTCCAATACATTACTAAGAAAAATATTATCCTTTAATTTCCAGATACCATTTTATACTTTAAATTTTAGAAGTCTTTAAAAAACATCAAAGTGATGCTACAAAATCAAAGAAGTTAAAGCAGGACGTTTTTTTAAAAAAAAAAAAAAAAGAAAGAAAGAAACTCTCTAGAAATTTATTTTTGACATTGATTTTGGACCCAGACTTAGCACGGCCCAAATGACACTAGTGTATTTTATAATATAGGGATCATTGGGGAACTTATTTAAATAGATACGTATAGATATACGTATTTCTGATAAACAAATTTAAAATTAGGTATATTTTAATCTAAATGTATTATATCCAAATAGATACGCACTGTATGTGCGGTACATATATAGAAAATTTCGCTCGCCCCTCTTTCATATATCCGGTATTCCAGATACATGTGAATTATTGAGAATATAATTAAATAATAAAAGTGTACATTCTCTAACAGCTTAAGTTTTTATATGAGATTGTTATAAATTTCAACATGGTAGATTTTGAGATTGAATCTCACGTCCAGCCCGTGAAAAAAAAAAATCAGGCCCGCACGTAAAAAACATATTGAAAATATAATTAAATAATAAAAATATATTATCTCTAACAGCTCCTCTCGCTCGTTATTTTTATATACCTACATAGTTAAAAAAAATTCTAAATCATACCAATATTAATGTGACTGATTCAATTCAAGAATTCTTTGAGAGCCCAAACAGTCAACGGTCAAGATTATTGCATAAACTTGAAAAGAAAAGTATCAAGTCTTACATTTACCCAAAAAAAATAAAAATTCAAGTCTTACTAACACGTTATTGCATGAGTTTAAATAGCCATAAAAATTCAATTCATTATCCATTATAACCAAAATCTCACACCTTTGTAAACAAAACTAATCATACATTGAGCAGTCATAAACAATTATCGATTGAATAGATATATCAATCTATTCTAACTAGAAAAATCGAAAAAAATTCATTCTCATTTTCTTCATACTTCTTAACACTCCTCATTTTTATATCATTATCAAACATGAAAACTCAAAGTAGCAATACTCCAGCTCTTTTTGAATACAGCTACAAGATGATCATACTGCTACTGTTTATACTTCTAATTAGCATCACATCAAATGATGCTACTCGAATTCTTAACGAAAAAAAAGTAGATTTTTTGAACGGAAATATTTACGAACATCTTTTGTTACAATCTCTCCAACGGAATCAGGTTCCTACACCAACTCCAAACCCAGGCACTAACGCTCGTACTCAAATTACAAGCCAAGTTGGTCAAAGGAACTTTGCAGGTCGCAAAAAGTTTGCTCATCCTCATCCTCATAAGGAATACCCGCAGACTAAAATTGCATTGGGCGTGGCTTGAATATATATAAATCTTGGCTTATTATTATATTAACAATCTAACTATACCTTTTCATGATAAGAAAAAAAAATAACAAACAAATTTACATGTGTCGATAGTGACGTAGATATATTGGTTCATTCTGTTAGGGTAATTTAATTTGTTTGACAAATATAATTTGCTTCCATTGTAATCTCATTATTTTTTTTGGCCTAATATCTGGCATTACATGCTGAAAATTTTATACGTACTTATGTATTGATCAAAGCTGAAATTTATGTCAATTTTTTTTTTTTTAATCAAAACTATCTTGGACCATTTCTCAATTTGTGCAATCATCTAAAAAAAATGGGAAAAGTCGGCTATCGAAATTGAACCGATGACAAACTGAGCTAAGCAGGTTATCCTAGAGGCCTATCAGTCTATCACCATACTAATTGTCTATGTATCGTTGCAATTTTATTGAATGTCCCGGAGGATATTTATGTCAAATTTGGTTATTTTCAATTTTGTTTGAATGAATGTCAATGGAAGCGTTTGCTAAATGTATAATTCGATAAGAATATGTCAAAGCACAAGGTTTGCATACCTTGACTTTCAACTATTTAAATACACATTACATGGCATCGATTTAGGGGTTAGTAATGAAATATGACTATATATAAGTGCTAATAAATGAGTTCTTGATTTAGCACGAGCAAATGAGCTACGAAAAATTGGAGTCCATTATAAGGTGGAGGGATCTGAGGTGTTAGGAGTAAAATAACGGGATAATTGTACAAAATAGCAAACTAATAATCTAAAATAAATGGAGTAGCTATTGTTTGATTTAATTGTGCCCCATAGCAAACGTTTATCAGCCGCCTCTCTACCTAAACTCTCGCTCGCCACTCTCCCGTTCTCGCTCGCCACTCTCGATTTATAGAACATAAGTGTATAAATTGCGTTCCTGTTTTGTATAAAGCGAGAAAAAATTGTATATACGCATGCAAAAACATATATCTTCGTGTTATACACTTAATTATACAATATATAAACATTTTACTCCGATTTAATTGTATACAAATGCAAATTTTATACAGATATTGCAGCGAAATAGGCCAGCGAATTATACAATTGCAGCGAAATATAATTTTCTCTCGTTTTATACAACATAAGTGTATAAATTGTGCTTCTGTTTTGTATAAAGCGAAAGAAAATTGTATATACACATGCAAAAACATATATCTTCTTTCTATACACTTATAATTATACAGTATACAAACATTTTACTTCGATTCAATTGTATACAAATGCAAATTTTATACAGATATTGCAGTGAAATAAGCCAGCGAATTATACAAGTGCAGCGAAATAGGCCAGCGAATTATACAATTGCAATGAAATAGGCCAGCGAATCATACAATTGTATATGTATAGCGAATTATACATTTATATGTTTGCTATGGAGCGCAATTATGCCATCTTTGCTATAGCATACAAATATAATTTTTTTATTTGTTATATGTAAAAGTTGCCTAAAATAACCATAGCGTAATGTATATGTGCATAGCAGAACTTTGAAACGTGATAAATCAGACAACAAGAATGAAATATATCAAAATATATATAGTAATTTAACGTGGTTCAATTAATTAACATATATCCACAAATAGGGAGAGAGGCAAGCGAGAAGAGGAGAGAGGTGAGTGAGATTCGTTACGTATTTCATATGCGTATGAATCATATTAGATATACACTAGATACCTGTATCTAGGATATCGAATACCTAGGAAAGTGGCGAGCGAGATGAAAGAGATGCGAGGAAATAAGCCAACCAAAATTTGATATGTATCCAGATAGGGGTGTACATGATCGGATTGGTTCAGGTTTTTCAAATATCAAATCAAACCATTTGTATAAAAAATTTAAATTTATAAACCAAACCAAACTAATAAAATTTGGATTTTTTTGGTTTTTTCAACCTCGGATTGGTTCAGGTTTTTCAAATACCAAATCAAACCATTGTGTCGAATTTTTAAATTTATAAATCAAACCAAATAATAAACCTCGAATTTTTTCAGATTTTTGGTAAAAAGTTTGCATACAAACATATAATTAACTTGTGCTTCAAAAATTTCTTTAGTCCAACCAAAATAAAATTATCTAAATAACACAAAATATGAGATGAGTATTGATGACACAAAAATATTCAATTAAAAATAATAATGAAACCATCATATAAAATAAATATTGTAAAGTCATAATGAAAATGATCATAATTTAAAAGTACTAAATCATGCTAAAATAAATTTAATAAGTATTAGTTACATTACTAAATATTTAAGTAAAATTAAAATTAGATTAAGTATTTTAATTATCTAAATCAATGTAAAACTAAAGAACAACTATTCAATATTATTGTCATTCTTAGTGTTGAATTGATTTTCTTTTTGCATTAGTATTAGTTTGATTTTGATCTAAGTTTTATAATAATTATCAACACCTATGAACTATAATATTTATTAGACCATTCCGAATTCTAAGTTTTAAACTTGATATAATATATAAAAGATAAAACTATGAAATAGTATAAGAAATATTTTAAAATTATATCAAAGTAAATATTTTTATGTATAAAATAAATTTTAAAATAACATACATAATGTCGGGTTGGTTTGATCTTGAATTGTTTTTTTTTAGTTAAAACCAAACAATCCAAATATAGTCGGGTTTTTTTCAATATCAAACCAAGTCAAACCAAATCACTAGTCGAATTTTTTTCGGGTTGACTCGATTTGCGGTTTGGTTCGATTTTTGATTCGATTTTGTACACCCTATATCCAGATATATGTGAATATACTTAATGTATGATGTATGTGCCTAGAATAAATTATACCTAATTTGACTTCATTTATGTATCTCGAGATACATGTATCTGGACATACCTGAATGTATATGAGCACAACAAAATCTTATAAAATGTATAATATTACAAACTAAAGTATATCTAATTAATTAACTCCTAAACTAGTTAAATTTAGGTGAGAAAATAGAAATTTTTCCTATACTATTGATGACAACATTAAATGCATATCAAAATACAAGTAGTAATTACCTAAAAAGGCTCCAACACAGTCTATTAGCAGTTTAGCACGCTAATTCATAAACAAGTATATATCATATGCCTAATATTTTATTATTACTATATATAGAGTACAATTAGCTAGAACGTCCACTAAAATGTTTTCATATATTAAGCATATGATTGTATACTTACTATATATAAATATATTGCACAAAAGGTATCAGAATATTATATACTATATATAGCGTACAAACTTATTTACTATATATAGAATATACAAACTTTAATATTATACCCATAAATATTGTGTTATCATCTTTTCAATAATACTCATCAATTTGAATATATCATATTCATTTTCAGTATTTTTGGGCGGTAAAACTTATCCGCATCGAGTGTTTATATCAAGTCAATACATGCATGTTATTTGTTTAAATTTATAGTTTATATTACTTTATTAAATCACATAATAATGAATTTGATATTAATTTGGTGTAAACACTCGGTGCGTAAGTTTTTTCCTTTTTGGGCCTTAAAAACAAAAATTGCGTGAAAAAATGTTCACACATGCTTAGAAACAAAAAGAACTTTGAAAAGCTCAAGTAAGGAAACAACAAACAAATAGTGAGAGGAGACTTTTAAAAATGTGCATATATATAAAAACAAAGTATGAAAAAAAAATCTATTTTTAGGAGATTGATTAAAAGTATATTGAAGATTTTTAACGAGGTAATATATTTATCTAAAAATAGGTCAAAATATTTTTAAAATCTATGAAAAATAACGGCTAAAAATAGACCTAGTTGAATTTTGTTACATAAATCAAAAGCAAAGTATGTTTCAATATCTTTAAGGGGAAAATAATTTATTTTGTTTTTAAAAAAAAAAATATAACACAAATGTAACAATCACTAGTAATATGCATACTAGTAAGAACAAGTAGAAGAAGAAATTGTTTTATACTACTAGAGTTGCTAGTGAACCTCATATTGTTTTATCTTGAATGAGTTTTATGGTAAGAGAATTGCATTTCATCAATTATATATGTATTATGTCTTTATATATATATATATACATGAAAGAAATAGGACATTGACATGGAAGGAAATAAGGAACCAACAAGTCAAATATCAACAAACAAGAAAAATTAGTAATATGCATTAAAAGGGAGTTAGGGAGATATGAGTATACCCCAAATAAGGGGAAATATGAAACAAAGGAAGTATTTCATTTTAGTCCAAGGTAAAATAATTAAAGATAAAGATTATCTTTGATAATAGTTTAACGGAATACGTTGTAAATAACAAATATAATTAATTTTAAAAATAAATAACAAATACTATTAGTTAATTTTAATGTGACATAAAATTACAATAATATTTAATAGAAATAACTAGGTGATATTAATATGACTGGAATAAATATAATATTATAAATCAAATTCTCAAATACGAATCACTATCGGAGAAATTTATTAATTAAACACATGTTATCATATTGCACCACTGATTTTGAGATAGCTCACATATAATAGGTAGGAAAAATCAAAACATATCTTTATACTCTCTTTGTTCATCTCTACATATAGTGCATTGGTCGACAATCATTTGATCGAGCTCGATTGTAAATTTTAATATAGACAAATAAGAACAAGAAGATAGTGATAATTAAATAACGTTGAAGATCAATTTTTTTTTAAATTATATAAAAATGAAGAAGATATATCCACTTTTTTAACGTCAATCCAGACATATGATTATCAAAATTATTTAACGTATACATTTACACGAAAAATGTATAAATGATAGATATAATATAAACTTGTTGCAAACTTGCAAATAAAAATGTGCTCCGGCCAAATACACAATAATTTGTAATAATTAACGTGAAAATTGTAGCTATATCTCGTGACGACGAAATATATTCAGTTGATAATATAATCTAACAATATTCTTATCGGCAATAATATAATCCACAAATATCTCTATTATTAATTAATAAGTTAAAAATATATTTTTTCTAAATAAATATATTATTATTTTTCTTTCTAAACATCTTCTGAAAAACAATTAAATATGGCATGTAGGCCATTTGTTTTATTAGATAATAAGAAAATATTTATATCTATAATATTATATTAAATTATTTTAATATTCAAAAATAGTTTTAAAATAACTACAATAGCACAAATCAATTATTAGAACTTGTTGAGGAAGTTGACAAAGTTCGCCCATATATAATTATAGAAGCACGAAAGTAGGCTGAAATTGTTTTGACTGTCAAAAAAATTATTAAAATAAAATTTGTCCTACATAAGTCATAACTTTATATATCAATTTTATAAATAAAGTAATCTAAAATATAAAACTTTTGTAAATTTATTTTATATGATGGATTAGTGTTGCTAAAGTATTTGCAAAGATATGTATGTTTTGCTAATAAAATAAATTGAATCAAAAAGAATCTTGGCCAAAGTTCAATTCTTTTCAAACGGGTCATTATATATAGTTATTATATTTTTAAATGTTAAAATGAGATTAGAAAGAAAAAACATATTTTCTATTTAATTATTTGTTAAAGTTATGTTTTTTAAAAAATGAATTCTTTAATGATAATACTTTTATTAAAACAAGTAATATGTTTAACAAAAAAAAATCGGGAACTTACATAAATATACTAAAAAAAAATATTTATCATTTATAGCAATAACATTTTTTTTATTCTATCACTTTTAATTCATATTACAAAAAATAATTATTCACATATAATACAAGTTTTATTGATGGATAATTCATTTATCACATTTTAATACACTTATAATTCAATGTGTCAACTTCTTACAAACAAGCATGATATATTTTATAAAATAGTTATAATACATATATATTGAATATATAATTCACTTTTAATAAATATTTCAGATTTAACATAGTATTACTATAAATGATACTCCTAATAAATTAAAAATATCGCTAAAATTAATAATTATTTATTAAAGGGAAACTTTCACATATAGCCACTTAAAAATAATTAATTACTCTCCATAGCTGTAGTTTGATAATTACAATTTGTAGCTACATGTTATTTGGAGGAGAGAGGCGAGCGAGACTGGCAGAGAGAGGAGAGAGGCGAGAGAGGGGAAAAAAAGTGGGAGAAAGGTGAATTGTAATGTATATTGGTTAGATAATTGTATATTATACATATGTAATTGTATATATGGCAAGAGAAATTGGGAGAGGGAGGAGAGAGGCGAGTGAGAGTGGAAGAGAGAGGAGAGAGGCGAGCGAGATCGAGAGAGAGAGGAGAGAGGCGACAGAGAGGACAGAGAATGGGAGAGAGGTGAATTGTATATGTATATAATTGTATATAACTATATATTATACATATACATTTGTATGAATGGACAGCGAGATTGGGTGAGGGAGGAGAGAGGCAAGCGAGCTTGAGAGAGGGAGGAGAGAGGCGAGCGAGAGAAGGCAGAGAGTGGGAGAGAGATGGATTGTATATGTATATAGACTAAAAAATTGTATATTATACATATTTATTTGTATATTCTGGCGAATTATACATATACAAACATGACTAATTATACAAACTCGAAGTCAGTCCACGTAATTAATGTATAATGTTAGTCGCGAGTGGTAATTATAGCAAACTATAGCTATGAGAAGTAATTAAATAGTATAAGTTTGCTTATCCGCATAATTTTCCCTTTATTAAAAGGTATGAATCCTATTAATTTTTCATTTTTCCAAAAATTTATTACAATGATCAAACTATTAACACAGGAATATTTTGAAATAAACTAATACCAATAAATATATTTTTGAACCAGATTCCTTATTATATTTTTATTCAATTTCATATTTAAAGACATTTTTTTACTCATGGTCCCTTTCCTCAATTGTCACATGGAAACCACCTTTCATTTTCGCCGTGAGGTATGAAATAAACACCGGTTCCACCCCTTTTTCCGTCACCGGAACCACCTTGAACCGCCGTAAAACACCAGCAACCACCCTCTTCATTTGCAAAAACGCCATTTCTTTCCCCAAACAAATCCTCGGCCCGGCCTGAAAAACAGGATATGTATACATGTCTTTAGTAACAAAATTCCAATTTCCAGTAACTTCATCTTTATCCAACCACCGTTCTGGTTTAAACTTGTTCCAATCATTACCCCATAGTTTCTCTGCTCTCCCCATTGCGTAGGGATGATAACTTACTCTTGTTCCCTTTTCAACAAAAGTTCCATCTGGTAAAACATTGTCCTCTGTAGCTGTTTTCGAGTCAATTGGTACTGGTGGATAAAACCTCATGCTTTCACAAATTGAAGCATGTGTGTACGTCATGTCCTTCACTTCGTCGTAGGCTGGAGTTTGGGATTTTGATTTGATTTCTTTCATGATTAAACTTTCTACCACAGAGTATTCAGAGATTAACCAGAAGAACCAAGTTAATGCAGCTGATGTTGTGTCACGACCAGCTAATATGAAACTAATAACAATATCCGTAACGAAATCTTCATCTTTATGACCAGCGCTTAAGAATCTGGATAATAGATCTACCGAATCGAGAGATGATTTTTGATTTAGTTCACTCTGTTTTTCTCTAACGAGCTGTTTTGCAAATTGACGAACTTTATCTACAGCGATTCTGAATCTCTTCTCACTTCCGAAATTGAAATGTCTTTTAATCTTCCATAAAAAAGGGACAACAGCATTGAATCTTTCACTGCTTAATTTAACAGCTTCTTCAAAAGCAAATGCGAATTTGGCTTGTGGTAGAGATGGCAATAAATAAGCAGGATCATATCCAAACGCAATTTTACAAATGTTATCGAAAGCAAACCTCTGTAATATATCTTGGAAATCAACAACTTTTTTCTCAGCAGCAGCAACAGCAAGAAGAGGAATCAGACGTTCGTTAAGTTCAGCATCTACGACAGTTTCAACGAATTTTCGTAGAGATTTAGTATTGAATTCATGACTAGCAACTTGTCGTTGATACTTCCAGATTTCACCATCCACATTAAAAATACCATCACCAAGAAAATCAGCCATAGTTGATTTAAACATATGACCTTTTTGATAAATATGAAAATGAGTTTTGAGTATGTATTGAACATTTGATGGATTTGCAGTAAAGATTTGGCGATAACCGAAAGGACGAATGAGAGTGAAAGTTAGATTGGTAGTTGTTTGAATTATATCAGAAGTCCATTGAATCCGACGATGTTTGTTTGCTAAAATTGAGAAATATGAACCAATTATTGGATAAGATTTTGGGATTTTGGAATTGAAAAGATTGATGAAGAAGATTAAAAGGAATGGAACAAGGCAAATGAGTAGAGTAGAAAACTCTAAGTCAATTATCATCATCATTGATTTTTTGGAGTTTGATTTGATTTGAAATTTGTTGTGTGTTTGTATGTTTTTGGATGATGATATATAGATAGATGAACACTAGGCCACTAAATCTTTTTATAGACCTTCCATATTACTTGTTCACGTTATAAAAAATAGGGAAAATGAACAAAAATATTTTGAAACTATGTAAAAGAATAAAAATATTCTCCGTTTATAGTTCGGCTCAAAAATGTTCTTATCGTCGATATTTTGGCTCAAAAATGCCCTTGCAGTCAATACTTTCATCCATAAATGCCCCTATAGTTACATAATGAGTCAAAAATGCCCTTTTGCCGAATAAATATATTTTTTTCCTTTTTAAACACATATTCTTCCTAATTGAAATATTAAAAATTCCCTCCATTTATTGTTTTCTTTCTTATAAAATCACTTTAACAAATAAAAATGTAGGAAATATTTTTTTTCCTTCTAAATCTCATTTATCAATTAAAATAGAATAATTTCATGTACCCTTTCAATAGACAATATATGTTCTATATATAAGATCATATTATATCTATCATTAATTTGTATTTATATAACGATAAAAAATATTGATGATAAAATAAAAAATATTTTCATTTTTTCATTTTTTTCTTAATTGAAGTAAGATAAACATTTGCTAATTTTTTAAAAAAACATTAATTAAAAAAAATGTGTCAAAAAGAAAATAATAATATATTTATTTAGAAAATGAACCTTTTTTACCCATTAAGTAACAATAAAGGCATTTTTGGACCAAAGTATTGATGTCAAGAGCATTACCAAACTACAAACGGGGGTATTTTGTTCCTTTCGCATAGTTTAAGGGCATTTTTGAACCAAAATATTGATGGTAAGGACATTTTTGAGTCAAACTATAAACGGAGGATATTTTTATTCCTTTCACATAGTTTAAGGGCATTCTTGACCCTTTTCCCTTAAAAATATAAATTATGTTATTGTGCTTAATTCAGATGAAGTGAATTATTATTGTATTATATATTTTATTTTTAAAAAAAATCATGTATTATCTTTTTGACTATTTTCAAATTAATCTTTAGAAAAAAATGTAAATGGTCAAGAAGGTTCTTAAATGAAGGTTGAATATAAAATTAAGGGAAAATGCACTAGTACCCCCTCAAACTATGTCCGAAATTCAGAGACACACTTATACTATACTAAGGTCCTATTACCCCCTGAACTTATTTTATAAGTGATTTTCTACCCCTTTTCGGCCTACATGGCACTAGCTTGAAAAAAAAGTCAACCAGTGTTGGGCCCACAAGATAGTGCCACATAGGCTGAAAAGGGGTAGAAAATTATTAATAAAATAAGTTCAGGAGGGTAATAGGACATTTGTATAGTATAAGTGTGTCTCTAGAATTTCGGACATAGATTGAGGGGTACTTGTGCATTATCCTTAAAATTAACAATTTTCTTGAAGTTATGAATGATTTACTTGTTTCAAAGGATGAAAAAAGAATTCAATAATTTACTTAATATGGGCGGGAGAAAGTATTTTTTGGTTACAAAAATAAAATATAAAATTAATTTATGTCCTTAAAATTAATTCTTTTTGTTAGGATAAATATTATAAAATTTTAAAAAGTTTATTGTATATAATTTTTTATAGTATTAAGAAAAACTAATGGATAAATTAATGAATGTATTCTTTTAATTTATAATATTTTAAAATGACTTGTAGAAATAAATAATAATTCCTCCGTTTAAAAAAGAATGATCCTATTTTCTTTTTAGTCTGTTTAAAAAAGAATGACCTCTTTCCTTTTTTGGCAAAACTTTAACTTTAACTTTCAACGTGGCATGTTTAAGATCACAAGATTAAAGGGCATTTTAGTACATTTGACATAACTTTAATTCAGGACCACAAGATTAAAAAGTCTTCTTTCTTTTCTTAAATTTCGTTCCAAGTAAAACTAGGTCATTCTTTTTGAAACGGAGGGAGTATAATATAATAATTTTAAAATAAAAGGAAGTAACATGTGAGTATTTTAGGATTACTCATACATTCTCTCAGACTGACATGAACATATGTCTCAAATATTATTATTCTACCAATCTTTAATGTCATAGGGTAAGTTTAATGTTGTCCTTAAAATATCTCATTGAACAACAAATTAGTTTTGAGGCATGAAATATGAAGTTATAATTTAAAATATTGAATATGTAACAGGATATCATGATTAACAATTATAATTATACTGATGGTTCGTTATATCTAAATTTTATAAAAAAAAGTCATATTAGATTAAAAGAGATTATTTATATCATGTAAAAATATTACATTAAAGAATAATTGATTACTATTATTATTGACAATTAATCGATTTGTTCTATTGTTTGTTTCCATACTTGAGAGTTGAATTCAGCCCCTCTCCCCACCCAACCCACCCTGCCACCCTCCACCATTGTTGAGACCTTGGTTCATATTGATCGTTACACACTCTTTATTTTTCTTTTATTATTTGAAGGAGGAGAAAAAATTAACTCTCAATTAAAGATTTGATTATGACTGATATGTAGAGATGTGCGAAAATCGAATTGACCGATAAATTGAACTGAAAAAAAATTATTGGGTTTTTAATGGGTTTATAAAAAAAATTATTGTTTATTGGTTCGATATCGATTTTTACTATTGGGTACCCGATAACCCAATAAGACGGTAACATATTATTATTTTACCTTTCCTGATTATTAAATATTAGTAATTTAAAATATAATTAGACACTATAACTAGGGGTGTCAAAAGTGAACCCAAACATAGATAATCCACCTAATCCGCTCAGAATTTTAAGGGTTGGGCTCAAGATGATTTGAATTTGGTTGAATCTCAACCCATTCAAACATAATCCATTTGAAGAGAATCCTCAATTGAGCCCAATTCAATCTCTAATTTCAACCCGTTTTAAAATTTTTTATTAAGATATGTTTCAATATTTAAGGTATAAATTATTATCTATTTAGCTCTATCAATTTGTTACTTTTTAAAAAAAATTATTTCGAGCTAAAATTCAAATTGTGGTTATAAAACTTAAATATCAATATGTTAAACTATTAAAATTAATCGGGTCAAGACCCAACCCGTTTTAAAGCCCATTTCAGTCCAACCCATTTGAACCCAAAGTAAACTTGGGCGGGTCAAGATCCAACCCGAAATCTATCTCAACTCATTTTAGTATTTCCAATTTCAGCCCAACCCGCCCATTTGACACCCCTAACTATAACTATATCAGTTATTAATACTCTACCAACTTCACACTAGATCGCTTCACCAGTTTTTACTGTATACTGAAAGCCTAAAGATTAAAGTAAGAGGTTCACATTGTAGCTATTTGATTTTAGTTTTAATCTTGTTGGACTATTTTATTTTAGTTTTAGTTTGTAATTGTAGGTTGTATCATTTGCATGTTTGTAAAGGTCCATAATTTGATTAATATAAAAAATTTCATACTATGTTTTGGTGGTAATATATAATTATAGCCTTCATACTATGTTTTCTCTTATTGATGCAATTTCTCATTATCTTTCGTGTTTCACTATATCAAAGAATTTAGAGAAAAGAGAAGGCATATAATATTTTACGAACATTTTCTTATTGGGTAAATAAAAACCGAACCAATATGATAAAAATCGATAAATCGAGAACCGATAAAGAATATTTTATTAATTTGTTATTGATTGGCATATTTGCATCTTTTGCTACTGTACTATTTATTCTAGTTCCTATCGCTTTTCTACTTTATCATTTATGTAAAAACAGTCGGTCAAAACAAAAACCAGAAATCAATAAACTGAACTGATAATACATAAAATCAAATCAAACTGACCGATGAACACCCCTACTGAAATGATGAAAATACTTTTCTTTTCATAAAATATTCTGGAAATGAGTAGAAACAATAGGATAAAACCATAGATCATTGAAGAAGAGAAGAGCAGAAAAAACATTTCTCACTTTGTATTTCAATATCTTGATTATGTATATGTATAATAATTGTGCTTAGTATTATCAATTAAGAGAGCGTTTGAATTGACTTAAAAGTTGGTCAAACCTACTTTTAAGTCAATTTTAATTTCTACAAGTGTTTGACAATTATAAAAAATAATTAAAAATAATTTTTTTTAAAAAAAGACTTGAAATAAATTAGAAAGTGTTTGACAAGGTAAAAAATGACTTAAAATAATTCAAAATACTTATTATTTTTTAACTTAAAAATTATTTCAATTTGACTTTTTTTTTTGAGTTAAAAACTACTCTCTCCGTCATATTTTATGTGATAATATTTGACTGGGCACGGAGTTTAAGAAATAATGAAGATTTTGAAATATTTACCAAATTGTCTGTCAAAAAAGTAAACTCATTTTTCTCTCTCCTCATAAATATATTATGTATTATCTTTAAAATTAAGTGGGACCAATAAGAATAAAAAAGGAATTTCACATTTAAATACTTACCATATAAGGAAATGTAACATTCTTTTTGGGACTGACCAAAAAGAAAATGGTGTCACATAAAATGGGACGAAGTAAGTATTTTTTTTAACTCGATCCAAATGGGCACTAACTTAGCAAATTCTAACTTACTATTGGACATTTCTAACTAATTAACAATTTATAGAAAAATATTAATTAATTTGTTTTTTCTTTCTTCTTAATATCCATAATAAAGAAAAAATTATACTTTTAGGTACTAAAAATTTATAAAAAGTAAATCATAAAATAATCTGTCCGATTAAATTATGTCTTGTCTTTTTAGTTTATTTAAACATTATCTATTTTAATTCAAATAACTTTTAGATAATTCAATAATCTACTTATTTATAAACTCAATTCATTTTAAGTTGTCAAAATTTAACTCAACCCATTCATTTTCAATTATACGAAAAGATCAAGTAAATCAGTCGATTTTGGTTATAAATTACGACATAATTAGTTTTTACTTGCGCAACACTTATAGACTAGTAAACGAAGACAAAAAGAGACTTGATAAAATTCTAAAATAAATTTTCATTTTTACTTATCATTTTTGTAATATCAAGAAAAAATAATGATATCTTTTCATGTTTTACACTCAGCACTAAATTCTCTCTCTTCAAATTTTTGACATGACTTCATACTAAACATCATTTAACAGAAATAATTTGATAAAATACTAAATATCAATAGTTATTTTTAATTGACATATCAAGTTAAACGTTAATAAATAAAAATGAACGTAGAAACTATATGATCGAATGCCCCTAATCTATATTATGATTGGACCACCTATCTATATTGAGATGAATGATAGGACCAACCATCTAAATTCAGACTAGGGAGACATTTGACCATTTTCTAATGTATAAAATAGGAATAAGGGTCTGCAAAATATTTAAATTTGGTTAAATTTGTTGTTGCGATACTAAATTTTAATGAGGACCTATTATCTTTCTAGACTGTTTAATATCCTATTTTAAATATATATATTTGCTCACGTGAACATAAAAAATAATGCAAATTTATAAATAGTAATATGTCCACGTGGACACATATGTACCTTTAAAATACACTATTAAATAGTTTAGGGTAAAATTACACTATTAAATAGTTCAGCGAGCAAATAAGTCATCATAAAAATATAGTATCACAACAACAAATTTAATCAAAATTAAAATATTTTTCAGAACCTTATCCCGATAAAATATTAAAGGTCGAGAAGTCAACATTTTAATTTACTCACAATCAAATTCAGTTATAATATCTATTTGTTAGAGAGATTCACACTGTATATTTGAAAAGATAGAATTCTAACACATCATTATCATATAATTTATATTTTTTATTAGAAAACAATCAAAACCGATAAGATGCCTTTAAATATTGTTTTTCATATATAACAGAAGAAGGCCAATTTTGTTTCTCGCAACCTTTCGTTTTTGTTAGTCTTTCATTTTAATTTATTTGTATTTTCTTAATTTAAGAAAAACAAATTATAAATTAAATGAAGAGTATGTAAATTTGGTAGCCTTAATTTTTAAACATGTTGAAAATTAAAATTTTAAAAAAAATATATTTTAAGCAAACAACCAAATTGAAAATGAGAGTAGATTATAAGAACCTCTCGTCTTTTCTTAATACTTTTATTTTATTTTTCAACATGAAAAAGTTGACTAACTAGCTAGCATTGAATTTTGTAGTCACAAAGGGTGTGTATGGTAGGAATAAAAAAAAATTCGATGGAAAATATTTTTTTAGATTTCTTTTTTGAAAAATAAGTGGATTTCTAATTTATTTTTATATTTGGTTGTTCAGTAGAAAATATTTTCTAGATTTTTTTAATGTTTAGTTAGTAAATAAAAATAATTTTCAGAAAATATTTTTTATTTTTGATTTGAGACTATAAAATATTCTTTAGAGAAATAATTTCCGATTCGAAAATAAACCCTGATAATTAATCTAAGATCTGACCCCGACATTCAAAGTAGCACAAAACGTCGATGACCGTTTCAAAATCCGACCCTGAGATTTAACCAAGACCTAAACCAACATTATTATTTTTTAAAATAAAATATATTAAAAAAAGGCAGGGCCCGGCGGGGAGGTGGAGGTGGCACTAAAATGATTTTTTCTTACATTTGAAATATTTTTCAAGTAGTTACATATACATATATAATATTTAATCGTTATAATATACAATCGTTATGCTTTTATACAAATAAATGTCTCCCTCTGATTTATATAACACTACACCATTTTAGGTCTACAACCACACTAATTTTAGACTACACTTTTAAAGTGTTGCCTAAAGTATTTTTAGGAACGCTTTTAAAGTGTAGCCAATTTTTTTAACTTTTAGCAACGATAATATTGGCAACACTTGAAAAGTGTACTTTTTAATGCTATAAGCTACACTTTATAAGTGTTGCTAAAATATGATATAATTGGCAACAATTTTTTACATATATGACCACACTTTTTAAGTGTCCTATTTTTATTATTGTAAAAACAACACATTATAAGTGTGGCCTTAAAATTTTCACCAAATTTTTTTATTTCCTCCAACAATTTTAACTCTCCTTCCCATTTTTATTGGCCAAAAAAATAAACATTAATTAATAATAAAACATTAATTAAGTGACCAATTTCACTTTCCTAAATCAGAACTCACCAGTTTCACGCTTTCCCTTTCACAATTTTGATCGAGCTGACCGAGCTAAAGAACTCACCAAGCTTCTTGAAGATCGAGCTGAAGAACTCACCAAACATTAATTAAGTGACCAATTTGCTGAAGATCTCGTGAAGGTAAGAACCAATTTGCTGAATTTTGCAGTTTGTTTATTGAATGAAGATTTCACCAAGACCGAGCTGATCGCTTCTCTAAAAATTTTGTTTATTGAATGAATTGTTTTTTTTTTGTTTAGAAGGAATTTATTGGGGTTGTTGGCAAGTTAAGTCTCTCCGTCACACTTTTCTCTCAAATTTCTCATTGAAGAACTTGATTTCAGACAGATTTATGGTTGAAGAGCTGAAGAGCTGAAGATAATCTCCCTGAAGAATATGATTTCCATAATAGTTCTTACTGAAGAATACGATTTTGTTGGAATAGGATTTACCGAGTAAGAATTCTATCTTTGAAAGTCTAAATTTTAGCTTTAGGGTTTTGATGTTCTTGTGTTTTTATATAATTTTTGGGAGTCTAGCTCGTAATTTAGCTTTATTAGTTGATTTCTGGGTGCCCTGAGCCTTAATAACGAAATAAGTATAAATGAGTTGATTCTTCAGTTGAATTTCACTTCCCTCTTTTGCATTTTGTCTGGACTTCAAGTGTTGTGTGATGAACCTATTTCTGTGCAGTTTCTTTGGTTTCCTTTTTGTTCTTTTTTTTCTGATTAAAGCAACAAGAACATTGTAACTGTAAGACTCTAGTAAATGTTAAGATATATTATACTTACCCTTCAGTATGTGTTATTAGGGAATAACCTACCCTTTCCATTCCTATTATAATGACAAGCACAAGTTTGTTGCCGTTCCTGTATCTTCTCTTTCTTTTAGCATAAGGGCATAGTTTTGATTATTTGTGTCAGGTGTAACTGCATTTGTTATTCTCCTAGATATTTGGATTTCTTGTGCACATGCATAAAACAAGCATTTTGTTGGCATCTGCTATTGTTGCTTACTACCACTCCTACACTAAATGTCCATAATGGTTGTCTGGCAACAGAAACTCAACTGACATTGCACTTTCACTTGGCTGTGAGATCTTGTGTCTATTCATTCCTCAAAGTTAATTTTCTTTTGATAGTTTTTTTTAGAAGCTATTAAGAATGAGAACATAATTTTCCTTCCTTTAAAACTAACTCCCAAGTATAGTGCTTTATCACATCCTAAAAATTATCACATCTACTACGATACAAAATATATTTCCTCTGTCCCAATTCAACGATTGAAAGCCTGTTTGAGTTTGAGTTTCATATTCATTTCCTTAGTTGTTTAAATTTCTAGAAGTTCATCTCATTATGCGCTATTTACTTCAAGCTGAATGTATGAATAGGGATATGTAGAAATTCGTTTGCTGGGACATTATTCGCTTATTTTACCTTGTCTTCAGGCATCCGTCTCTTCATTATGTACTAAATTCAAACAGATGGAGAGATAAGTCTCGGTTGTCTTACACTAATCTTGAAATGCTAGTGTCTGTTCTCTTGTTCCGTTGTTGAATCCTAAGAGCTCAAGTGGGTTGTCCCTATTTGCTTTATCTTAAGGTGGAAGTAAGCGTTTTCCTATTGATATGTGTTTACATGGCTCAAGAAACGAGTTAGCTTAACTTCTTTTCCATATTCAATTTAGCTTAACTTCTCTTGAGTAGTGTTGAGGTCTGAATGTGATAAGTCAAAAACTGATTTTTTCCCCGACTTTGCAGATTGTTTGATTTCCTTATGAACCTTCATATTTAAAATTTTAACTATTCAGTATGAAATGGCTATAATAGCACTGAAAATCAAAGAGAATAAGTTGAAGAACTGACAAGGTTAGCTGAAAAATGGAAGAGTTGGGTTGAAGATTCTTTTCTCCAGAAATCGATTTTATCGACGAGATGGAGAGTTGATGCTAAAGAACTGGGGATCGAAGAACTAAGGATCGAAGAGCTGAAGGACGGAAGCTGAAGAACTGATTTCGTCTAGTAAGTAACAATTTCGTAAAACCGAGATTCTTTTTTACTCTCTACTAATCATCTAGTACTAAAAACAGTAAATTGATTGAATTTTGTTTTGTGTTTAGAAGTAATTAATTACTTTGCTGTTCAATATGGCGTGATTGAATATGGAGTTATTTGTTCCTTTGTCTTTTTCTTCTCTTTTCATCCATCTCTATCTCTATTTTAAGCTTTAAATTTTACTTTCTTTCTATATTTTTTCCTCTTCATCTTCTTCTTCTTCTCTATATCTTCTTTTGTCTTATTTTTTTTTCTCTGTTCTTGTTTCAGAAACTTTCATTTCTTTTTTTCTGATTGAAACCCAAAAACTAGGAATCAATAAATCAGTATACAAATATATCCTTTTCTCTAATTATCAGTCAACTGTCTACTCTTGGTCAATTGTCAGCAAATTATGACAGATAAAAACTCATCTTTTTCAAGATTTGATTTTTTTTGGGGGGTCCCTTTTTGTTTTGCTTGAGGAATAGTTATGGCTGGGAGTAATGAAATTAATGCTAATGAATCTAAGGTAATCCCTTTTTTTTTCTATTTGTGTTAGTAGTTAAGTTTCTGAGTAAATTATGAGTGATAAAAGACTGATCTTTTTTCAAGTTTTTTTTTTTTGTACCCTTTTTGTTTTGCTTGAGTAATAGTTATTGATGGGGGTAATAAAATTAATTCTTAATGAATTTAAAGTATCCCTTTTTGTTTATTTGTGTTCTTCTTAATCTATAATGAACTTCGTTAGTGGTATTGATTTGTTGGGTTTTTTTGGCTAATCAAGGATCATTTTGCGGGAAATTTTAGTAGCTTAGTTGGTTGGTTATCAAAATTTTTATGTCTGTGTTCAATCCCCACCATATTATCCCCTTCCCTACCACCCAAGAAAAAAGGGATCAACTTAAACTTTTATGTCTATGTTGCAGCTTAAAAATGTACATTAGTCAGATTGAGAAATCTCTGAATTTCAATTTCTCTGTACAAAATCCTAAGTTCCAACTATATAGTCAGGTTGCTTTGTTTTGATAGGGTAGATGTTGCATTGGCTTCTACTAATTGTTCAACTCATAGCATTTTTCTTCTACTTGGCTACTTTTCCACCAACAATCATATTTGACGTTGTATATATATTCTAGTCTGACAGGGATCCTGCAATAATATGAAACTGGCGTAGAAGCAGAAAAAGAGATCTTTTCAAAATTGGAGTTGCAAAGGTATGTGATAAGTTGACTGCTATCAAGAAAAAGAGATCTCGATATGGTTTTGAATATTGTTGAATGCTGGCGAAACACTCTAAATGCTTAAAAGTTCTCTTTTTAGTTGTTGTTAGTGGCTTGTTTGGTATGGTTGGAATTCAAACGGCTTCTATCCTTTTTTTTTTTTTTGATTTATGGGCTTGTGATGCTACCAATTAATTTTACACTTCTGTTTCCTAGTTGTTCCTTGTCCTGCTAGCATCCTATTTCCTTTATGATATTTTGTTTTGCCAGAGTGTCATCCTGTTTGGATTGATATGTTCCCTGATTTATGGAATGTACATTATGTATTTAGTATATTTCCAGGGGAAAATGTTTTACCTTGGAATTTTTTTGTGGGCCATTTTTAAGAGTTGGGTTGGTTATATATGGTATAACGATAGTGTCTTGATGACAGTTTTGAGTATTGAAGGTTGATAACAATGTCTAATTGACTGTGGATCGAGTAAAATATAATGAGAGTTGGGATAGTCGTCTAGGAAATGACTTCAGGTAACCAAAAGCTAAAAAGCATTTGCCTTCAAGGAAAATATGATTTACTGTTTTTGCAATCTGGAATAGTTGGGCAGGTTGGGATAGTTGGGACAGTTGGGATAGTTATTTTCTGTAAAAAGTTTTGGTTTGGGTTTGGGGTGTCTTAAGATTTAGATGGAGAACTACTCTAATATCTTGGAACTTTTTCTGATAAACAAGGTTAAAACTTGAACACCTGCTGGCTGTTACTTCACAATTTTGACCTATTTTTTTTAGAAATATTGAGGTTATGAATCCATCCTTTATTCAAGTAGCGTAAAAAGTACATCTCAGTAGTTTGATTTTCTTTGAACAATACAGTATGTAGTTTCCAAGTTCCTTAGTAGTAAGTACACTTTGCAAATTGGGCAATATTACCTCTAAACAGTAAATTGAGAGTAACAAATATTTAAAGCATGAATGATTATATAAACTACTGCAATCTGGACTTCTTGCCTCTTCAATAAATGTTGCAATATGGAACTTCTTGCCTATTGTATAACCATCGCAATCTGATTTGTGTAGGGAAATGGAGGTGAAAAAAATTTGAAGTGGATGATGAAGAGTTTTTGAACTATTGTAAAAGTTTGAATAATTATATTTGATTTTGTGAAATATATTCATTGGTGGAATATATTGAACTATTGTAAAAGTAATTTTTGAACTATTGTGTACACATTTAGAATATTGCTTTATAAGTATGTGTATGTACACAACACATATTATGTTTTGAAGTTTATGGAAAATCTATAAATTTGAAAATCTATTGTAAGAGTACTTAATGCTTGAGATTATTTATTGCAAACAATATTGTGGCATATAAATTGTGTATGCATATGGGCAAAGACTACACTTCAAAGTGTTGTCATATATTAGATATAACAGGCAACACTTCATAATTGTGGGCAATATGGTAGAAAAGGCCACGCTTAAAAGTGTTGCAGGTAAGGCAACACTTTTAAACGTAGCTGCAAAGTGTGGCCTTTTTGCCTATTAGGCTACGCTTGAAAGTGTCGCTGCTAAGGCCACACTTTTAAGCGTAGCTGAAAAGCGTGGTCTTGTTGCCTTTAAGGCTACGCTTAAAAGTGTAGCTGATAAGGCAACACTTTTAAGCGTGGCCTTTTTGCCTTTTGACAACGCTTTTAAGCGCAGCTACTAAGGCAACACTTTAAAAGTGTTGCCTAAACTCTAAGGTTACGAGACTTTCAGCCACCCCTGAAAAAATGTGGCTTAAAGTCAAAAAGTGTGGCCTTGTATTAAAGGCCACACTTTTTCATAGTTTAGGCCACACTTTTCTAGGGTGGTTGTAGACATAAAATGTTGTAGTGTAAATTTGATGTTCCATAACAAACATAAAATTTGATATTATGCGAATTATAGCTATAAAATATAAACATAATTTTTATATTTGCTAAATCTAAAATATTACACCAAATCAAATAATACATAAAAAATAATCTATATATAACTAATATAATTATAACTAATACGAACATTATTAATACAAAACATTGTTTTTATACACTCGCAAACTACAAAACCATTAGGTAAAGCTTTTTAGATATTGTATGCTGAATTAGTTGACTTGGCGTGGGGCTTGATCATCTTTTCCTCTTTCTTTTTTGGATGTTTATTCTGTGCAAATTTTTATTTTTTGGGGGAAATTCTCCATTTTTGTGTATTTATTACATATTTTTTAATTTATTATACATTAAATTTATCAAAAATACTGTAAATTATAATGATGATAATAAGAATAACTTAAAATATCAAAACAAATTTATTGAGTTTTGAAATTTTATTTAGTCTACGTAAATTGAGATAAAACCATTAACATATGTTACGTATATAACTTGTATTCAAACCAAACGTTCCCTAAGTTTATTATGCTAGAGAAATGCTAAATATGGATATTCAATAATATCACTAAGTTTATTATGCTAGAGAAATGCTAAATATGGATATTCAATAATATCACTTCTTATATAAATAGTAAGTAAGAGTACGTACTTTAAATTATTTTAAACAATAATTTATTATCAATATATAAGATTGATGCAACTAATTAAAGAGGGATACCCAACTTTCATGGCTCTTCCTTGTTAGGGGGATTGATATGCAATACGTAAATCTTTTATAAAGAAATATTTTTTTCGTATCTTTTAAACTAAAAATGTTAAACATTCTAGAAAGAGGGAAAGTATTTTCGAAACGAGTGAAATGTCAAATACGCAGTTAAATTAATTTTTTAGAGTTTTATATTACATTATTGAGATGGTGAGCAGTGACGTAGTCAGAACGTTCACGAAGAATGCTCAGAAATTGTAACAACTAATAGCAAGATTTGGACTCACAAATATTTAAAGACTTGGCTTTTTCAGGACACCTAAAACCATTAGGCTACAACATCTTATTGTATAAAAAGTGTCCAAAATACGTTATTTAACCATTTTGTACATCGTTTTACTTTACACGATATAATTTTCAACAAAGCCAAAGAATATCCAAGTGTCCAATTGAACACCCTAAACACCAATATAGCTATGCCCGAAGAAACACACCTAAGCCATCACTTGTATGTTTAAACAACACACCTCAAATAATATATGATGATACATTGATATGTATGATATTCCTTTTTTTTTTAAAGAACTGCCACATGAATTGACACGAGGAAAATAGTTCCATCGTGGCAAAAAGTTAAAATTAAATTTAACAAATAAAAGAAGAAAATGAAGAAATCAAATTAACTAATAATAGAAGAAAATGAAGAAGGATGTCGATAAATATAGAAGAAGAGAGGAGAGTTTAGAGTTAAAAAAATTAATTGAATTTTTTTAAATGTATCAGAGAAAAATATTAAAGGAAATCCAAGGTCAAACACGCGCCTAAGTGTGGGTGTATACTCACATTTGGTCTGGTCAGTATTAAGACGTGTTTCTCAAATTATGCATTATAATTTAGCTATGGTTATCACAATTTCAATACCATAATTTGCTTAAACATTAAACTTCCAAAACAAAATATTACGTATATTTTTTATCATTCTAAATCCTAAATGTTAAACCTTCAAACAAAATGAGATACTAAAACATATATCAAAGATAACAATCATCAAATCCCCAAGTCCATTTCTAGAAATAATGAATAATGAATTTCCAATAAATGGTAGTTGCACCTAAAATTTCGAGGCCGACATTTCATATATTACTAGAGGAATTAAATAAAATTATCCTACTTAAATAATACGAGTGTACGACAATCATAAAGGGATGACTCGATAAATTTCGTCAAAAATATTCAAGATTTAATAAATGTATATTAAAAATAATATTTAACCTATATACGTCTTATACTTTGCTATATATATATATATATATATATATATATATATATATATATATATATATATAATATAATTTTTCAATGACGTTATTCAACTGATCACCTTTTATAAAATGAAATATTATCTTTAAAATCAGCGGATACGACGATGAAACAGACACCTTATTGTAACTTGCTAATTAGTAGAAATCTAGAAAGTCAACATTGGATAGTTATCTATAAACTCTATCCTAGGTAAGAAAATTCAAGAGGAAAATACAGTTAATTAATCAAGATTAGGTAGGCAATTACGCAGGTCATTAAACATTGGGATTTGTTTAAATAGAATTCAAGTTTTGATGACTTAAAACACCAATTTTTTTTTTTTTTTTAAATCTATAATTCTTTGTATATACTTAGACTAAGGCAGTCAAGAAGAAAATGCAATGGATTAGTATCAATGTCTCACTTGTGTTGGATTCTCCAAAAATACACTCCTTTTGGAGAATCCGACACACAGTCATTGACATTTTTGAAAAGTCTGAACGAACAACATAGGCTAAAAGAGGCAAAAACAAAGGAAAGAAGCAACAGAAAGGCAGTCAGCAGTAGAAGCAAATTTGGAAATCCTTTGAAGAACCTATCTGCATTTACAGTTGTGAAACCTGGCAAACAAAGCCCAACCTTGAAAAAGATACACACACATTACACCAAAATCTCGCACCACACGATCACATTAACGACTAACAAAATTGTGAAAAAAGGACCCAAAACCAGGAAACGAAACAAAAAAAAAAAGAAATGGTCTGTAGCTTTTCAACAAAACCACTTTAAGAGGACAAGAAAACCTGAAAAGCAGTACTTTAGACCAATTCTCGATCATCAAAACTATTTCTTTGGCATCATGAGCTTCTCCTTTCCAACTATAAGCTGTAAATAATGATGCAGCTGGGCTTCTCGCTACAGCTTCCGTTCTGGCATGCATCTCTTTGAAAGTCTCAGCCGGAAAATCTTCCCACAAAGGAGGTAAATAATTAATCAAAGTAGAATATAGGTACATATCCATAGATCATGAGGACATAAACATAAAACAACAACATTTTCAAGTGCAATAGGATGTAAAGTACGAGGGCCATTTACAGTCGAAGCATCTATCTTAGCTCCTCATGTTTATCCAGCTATTGAACTATATTGAAAGTAAACATACTAAGATGGCGTCAATCCAACTATAGGCTTCAATTTAGAAATACAACTACGTGCAACATCATGATTTGTCTACACCTAGTCTCTAATAGTCAAAAATATTTTTCCAAAAGTTCCATAAAGCATATGGCAGATTAAAATGGTCAAGGAGCAAGAAATAGATATTATTATCGGTCCCATATGAGTACCAGTTGACATATTTGTCCCCTATCACCCGACCCCCGAAAAAAAAAGAACAAAAAAGGAACTGCTTTCCGTCCTTGTTATCTAAGCAATATTGTTCTGCCAACTCTGCATTACTAGGAACCTCACTTTTTGTTTTGTTTTTTGAGTAACAAATATAGTATTTGATTTCAAGTTTAATGAGTCTTACAATCTTATAAGAATCTCGCTTGTCATTAATGAAAATATTATCACTAATTCCTTATCCCTCAGCATACTATTCAATAATAAATGTAGAAAATAATCTTTGCACATCAAGATCAGAATTACTAGAATGTTGGTCATTTAAATAAAAGCTTACCTTGTCATTTCAAAGTTTAGAGATAGTCATCTCTTGTCAAACTCAACTTTCCGTATTTCTTGCAGCTGATGAGTTATTTCCTGAATAAGCTGTATCCCTTCATGTCCATTCTGGAGCGAGTTAAAGGCATGCATGAGGAATTTATAGTCATCCTCAAGTGCTTGTAACCTCCCACTAAGCTCTGATATTTCATTTCCTATAGAAGCCCCATCAACTTCACCTCCAAGAGAGGAAAGCTTACTATGATTATTGTCTACATGGTTTTTCTTTTCACTAACAATAGCATTTTCCACGTCTAAAGCAGCAGGCTTGTCAATGGGACCGCCATTTGATTTAGAAAAATCATTGCACATGGATGAAGAAATCTCCTCCTCCTGTTGGGAATTAATACTTCCCGCATCATTACCTTGTTTTTTAACTTGATTATCAACATCTTTCTTTATCCTTTCTGAACATCCGTTACAAGGAACATTATCTGAGGCCTTTCTGCCAGAAAATTGAAAAAGTTTTTTCTCCAAGTTCTTCAGATGTTTTGAAATACTTAGCTTTTCATCCTCAAAGTTACATATTGAATCATTAAACTGTCTAGGTTTATCACAGATTTTGGATACTTTAATAGTTTTCGAATCTGAACTGCCACTGAGCTTGTTTTCGACATGTTCTTTACTATGATTCTCATTTATTACATTTTCTTCTTTCAGGTTTTTGTTTTCCTTTTGTGGATCTTCTGCTGATAACTCATCTGGAATATTATTTTTATATTCTAATAACTCTTCTTCCAGATCTTGCAACTCTTTCTCCCTTTCAGCAAGTTGCTCATTAGCCCTTTCTAGTGCCTCCATATCATACTCGGCTTGCTCTTCCATCATTCTTAAATACTGCAAGGCCTCCATATGAAGTGACGCCTTCTCCTCTTGCAACCTAGTGATCATGGCCATTGCCTGATTAGTGGCAATGGCTGATGCACTCCTTTCTTCCTCCAGTTCCTTGTATAGAGAATTTATGTATCTCTGATCGTGTTCAATCTGTCGTTTCAACCTATCAACAATACACTCGTCCTCAATATCACTGACGCTGAATCCATCTGCTGATTCATTACCAGAATCATCTCTCCCCTTGATGGTAGATGTTTGAACCACATGTACCCCGTCAGAGCCAGAAGCATCACTTCTTTGTCGGTCATCACCATGATCATGATTCCTAAGACTTGCAGTTTGCGATTCATCCATCACAGAAGTAGAAAGTTGGGGAAGTGACTTCATACCTTCTCCAGCATTTACAGAAACACTAATTGTACTTGGTTCTCCAAGCCTATCATGATTCCTAAGACTTGCAGTTTGCGATTCATCCGTCACAGAAGTAGAAAGTTGTGGAAGCGACTTCATACGTTCTCCAGCATTTGCAGAATCACTAATTGCTTTTGCTTCTCCAAGCTTATCATGATTCCTAAGACTTGTAGTTTGCGATTCATCCGTCCCTGAAGTAGAAAGTTGTGGAAGCGACTTCATACCTTCTCCAGCATTTGCAGAATCACTAATTGCTTTTGCTTCTCCAAGCTTATCATGATTCCTAAGACTTGTAGTTTGCGATTCATCCGTCACAGATGTAGAAAGTTGTGGAAGCGACTTCATACCTTCTCCAGCATTTGCAGAATCACTAATTGCTTTTGCTTCTCCAAGCTTATCATGATTCCTAAGACTTGTAGTTTGCGATTCATCCGTCCCTGAAGTAGAAAGTTGTGGAAGCGACTTCATACCTTCTCCAGCATTTGCAGAATCACTAATTGCTTTTGCTTCTCCAAGCTTATCATGATTCCTAAGACTTGTAGTTTGCGATTCATCCGTCACAGAAGTAGAAAGCTGTGGAAGCGACTTCATACCTTCTCCAGCATTTGCAGAATCACTAATTGCTTTTGCTTCTCCAAGCCTATCATGATTCCTAAGACTTGTAGTTTGTGATTCATCCGTCACAGAAGTAGAAAGTTGAGGAAGCGACTTCATACCTTCTCCAGCATTTGCAGAATCACTAGTTGCTTTTGGTTCTTCAAGCCTATCATGATTCTGAAGACTTGGAGTTTGTGATTCATCCATCACAGAAGTAGAAAGTTGTGGAAGCGACTTCATACCTTCTCCAGCATTTACAGAATCACTAATTGCACTTGGTTCTCCAAGCCTATCATGATTCCTAAGACTTGCAGTTTGCGATTTATCTGTCACAGAAGTAGAAAGTTGTGGAATCGACTTCATACCCTCTCCAGCATTTGCAGAATCAGTAATTGCACTTGGTTCTTCGAGCCTATCTGATACTTTTCTCCCTCCATTACTCACAACAGATATATCAGCTTGATTTTTTTGGTTTGATATAGGTGGAGCACCTTCATCTAAATGAACTGGAGCTTTTGCATTATTCTTCTCAGTTAAGTTGCTTCCTTCATCATTTGCTTCCGTCAAATCTACAAAATCATTTTATAAAGAGAAAGCAAATGAAAAATAGGAATTCAACTGCTTTTCTTGGAATAACTCAGGTAAATATAATTTGCATATACAGAACAAACAAGTGTATAAGACGCATCAATCAAAGAGAAAGATCAGCTTACCTGTCTGATGGATATTAATACTGGATAAAGAAGGTGTCTTGGTCACTGATATGAGCTCCGAAAGCGCAGAGAGGTCTGAGATACGAGGGAGAAAAACATTGGACGTTAAACTCTCTCGTGACGTGTGATGATCTTCTAAAGGGTTGGATGCATGGGCAACATTATATGATGAAATGAACTCTGGCAATACAGAAGCACCGGTCTTAGGAGAAAGACTTTCCCAGTCAAGTTCTGCTAAGCCATGCCCTACAAAATCATCAGATGCCTGAAAACTCACATTTTTGCCCGAGCTGACAGCCATCTGCCTTGGTCGATCCAGATGATAAGGCTTGGATTCAGAAGATTGGCGAGGCTGATCAGTTTCTAATTTCTGCGTTATAACTTTGTCATGTGGAACATTATCTTCCGATCTAGAATCATTTTTAGCACGAGTAGCTGAACATCCATCCTCATCATCAGACATCTGGATTTCTGACTCAGAATCTGAAGTAATCTTCAACTCTGTATATCCCACATGTGATAAAGGGTCAACGGCAGAAGCCTTTGTCCTAGGTGACTCTGGCCCAGAAATTTTATCCCTGATCTTCTTAAAGCTATCACGTCGACTGAAACGGCTACGACCTGGTGCCCGTGGTAGAGGAGGTTTGACATTAGCCTTAGAAGCTCCAAAACCAACTGAAGTTAGCTGGAGCAATCTTTGAGCACTTGATCGAGCCCTCCACGTCTTCTGACAACAAGAACAGTTCCATGGGCCAGGAGAAGTAGGTATAAAACTCTTATTCCCCAATTTATCAATCATCAAGTTATCCGACTCTTTACTAAGTATATTCTCAGTAGCAAACGATACAAGACATTCCTCACACATAGCACGAACATCAGCAAGATTACCATGAATATGACAAAACACTTGAAATGATACATCCTCTTTATGGTCCCTACAAAGATGACTCCCATAACATCCACTTCTCTTATCACCAAGTATATGATTAAACCTCGAACACAACATACACGGTGTTTGCAACTCATAGTAACTCGCAAATTTAGCAATGAATTGCGCCAATGCAGCATCTAGAAACAACATAAACATCAAAAACCATTCACATACCGCATAAGACAAGACTGTCATAAATCCCCCCGGATTTCTCTGTTTACCAGATGAAATCCATCCGGCAGCCATTGCCTCACACAATAAATTTGAGTCTCCCCAAATCACATTACGTTTCCAGTAAACCAAACTTGTCAATCACCAAAACAACAACAATTGCAACTAATTGGGGTCGATTATAGGAATCTTCTAATCAATAGCAACAATCTAACAATACACCCTGAAAACCCATAAAAACCATAAAACAAAATCAATAATACCCCACAAATGTAAAAAATAAAATTGACCCATGAAAGAACAAACGAAAACATAAAACCCCATAAAATTAAAATTGACATTAATTTCAAGAATGAAATTTCAAGATCATACCTTTTGATGAAATCGAAAGATGCAAATTTCAAGATTAATAAACAAAAATCATCACCATCATCATCATCATCGTCGTCGTTATTATTAATTATTCGAAAAATAAAAATTTAGAAAGAATTCCTTTTGGTTCCAAAGGATGACTGACCGTTGGAACCAACAGAAATTCAGATTCCTACTTGTCTGCATAAAACAAGACACAATGCTTCGATGACTTCTCTATCCTTGAAATTATGCATTTTCTTTCCTTTAAAATAAATAATAATTATAAAAAAAAAACTCACAACTTCTAATTATTTTATTTTGCTGTTTAATTAATTTTAGTCCATTTGTTTTCTTTTTCCCTTTTGTGGTTTGCAATAAAGCTGTCTTTGACTAATATTTTCTATAATTTTAAAAGATTAATATTGATAACGACTAATCTAATTGATTTTTAATTATTGGTGTATTACATTTATACCTTCAACAACTCAGTGAAGAGACAATAATGTAACAAAGATAATCACATGGTCTTTTAATTTGGTAGGTTTAAAATAGTTTTTCAATCTATTTATGTAGTTTAATTTTAAATTATCAAAAATACTTAATAATTTTTTATATTCACCAAATATTTAATAACCTACGACGATTAGATTTAATCGGAAATATAAAAATATTTTAACCAAAAACATTAGAAAAGTCTCGTAAAATACTAAAAATTGTATTAGATACAATAAATGAATAAAAAATGTAGCTGAAACTCCATATCTTCACTTTTGATCGTAAGTTCCAATCAAAATTTTCTTTTTTCTTCCTAAATATGGATGATAAAAGTTTAATAAATATTTAACTATGATTAAACATTTTATTTTTACTTAATTTAAAGAAACAAAATTGTTCATGAGTATATTTAATAGATTATCTTAAGCATATGGATAACTTTGTCATTCTCTCGTAATACAACTCTTCGAAAAAATAAAACTAGAAAAGAGAGATATATTGATTAATTTTTTTAATTTACTTAAATTAAATTATATCAAAATGGAGATTGTATCGAATACTTACACTTGATCACGTTGTGGTACACTTTGGAAATCTTCTTGGAATACAAACAATTATTAAACTGTGTACTAAGGCCTATGGTTTTCGATACGTGCAAGCATTTTGCATTTTCAAGCATTTCGTTGAAGAATATACATATATAAAAAATAATGAGTTGATTTGATTACTTGATCTCTAGGTTCAAGATAGTTTTTTTATTTTTCAACGTGGTATTTAATATTTATATTAGAGTCTAATTAAAATTAAATTTATATTATGTAAAACATATTTAGGGAGAAATTAATTTTTTAACAAAAAATTTTTATATTCAAAATTCAAACTCAAAATCAAAATCTCCAAATAAGGATGAAGGATCACAATTTGAGCGAAAATTAGGCATGATAATGGTGAAAAGACAGCTAATAATACAAGAAAAACTCAGAGGCACATATACTTCTAAAAAAAAAACACTAATAATACACGTAAATCTCTTTTAGTACGGATCGCTTAGTTTTTTTTCCTCATGATGTTTGGAATTCGTATTAAAGTCAATCTAATTTGAATTTATGTTATTGAGGGTATGCCTTTCGTCGAAAATTATGCCGTATATACAAGTAAAATAATATGCAAAGTGGTAAAAAAAAACATATTCTGGATACCCTTAGCATAACAAGGTGTTGTAGTTTAGTGGTTTAAGATGCCTTGAAAGAGCCAAACGTTTAAGCGTTTGTGAGTTCAAATCTTGCTACTAGCAGCTTCAAGCCTCTTTTTTTCATGTATGTTTAAATTTTCTAGTGCACTCATTCAATTTTTTCATGTATATTACATACTTTTTTTTCAAAATTTTTCATGTATATTACATTTTTTTTCAATTTTTTTACGTATATTACGTAGTTTAATTTTTAAATTTCTAGTGCACTCATTCATTCAAAAGAAAAAATGTGTTCGTGTATAATTCCTGGACATCCTCCGTGAAACTTCCGAGTACTCCGTTGGTGTTATGTAGGAACTCATTTGAAAAAAAATGCTCCTTATCAAGAATTTTTCATACATAAACCCAGACCCGGTCTCTAATTAAGAAAAGAACACCTTATCAAATATTGCAATTTACACTATATTAGTTAGTTAAACCATATAATTTGTTCTCTAAGTAATATCTATATAGAACAAATACATTTCTGAAAGATATATACATACCTTTTTTAAGTATGCATCCCTGTATTTACTATTAGACATGAAATATTTAGTTCATGAACTATGAACTAAGTACTAATACAGATTTAAAAAATTATCGTATCAAGGATATTAAACGTAAATAATTATAGTAGCTAACTAACCTGTTGACACATTGTTATTTTCATATTTTCAACTTTGCAAGCGATTTGGTATTCAGAGAGATTTATTGGGGAACGAATACTTACAAGTATTATACCTCATTTTGACTCACGTCAAATAGTGTATAACATATTGGTGATTCCTAAGTAATTAACGTAAGAAGTCGCTACCTAATTATTTTTAAGGTAAATTAGAATACCTAAATTATTAACTAAGTAGTACTAAAATTAAACTCGAATTGATGGTGACTTATTAAAGTGATTCTAGCTAAGAGTTCTAATTAGGGGTTGAGCATCCTTTCAGATTTGTTAAAAAACTACTACCGACCAAACTTAAGTTAATTTATCAAAAACTAAAAGAAAAAAATATTTAAAAAGTTGAGTAGCTAATTAAGAAAATATTTTTAAACTTGAAATTAATGAATAAACATAGACTTATAAAAGTCAATGGTATTTATTAAATATAAATGTATTTGTAAATCTTAATGTTGAAAGACAAGTAATAAACTAAATTTATATATAAAAAAAATGTGCGAAATACTTAGCACAAACTCAAATTTTCGAAAATTGACTTTAACCAAAACCCTTTGTTTTTTTTTGAAACTCTTACTAGTCATATTCAAAATTTAGATATAAGGAATGAGTTAATTGAAAAAATAAAATGAAGAAGAATGATTTCCTAAAGACAACAATTGATTAAAAAAATTTCAAGATTTAAGATTTAAAGAAATTCCATTTTATAGAGATCTAATCTTTGCAAAGAAATTATATTTATTTGTAGAAATAAGGAAGCAATACAAGTTGATAAATCAACAAATAATTAGGTGACAATTGTATGTATCAAAATAGTTATAAGTTAGTTATTAAGCTTTCAATTAGTAGATGACAAGTGGATGGCTAGTTAGTAACTAACTGTGTAGTATTCTGTATAAATGTATCCATTTGAAGAATACAAAGTACGAGTGAATAATCAAATATACAACACACAATATTTGCTTTCTATCAGTCTTCTTACCTTTCTCTACAAAGCTCATCAATGGAGGCCTGAGTGCAGATTTTATCATGGTATCAGAGCACAGTGTCAGTGTGTTATAGTGATGAGCTTATTTATCGTCCTCTTAATCTTCTCCTCTTTTCCTTGAAATTCGTGTTCTTCTTTACTGCTTATCTGTATCAAGGTTTCTTTAACAATGGGAGATAATTCTACTCTTATTAGTACTGAAGTAATTGGTCCTAGAGCAATTCTTAAACTGAACCGAAATGATCCGCTGTATGCAACATTCAGATACACCAGGTACCTCTCTCGTTCCTCAGTTGTTGACAGAAACTGAAAATTATTCAGAATGAAACAAATCGATGTTGATGTAGTGAAGAATAAAGTAGGTTTCATTGATGGTTCTTGCAAGAGAGAAATATATATGCAGGATGATTTTAAGCTACATCAGTGGGATAGGTGTAACACAATTGTACAATCGTGGATCATGAGTTCTGTGACTCAAGAATTGAGAAAAGATATTGTGTATTCTGAAAGTGCTTATAAGGTTTGGGAATCATTTAAAGAAAGGTTTGATAAAGTAAATGCAACCAAAATCTATTCAGCTTCATAAGGGGATCTGTATGATTGATCAAGGGATTCAAAGTATCTCGGTTTATTTCTCCAAGTTAAATGATTTGTGGGATGAAATTGAGTCTATAATACCTTTTTCAGGATGCGATTGTGATAAGTCTAAGAATTTCACAGCTTATTTGCATCAACTGAAGTTTTTGATGGGCTTGAATGAGACGTATGCACCATAAAGAAGTCAAATTCTTATGATGACACCTACTCCTACTTTAGATCAAGTGTATTCTATGACGATTCAAGAAGTTATCAAAGAGAAAATAATGAAATCTTTGGTGTTTGACTAGTAGAAGGGACTTACAATTCTCTAATTGTTGCAAATACCTCTAATATGAGACCTAGAAGGAACCCAAACTCAGAGTTGAAATGTGATTACTGCAAGTTGAAAGGTCACACCAGAGAAACATGCTACAAATTAATTATATATCCTCCAGGGTTCAAGTTTAATAATAACATAAGAAAAACATCCTACGATCAACCATCAACACAAAATGTGATGAATGACGAAGAGTTTGTTTTAAGAAATGGTGATAGGGCTCTAATGACTGGTGGTATAGGGTCTGTCTTCCAAGGTCTCAACAATGATCAATATTTGCAGCTTGTACAAATGATGGAGGATCTGAAGAAGAATAATAAAGTCCAGGACAATGAAGATTCACTAGTAGATATAGCTAACATGGCAGGTATGACATCGACTAAGTCAGACTGTTGAATTATTGATTCTGAAGCCTCAAATCATATGAGTTCTTCTTTGACTCCACTGATTAATCCTATTCCTTTATCTAAACCTACTTATGTTCATCTTCCTACTAGGCATTGTACTGAGATTACACTTATAAGATCCTATAGTTTGTTACCCTCTAAAACTCGTCAAAATATTTTGTGTATTCCTAAATTCAACACAAATTTGTTGTCTGTAGCTAGGTATACAAGAAAGCTTAATAGTTTAGTACATTTTTACCTTGATTTATGTCTCTTTCAAGACCTATCAAGTGGCAAGGTGAAGGGGATTGGTTGACAACAAGGTGGATTATACATCCTTAGCCCTTCAACACTTGCTACAAGCTTCCTTTTCAATGCATGACAACTACAGTTTCTGGTTCTACTTCTGTTTCACATTTATGGCATCAAAGACTAGGACATGCACCTATTTCTATTTTGAAAAAAATTCTAGTAATAAATGGGTTACTAGGTGGTGTTGTCCATTGTCATTGTCTTGTTTGTCCATTAGTCAAACATACTAGGTTGCCTTTTCTTTTTAGTTCATCAAAACTACAACTGTGTTTGGTCTTGTTCATGCTGACATTTGGGAGCATACATGCTTTCCACATATAATGAATTCAAGTATTTTCTCACCCTTGTTGATGATTTTTCAAGAATGACTTGGAATTTTTTTACTAAGGCTTACAAATGATGTGTTTGTGGTGCTTAAAGATTTCATTCTTCTTGTTGAAAATTAGTTTTCTACCACAGTTAAAATCTTGAGATCAAATAATGGTGCTGAGTTTTTTTTAACACTTTGTGCATTAATTTCTTAAAATCTAAGAGGATTATTCACCAAAGTAGTTGTATTCATTCTCCACAACAAAATGTATTTGTGGAGAGGAAACATAGGCATCTCTTAGAAGTACTAAGGGCTATTAGGTTTCAGGCTAATATACCTATCAAGTTTTGGGGTTATTGTGTACTGAGAACTACTTATATTATCAACAGACTTACTAGCACTGTTCTAAATGGGATTTCACCTTATGAGATTTTTCATGCTACACCACCCATTTTATCTCATTTAAGAATCCTTGGTTGTCTTTGTTATGCTGTTGTTCCTGTTTTCCATGACAAATTTTCTTCCAAAGTTGTTCCAGGAGTCTTCATGGGGTATTCTGTAGCTCAGAAAGGTTATAGGGTATATGATATTGCTGCAGAAAGGTTTATGATCAATAGAGATATTACATTTCATGAGAATATATTTCCTTTTTCTTATCCAAAATCACAGTTTCTCCCTGTCTGTAAATATAAAGTCCCTTTTACTCCTACTGCACCAGATTCACCACATGTTCCTTCACTTTATTTTTCTGATGAACATCCTGATTGTACACCAAATTCTACAGATCCTCCCTGATCCCTTGTTATTTCTTCTCATGATAGTACACCTCATGTTCCTTTAAGAAAGTCCAATAGACTTACTAAGCCTCCTATATGGCTCACTGATTATGACCATCCTTCTTTGCCGTCTACTACTTCTGTTGGTTCTTATTATCTTTATCTTATTCATATTCTCATCTTTTTGTCCATTCCTGGCATTCCTTGCCTATTTTTCTTTGTATCCCACTTCTTATGCCCAAGACGTTAAGGATCCCAGGTGGATTCAAGTTATGAAGCTTGAGCTTGAGGCCCAGATCATAATCATACTGGGGAGGTGGTAGATTTGCCATTTGGGAAGGTTCCTATTGGTTCTAAATGGGTTTACAAGGTAAAGTATCATGTTGATGAGACTGGTGAGATTTAAAGCAAGATTGGTGGCTAAAGGGTATACTCAGCAGGAAGGTATTGACTTTCATAATACTTTTTCTCAAATAGCAAAAATAACCACAATTAGGACTGTGATTGCCTTAGCTGCCCTTAGACATTGGCATATCTTCCAAATTGATGTCCACAATGTCTTCCTTAATGGTGATCTTTCTAAAGAGTTTTACATGTCTTTGCCGCATGGTTTTTGTAACAAGGGGGAGTCCAAGGTATGCAGGCTACTTAAATCCCTATATGGTTTGAAACAAGCTTCTAGACAATGGAATATGAAGTTAACACAAGCTCTAACAAGTTCTGGATTCACACAGAGCAAGCATGATTATTCTTTATTCACAAAATAGCTAATGACAAGCTAGTTTTGATTATTGTTTATGTATATGACTTGCTTATCACAGGGTCTGACCTGCAGGAAATAATAGAGCTAAACTTGATTTGCATAAAAACTTCAAGATGAAGGATCTAGGAGAATTGAGATATTTTTTGGGAATTGAACTTGCCAGATCAAGTGAAGAAATTCTCTTGTCACAAAGGGAGTATGCTCTAGAAATGATCTCAGAGACTGGTTTAAGTAGTTTAAAACCTAAATGGACATCAACGGAGCGTTATCTAAAACTAACTAACAATGAATATGACCTCAAGTTCTCTACAAAATCTGAGGATGTTCCCTTGGAAGAAAGGAGCATCTACCAGAGATTAGTGGGTTAACTCTTGTATCTTACAATCACAAGACCTAATATATCATATGTTGTCCAGTCCTTAAGTCAGTTTATGTATGCCCCAAAAAGATCTCATTATGAGGCTGCTCTACATGTGGTGGAGTATATCAAGAGTCAGCATGGACTTGGTTTCTTAATGTCTAGTAAATGGCATGAGAAGATAGAAGCATATTGTGACTCTGATTGGGCCTCATGCCCTATGTCTAGAAGGTCTATCTTTGATTTTTGTGTCAAATTTGGAACATCCCTCATCTCTTGGAAGGATAAGAAATAAAACTCTATCTCTAGAAGTTTTGCTGAGAAAGAATACTAGTGCATGACTCAAACAGTTGCTGAATTGTCTTGGTTAAAAGGTTTGCTGCATGAGTTGCAGGTGGAGATATAATTGCAATTGATTTATATTGTGATAAAAAAGATGCATTACAAATAGCAGCCAATCCCATGTATCATGAAAGAACAAAACACATCGAGATTGACTGCCATTTGTTAGGAAAAAATTGGAGGAGGATTGGTGAAAATTAACTACATTACAAGCAAGGAACAACCAACAAATGTGTTCGCCAAAGCTTTAGGTCGTCAACAACATGCTGAATTATTGGTCAAGTTAAGAATGAAAAATATTTTTAATTCTCAACTTGAGGGGGAGTGTAGAAATAAGGAAGCAATACAAGATGTTAAATCAACAAATAGTTAAGTGACAACTGTATATATCAAATTAGTTATAAGTTAGTTATTAAAATTTCAATTAGTAGATACAAGTGGATAGTTAGTTAGTAACTAACTTTGTAATATTCTATATAAATGTATCTATTTGAAGGATACAAAGTACGAGTGAATAATCAAATATACAACACATGCACAATATTTGCTTTCTATCTGTCTTCTTTTACCTTTCATCTACAAAGCTCATCAATGGCGGTCTGAGGGCAAATTTTATTATTATTGAAGTCAAATAGATAAGTTTGAAGATATTATTTTTAGGATAGATTTAACTTTAATGAAAGGATTAACCATACACAAGATTTTAAGACAAGTACTTATATACCGCAGATAAATTTTATTATTATGTTAGCATTGCTAAGTGAGACACCAATCTTAGTTCTATGAGTAAAATACTATCAGATATTAATGAAAAGGAAAGTTAATTAAGGAAACTTATTTCAAAGGTTTCCTAATAAGGTTGAGCCGTTAAATATACTATTGTGTAGTTTTAGATAAACAAAAGCGTTAAAGAAACTTAAAACACAAAAGAAAAAAATAATAAAAACAAATATTAATGAAACGACTAAGCAAGTTGATGAATCGTTTCATTCGACATCCAAGAACGAAAACATTTTTATTTTATCATTGTTTATACAATGTGAGAGATCAAACAAAAATCTTAAGCCGAAGCGTGCACCAATAATAATCAACACCATTGTCGGGTTTAGGAGAGTCTTGCTTAAGACTCTATGATCGCTCTGATCGTATTCATGCAGATAAAGAAAAAAAAAACTGAAGAAATTAGTAAGATAAAATGATTTTAGACAATATTGGATAAATCAGATATAGAAACAAATAGAGTCGTAAAGATACTATATGAAAATATGTACATGCTGAATAAGATCTCAAATCTTGCAACTGATGAGAGTATTTTATAGTCGATTCAAAACCAACTTATTCATAACATATCTTTTTAAAAATAAACAATTCTAAAATTCATCACCTCCAAATTACAAGACACCATTTATTAAAGTATAAATAAAACAAACAAGATATTTAAGGCGTTGTACTTACCATTATCCAAACTAAAACAAAGGAAACTTATTGAAAGAGTTGGTTTTGGTTCTTGTGGAATCAAACTAAATGGAAGATGAATTAATATGAATATTTGGTAGGAAGATAATTAGTACAAAATACAAGTCAAAGATTGTATCTTGGTAGGTGAAAGTTAGGCAAACCATTTTATGGTTTGCTATCTTAACCTTGACAATTTTGACACATAGTGATGTCATGGATGACATCAATAGGATGAATTTATTCCTATAAATAGGTAGCTCTTAATTCATTTTCAAACATCCTCTCACTTGCCTTCTCATCTTCTAAGGCATTTGTGTTCTCTCTCTTGTAGTATTTCACTTGTATTCTTTGTAGAGTAAAATAAATATTGGTGCAGTTGTTCTTTGGTGGACGTAGGATTATTTTGATCCGAACTACGTTAAATATTGTTGTTCTTCCTTGTTCTCTAGTTTCACGTTTCCGCTAACAATTGGTATCAGAGCCAAGGTTCTGTCTGAGTATGCTCTGTGGTTGCAGCACAGTCTGAACTTCCACATCAGAAAAGGATTACTTTGGTTTTCTGTAGTTCCAAATACATTGTAGTAGAAAAGGAAGAACAAGTAAAAGAATGAGTTCCATGAAGTTTGAAATTGATAGATTTAGTGGGCGCAACAACTTCAATATCTGGAAAATCCAGATGATAGCGTTACTGCGGAGGGAAGGTTCAATCCATGCTATTGACGGAAAGTACCCCGATAAGATATCGGATTCCGACAAGGAAAAGATTGAAGGAGATGCATTGAGTGCAATCCAACTGTCCCTTGCACCTAACGTACTTTGTGAAGTGAGTACAAGTACCGAAGAGACGGCCAAAGAGTTATGGGAAAAGCTGGAAGGGCTTTACCAAGACCAGTCAGTGACAACAAGGATGTTGTTACAACGGCGTCTTCATACATTTAAGATGGATTCAGGTACTTTGTTGCAAGACCATCTAGATGCGTTCAATAAACTTGTGATGGACTTACAAACTGCTGGAATTAAAAAGGACGAGGAGACGCTTGCATGTTCTTTGCTATTTTCATTGACTTCAAAATATCGTGATATTGAGAATTCAATGATGTATAGCAAACAACCTATTAAACTTGAGCAAGTGCGGCAAGCACTAAACTCTTGTGATGTGCGGATGCATTTTGAAGGAGACAAAAGTGACGAAGCTAGTGGACTCTTTGTAAGAGGTCGTACTAGCCAACAGGGAAGGAGCAAATCAAAGTACAGATCAAAGTCTCGTGTGAACAAAAAGAATGCGGAATGTTGGGGCTGTCACAAGAAGGGGCACTTTGAACGAGATTGCCCTATGTCGAAGTCCAAAGAAAAGGCGAGCGCATCCATTGTTGAGCAAGTACATGATAATGATAATGATTATGTACTAACAACATCATGCAATAGTGGAGTCTATGACAACAAATGGGTCTTAGACTCTGGTTGTACTCTGCATATGACATTCCGAAAAGATTGGTTCAGCAGCTATGAAACAAGCAGAGGAACTGTATTAATGGGCAATAAATGCAACTTGTAAAATAGTTGGCATTGGTTCAGTTCATGTTCGCTGCCATGATGGAATCGTGAGGACTATTACAGAAGTCCGTCATGTTCCTGATCTAAAGAAGAATTTGATCTCCCTGGGTACTTTAGATAAACAAGGCTATAAGTACATGAGTGAAGGAGGAACTATGAAAGTGACTAAAGGGTCTTTAGTCATGTTGAAGGCCAAGCTGGAGGATGGCCTCTACACACTTGCGGGAAGCACCATTATTGGCTCTGTAAATGCATCTACAGTGCAGTTATCTAATGATGACAAGGCAAAATTATGGCACATGAGACTAGGCCATATGAGCGCACGAGGATTGGAGATGTTGAGCAACCGCAACCTTTTGAATGGTGAGAAGATCAGCACACTTGAATTTTGTGAGCACTGCGTCTTAGGGAAGCAGAAAAAGGTCAGCTTCAGCACTGGCAAGCACAAGACGGGAGGGGTGCTAGACTACATCCATTCAGATTTATGGGGTCCCTCTAAGCTTCCATCGAAGGGAGGAAAGAGGTATCTTTTCACATTCATTGATGATTTTTCACGAAAGGTTTGGGTGCGCTTCCTGAAGACAAAAGGTATGCTTTTGAAGCATTTAAAGAGTGGAAGATTTTGGTTGAAAATCAAATGGAGAGGAAAATCAAGTATCCTCGCACGGACAATGGCTTGGAGTTTTGCAATGAAGAGTTCAATAATTTCTGCAAGGTTCATGGGATCGCAAGGCATAAGACGGTCAGGCACACACCACAGCAGAATGGAGTTGCCGAGAGAATGAACAGAACTCTTCTTGAGAAGGCTCGTTGTATGCTCTTACAAGCTAAGATGTCCAAAGTATTTTGGGCTGAAGCAGTTCATACTGCTTCTCATATTGTCAATCGGTCTCCAGCATCAGCGATTGACTTTAAGACTCCGAATGAGGTCTGGTCAGGTGAACCCTCTAACTATTCATACTTGCGAATATTTGGGTGTCCAGCTTATTATCATGTTAATGAAGGTAAGCTTGAACCAAGGGCTAAAAAGGCCATATTCGTAGGGTATGTAGATGGAGTAAAGGGTACAAACTATGGTGTTTGTCTTTACTCAAATTTGTAGTTAGTAGAGATGTTACCTTTGATGAATCCTCTATACTTGATCCTCGTAAAGTTTCTGTGGAGTTATCTAGAAACGAGAACAACGAGCAGGTGGAGCTACCGGTGGAGCTTACCAAGGAACGGGATCAAGAGACTCAAATTGATGAGTCAAAAGATGCAGATCTTGAAGAACTTGCTTCCAATGAACCATACACAATTGCGAAGGGAAGGGACAAAAGGCAGATACGGAAACCGGAACGTCTTATAGAGCAAGAAAATCTGATTACACATGCGTTCGTAGCTGCAGAAGAAGAGATTAAGGATCTCGAGCCCTCTTCGTATGTTGAAGCAACTTCTTGCAAAGATGCTGCACAATGGCAGTTAGCCATGATGGAAGAGATGGAGTCTCTTCACAAAAATGAGACATGGGTCTTAGTTAAAAGGCCAAAGGGGATGAGGACAGTTGGATGCAAATGGGTCTACAGAAAGAAAGAAGGTATTCCAGAAGTGGAAGATGCTAGGTTCAAGGCGAGATTAGTTGCAAAGGGTTTCAGTCAGAAGGAGGGAATTGACTACAATGAGATCTTTTTTCCAATCGTGAAACATAGCTCAATTCGCGTGCTACTAGCATTGGTTGCACAATTTGATTTAGAGCTTCAACAGCTTGATGTCAAAACCGCTTTCTTACATGGTGATCTAGAAGAAACAATCTATATGGATCAGCCTGAAGGTTTTCTAGCTGAAGGAAAAGAAGACCATGTATGTCAACTGAAGAAGTCTTTGTATGGTTTGAAGCAATCCCCTAGACAGTGGTACAAGAGGTTTGATGCATTCATGACTACACATGGATTTTCGAGGAGTGCATTTGATAGTTGTGTGTATTACAAGAAGATATCTGGTAACTCTATGATTTATCTATTGTTGTATGTTGATGATATGCTTATTGCGGCTAACAACATCACAAAGATAAAGATTTTGAAGAAACTGTTGAGCAAGGAATTTGACATGAAGGATCTAGGAGTTGCAAAGAAAATCCTTGGAATAGAAATTTCAAGAGAAAATGGTGTTGTACATCTTTCTCAGAAGAGGTACATCGGAAAAGTTCTTGAAAGATTCAATATGCATATGAGCAAGCCTGTAAGTACACCGTTAGCTTCTCATTTCAAGCTTTCAGAGTTACAAATGTCTCAATCTATGGATGAGGTGGAGCATATGTCAAAGGTTCCTTATGCGAGTGCAATTGGTAGCATTATGTATGCTATGGTATGCACACGTCCAGATATTGCCCAATCTGTAAGTGTGGTAAGCAAGTACATGGCAAATCCAGGAAAAAGACACTGGGAAGCTGTCAAGTGGATATTGAGATATCTCAAAGGAGCTCCTGATGTTGGCCTAACCTTCCGGAAAAGTGAAGGTATTTCAATTCTCGGTTATGTAGATTCTGACTATGCAGGGAATCTTGATCGAAGGAGGTCCACAACTGGATACATCTTTACTCTCGTTGGCAGTGCCGTTAGTTGGAAATCGACTTTACAGTCGATTGTCGCTTTGTCTACAACAGAGGCAGAATATATGGCAGCAACGGAGGCAGTGAAAGAAGCTATCTGGTTGAAAGGTTTGGTGGCAGAATTGAGTTCGGTTCAGCTAGAATCAATTCTAAAATGTGATAGTCAAAGTGCTATTCATTTGATTAAAAATCAAAGATTTCATGAGCGCACCAAACACATTGATGTCAGATTTCATTTTATTCGAGATGTCGTAGAAAAGGAGCTATCAAGGTTGAGAAGGTTATCACAGACGATAACGCTGTAGACATGTTGACCAAAATAGTCCCGCTTGCCAAGTTTGCACACTGCAAGGACTTAGCGGGAGTATGCATCAATTGATGCAACTCTAAGAGAACAACTGTTAGGTGGAGCTGGTATGTTCAACAAAGGTTTGATTCTTCTTGTTTCTTACAATGGGATTGCCCAGTAAGCTTAGAAGTTTTGGCCGGAGTTGTTTATACGCATGCTTGGAACACAAACCAAGGTGGAGATTGAAAGAGTTGGTTTTGGTTCTTGTGGAATCAAGCTAAATGGAAGATGAATTAATATGAATATTTGGTAGGAAGATAATTAGTACAAAATACAAGTCAAAGATTGTATCTTGGTAGGTGAAAGTTAGGCAAACCATAAAATGGTTTGCTATCTTAACCTTAACAATTTTGACACATAGTGATGTCATGGATGACATCAATAGGATGAATTTATTCCTATAAATAGGTAGCTCTTAATTCATTTTCAAAACATCCTCTCACTTGCCTTCTCATCTTCTAAGGCATTTGTGTTCTCTCTCTTGTAGTATTTCACTTGTATTCTTTGTAGAGTGAAATAAATATTGGTGCAGTTGTTCTTTGGTGGACGTAGGATTATTTTGATCCGAACTACGTTAAATATTGTTGTTCTTCCTTGTTCTCTAGTTTCACGTTTCCGCTAACACTTATGAACACATCTTGACCAACAAAGAGGCAAAAAACTTAAATTTGTATCTAAAGACAAATTTCAAAAAAAGCCTATAACTACCAATATTCTCTTTTTTCACATTTTTTTAAAAAAAATCAGAGGAAGCACTAAATCTGCCCCAAAAAGGAACTTTCATACTAAACAAGAAACAATAATCTTTTTTGGACAAGTTTCTATACAGGAAATAATAAACAAGCTGCACATTCCTTATCATATAATGATCATACAAATGAATGATCAACTTGAAATGAAAAAAAAAATATTTTACCGTAATAAAGTAAAACCATAATTGAATTCATAAAATCTAAATCATGTCGAAAAATATCTTCAAGTCTCAAAGGAACGCAAAAATTTTTTTAACATTACTCATAATTATAATGACTAAGTGATATAAATTATTGATACGTAAATTAAAGAAAAAAATATGATATCTAATCAGAAAGATGAGCACAGAAAAAAGAGTGAATATCACCTATTGTGGGACAGTGAACTAGAGCTCTCTTGACTGCGAATCTACCCTTTAACTTGGACTATTTCGACCTAGACCACACACAAGAGTCAAGAAAAAATATGGACTAAATAATTCATGTATAAACTAAGTACATAAATAACTATTATTTACAACAAAGTGATGCACAAACAACATTTTGAAGAAATATGAAAACAATGTGGATACTCAAGAATGTGTAAGATATTCGAGAACCTCTCCAAAGAAATATATTATTGTTATAAAAGAACTTACTAAAATTCTTGTTATAAAAGAACTTACTAAAATTCTAAAAGAAAGAAAATTTTAGAAGATATATTCTTTCAAAAGTGTGTTTATATGCTTCATATAGTGGCTATTTATAGCCATACATTAATGCATACATGGTCATTAGTGATGTCATATTCCACATCACTAATGCATACATGGTCATTAGTGATGTCATATTCCACATGACACTCCAATTATTTTACAACACTCCCCCTTGGATATCTATGTAAAAGAAAGTACATAGATATACATAATACGCATTATTTGCTGCCTCATTAAAAACCTTTCTAGGAAAACCCAGTGGGATAAAACCTAGACTAAGGAAAAAAGAGTACAGTGCGTATTTTACTCCCCCTGATAAAAACCACGATTCAGATGGTTAAGTTTTCGCATTCCAATTTTGTGAACCATCTTCTCAAGAGTTGAGGCTGGTAAAGATTTGGTAAATAGGTCTGCTGGATTATCACTTGAACGAATTTGTCGCACATCAATATCACCATTCTTCTGGAGATCATGTGTGAAGAACAATTTTGGTGAAATGTGTTTCGTTCTATCTCCTTTTATAAAGCCTCCTCTTAATTGAGCTATGCATGCAGCATTGTCTTCAAAGAGTATTGTGGGTATCTTGACGTCACACTTCAAACCACATCTTTCTTTGATAAAATGTATTACTGATCTTAACCATACACATTCTCTACTTGCTTCATGAATGGCTATTATCTCAGCATGATTTGAAGAAGTAGCGACAATAGACTGCTTCGTAGATCGCCATGATATAGCAGTACCTCCGTATGTGAACAGATAGCCTGTTTGTGATCGAGCTTTATGTGGGTCAGATAAATAACCTGCATCTGCATGACCAACAAGATCTGCACTATCTTTGTTAGAATAAAACAGACCCATATCACTAGTTCCCCTTAGATATCGCAATATATGTTTAACTCCATTCCAATGTCTTCGTGTAGGGGAAGAACTATATCTTGCTAATAAATTAACAGAAAATGCTATGTCGGGTCTCGTAGCATTAGCAAGATACATAAGTGCCCCAATTGCACTGAGATAAGGTACTTCTGGACCAAGAGGTTCCTCATTTTCTTCTTGAGGTCGGAATGGATCCTTACTCACTTCAAGTGATCGGACAACCATTGGAGTACTTAATGGATGTGCTTTGTCCATGTAAAATCGTTTCAAGATTTTCTCAGTATAGGCAGATTGATGGATGAAGACCCCGTCTACTAAATATTCTATTTGTAGTCCAAGACAAATTTTTGTCTTTCCAAGGTCTTTCATCTCAAATTCTTTCTTTAGATATTCAATTGCCTTTTGAACCTCTTCTGGAGTTCCAATGAGATTAATGTCATCAACATAAACAGCAAGAATAACAAAACCCAATGTTGTTTTCTTAATAAATATACAAGGACAAATGGCATCGTTTATATAACCTTGTTTTATCAAGTACTCACTAAGGCGATTATACCACATGCGCCCTGATTGTTTTAAGCCATATAATGACTTTTGTAATCTGATTGAATACATTTCCCGAGATTTATATGCTTCAGGCATTTTAAGTCCTTCCGGAACTTTCATATAAATTTTATTATCTAGTGAACCGTAAAGGTAAGCTGTAACCACATCCATTTGATGAATTTCAAGATTTTCATGTACAGCTAAGCCGATGAGATATCGAAAAGTTATTGCATCCATAACAGGTGAATATGTTTCTTCATAGTCGACACCAGGTCGTTGAGAGAATCCTTGTGCCACAAGGCGTGCCTTGTATCTTACAATCTCATTTCTCTCATTTCTTTTTCGTACAAAGACCCATTTATAGCCAATTGATTTAACATCACTAGGCGTTTGGACTACTGGTCCAAAAACCTCACGCTTAGCAAGTGAATTTAATTCTGATTGAATTGCTTCTTGCCATTTTGGCCAATCACATCTTTGTCGACATTCTTCGACAGATAGAGGTTCAAGATCCTCATTTCCTTTCATAATGTTAAGTGCAACATTATATGCGAAAACATTATCCACTATGATTTTTGATCGATCTAAACTTATCTCATCACCTGTAGAACTTATTGAGAGTTCTTCATTTACTTGAGTCTCGGGTTCACTGATCTCTTCAGGAATATCAGGATCAATCAGATTTTGAATTTCTTCGTGAAATTCTTTTGTAGTGTCATTTTTTGTACTTCTTTTTCTAGGATTCTTATCTTTTGAACCCAATGGTCTACCACGCTTCAGGCGTATTTGTGATTCAGAAGCTATGACACTTGTAGATGGTCCTTTTGGGACGTCGATTCGGATAGGCACATTTACTGCAGGAATATGTGATTTTGTTATCCTTTTTGAATCAGTAAATGCGTCTGGCATTTGATTTGCTATGTTTTGCAAATGGATGATCTTCTGGACCTCTTGTTCACACACAGGGGAGCGTGGATCAAAATGAGATAATGATGAAACTTTCCATGCAATTTCACTTTTAAGTTTCTTTTTCTCTCCCCCTAATTGCGGAAAATTTGTTTCATCAAATCGACAATCTGCAAATCTTGCAGTAAATAAATCTCCCGTCAATGGCTCAAGGTAGCGAATTATTGAGGGTGAATCAAACCCAACATATATGCCTAACCTTCTTTGAGGGCCCATCTTGGTGCGCTGAGGTGGTGCTACAGGCACATATACAGCACATCCAAAAATTCGAAGATGAGCAATATTTGGTTCATGGCCAAACACTAATTGTGATGGGGAGTATTCATTATAATGAGTCGGTCTGAGACGAACAAGTGATGCTGCATGTAAGATAGCATGACCCCAAACAGTAGTAGGAAACTCACTTTTCATAAGTAGAGGTCTTGCTATCAATTGTAAACGCTTAATAAATGACTCAGCAAGGCCATTTTGAGTATGAACATGAGCTACAGGATGTTCAACTTTTATCCCTACTGATACGCAATAAGCATCAAAAGCTTGGGATGTGAATTCGCCAGCATTATCGAGGCGAATTGTCTTAATGGGATAATCTGGAAATTGCGCTCTTAATCGTATTATTTGTGCCAATAATTTTGCAAACGCCAGGTTGCGAGATGATAAGAGGCACACATGAGACCATCTTGAAGATGCGTCTATTAGGACCATAAAATATCTAAACGACCCATTAGATGGGTGAATAGGTCCACAAATATCCCCATGTATTCGTTCTAAAAATTGAGGGGATTCAATGTTAACCTTCATTGGTGATGGCCTAATAATCAATTTGCCTTGGCAACAAGCAGCACATGAAAACTCATCATTTGTAAGAATCTTCAGGTTCTTTAATGGATGTCCATTTGAGTTTTCAATGATTCGTCTCATCATTATTGATCCAGGATGACCTATTCGGTCATGCCAAAGCACAAAAGTCTTTAAGTCAGTAAACTTCTAGTTTACGATAGAGTGTGCTTCAATCGTACTTATTTTTGCATAATATAGGCCAGAAGATAAAGTTGATAATTTCTCCAACATATATTTCTGGTCTAAGACAATCTTGGTAATACCAAGGTATTCAACATTCATTTCATTTATTGTCTCAACATGATATCCATTTCGGCGAATATCTTTAAAACTTAACAGGTTTCTTGGGGATTTAGAAGAGAACAAAGCATCTTCTATGACGAGTTTTGTCCCCTTAGGCAGAAATATAGTAGCTCTTCCGGAGCCTTCTATTAAGTTTGAACTACCAGAAATTGTAGTAACATTTGCTTTTCTTCTAAGCAAGTAGGAGAAGTATTTCTCATCTTTGAATATGGCGTGCGTTGTTCCACTATCAATTACACAAATATCTTCATGATTGATCATTGAGGTATCCATATATTCTTCAAGATAAAAGATATAAACGAAATAAACATTATATTATTATTACTAAACAAAAACATTACATAACCTTTTAGTTATTTTACAAGTCTAGGAAAACACATTCATACTAGTTCATACAAACGACGAAAATGAAACATATTTACATTATCATAGATCCATCACCTATCAGGTGATCTATCTTTCCTTCGGGATTCTCAAAGAAATCCGCTACATCTAGATGCATGGGTTCAACAGTATCTTCCGAGATAAAGTTGGCTTCAGCGTTATTTTTCACCTCCTTCAGGGAAGCTTGATATAGCACAACCAGGTGCCTTGGCGTACGACAGGTACGTGACCAATGTCCTTTTCCTCCACATCGATAACATTTGTTGTCTGAATTTTTCTTCTGCACTACATCATGTTTTTCATTCTTCTTTTTACACTGCTGGTGTTGAAGGTTATTATTTAGTGCAAGACGATAACCATGATTGAAATTTCTTCCTCGACCACGACCACGGCCACGACTGGGGCCACGACCTTTTTCACGCCTAGATTGGTGAAAATTTACCGTATTTACTTCAGGAAATGGCATAGAGCCAGTAGGTCGACTTTCATGGTTTTTCATCAGTAAGTCATTATGTTGTTCAGCAACAAGGAGATGTGAAATTAATTCGGAATATTTTTTAAATCCCATTTCTCGGTATTGCTGCTGCAGAAGCATACTTGAGGCAGGAAAAGTGGAAAATGTTTTCTCCAACATATCATGGTCAGTGATATTTTCTCCACATAATTTTAATTGTGAGATAATTTTAAACATGGAAGAATTATACTCACTGATAGATTTAAAATCTTGAAGTCTCAAGTGGATCCAGTCATAACGTGCCTGTGGAAGGACGACCAACTTCAGGTGGTCATATCTATCTTTTAAATTGTTCCACAATACCAGAGGATCCTTAACAGTGAGATATTCCATTTTCAAACCTTCATCAAGGTGATGACGGAGAAATATCATCGCCTTGGCACGGTTTTGATTCGATTCTTGATTATTTTCTTGGATGGTGTCTGCTAGATCCATCGCATTAAGATGAATTTCCGCATCGAGTACCCATGATAGATAGCTTTTTCCCGATATGTCTAGAGCAAGAAATTCAAGTTTAGAGAGATTAGACATTATTAAGAAAAGGAAATTTATACCTCCGAGGCTTTAAAAATCTTTACTTGAACTGGCAGAGACTCGTGCTGATAACGTGTTATAAAAGAACTTACTAAAATTCTTGTTATAAAAGAACTTACTAAAATTCTAAAAGAAAGAAAATTTTTAGAAGATATATTCTTTCAAAAGTGTGTTTATATGTTTCATATAGTGGCTATTTATAGCCATACATTAATGCATACATGGTCATTAGTGATGTCATATTCCACATCACTAATGCATACATGGTCATTAGTGATGTCATATTACACATGACACTCCAATTATTTTACAACAATTATCTTTTATTAGACATAAACTAAGTTTCACATAAATAGCCTTAAAAAATTATAATAAAAATTAAAAACGTCCCATAAATTTTCAATGTCTGCCAGGGATATTGTAGTACACACATCTAATTCTCCTGCGTCTTTCTTTTTCATGCTATGTACACATATTTTCGTTTTTGCCTTCTATAAATAAATAAAAGATTAAAATCCATTATCCTATCCTCCATTGATTTGGCTTGCTTTCCCTTTAAGCAGGGAGGGACTGAGAATTTTCTGAATGCATACTCACGCCGCCATATCCTTCAAACCTTCATCCAATGGCTTGTTCTCTCTCAATCCAGGAATCTTCCAAAACCCTAGTTTTGTAATTCGCCCACTCAGAAACAAGCTTCGTTATTCCATTCTTAATTGCAGAGGGATTGAAATTCCATTTCCTAAACTCCGCCCACGCATTAATTCTGTCAACAATGGCTCCACAAGTATCGCCGCTGCTGTCAAAGATGTTGATATTGCTACTCTTGGGAATCTCTGTGTCGATATTGTTCTTAATGTACCGGAATTACCTCCTAAGCCTTTAGAACAACGAAAGGCTTATATGGAACAGTTGTCCAAATCCCCTCCTGATAAGGTTCGTCTGTTTTTATTGAACTACAGATTGATTATAGAATATTTTGTTTTTTTCTTGTTATGGTTATTTGTTGGTTTCTGTTTATACAGAATATAGTTTTATGGGTTTTGCAAATTTATTGGATGCTAGTGCAGAAACCAAGTGTTCCTTTAGTTTCATTTATAGGCAGTTAATACAGTGTACAATTAAGCTATTTGTAGTCCTAATTACCCCAAAAGCACAAAAAACACTTGGCTACGAATAGTTGATGTTAATGTGAGTTATATATTTATACAAGTGATAGTTGAAGAAAATACTGAAGTAATAGTTGAAAATTTTGATTTGATAGATAAAATATACATCAAAGTTTAAAATCGATTTATGTTAGAAATGTTGACATTTTGGATGTCTTGAAAGAAAAAGAGTGTAATAGTAGGAAGTCCTTAAAACCCTAGAGGAAAAAACAAGAAAAGAAAAATGAATTGGGATGGAAGGAGTACTGTGACAACTCAATGAAGTTGTGAAGCACAAATGATTCTACATAAGCCCATTTACCGAACACATTTGACCATATAGATTTTTGAAGAGTTGAATAAGTAGTCAGTCTATGTTGATGGTTATTTTTGTTAAGTTGTGAATGCATAATTATTTTATATTTTTTGATAAGCATGGTTTTCGGTCTAGCTTGCGCACACTTCAACTAACTCCACGGGATACTTGTCACCTCCTATCGGTAATAGGTACCAAGTTAATCTGTTCACCAAGGCTAGAACAGATGGGAAGAAATCACCTAGTGTTTTGTCATTGTAGATGCATAATTTTTCGTCTAGAAAACTATAAATTTTGTAAACAGACTGCATTCACGACCAATTATTTTATCCACAATGACACTATTAAGTCGTTAAATACTAGTTATTAGAGCATCAAAAGGCATCTATAAAAAATTTGGCTCAAATATGGTTGAGCTCATTTGCATGTTAAATGAATGACGTAGTTGATTAAGTCTATGCACCACATTTTGCTCCCAATTCCTGGTGGTCAATGAAGTGGGAAGGTAATCATTAATTCTCAGGTTCAAAATCAACTTGTGTTCAAATTCCAGCGAAGGCAAAAATAGCCACTAGGTGATTCCTTCGCAGGTGGGAAGAGTTATTTAGTATCTATGTTGGTGGGAGATACCACATACTCAATGGTATAGTTGAAGTGTGCACAAGCTGACTTGGCAGCCATCGTCATGAAACAAAAGTCTATTTTTACCACATGTTGGGTTCAAGCCCACTATTTTAACAAAGTAAAATGTATGGTTTCTTTGAATGATGTTATCTTCAGTTGCTATAGCAGAATTTTGGAAATGTAATAGGGTAATAGCGTATTCCCAACTCACTAGCTCTTAGACTTCTAGGCCTACATATTGTTTCTAGACAGCTAGAGTTAAGTTGGAATGTAGAAATATTGAAGTATTATCTACATACTAGTTCAGTGATGCTGAGGATGTGTGATATTAGCATCCCCTGGCATCATCCTTCTATATTATTTCCTTATGGTTGTACGTATGTAAAGTGATATCTTGATTATTTGACCTGTTTCAGCGGTACTGGGAGGCAGGTGGAAACTGCAATGTGGCTATAGCAGCAGCAAGGCTTGGCCTTCGTTGCATCTCTGTTGGTCATGTAGGTGATGAGATCTATGGACGGTTCCTCATTGATGTGCTTAGTGATGAAGGTATTAGTATAGTTGGGATGAATGAGCGGAGTGAAGCACTTAATCTTTCAAGTGCTGACAATGGAACACTACTGTGCTGGGTGTTAGTGGACCCTTCACAGAGACATGGCTTTTGCAGGTCCTTTTGATCTTCCCCTCTCACTTGGTGCATAATTTCTTGCTCATTGTTTGGCCCACTTTATGTTGCATAGAAAGTTATCATTGTCTTTCTTTTATAAGATAAGGTATAGAAAGGATCATAGTCTAACCTTTAAGACGTTAATGTTTTCCAGTCGTGCAGATTTTAATGCAGATCCTGCTTTCAGTTGGATGAGCAGACTATCTACTGAAGTAAAGATGGCTATTAGAAAATCAAAGATCCTCTTTTGCAATGGTTATGACTTTGACGAACTCTCCCCTAGCCTTCTTGAATCTGCTCTTGAGTGTGCTGTGGAATCTGGGACATCTATCTTTTTTGACCCTGGACCACGAGGTAGGAGTCTTATCGCAGGAAGACCTGAAGAACAAAGAACAATTGGAAAGTTGTTGACGATGAGTGAAGTGCTTCTACTGACTTCTGAGGAGGTTTGTGTTTCATACTTGCAAAAGTTTGTCTCACTTGTGCCTTCTGCTATCTAACATCAATTTTGTGAAGATCGAAAATATAATAGTTTCCCTGTGTGCACTTTAATGTTTAAATAATCCATTTAAAAGAGCTCTTCTGGTAGCTAAAAAGTATCTCGCTGAACATGTGATATTGGAATGTGGTAGCTAAAGAGTTCTGGTATAGACTGGTAGCTAAAGAGTTCTGTTATGTACTGGAATCTGGAAATACTGGTTGTAGTTTTGGTTTATTGACAAAATATGTGCAACTTAGAGGCAGCTGGAATTTATGGTATAAATAAGTCATTTCAAGACAGTTATACTTGCTCCAGGCTATGGAGTTTTTTGTATTTGAAGCTTTCTGTAACTCTCTTTTGCGTCATATCCTTTTTTTTCTTTTAACAATTTATCTGATTCCATCTTTGATATTTTTAAAAATTTGGAGTGCTAGTTTTTTATCCAAGGGTGAACATTTGACAGTAAGAATGCTATGTGTAAAGCTAGTTTTAATGCATTTAGACCTAAATCATCGACTTCTTTACTTTTTTTCATTGCTTTGTTGGAGATATAAATGGAGTAACAAAGACAAAAGAGGCATGCATCTCAGAGGGGTTCTAATTGGTTAGGGAGGAAAAATTGGTACACAGTGATATATATATTTTTTTGGGTAATTGACCTTTTGTATTTAACACAAAGTGAACTATTTACAAGATCCATAACTAGGCTAAAAGCAGCCTGTTATCTTAAGCAAAACCAACCTAGGACAGAGCTATAATCTAGAATCTAAATCCATGTGCAGCAGCTTGAATACAAGGAGATGCTCTAAAATTATGTACTTTTGCAATCTCTCTTGCTATACTCTCCCAGCTTCTACTTTACTTCTTAACAACTCTTAAGTTCCTTTCTATCCATAATCCATGTACAAATTTAGCATACACTAGTTTAAAATTTATGCAGCTTGTGTCTTGCCTTTAGCTCTGGTAATGATATTGTGAATGTGTTGGTCCCATTCAGTAGCAGCATGGTCTTGTCTCTGAATCAACACCATCAGGCCTGTTCCAGAATTGTGCAAATTCACATTGTCTGGAGAGATGATCAAATATTATATCATTGATTCTGGCGCAGATGCACAGTACACATTTAGTATCTACCATTAAGCCCCATCCTGTAAGTCTATCTGTGGTTAAGAGCTTCTGTTGCACCTGGAGCAACACTGTAACTCTAGCATTAGGCCTGGTATCATTTCTCAACACGAGTCATTTCCATGTCACTCTGGATTGGTCACCTAATTGCTTCAGAATATGCCTATAATACCTTTTCCAGCCTTGAGTGATCCCTGCACCTGCTCCATGCGGACTCTAGCTTCAAATATTTTCCTTATCATCCCGCAAGCTTGCTATGGCACAACAACATTTGCAAATATTCATGGTGATTTTGCCACTTTTCCTTGTCAAATATTCAGAGTCACATGGAGCATTGTTTGTTTTGCAAGAAATAAAATGTTTAAGGTGCAATGTGAAAAATTAAAGGATACTTATGATAGGGGTGTGAAGCACACAAAAGGGTTTTTATATTGGGGGTGCAAATGCAGAACTGGTTTATGGCATTCTCTTTCATGCTATTACAACATATAAACGGAAAATAATATAAACATTGAAAAATATAAAGAATTAATCGTGTTACCTTTAAAATAAAGAATTAATCACTGGGAAATTGATTGTTTTTGTGTGTTTGATCATTTTTATAGGAAGTCCATTAAGGGATTGTTTGGTTGCTTGTTAGAGTAATGCATGTAGTATTAGTATGAACACCGAGTGCGGATAGATTTTTGCTGTAGCAATGTACCCATCTTTGTGAAATTCTAGATCCCCTGCTGACCTATTTCCTTGTAGTACCACTACCCCTTTCCATTTTCATGTACATTTTTAGGTTAATAAGGTTGAGCAATGGATGTAGCGTTATCCCTACTATGGTCTGCTGTAGTTGTAAAGTTGACCTCTCGAATGTGATATTCGAGCTGATTTGTTGGCTTTTCCCTTGTTGCTATATCATAATGTAGCATAGTGGTTATCTTTTTCTGAATTTATACTGTGTAAATTATGATGTTCCCATTTCCTGTAAATCAGTGGACAGTTTTACTGTAGTGATTGCTTTTAGTGTATTGAGAATGTCTCTCCCCCCAAACTCTTTTATGTATGTGACTTATCTGAATCACTTTGTCTTCTCCAGGCTGCATCTTTAACTGGTATCAATGATCCAATTTTAGCGGGTAAGGAGTTGCTCAATAACGGAGTTTGTACTAAGTGGGTGATTGTTAAGATGGGTCCGAAGGGTTCAATTTTAATCACCAAGTCGAGCATAACGTGTGCACCTGCTTTCAAGGTATCAACTCTGTAGCTGGTTGGAATATTGGTTCTTGTAGAAAAAAAGTACTCAATTCATCTTATTAACAGAAGTTTACTTGCTTTATCCCCATTAGTTATCTTACAACAACAACAACATACCCAATGTAATCCCTGGGGTTCGGGGAAGGTGATGTGTACGCCAACCTTACCCCTACCAGGTAGAGAGGTTATTTCCGATAAATCTTTGGGTCACCATTAGTTAGCTTATCCCGAAGAAATTTATGTTCTACTTGGGCTCTCTTTCTTCATAGGACCCCCATTGGAGGGCGGGCAGATGATCAATGAGCGCACAACATTTTGGGATATTAAGAAAATTGAAGCAAAGTTAATATATCTCATGGTTTCTAAAAGAATCACCCAATTTCCATTCAGGCAAACGTAGGAACCTTACTGTTCCCTAATATTTTTTCTTTTTAATAACTGAGAAATCTACTAGGCTAGTCACGGTTCGAAACTCAATTGATAATAGGCCCACCCCTTTGTCCTTCTCCACTTACGTATCAGTTTTTTGTTTGAGGCAGGGTTGGAACCTGTGACACAGGTCTAACCTACACATCATGTGTTGCGCTCTTTCCACTAGAACGAAGTGCATCTTTCATAAATTTGATTTTAAATGTCCACTCTGATTCATTGTAACAGGTCAATATAATAGACACTGTGGGCTGTGGAGATAGTTTTGTGGCTGCTGTTGCATTTGGATTCATACATGACTTGCCCTTGAGTTATACATTAACCCTTGCAAATGCGGTGGGTGCTGCAACTGCTACGGGGTGTGGTGCTGGTAGAAATGTTGCCAGTTTGGGGAAGGTCCAGGAACTATTGAAGGAATCAAATTTGAACGAGGATGAGAAGTTTTGGGATGAAGTACTGAATGATAATGTGAACTCCCGAGATGTAACTGTACTGTCAGAAATGGTTGTAAATGGTAATAGTCAGGTGAACCGTGTCTCCCTACAAAAGGTGGTATCCGAAGTGCTGCCTAAGCTTGAATTTGCGCCAAAGATGACTGGTTCCTTAAAATAGACGATGCAGTTTTTCTGGGACAAATAAATTTTGTAGATGTTACCATCATTCTGATTGATTGTTGCATATTCACCCCTTTAAAAAGAAATGCATGAGTTGGAGGTGGTGTAGCTTGCGGATTATGAAGTGCACAGTTGTATTAGGGCTGCTACCTTGCTGGTGGTCGAATTGACAGTTTTGTTGATAGAGTAAGAGGTGTCCAGATATACTATTCATGATCTGCTTGCATGCATGCGAGAGGGATTGGCAGATAGATTGTGCGTTAGTGTTTGAGAGAAATTGCATGATCAAGTAGCTTGTGATTCCTGCTTTTTGATGTTTCTGATTTTTTCTACGTGCATACTTGAGAAGCTTCCTGTAATTTGATTCTTACATCTGTGACCGCCTGGAATATTAGGGTCTCTAACCTACAGAAGAAAACATGGGCCATCTGTTTTACAATGGATGTCATATAGCCATATTTTTCTAGTTTAGGATGAGTAGAAGACACCCATTTTATGTTTGCAACACATACATATTACCATTTATGATACGAATACTTATTTGTGTATCCCTTCCCATTATATAGGCCTCCCAGTTGAGATTGCAATTTAACTTTCATCAGTTATGCAAAGATGAGCTAGTTCGCCATTGACCAAGTAGAGGGAAGTGCACATATAGTCGATGTTGCAACCCCTGTATAAGTGATAGCATAAGCTCATAAAATTTTGCAAGTCTAGTTATTTCAGACTCAACTTCAAATATACACTCCTGAAGTTTGACATATTGTTTGTGCAAGTATACTTGCACGTTGTTTGTGTCACATTTGTGTCTATTATTAGTCTTGGCTTTTAAGTTAATATGTTGGATCATGCATATTCTATAAACCATTTTTTTTTGTTATTCCACCATAAAGTCTCATGGTGGGAGCAAATAGCTTGGAGGAAAGTCGTGTAAAACTGGATCTAGTTTGTCATGAATCTTAAGTATTCAAAAGTTGTGTTATTGAACCTCACACATATGACTAAACTTTAGACATTTATATATGAATTTTCAAGAATTTACTTTTGAAGTTCAGTCAGATATATTCCTGGAATGACTAAACTAATGCAAATAACCAAGTTGCAGCAAGAATGGCAACGAGTGATCATTAGGACATGTGACCAACTAAACACAACATATCAATTTGGCTGGAAAAAAGTACAAGAAAAGAAGGATAAAAGAGTAGACGGTTATTGCAAAGACTCATCCAATTTTGGCCAAGCCACAATTCCTGTGTTCTCAGTGACGGTTTTCTGATTATTGAATATAATTTGAATTTTATTTAGAATAAAGCTTAGATAGCAAAATAAAAACTTGCTACTAGACACAATTCCTAGGACCAGAGGATCGAAACGTGCCATCTGAAAGACTAGCGAGACAATGATAGACTGTTAAAGAAGGTAGAGGTCATGTAAGGTACCCTATTATTCATGTATCAATCAAGTCTGGCTCTGGCCTTGGCCTTGACCCTGGTTAGTCATATTGCAATTTATTTATGTGTCAATCAAGTCTGATTATGGGGTAGATTGGCAGAGTTTGTTATATCAGCGCTAATTTTCCCCTTCCTTCATCTCCTTGTCCACCAATAATATGAATACTAACTGGTATGTCCATTGCAGTCTTGAAGATGCAGCTTTCCACTAATTTAAAATCATCGGCTCTATTGATTGTGAAGTCAGTCAAGGAACCATTGTCAAAACTACCTCCTCCTTCACAGAAAAGAGATGAGTGTAATAAAAGTCATTATACACATGAAACAATGACATACAAGCAGGCATGGAGAGGAAAGAAAATGGATTTTGTCTATTATTATGGACCATATATATGCTGTTAACCCATTTCAATACTTTGGCAATCCCTTATGGGAAAGCACGAACATAAAGCTATCACAACAACAAAACTCACACGATATAAAGATTAGCCGAAGCCATCCATAGCTAATTAATGATTCAAACTTAAAAGCATCTTGCCCATGAAAAGGAAAGCAATTCTTTTTCATCTCTTAACATGGACACATCTAATATGAGTTCGCTGTATAACTGAGGTGAAACATCATACTTACTCGGAACGATGTACGAATAGTTTCAAAATGAAATGTAAAAACCTACAGGTAAACCAGCCAGCACTTCCACCTAAATACCTAATGCATCCACTGCTACTACTATTCATGATACAGCTAACCGAAAACAAAGCTTTCTAAATAGCTTATGACTTCAGATCTCATGATTGTAAGCATGACCTGTCTTGAGCAGGATATCCATCAATAACCATAGCTGGATCCATACATGGAACCATAATCAGCACCAGATGGATGGCCAGGACCACCTGATGGTGAAGGGTATACAGGACCTTGAGAATGAGGATTATAACCTTGGGAAGGTGGTCCAGCTGCTGTGTTCTGCATTGAGCTGGCAGCATCAGCAACAGAATTCTGCACCATAAGGAGGGTGGTAAGAACACAATGCATTTCTAAGAAATCTCAGTTGTAAGACTGATATGGCAAACTCATTCTTTGGGAGTTAAAAATAAACCTCACATTCACAGGTGACAATTGGGCTTCTGGAAATGGTAGCGATAGTTTTGCTTGGAGATACACAATCATAGATCAAGAGAAGCATTTTTTCCATTTGATACTTGGGTTTTTAGAAGATAGATTTTAATGTGTACATCAGTCATTTTACACTTTTGTATTGAACATATTCATGTTAGTATGCTCCTATATACTGGAAGTGGACAAAAGTGTCAACAGGAAACATATGTCATTTTTTCCTACATTTGTTGGTACTTTTTCAATTTTTGGATTTATTTTTATTTATTTTCACAATTTATGGTAATTTATGCTGATTTTATTAGTTTATAATTATTTATAGATTAAAAATTGATGGGCTTATGCCCCATGCCTTGGGTATTGCACCCCGTCCCTCATGGTAGGTAAAGCATCTAGCCTCGTGATCACACCTTTTAAAATGATCCCCTCCTGCAACATGGTACCACCACCTCCCTCTCTACTTCTCTACTCCAGTATAACAAAAAACTTTGCAACACCCTCCCCCAGCACAGCTAGCACTTCATTTCTCCAACCATGCCACATAAACCTAATTGGCTGAGAATTTGAATCCCATATCTATGCCACAAACCCGGAAATAGCACCACCTCTGTTGGATTTCCATAAGGTAAATTGAAGTTCAATAATTAAATTATCAGAAGATATTACCTGAATTAATTGCTGAGCTGTTTGCACCTGTGATGCAGATCCAGTTATCTCAACAGTCATCTCACCAGGAACATCCCTTGTTTCTTGAATTGCAATAGACGCACCACTGGCCCGACGAATATAGCTAATATTTGAACCAGAGGTCCCGATAACAGCATCAGCATAGGACAGAGGAATCTGCATGTTTTGGGTGACCTTCAAAAGAAAATACATCAAGGAAAAGGAGCATCAGATAACAGAACATCGGAGTACAATATAAAAAAGAATTGAAGGTCTAAAAAAGAAGGCAAGACACTGCTGGCAACTTGCCAGATCTATTCAGTAGTATCTATAAAAGACCACCTGATACTTATCAGGTGTAACATATATCGCATGACTTATATGCCACCTCTTCATGCACCTTTGTTGGGTGATTCATTAATCAAGATCAGAGTCCAACTCCCCAAATTATCTCAAGTTTGCAGAGAATGTGTAAATTAGGTCAGTAGTTGCATTCAACCGATTGAAGGCAGAAAAAGAACACACCTTTGTAACCATAGATTGTTGTGTTTGCGCATTTGTACCATAAGTTCCCATTGAAGCATCTCTACTATAAGGAGAGGGGCCCTGACGAGGCTTTTTTTCCAACGGTGCCATGTCTACCGCTGGAAAATAATTATCAAATTGTCGTGCAGGTGGCATGTACTGAGTGTTGGGTCCAAAACCAAATCCACCCTCAGCACTTCCAGGAAAACTGGATGGAGGAGGGGCCCATGACTGAGTAGGTCCAGCTGGAGCCCTGTTCTGATTTGATCGACCATTTGGCATTTGCATCTGAGCAGACAAGACAAGTCATAATTTCAAAAAAAAATTAAAATATTACGAAGGTAAAATTCCCACAAATCAAGAGAGTAGACTTACTTGCATCTCAAAAAATCCAACTACACTATGATCAACTAAAAATTTCCTGAGATGTGATGCAACCATTTCAACTGCTTTATGCACCCCGGCAGGCTCTCCTTGTATCTCAACAACATTATCATCAGGAAGAGCAAAAAGTGGAAGGTGCTCTGCAGAATTCAGTTGATGGAATCAAACATATGATAACATTTCCAGAAGGAAAAAAAGGAGAACTTAGAATAACACACACGACACAACTGCGCAACAAACAATCTCTACTAAGTTAACGAAATAATCCTTTACTAATTATTATATACAAACAAGACGAGGGAAACTAACCAAAAGGACCAGAAACTATGTGTTATTCTTCCTCAGAGTAATTACCTAACTTTGATTATTCCTCCACAGCTTTATCTGCTTTCCTATCTTTTGACCAACAAATTCAGGTTTCTAAATTTTCAACATCTAGAATTATCACTATCTTAGTTTTTGCTTATTTCAATAAAGACGAATGACACAAACAATTTTAACTAGCATTACTGGTAAACTTTTGTTAATAAAAAAGGGTAATATATAAAAGCAAATATTTGCCAATACAATTTGATGTTTATACACTTGAGCCAGTATTAGCTCCATGTCTTTTTTGGACCCAATGTACCCATCTAAATCCAGCTCGAGATCATAGCAGTTCACAGAAAGAGATGAGAAAAGGTGAGGAATCTTAAGCAAGTCCCTAATAAAGAATTCCAAGAAGTCCTTTGAAGTTTTAAGGAGGTGAAAAGGGTAGGGTTGAGAAGATTCTCAAGAAGTCCAAAAGCAAATTGGATCCTAGAAGCAAAGTTTGTTGTTAACGATATGGTCTTCACAAAAATCCAACATGAACAAGCCTTTCAAGTAAGTCCAAAAGGGCTATCTACAAACCTACATCTTATTCACAAGAACCATACACCATAAAGCACACACAAGTTCTGTTTGTTTTTGTTATAGGAACCCCACTTTACAAACCCCACCAAAACCTCTCACATGGAATCAACCTGTGGCTTTTTACACTTAGTTCCCTTAATGACTATAACCACCAAACTCTTGGTTAGGGTGGGGGTGGGGGTGGGAGTATTAGCTTTAGTTCCCTTAGTGATTATAACCACCAAACTCATGGTCAGGGGTGGAAGTTTTGGCTTCCCTTGATGACTCAAACTAATCTTCTGGATGAGAAAGAAGGGTCTTTTCACTAAGCTACCCCCCTCCCTTGTGTCATCTTAATTTAACACATCTTTTCCTTGAAAACTAAATATAGAGAAGGATATATCCTTAAATAACTTTTCAGCTAGCAAATTGTACTGGCTTAGATTAAATCATTTCACCACTTTGGGCCATTTACAACAAGCAAAATCAAAATGGATAAGAAATGTATTAATCCCACATGTTCTACTAACATATGAAATTGACAATAAGAGAGCATATGTATATTTGGAAACTCATTCATTCAACCAATGTTTTTACAGGCTTCACTTGAGATGCGTTCAAGCTCTGGGACTAGGTGGGAGAAGATTTGCGCTTTGTCTTGCTTAAGCAACATTTCAGAGGAGGGACCAACGGAAAAGAATACACTAAATACGATTTGTAACTTCACTGGTTAATGAGATTATATAATCTTCTACTTGTGACAACATGCAGGTAAACGGAAAACTAAGAAGTATAAAAACTCAACTGCTAAATTTGAATTAGAAACTTACAGCTATATTGTTTCATCTTAACTGCTAAATTTGAATTGGAAACTTACAACTATATTGTTTCATCTCAACTAAAATTTGAAATAGTTTCCACACTTGACTAACATCATTTTTTTATTTTATACATTCCAATTTCTTTTATGAAAGACTTCATATTTTCTAGTTCCTTACTTCCTTAGTCCACAATTAGTTTTTTTTTTTAATTAGGAAATTTAGTTATCTTCCTTATATTGCACGTCGTTTTTTACATTTGTGCCTTTCTCTAGTAAGCGCTTTACACTTAGAGCAACAAACTATGGCACTTCCCCTTCGCATTTCACTTTTGACAATGCTGGAGTGAGCAGTAAACCCTTATCAGATGCTCAAGAGTCTTCCTAATTTCTTCGCCACAATGCAGATTAGAGACCTGGTTAGCCAATGTGCACTTGCCCAAATAATGAGAGCTCCCGTTAAAACACATCCTTATCCTATATCAAGAATATCAACAGTGCCAAATTTCTCTTGAAATACCCTATAGCTTGACACGATTACAAGGCTATTAGGGACTCAAATGACAAGGGGATCAGTAGCAAGAAGGATTAAATTCTCAAGAAAACAACACGAGACAAGGATATCTAAGTTAAAGAGAGAAGCACCTTGTCCAACCACTCGAATGGTGCACTGAGATGTATCTTGAATAGACTTAATAGTGCTACCCTGTTTCCCAATCAAGTGTCCAGCCTGTGAGGCTGCTACAAGCAGTCTTGTAGTGACTGACCTCCCAGCGCCTGGTGTAGCATTAGCTGAATCAGAGTCTACATCAACAATCTGCTTGTGAACCTTCAAAAGACCATCCATAGCTGGTGGAATTAACAGGCTTGGCTCTTCTTTCGCAGATATCATCACCTATGACAAAAAAGAACTATCAATCCATGGGCAGCAAGATATAAGGAAAATATGAGCTTTTTCAACTTTTGTCAAAGCCCAATGACTATTGACAGTATGTTCACTTATTAAGGGTTCAATCAATATCACAGTTGATTACACAGATAATGCAGCATCAGAAAGTACAGTGTTGTCTTCTGGTATGATAAGCAGATTAGAAGAGCTAAGAATAGAAGCTTCCAGGAAAAACAGCCAAAATCAAGTGAGAATACAGAGCCTAATTTGCCAGTTTTACAATTATTGCCAGCTCATTTTCAAACAAACTACCGAACCACCCATCCCTTCAAAAATGAAAATAAGAGATTCCTTGCTGTGAACTTTCTAAAGAGGACTTCTTTAATGAAGTAAGGTCGTACTAGAACTACAATTTATTAGTAAATCAACAGGTATTTGATAGGTCTCATACAAAAATCTAGCATTTTGATAGGACATGGGCACTTTGGAACAAGTGTATTTACATTTAAAACTATTGAGCCTGAATTCCTATGGATATGCCCACTTATTAAAATGCCTATTTAAACCTTTTAATACATATGAATTGTTAAATATGGATCCAGTTGCTCATTTGTTTACTATTTAGCTAGGCATACCCACAGAAATATAAAAGCAAATTTTGGATCCTTCTGGATAGACTATAAAAACGCTGTTGCAATATTTCTGGCCATTGTTCATAAATTAAAAAAGACAAATCCCACCCAATTCTTTTTCTAAGCTTCTTGCTCAAATATATCCCAGCATATAATCTTCTATTTAGTAATTTATTATAAGCATTTTAAAATGTTTTTCATGTGGAAGTTATGTCCTGCAAGTTGTTAAGTTACATTTGTTAACTTCCTCTTTTATACAGTGCAACACCTTCTGGCAAGACACCAACCGACCAAGTTTTGAAGTTACCAGACATAGTGCAATGCTTCTTGGAACTGATAGTGAATCAAGGCAATTCTCATGGATTGTCAGAACAACTTTACAACACTTGTAAAGCTCAATGTTGATGACTGCAGTCCCGATCTTGGTTCTTCTAGCATAGACCACTTTCACAGAAATGTTTCCTTATATGGGCAAGAACCTGCACACACTCATGTTGGTTACTATGACAAAGAAACTCTCAATCATTTTGGTTGTGTTAAAGTTTTATTTTTCACCCACTTCAAAGAAGTTAGTCATAGTAGTTATTTAATTAGTTGAATAACACTTAAAATTCTCTCATGAAGTTAAAGAAGTTGAGCATAATTACTGTTCAATTTGTCTCTTACTTTTTTACCAGTTCTCCCTCACTTTATTTTCTGTGATAGTTGATACTATCAACATTGCTAATTGATTTTTATTTCTTTCCTTTACGTAGATTGCATGTAAGATTAATCACTACTCCCTCTGGACCACTTTACTTGTTACATTTTTGGTTTACATACCCCTTAAGTAACTATATATTTTGACTATCAGACCCTTATTTATTATCTTTAATCATTTAAAATGTTGATGTCTCCTCAATAAATATTCTCTTTAATCTCTTTTCAATAAATAAAAGAGTTAATCTAAGAAATCACAATATTGGAGTATGTTTATGTGTTCTTGATTTAGGCTTTCTATGCTAATTAGTCAATGTTTACTACTTCCAAAAATAATTATTACTAAGGGTAAAATGGAAAAATGTACTCAATTATATCTCGATTTTCTAAAATGACAACTATTTGGACCATCTATTTTAAGTAAAGATGACGAGCAAAGTAGTCTGGAGGGAGTACAATGCTGTTGTTAACACCATTTCAGTTGGCTTACAATAACATCTAAACTCAAGGTAGGGCTGAGCCTAAAGGGATTCCATGAACCTACATTTTCTTTTTGGGAATATGGGGCAGGTGGGTAAGTTAGGAATCTCTACTCCGTACAACATAAATAATAAATGAGTCTAAGTAAAAATCATGAAACACCAATAACTAAAATCATTCCCCATGAGCAAGCATTTTTACTAAATGAAGAATTCACCATAAGCAAGCAGTACTAATAGTAGTATTAATATTTGTAGATCAACCTTACACTATTGCATGAAAACCACTGAATTGACTGGTAACTCGCAAGACTTGAAAAGATAAGATAATCATAATCCTACATGCAGGAGGGTGAGCTCACACAAGGATGCCTATATTAACATGTGCAAGCCATAAAGACAGTTCACAAACAGTCAGACAAATGGAGCATGTAGCTTTCTGCTACAGCAACATCGATTATCTCATGGAAAGAATTTCACATCATTAGAATGCATATATTTATACAAAAGATATCCATAATTATGTAGATCCTAAATAGTGAAAATGATTATATCTATCAGCAACTCACAGCTCTTTCAGTGGTCCCAGGAGGACCATCGAGAACCTTGATGCGAGCTTTTGTCTCCTCACAGGTCTTCTTAATATACTCTCCTTTGCGACCAATAACACCACCAACCTTCTGAATCGGAACCAACATCCTGAAAACATTTTGTCCTGGCCAGCCCGGCCATTTTTTTTCTTCGCCAGCTCCTGCATCAGTTGGAGTAATTTTATCCTCTTCAGAATGATGTGTCTCCTCAGGTGCATTATTCACAGCAGGAATGGTTTCTGAGTCATGAATATTATTCATGTTATGCACATCATCAGCATCGTGCACGTGCTCAGCATCGTACACGTGATCAGCATCGTGCACATGATTGGTGTCCTGCACATTATCCTTGCCATTCACATTATCATTGTCTTGAACATTATTCATATTATCCAGGTTTTCTGTGTCATGCAAGTTACCCATCTCAGGCTGCTCAAAATTTTCATCAGCCATTTCCTGGAAGAAAAACAAAAAGACATTTAGAAAAATATCCAGTTACAGCAATTGGCTGAATGAACTATTGAACTCTGAAAGGCCTCCTGAATTTCACGTTTGCAGAAGCTGGAACATAACAGTAATCAACTTTATCATGCATGCATCACCGACCCCCAAAAATTCTCAATTATGAGCCTAGCATTCTCGAGAGCAAAAATCATACTGAAGTTCTAAGTCGCAAAACCCAATACCTTCTAACAAACTACCACATTTCTTTGGTCGAAATAATCCTCTAGTACCAAGTTTAGAAAGCCCCCAAGGCTTAGGTTCAACTGCAAAGGTAAATACAAATAAGATGCCACTTCACACGTCGAAATTCTAATGGAGTAATGACGACCTACTCTTGTATTTAGACCAGAAGATTAGAGGGTGGGTGCATTATCAAAAATGCCATCAAGTGAGTCAGATTTTCCAAAAAGTGGTGCATTTTAGGAGGATCCAACACGGATGTGTCAACACTTTTGGAGTGATCGTTACAAAAGAAACCTACGTCTAAAACCTGTAAAATCCCAAACCCTAACACCTCGGGAATCCCACGTCGCCAAAAACTCAGACAAACCCAAAGCTTCGCACCATGAACCTCGGGTTTTACCAACGCTCCCTGAAGATTTAAAACCCTAATTCAAAAAAACCGCAATTCTGAAACCTTTTAGAACCATCTCTTTCCCCAAAAATAAAAAAACACATCATCCTGAAACACATAAACAATCCTAAAAATTGACAACAATTTTGTAAACAAATGCAAACACATAGAAAAACATACATTTAATATGCGAGATTCGTAAATTGAATATGGTTAGCATGAAATACTTACAGAGACTGAAATTTTGCGCAATCGAAGAAAGAGATTTTAGTGCGAACTGTGTAGAAGAGCGGGAGAAGAAGAATTGTCAAAGACTGACAGTAGTAGGGACACTAGGTTTTATATAGTGAGGGAGCTGGTATTTTTTGATAATTTCTGTATACTACCCCTACTTCTATTATATTGTCATTTTGGACTTTCAAATTGAAAGAAAATGACAGAAATGATTGTTTAGTTTTGTGTAGTTTCAAAATAGTCCTTTTAATTGCTCGTGAGCAATTTTTACACTTCAAAGTCGTTTAGTGTAAGATTTAAGGTATAATAATTTTAAAAATAAAATGTAAGGTTACTTTAGATACCATAGTGATAAAATAAGTTATCTCATATACGTGATGAAATAACTTATTCCACCAACTAAATGATCCCGATTTTTCATCAGTCAAATAATTTAATATTATTAAAACCAACCGATTGGATTGGATCAAAATTGTAAAAAGAAGATTTAATGAAAGATAAAAATAAGACTCGTCAAATTTTAAAAATTACAATACTAAAAATTGCACTATTCACTAAAAATATATTTTAAAATAGGGAAAATTACGCGGCTAAGCAAACTTATATTATTTAATTACTCATCATAGATATAGTTTGCTATAATTACCACTTGCGACTAATATTATACATTAATTACGTGGGCTGACTTCGAGTTTGTATAATTAGTCATGTTTGTATATGTATAATTCACCAAGATATACAAATACATATGTATAATATATAATTTTTTAACCTATATACATATACAATTCACCTCTCTCCCACTCTCTACCCTCTCTCGCTCGCCTCTCTCCTCCCTCTCTCAATCTCGCTCGCCTCTCTCCTCCCTCTCCCAATCTCGCTTGCCATTTATACAAATGTATATGTATAATATATATTTATATACAATTATATACATTTAAAATTCACCTCTCTCCCACTCTCTGCCCTCTCTGTCTCGCCTCTCTCGATCTCGCTCGCCTCTCTCCTCTCTCTCCCAGTCTCGCTCGCCTCTCTCCTCCCTCTCCCAATCTCTCTTGCCATATATACAAATATATATGTATAATATACAATTATCTAACCAATATACATATACAATTCACCTTTCTCCGCTCTTTTCCCCCTCTTTCTTGCCTCTCTCCTCTCTCTCCCAGTCTCGCTCGCCTCTCTCCTCCATATAACATGTAGCTACAAATTGTAATTATCAAACTATAGCTATAGAGAGTAATTAATTATTTTTAAATAGCTATATGTGAAAGTTTCCCTTTAAAATATGGATAATTGCACCTCAAAATAAAATTAGACTCTAGAAAATAGATCATATCTTAGTTATAGTTGAAATAAGCCACCGTTTTTCTTCTTGATGAGTTCTCTCAACATGGAACAGAATTGTGAGCTCAATTTGATTGGTACTATCTTCTCTATTTCTTCTCATTTTCAATTTCACTACAATTTTGTTTCCATATCTTCAATTTCACTACAATTTTGTTTCCAGATCTTCAGTCTAAATTTGTGATATTGTACTATTTGTTAAGTTGATTTTCTGTTATTGATAGGATTATCGTGTATAAACATCTCTAGGTCTTCGTTTTTCTCTGTTAAAATCTATTTTTAGAAAATCAAAAATCAAAATCTATAATAGTGGTTGAAATTGATAAACTATGAATGTTGCTAATGGTTCGAATGCTAATGGTGTTAATAGAGACGATGTTAATTTTTCCTTATACATGCATCTTTCTAATAATCTAGGTACCTTATTAATACTTGTTCACAGTGATGAATGAGATTTACATTGTAGAAAAGAGATGTTCTCAATACCTACTCTCTTAGCTAAAAATAAACTAGGCTTTATTAATGAGGAGTGTAAGAAGTCAGATCTATGGACATCAAAATATCGATAATGGAAAATGTGTGATAATATGGTCATGCAATGCATTCTAAATTTACTTGCAAAAGAAATTGCGGACATAGTAAAATATGTGAATGACTTATTCAATTATGGAGAGAATTGAAGGATCGATATGACTAGACGAATGAATCAAAACTATATCGGATTCAAATAAAAATAATGAATTGTCTCGAGGCACATTAGGTATCAGAGCCTAATATAATAGAAAACTGAACACTCTACATGTTAAGACTTGGTGTAGTTGCAATTGTAGTTATGAGGCCAAGGAAAGTATTTTTAAAGTTGAATAAGATAAGAGACTAATTCAGTTTCTTATGGGTTTAAACAGGGTATATACTATAGTTCGAGGCAACATATTATGATGAATTTGTTGCCATCACTAGCATGAACCTTCTCCTATGTTGGTACATGGATGAAAAGCAAAGACAAATTCATCCCGACAAGCAATTGTGCATGGCCTCTACATCACTCAATACAAGTATGTCCGAAAAAAGTGATCATGGAGTCAACTTCATTCAATGTGAATGGTTCAGGAAGAGCAAGCACCTCCAAACCTCTTAAACAAAACTTTTCTTTAATCGGTAACAACACTGTTACAATCAGTTATTCCCAAGCCATCACTTACAATGGGAACATGCCTCGTGTAGTGTGTGACTATTGCAAGAGCCAAGTCATACAAAGGACAAATGCTATAAACTCAATGAATATCCACAGGTAAACAACTAAAGTTCCTACAACAATTATCGAAACTCAAATAACAATCATCAATTTTTTTAGAATGACTATCGAAATAATTATCAGAATATTAGGTCCAATAAAGGTAAAGCTCTTATTACTGACGTACATGATGTCTCACCTAATTTGATGTCAACAATGGATGAAGGACATGGGGATATGACTGATGAACAAAATCCTTGATTCATGACTAGAGAACAATATACGCAATTTGCAAATATGCTACAACATTTTCAAGTGGATAAACATGGACATAAAGTCGAAAATATAGATCTTGTGAATGACAATGTGAACTTTGCATGCATGATATTGTTACACTTCGAAAGTCCAATGACCTAGGCTATAGCCTCACATAATGAATAATGACTTAAAATGATGTTTCTAGACCTAAACTAATGTAATTAATTTGATTTTGAAGTATTAGAGCCTAAACGTCAAAAAACGACCATGACGTCTGGAAACTAGTGAAATTGAACTAGTAGGTGTTCTTAGGTCTTGTGAAGGCTTGGGAGTGTCGTATGAAGGGTAAATCTTGTAAAAATACTTTAAATAGGTAGAATAATGTTTTTAGGATCAAAACGTCCGGGTGCGACCCCCCAAGGACCACCATAGAGGTCCTTAAGGAGGACCCAAACATTTGGCCTACAAGCTACCTGGGGCAGCTTGTCCAGTGAGTGGAGGGAGTGTGTCCGCGTCGCGGACTAGCTCCACCAAAGGCCAAAATGTTGGTCCGCGTCTTGGAAGTTGTCACGGACCTCTCTGTCTCACAATTAATTTCTAGAAACTCCAGGGAACACCTCCGCGAGGCAGACTTGTTCCGCGATGAAAATTCTGAAAATAAAAGTCAAGTTAGACTTAATTAAAAGGTCCAACTAAGTGAGGGGTGTTTTAGGTATTTTAGGGGATGGGTATATATTGATTATAATTCATTTTTACACTATTTTACCAATCCAAAATAAATTCTCAAATTGAAAACCCGATTGCTCTCACCTCTCTCTATCCAAAACTCCATTGAAGCTCCACGAAAAGGATCAATTCTCCAAGTTTTTCAATCAATTTCGTTGTTAAGTCTTCATTAAGGTATGAATTCTTTCACTCTTGGGATTCCTTTCCCCAAGAGGTCCCTTCAAAGATGTTTTCATAATAGGGTTTTCCTCTATACATGAGTCTTCTTTTAAAATCGAAATTATGGATCAATTATGGTTAATTATCATTACTTAGGGTTTGTTCACTTAAAATTTCCTTGGACCCATGTTCTTCCCTCAATTTCATAAATCTTGGATTTTATTTGGTGAATTGGTTGAAGATGATGAATATATCAAATGTTTATATTTATGTTAATTGTGTTATTACTTCATGAATTGCCTTATATTATGTATTGTTTAGGTTTTGACCTAATTCCTTAAAGACTTATGAATGTCCCTCTTTTCTTAACCCTAACACTTGAATTATGTTAATTAATGATTAGAGGTGATGTAATTTAGTATGTTCTTGTATAATTGACTATTGTATGATGATGATACTTGATTTGATGGGTAAATATCATGGATTTGGTATGAAGTCTTGAAAGGGTTTTCTTGGAGGCCATTGGTAAGATCTCCAAGGTCATGAACATTCTATTGTAGTGTTGTTGGTTAATCTTTGATAATGTTGATTAATTGGAGTATGAATGATAAAGTTATGAATGTATGATCATGCTATGAATATGATGGTTGTGAGATAATGACAGATGTGCTATTATGAGGGGTTGAAGGTAATCCCCATGTACATCTTATAACTATGTTGTGAAGTAATGTTCTCACATGATGTTGGGTTTGTGATGTAAGGGCTTCCTCATCCTAATATCTATGAGCTATGAACATGTTATATGAGGGGTTAAACTCCTAAAATCTATGTTATGAATTAATGTTAAGGAAGACTTAAATGTACTTCAAAAAAAGGGAATTTAGCTTAGCACCGAATGAACTTGACAATGAGAGGAGTTCCTTCACAAAGGAAGATAGGTTCGCCCGATGTTCTCATGAGGTGGAAACTATAATGCTAATTACCATAAAAAGGGTTTTAGTAACAACCTCCTAGTTCATTAACTATGTGCCCCTATAGGAACCTTAGCTAGTGGATCAACCTAGATGTTATACTAATGTTTATGTCTTACCTTGGCAAGTAGGACACCCTCCTTTCGGTGTGAGGGGATGACACTGGATTCCATGTAGCTCACATGGTCTATGTCGATTATGGCAAAATTTTCTGAATGTTAAAATGAACGAATGAAAGTAAGAAGATGAACATTAACTAGGACTACTTAAGAGGTGTTACTTAATGTAGGTAAAGATACGTGACTTTACCTATACCGCACAAGTGGACCTTGAGGGGAATTCTAGGGTGGGTTATTTATGCGTATATGATATGTATGATATTAGTTTCACTTAATATACATGATCTTGGTCTAAACTGGTATGTATGATGTTGACTATACTTGATATGATGACGGATGAGGTAAAAGACAATGTTTATAATCTCTTTGTTAGTTTATTTGGTTTATGTGGGGTTATTGGGGCTTCACATACACATTGCACAAGTAGACTTGGATTGTGGTTATGAGTAAGGTCTTGAGATGCATTTCTGGAATGGGCTCTAAATATCAAATGTTGACTATGGTTCTATTATGATGTTACTCTTGAATTATGAATATGTCATGTTGTTGTGATATGGACTTGCATATGATTCTTAGAAGGTTCATACAGGCTTTTAAAGTGAACTTAGCATGCTTATAACAAAATGTTCCTTTGTGCATATTTTCAAATATTTTACTTGCATATGTTTCCATACGTAGTACATGTGATTTGTACTAACCCATATCTCTTCTATTTTCTACATAAATGTAGGTTCGGGCCATTGATGTGATTCAAGGACATTTTTCTCAAGAAGCTTGGATTGTTTTCCCAAGTTAGTGAGTCCTCAAGTCCGAGGACAAAACCCTATGATTCTAGCTTTAGTTTTGTCACGACCCGGATTCTGGAATCTGAATTGCAACTGGCGTCGTTGACCTCTCAGAGGACGCAGACAAGCCTCTTCTTGCATTCATCACATTCATACGGTTAATTTTAGCAGAAAATTTGAAACTTTTTATTTATAGTTGAAGTATACATAGTCTTCATATAAACGCATATCTTTAAGGAAGTTCATTGCTCATACATCAACCATCTAATAATAAGATCATGCAACTTGAAAGAAACGGAATCTCATGTCATAAGTAATACTTGCCAAAACGGCATCATTACAAGCGTCTGAATAAAATAGGAAAGAAACACTAGTGGAACCTACCCCACTAGTTCAAACCTACTACTAAGCAAGAAATATAAAGGCAGGCATCCTCGAATGCATGAGGACCTACCAAGTCCGGATAGAAGCTCTGAGTCCGAACAACTGCAATGATACCCTTAGCGTCCACCTGAGCCTGCACCTAAAATAGTAATATTGTATGGAATTAGTACACACTTGTACTAAGTATGGGTACAAGCAACAACACATAACGGTAATGCATGAACAAGGATGGCTCTTCCTAATCAAACTGTTTTCTTAGAAGGTTGACTTTGACTATTTCGTAATAGGAAGGTCATGCCATGAATATGTCACACATCATACACACATAGGTTCACATAATATACATTTCATGTTTCATATAGTATACATTTCATATCCATGAGACCTTGGAATCATGGATGTAGCATTAAGACATCTCAAGTGAGGGCCCGACATATGGGATCTCAATCTGAGGGTCTCCTTTAGCAAACACAGAGCCTGCTTCATTCATTCATTTGTACTTCACATTATTCATTTCATTCATTCATAGGCTGATGTGAACACCAACTATACCTAGGATGAAGTTTAAGACTCTCACGGGGATCATGAAGTGCAATGACCATGAATGACCTAATGTCAATACTTAAGTCCGGTCTCACCTCTTGATTGTCTTGCACAAACACCTTCGGTATCGTTCATTTCATTATCTTTCATACTTTGAGAAACTTCAACCTTAACCGACATATATCATGTGAGCATCATGAAATCCGGTGTCTTCCCCACACCGAAAAGAGGTGGAGTCACTGGCCAAGGTGAAACCAAAACATGCTAGCTTTATGGGTTCGAACCAAGCTAGTTCCCTATGTTGGCAACATAGTTCAAAGACTAGGAGATTTAAGGAGACCCATACCCACCTTGGTGGACAGTCTCATCTCATGAGATTTATGTGAACCTCCGCCCTTCCCGATGGAAGGCATCACCACTCATAGCTAGCCTATCGGTGCTCAGTTTAAAGTTCCTATTTACATTAAACTCATACATCATCGAATCTTGATTATTAGCATGAGGTATTCATAGCTCATTAGATGATTTTTCATCTCTTCTTTACGTATTAAGTGTGAATTGTCCGTACACTTACATATAGAATATGATTGAGACTTGTCTCTTAATGTGCAACACTCTCTTAGGTGAGTACTTTTGGTGACCTTTACTTAGGCTTGGTTGAGACTTGTCTCACCGTTCATCTTAGCCTCTTATCATGGTGTCACTATTTTCATTAGCATCATAGTATAATATAATTACTCACCTCATTACGTGAATGTTCATTTAATAATCTTACCATTAACTCATGGTCTTACCCAATTCGGGTTACTCATAATTGACTAACTGTTTCATGACAATCTAAGTATATGTTGTGTAAGACTTATGCATTTTACACATTCAGCCAAGGGACCCAAGTTCAATCCTTAATGGCTGCATTTTATTTAATCATATGTGAGACTTATGTGTCTCCCAATTTCGGCCAAGAGGACCCATGTTCGAATCCCTTGGGCAACACTATATTTTTAATTATTTAAAGTGTTAAGTGTCTCCATAAATTCGGCCAAGAGGACCCATGTTCGAATCCCTTGGGAAGCACCTTATTTTTAATTATTTAGAGTGCTAAGTGTCTTCCTAAATTCGGCCAAGAAGATCTTGGATCGAATCCCAGTGGCCTCATCTTTTTATTACTTTATTTTGGTTTGAGTTTTATGTATCTCACACCCTTGTCCAAGGAGCCAAGTTCGAATCCCCCCTCCCTCGCTATTTTCTTTTTCTTTTAATTCCAGACTTCTTCAACCTGCCCAAGTTCGAATCCCATCTCTCACCCTATTTTATTTTCTTTTATTTTAAGGTTTAATCTCTTAGATTAGGACCTTAAGGTCATCGAGATTCACCCCAATTCGCTGCATTTATTTTCCTTCATTCATACGAGTGACTAGCCGAAACCATGTTCCATTAACACATAATTTAACTCACTTTCTTAAACTTAACCTAGGCATTTAACTCATAGTTTTACATATACCTTTGATCAATTCATTAAAGACCTTATTGTCACTTTCTTGTTCAAGAACATCACGATTCTTTTTGCACGTTAAACATACAACATTTCGTATCACATGATTTACTATTTTCTTCAAGTAAACCGTAGCGTTATACTTACGGAAAAACAACATGATTGTTCACATATAATATTCATCATTTGGACGTACATAACAGTTCATAAACAGTCCTAAACACTCACTTTTCACACAATAACAATCATTCATAAAATCTTCTACCAGAAGTCATACCAACGCATGCAACAATTTGTTCATAGGATCTAATGACAGGGGCATGCAACGGAGAACAACCTTAGTTTCCGATTTGATTTAAACTGAACATTATGGGACTCTTGGGAAAGGGACCAAGAGAGAAGAAAACCCATACCTTTTCAGCCTTGAAAACCAGCCACAACCACACGCCCTAGACCACACACAAACCTTTCTTCCGAGTTTTGATTCTTGTTTGCAAGTGAAGTTCTTTACTTAAAACACTTAGGCGTACGAATTCTCCCTTTTGTTTTTTTGATGGATGCAGCCAAGAACACTTTTAGAATAGTGAGTTTTACATTTATATTCTATTTTAGAAGTGTGGGATAAAGCTTAAAACGTTTTTAGGAGTAAATTAAAGAATTAAGAGTGGGCAAGAAGCACACTCCTAGTGGGAGTTGTGCGCCCCTTTTTGTGGGAATTGTAGTTGACTTATTCAACACAATTTTTATTATAAAAATCAGATTATAATTATATTTTAAGTTATTATAATGCCCCTCCTTATTTTAATCAATTTTAAATCAATTAATTCATGCCCCCTTATACCTCCAACTCAGCTAGAACCCGAGTGTGGAGGTAAGGTCAATCTCGGGTTTGACCACAGAGATTTGACTTATTTTGACTAATTAATATCTTTATTAAATTAATTAAATATCATCCTAGGGTAATTACTATACTACGCTAGCCCCAAAATTACCTTTATACCCCTAGAACCCTTAAAAACATAGGACTAACCCTCTAAGTCCGGTTAAGACTCATCCGGGTGAATCCTATTATTCGGGTACACTACATGGCTGGAACCAACTCTGCCTAGCTCAACTAATTCACCAAGTTGGTTGGCTTGGATGGTGTATAGGTTCAGAGGTCTGGTTTCACGCGCATCAATCCGTGTGAACCAGGTCTAACCTAGGCATTCTATGTATGTTTAGGCCTTACTTAGCATAGTCGTTTTCGGGTTGTCACAAGTTATTTTGCTTATATTGAAAGATATTGTTCTACTTCTCCTATTTCAAGGACTATGTTGTATTCATTTTATAAGACTTGTAATGATGTAAGGGCTATGTCTCAATTCTCTTATTCTTATGTTTAGATTGCAATGTGAGACAAATTAGTTTCTATTTTGGACATATGAAGGGAAGTTGAATTTCAAATGAAAAGTTTTAAATTTTCCATTTTTTTATTCTATCTGTTATGCAATGATGAATGCTAATGGATTGTCTAAGACCTCATCGAGGACGAAGACGCCGATTATGACTAGGGGGTACTCTCGAGTCGTGAAAGATATTATGTACTTTCTTTGTTGTTTTTGGTAAATTGTCATGCATGTGTTTCAAAACAAGATTAACTCTTAGATCCTAGACTCAGTAGCCTCTAATCATATGACTTTTGATATGAAAAACCTTACCAACATATGTTACTTTGCATATCCTTATGAACACCCTACCAAATGGTTATAAGGTGAAGGTCATTCAAATGGGTAGTGCGGTACTTGTATCTATTCATTGTCTTTCCAAATTCATACTGGTAGTGTTGTATCTTTCACTAAAACTTCATGCATTCTGCAGGCCCCATTAATAAAGAGGCCTTTGGAGAATGGAGCTAAAGATGGACTTTACTTTCTTTGTTCCAAATGTCTGAAGGACAACAACAATTCTGGTACCAAATATATTGTTTCTTACGTTTCAAAAGTTTCCACTCACATTTCAAGTCCTAGGGCACCCACTTATAAGCCTTTTCTTGCTTTTTCATGTAACTGTAAAACACAATACCATCAACACTCCATTATATATAACATTTTTAGATTGAATAATTGTTCACATTCTTTTGTACAAAATGTTGTTGCAAGAAATACAAATCCAAGTATCATGTTTCTGTCTCTCTTATATCTCATGCTTTTAATGTGAATATTTTGTGACACAATAGAATAAGGCATTTACCCTTCGTGAAAATAAGGGGAGATTGGATCTTTTCCACCAAGAACAACCCTTCTTATGTAATATTTGCCCAATGGCAAGACAAGAGAGATTACTATTTCCTCACAAAACTAAATTTTTAATCAAGATATTTCAACTTTTACATATGATCTTTGGGGACCCAACCACATAGTAACATATGACAACTATAAATAATTCATAACCTTTGTTGATGATTACATTAGATGCACATTGACTCACTTATTAGCCTATAAAAGTAACACCTTGACAATCATAAAAAAATTCATATCCCTGGTTGAAAACCAGTTTGATACCAATGTTAAGTCCATAAGAACAGACAATCGACTTGAGTTCCTGAACACAAAAACATCATCCTTTCTAAAATCAAAGGAATACTCAATGCTCCATGAAAAAGCTTACATGTACACACCACAACAAAATGGTGTAGTAGAAAGAAACACTAATACGTATTGAAAACTGCTAATGCTCTTCTTTTTAAATTCAAACTACCTCTAAAATACTGGGAGAATGTGTTTTATATGCCACATACATCATCAATAGACTCCCACTTCTCACATCAAGGGAAAATATCCATATGAACTACTGTATAATTCCGACCCATTATACTATCACTTGAGAACCTTTGGGTGTCTCCGCTACCCTACTATTCCAAAGCAAAGAGATAAGTTTCAAGCTAAGACCACACCCCATATCTTTATAGGATACCTTTTTGGATCAAAGGGATGCAAGGTCCTCAGTCTAGTCACAAAGAAAATACACATTTCCAAAGATGTGATCTTTAACGAAAATATTTGTCCTTTTGTTGTTACCTCTGATGTGCCATATTCCCCTTCTGTTTTGCATTATGTGCCTTTCATAGCTACTGTTAATGTATAAATTGAACCACAAACTATACAAAATGTTGAATATAATGTAAATAATGCAAGTCACACTCCATCTTACACCTTACCTGACTAACCAACCAACTGACTCACAAACTGCAACTCAACCAATTACTAGTCCAACATCTCTTTCTGTTTCCATAAAAATGAGTCATTTACAACCCGTGACAGACCTTCTAGATCACATAAATTACTTACATATTTACATGACTATATTTTACCCAAGCTCATTACTAAACCAACAAACCAATCACATCACATGAACATCTTCCTTAATGCAGCCTTTTCAAAACAACCAACACATAACATCTAAACTTCTCCAACATGAGAGTCAAGCACTTGTGATAAACATAAAAAATGATGATGAACCTTTTTCATATAGGAATCTCCTATGAATCCTGCTTGGCAACTAGTTATGACACGAGAGTTTGAGGCACTACATACAAATCACACGTGGATTTAGTGAACTTACCAAGTGGATAAGAAGGCCATGATATGCAAATGGGTATACAAAGTGAAACACAAATCGGATGGGATCATTAAAAGATTCAAATCAAGACTTATGGTAAATGTCTATACCCGGCAATTTAGAATTGATTACACAAAGACATTCTTACCAGTGGTTAAGATAACAATTGTGAGAGCTTTGTTAGCTACAACAGAGAAGAAATGATGGAATATATTCAAGCTTCATGTAAACAATGCATTTCTCCATAGGGAATTGCATGAGGAAGAATGCATGGAGGTCTCACAAGGGTTAGTGGTAAATAAATAAGGGTTGGTTTGCAAACTAAATGAATTATTGTATATTCTGAAACAAGCTAACAGACAGTAGTAGGGGTGTCAAAATGAACCTAAACATAGGTAACCCGCCCAGAATTTTAAGGGTTGGGCTCAAGATAATTTGAATTGGGTCCAATATCAACCTATTCAAGCTTAACCCATTTGAAGAGAATTCTCAATTGAGCCCGATTCAATCTCCAATTTCAACCCGTTTGAAAACGTTTTATTAAGATATGTTCATATATTGGAGATATGAATTATTATTTATTTAACATCTTTTAGGATTTATCTATCAATTTCTTACTTTTTTTAACAAAAAATTCTTAAGCGGAAATTCAAATTGTGATTATAAAAGTTAAATCTCAATATGTTAAATAATTGAGATTAATCGGGTCAAATTGGGCGGGTCAAGACCCAACCCATTTTTTAGCCCATTTGAGCCCAAAGTAAACTTGGGCGGGTCAAGTCCCAACCCAATTTCTAGTCAACCCATTTTAATATTTTCAATTTCAACCCAACCCGCCCATTTGACACCCCTACGCAGTGGTATGCCAAAGTAGCTTAATCTTTGTACTCTCAAGGTTACACTCACTCATTGAATGACTACTCTCTTTTCCATAAAAAATCTGCAGATTCCACTGTTTTTATAGTTACCTATGTGGATGTTGTTGTCTTAACTAGAACAAACATTTCTGAGATAGAAGAACTCAAAACTTTCCTAAATGATGAGTTTAAAATCAAAGATTTGGGTAAATTGCATTATTTTCTTGGATGGAAGTGTTTTATAAATAGGATGGCCTCATCATCTCCAAAAGAAAATTTGTTCTTGACCTGCTGAAAACTTACAACATTTCCATTCTAAGCAGCTACACCTCACCACTGGATGATGCAGTCAAGCTACATGCGAAAGAAGGGACTCCATTGTTAGATCTTATGTTACAAAAAGTTAGTTGAGAAGTTGAATTTTTTTAGCTAATACCAAATGGACATATCATATAGTGTGCGACACCTCAGTCAGTTTATGCAGACCCAGTGGCCTCACTTGAAGGTAGAATTCCATCTTTTGAGATATCTCAAGGCAGACCCTATCTTAGGCATATTTATGTTAAACAATCGATCATACAATGCAAAGGCTTATTGTGACTAGGGGTGGCAGGGGGACCGGAATATCTCGCCCCGTCCCATGTCCCACCCCGGCCCACGTACCACCCGTCCCATCTCGTTAGGTTTAGGGGGTTTAAGGAATGAGGGGACCGGTCAGGGCCGTTTCACCCCTGAGTCTCGATCGACCCAGCCTGGTTGAACCGGCCGGTTCGCGGGATCCCCCCATTTTGATTTTTTTTTAAAATTAAAAAAGAATTACCATTTTCAGCCGTTGGCGAAATGGCTAGTGGGCCCCCCCAATGGATTTTTGCCACTTTTTGAGTTCCCAAACACCCCTACCACCCTCTACCACCCCCTACTTTTAAAACTTTAATTTAAACCCTCAAGTTATAATAATTACACTTTAACCCATTTTAATATTATAAATACCCCTCTATTCCTTACAATTTCTTACAAAATCATCTATTCTCATTTCTCTCATCTATTTTTCTATATCCTCTCAACTCTCAAGTGTCAATCTTAATTCTATTCCATTTTAATTCTCATATTCTTATAATCCATATATTTCTCAATTCAAATTTTAATATTATATCAATATATATAATTATATTATCTCATATTTGTTATCAAGTATTGGTTGGAGTTTCAAATTACAAGTTACAACAAACCACAAGCTTCAACAATCGGTTTAACGTCTGCTATTAACGCAAACGTTTGGTACATTCGTTTCATAATATTTATATTTTATTTTTTTTCTTTATTTTTGTTTTATTATTATTTTTATATTACACTTTATATATAATTAAGTATGTGTTCTAGCAAAAAAAAATAGCGGTAAAGGAAAAGAGAAAGCACAAGATAACGAAGAAAGTAGACTTTTTAAATTATTTAATTTTGGTAAAAAAAATAGTAAAGAAAAAAAGAGTAGTAAAAGTGGTGGTACTTTATCTAAATCAACGTGTAGAGTTAGATTTAACACAAATGTTTCTACTTATGTTGATGATACTCCTTATGATATTAATTCAAATGTTCAACTCGATCTCGAAAGTTTAGAACGACGTTATGATAATATTAATCCTAATGTTGATGAAAATTCAGGTGAAGAAGTAGAAGCTGATTTGGGAGAAGATGAGTTAGAAGAAACACCTACTAGTCCGGTGATAGAAGTTCCAAATGACACTATCAATTTAACGGAGCAAAATTGTGGACATCCACCCCTTATACCTCCCACAAGGGAGAAGGTGAAGTATCAACGCCCTAAAACTTCTATTGTGTGGCAATTTATGACTTTCGATAAAGAAAATAGTGTTGCTATTTGTAATAAGTGTAAGCAACCTTTTAAACATAAACAAGGTGGGGGTCAAGGTGGGACGGAGGGATTAAATAGACATTTGTTATCTTGTGTGCCGATTCAATATAAAGAAGCTAAAGCATTAGCCAATAGAAAAAAAAGAATTTCAATTAATGAATTTGATATTACCGGTAATGCATCGGTAGGAGCTTCTAACATGGTTCAAGGAACATTAGATCCTTCTAACCCCGCTGGTCCAATAACACAACATAAATATAATAAGAAATTAGATCGCGAAAATTTAGCTAAAATAGTTTCTGTTTGTGGTTTGCCTTATAGTTTTCCTTCAAATCCCGGTTTTATTGAATATTATTCAACAAACTTATAATCTGGATTATAGAGGTTTTTCAAGAAATACTGTTAAATCTGATGTTTTTGAATTTCAAGGTAAACATTGTCAATTTCTACGTTGTATATTTAGCATATTAGATAGTAGAGTGTCTATAACTTCGAACATGGGTCATACTGTTAATGGAAATGATTATTTAACTATTACTGCACATTGGATTGATCATAATTGGAATTTGCAAAAAAGAATTATAAGTTATAAACTATGTATAGAGAAAAAACTGGTGCATATTTAGCTTCAAATATTTTAAGTGTTTTAGATTATTACATGATTATAGATAAAATAATGTCCGTCGCATTACATAATGCATCTAATAATACAAACGCTGCTAAAATGTTAAAAGTTAGATTATGTCCAATTGACAATTATGCTTTTCATGTTAGATGTGTTGCACATATATTAAATTTAGTTGTATAAGATGGTATTTCATTATTTGATTGTGGTAGCGTAAAAATTGAATATGCCGTTATCTGGATTTTTCATACTAGAATTAGGGAATTTAATGAGCGTTGTTTACTATGTGAATTATCACCTAGAAAAATTCCAAAACATATTAAAACAAGGTGGAATTCTCTTTACGAAATGCTTTCGATTGCTTACAAATATAGAAGACCCATACAAAGGTGTTTAATGCTCATAATGCTGACCCATTAGATAAATTTGTGATGAAGATGGAAGAAACTAAAGAACTATTACAATTTTTAAGACTTTTTTATGATGCTACTATCATGTTTTCTAGAATTTACTATCCTACTATTTTATCCGTATTAATAAATATTTGTGCTTTTACAATTCAATTTTGTAAATATAAAAAAATAGATAAATTTAGAGTTGCTATTGAAGGTATGATTGAAAAATTTGAAAAATATTTTTTTCCTATTCCTCAAGTTTTTTTAACGGCTACTTTACTTCATCTTGCTTATAAATTACAAGGTGTGCAAGGCCTTGTTGACACTTTTTATGAAACTTTAGAAATTTTACCGGAAGAAATTCCAAATTGTCAAACGTGTAAGTCTAGCATAAAAGTAGAAGCAAAACTGTTGTATGAAAAATATAGAACTACGGAAAATTTTCAAGGAGAAGTTGGTCAAACTTCTAATCCTGAGATTAATTTGTCACTTCCAATTTCAACTTATATGCGAGGTTTTCTTGGTCTTAATTCTATTAACCGTGATAATTTTGAAGAATATATTAATCAATCTTTAGAAAAATTGGAAATCAAAGATGGTAATGAAGATTTATTAGGATGGTGGAGTAGGCGAAGCGATGCATTTCCAACTTTGAGCAAAATGGTTCGTGATGTTCTAGCTATTCAAGCTTCATTAGTTGCATCGAAGGCTGCTTTCAGTGTGGCAAGGTTTCAAATTGGTGATCATAGACATTCATTGGCGGAAGACAGTTTGGAAACAACAGGTTTATTTAGAGACTGGGTCAATGCCGATAGGAGGAATAATAATTTGCCAAAGTTAAGTAAAAACAAGCAAGTTGGATCAAAACACAAATTGAATGCAGTGATGATGAATTAGAGGCACAAGAATTTCTAGCAAGTTTGCCAACACCGGAGGATATCACCATCGATATGATGTGACAATTAGAATTAAATTTTAAAGGAGAAAACAGATATTTTAGATTACATTCGAGAACTAATTGAAACAAAACCCTTCCTAGAAGGTGGCTGCGTAAAATTAGTTACTCATCTAATATCTGTAACAAATATTAGTTTTACGTATGAGAACTTATTGAAACAGAACCCTTCCTAGAAGGTGCCTGCATAGATTAGTTACTCCACTAATATTTGTTAATTGTAACTTCTTATTCTATTGAATAAATTTGAAGGTTTTAACTTTTATTCAAGTTTTTTTTATACAATTATTGTCTTGCATTTTAATTTTAAGATATACAATTAAATATATACTAAACTAACTAAAGTACTAAACTAACTTTAAAATACTCAATTTAAAACTTGTAACTTGACATTTGAAATTTCAAGTTTACAATTTACATTACTTTAAAATATTTAAAATACAAATTTAAACTTCTCAAATTTGAAATTTAAAACTTTAAAGTTGAAACTTGAAATTTGAAACATGAATCTTGAAATTTGAAATTTGAAACTTTAAATTTAAAATTTATTTTGAAATTTGAAAATTAAAAGTTAAATTTAAAATTTATTATCTAAAGACGTATAATTTCAATACAAATATATAAGTATTTAAAAACAAAAAAAAATCCCCCGTTCCGTCCCGTCCCGTCCCGTCCCCCCAAATCCCATCCCATCCCGTATATATAGTGGGACGGGATGGGACCTATTTCTGTCCCCCCAATCCCGGTCCCGGTCCAAATCCCCCGTCCCCCGTCCCGTCCCGTCCCCCAGTCCCCGTCCCCGTCCCCTTGCCAGCCCTAAATTTGTGACTTTGGTTGGGCTGCTTTCCCTAACTCCAAGAAATCAGTGAGTGGATATACTATGCTTTTGGGTAATAATCTCTTAGTTAGAAGTCCAAGAAATAAGAGGCCATATCCTTGTCTTCAGCAGAGGCAGAGTACAAAGCTTTGATTAAAGTTGCAATTGAAATAGTTCGGCTTAACAATTCTCGAAGAGCTCACAGTACCATAACCAACTCTTATTGATGTAAACTCTGACAATTAATCAACCCTTCACATTGCTAAGAATTTGGTGGTTCATGAAAGGACCAAGCACATTGAAGTTTATCATCATTTTGTGAGAAATTTACTACAAGCAGGACTTATTTCATTACATCACATAGGCTCAGATAATCAAGTGGCAGATTCTTAACGGAAACATTGTCTGACACTATACGTTTTGTTGAATTACACAAGTTATCAGTGTTCTCTACACCTCCAACTTGAGGGGGTGGGGGAGTATTGAGATTAATTGATTAATTATCACTAGTTAGTCAGAGTTAGTTAGCTTAGTGGTCTGTTCATATAGTTAGTTAGTTTTGTTAGTTAGTGATAGTTGAAGGGTCCAACTCATTGCCAGTTGTGAGTTAGTTACTAGCTAGATATTTTGTGTTTCTCTTGTATAAATACACACATTCATAATGAGAATCAACAAAGTAATATTCCCCAATTCATCTCTCCTTCTTTGTCTTCATTCTGATGAATTAGTTACAACTGTGATGAGTAGTTTTTATCCTTGAGGAGTTCTCTCAACAATGTCCATTATCCATTTTGTTCTCATGAAACTCTAGAAACTCCTTGCTACTTTTTACTTAATCGTAATATTTCTTATTCCTTCCGTCTTATGGTATTATTCGTATTTTCAAATTCAACATGTTTTTGTCATTGCAAATTTTTAATTTACCTTCCAAATATTTTAAATTAGTATGACTTATAAACTTGCTTCCCTCGTATTAATTGTCATTGATGTCACTCTCACCTTATTGTGTATAGCTTAATTCCTAGCCATATCTATCTGAGTATGCCTACGTGATTCAGATCCACTACATTCGTTTTCTGAGCATATGCATTTTTCAATGACCAACACTCTACCTCTCTCATACAACAATGTTGGTGTAATTACCACTTTGTACAAATCATCTTTAAGCCTTCATGATATATTCTTATCACATAGTACCCTGGAGACGAGCCTCCATTTCACTCACCTACTCTAATATGTTGTGAAATATCATCGTCAATGTCCCATATTCTTGGATTATGGACCCAAGATACTTGAAAATGTCATTTTTGGAATTGAACTTGCATGTCTTATGTGTTACGACATTAAACTTGCAGTTTAGGTACTCCATTTTAATCCCTCTTAACATGATTAGATACTAAGGCCTTTCTCTAAACTTTTAGCCAATCGTTAACTCCACCACATGTCTATTAATTAATATTAATGCCATATGTGAATACCAAGACACCTTTCCTTGAATATGCCATGTCAATTCATCCATCATCACGAGAAATAAGAATGGGCTAAGGGTTAATCCCTAGTGCAACCTATCAAGATTGGGAAATGTAGTGATTGACCTCTCACTATCCTAGCTTGAATCTTGCTCTATCATACTCCTTAATATCCTAACATCTCCAAATGGACCTCCTTAGGGACTTTATCATATGACTTTTCTAGGAAAATGAACATCATGTGTAAACACACCCCTTAAGTCCCTCTTCTTGTCCCTATACTGATCTAAAAATCTCCTTACTTGATGGATGACTTTTGTAGTCATTCTCCCCAATAAGAATCTGAATTGCTTCTCAAAGATAAATGCATTATTCTTTATCCTCACCTCAACCATTCTTTACAAGACTTTCATAGTTTGACTCAATAGCTTGATAATCCATATAGTTATCGCAATTCTAAATATCTCTTTTGTTCTTTTACAACAAAGCTATTATACTCCACCTCAATTCCTCTAACATTCTTACTACCCTAAATATGACATTCAACAATCCAGCAGTGTGGGGGTTACCTTACAGCAGGTATCACTGGGCAGTTTCTTAGTGAGTTGGTTTGGCATTAAAGGTAGAAATGAAGCTCATAAGCTCATCCTTCAGACACTGTCAATAGTCATTTGCTGGAACTTATGGAAAAATCGATGTGCAGCTAAATATGGTGGTAAAAAATCCAGTATCCTTGAAGTCAAGTATTTGATTCTTAAGGATATGCTTTTACTTCTTAATTCTGTTTTTCCTTACCTTCATTGGCCTGTGATATGGTCAGAAGTGGTGGACTTTACTGAAAAATGTAAACATGATGTAAGAGTCAAAGTAGTTTTGTGGAAAACAACCCCTTTTAATAGGTACAAATTGAACACTGATGGTAGTGCTTTGCACAATCCGGGGAGAATTGGAGGGGGAGGCATTCTAAGGGATGAACAAGGAGTCATCATATATGCATTCGCTATACCTTTAGGTGAAGGGACAAACAAACAAGCTGAAGTACAAGCCGCATGTTATGGTTTAAATTGGTATTTACAGCATGGTTATACTAATATTAGCTTAGAAGTTGACTCTGAATTACTTATTAAGTGGCTTTTGCAAGTTTCTTTACCACATTGGCGGATGCATAGGTACATACAGAACCTGCAGATTCTTACTAACAAATGTGTGTATTTTTAAGTGTTTCCATATTTACAGAGAGGCTAATAATACAGCTGACCTATTGTCCAAACATAGTCACACACAAGACATTGTCCAACATTTCTACACAGCTCATCAGTTGCCTCGTGCAGTCCAAGGCAACTATCTTCTAGAAAAATTGGGAGTACAAAATTTCAGACGCTAGAAGATGAAAAGAATTAAGCAACCACCTTGAATATAGGCCTGTCTTCAAGATACCTCTGCCTTGCTCAAAGAACTACATTACAACAGAGGTTCTGCCATTAACTAGTCTAGTTTAGGTCTAGTTTTGTTGATTAGGTTTTTGTTTCTTTTAAATGTCCTTGTAAAAGGAGAGTCTCCGTTTTTTGTGTATTTTAGAAATATGTATTTAGAGAGGAGTCCTCTCTAGGTGTTTATTTTTAGAATACGACCAAATTGTATAGGGTCGAGTCGACTAACCTTAGTAGGTAGGTCGACTTGACCCATCATAGGATTGAAGGTAAGGCCTAGTCCCCCTTCATGTACACATTTTTTGTTATTAATAATAAATACTGGGGGTGTTGCTAAGCCCCTGACCCCCCAAGGTCGCTCTATAAAAAATAAAAAAAAATCCAGTCAGCCACTTCATACCTGCTTACCTTTGTTGTTCCAAAAAACCACAGGATTCTTGTCTGTCTTGGTCATTTTTTCCATCCTGGTCTTTTGAATATCCTCTTAACCTCCACTCGAGCTCTAGGACTCTCAGAATGCTCTAAATCCCCCGACACGATATTCATATCCCCTTCTTTATTTAAGAGATTACAAAATACGTCTGTCATTTTTATCTAATGTGTGCCCCTTCTACCAACACATTGTCATTCTCATTCTGGATGTACTTCGCTAGGTACATATCACAAGACCTCCTCTCTTTGTTTTTAATGAGCCTATACAGTTTCTTACTCCCGCCTTTACATTCAATTTCTTCATACAAGTATTAAAGAATTATTGTTTTAGCCATCGTAACTGCTAGCTTTGCTTTCTTCATTGTTTTCTTATATATATCCTTATTCCTCATCTCGTCATCTTCGTCTAAGATTTTCACTAACATCAAATAAGCAACACTATTAGATTCAACTTTTCTTTAACTCTCCATTCCACCATCAATCCTCTTTATGTGCACCTAGGTAAGTTCTCGAGATCCGAACATCCCTCTAGATGCTTCTTTGATGCAATCTGGTGACCTAACCCACATACTATTTGTGTCCCCGCTATCACCCCATGCCGTTATGACCATCACTTTCTCCCCAATATCTTGAGCTTTGGCCTTAGTTAAGCCTTCCCTTCTAATCATTGGCTGGTCAGTTTCCACCCTCTTGTTTATCTTCCTTTTGACATCTAAATCCATAACCACGAGCTTATATTGGATTGTATTATTCTTGCTCGCGATAATCTTGCAATACTTACATATACTTGTCACCATTCCTTAGAATAAATTAATCTAAGTCTTAGCCATCACACTATAAAAGGTCACCGAATTCTCTCCCAGCTTCTGGAAGCTAGAGTTAGCTATGACTAACTCAAAACCTTTCACGAAGTATAGAAGGAAAACTTCACCTTTATTTATATCCTCAAGATCTTCAACAAGTATCCACATGTTCTCACTATATTACAATTCAAAGAATAACAAATATATACAAATCACATAACTTAATCATGATGAAGGATAATGTGTAGCCAATGATTTCTATGAGAGAAAACGGGCGATCAAGGGAGGGTTCTTGGGAGAAATAGATATATGTTTGTATAATTAATCTATTTTTTGGTGTCTTAATGTATAGATATATAATGTCTCTTGGAAGGTGGATATTGGTCCTAACCATAACCTCCTTAAGTCCATGAAACAAAACACCCTCGAGCCCTTTGTGTCCTAACCCAGACATACCAACAAGTTCAAAAATATGGTGTACACCTATGAAAAGCATTAGAAAACATGAAATGACATTTAAATAAGCAAAATAAAGATTAAGTTATTACATCTCCCCCTACTAAGAATATGGTTTGTCCTCAATCGTACTTAGATCAAACAACTTCGAATATGTGTCCAAATGTTTTGCTCTGTCTTGTAAGGGGTTCCTTACTTTGGTGATTCCTCCACAACACATTGTCCAAATGAATACGCTTTGATCTCAACTATTGGACCTTTCTTTCCAAAATAGTTATCAGTGTCTCATCATATGCTAATTTTTTATCGAGCTGAACTAACACATGATCAATGACCTATACAATATGGATTTGAGTAGAGGGAATACTTTCATAGTATAAAACGTGAAAATTGAATATAATCCTGATAGAGATATGCTACTGCTTACCATACAAAGCATCATATGGTTATATTGAATACTGGATTAGTATAACTTTTGTTATAGGCAAACTCTACCTAAGGAATTTAATCGTCCTTATGACTCATGTTATAGTAGGAATATAAACAAGAACAATATATACAATCCTACTTATAACAGGAATAAGAATGATATATATAATTCTTCTTGGAAAAGAATTGTAATGTAGTGTCCTAGTTGGAAAAGGAGTCTAATATAGTGTCTATTAATAGGGTCTCAATATAATTTATAGATACATAATTCAATAATATTCTTCTCCAGTATTTCTCACATGATATCAGAGTTTCTACGATCTGAATAGAATATCATCTTGATAGAAAATCAAAAAGCTTCCGCTGTCGACGGACGGCTGTGATCTATATACACCGCTCATCTAACCAATGGTTATGTTAAACAAAAATAAGTCCAATGATACAAGCATGAACCCCATATTCAGGGGAAGAAAAATCAGTCAAATAGGTCACTGTGTTGGGAAAACGCGGACAAGCACAACAATATATATGGTAAAAGTAATGGAAATAAAATGGAAAAATAACGACACCAAAATTTTTACGTGGAAACCCTTCTAAATAAGGGAAAAAACCACGGCCAAGAGGAGCAACTGATATCACTATAGTAAGGAATTTTACACTGTGTAGTCACGAATACAATACTCAAAGTGACTACTACACACTCAAAAGGAACAACACTCTTTTGGTTTCCGTCTTACTAAAATATCGCTCACACTCTATTTTTCTTCACAGACTATTTTTCTTGTATAGTCTATGGAATACCTCACTTTGCTCTCAAAATGGTTTTTCTCTCTAATTTGGTGTGTTCTTTGAAATGAGCAAGGGCTCTCTATTTATAGGAGAAATCTACTCCTAATGATGTCACCAGTGACATCACAAAAAACACAAGGTTTCAACCTTTGCGCCTATACAGATTTCTTGGTAAGATTTTAGTTGGAAAAAGAAATGGTGAGCATGATTTGTTGCAGCATTTGTTGACTTTAACAATAAAGCAACAAACATTAATTCAACCATTCCTGCATTTTAACTTTCCTTATGTTTATCTACAATGGGTGTGGACCCCACAAATCTCCCCCTCCAGACCCATTTACTGGAAGGAGGTATTTCCATCTTCTAGAGAGAGCTCATGCCTACAAGTTCTTTGCATAACTCAAACTTGTCTTTCGATATCGTCTTGGTCAGCATATCTGCAGGATTTTCACTTGTGTGGATCTTTTTGACGTGAAATGATTCATTCTCCACTTTCTCACGAATCCAATGATATCTGACGTCGATGTGTTTTGTTCTTGCATGGTACATGGAGTTCTTGCTCAAGTCTATTGCACTCTGGCTGTCACAATAGACAATATACTCCATCTGATCCAAACTAAGCTCTTGAAGAAATCGCTTTAGCCATATCATCTCCTTGCCGGCTTCAGTAGCCGCAATATACTCAGCTTCAGTTGTAGATAGTGCAACACACTTCTGCAACTTTGACTGCCATGATATAGCTCCCCCTGAAAAAGTAAACAAATATCCAGTAGTGGATTTTCTGTTATCAAGGTCACCTGCCATATCAGAATCTGTAAAGCCTTTCAAGATTGGATTTGATGCTCCAAAACACAAGCATTCATCTGAGCTTCCTCTAAGATACCTGAGTATCCACTTCACAGCTTCCCAATGCTCTTTTCCCGGATTTTCGATAAATCTGCTGACAACACCAACTGCGTGAGCAATATCAGGTCTAGTGCACACCATTGCATACATTAGACTTCCGACGACGGAGGAATATGGAACTTTGGCCATGTTCTCTTTTTCCTCCCTAGCTGTAGGACACATCTTCTTGCTCAACTTCATATGACCAGCAAGAGGTGTACTAACAGGCTTAGCATTCTTCATATTGAAGCGCTCTAGTACACGTTCAATGTACTTCTTCTGGGACAAACAAATCTTCCTTTTATCTCTAAGACGAGTAATTCTCATGCCCAAAATTTGCTTGGCATGACCCAAGTCTTTCATTGAAAAAGACTTACACAACTCTTTCTTCAGCTCGTCAATCTTGGAAGTATTCTTGCCCACAATCAACATATCATCCACATACAACAAAAGGATGATAAAATCATTGTCAGAAATTTTTTGTACAAATACACAATGATTTAAAGAAGTCTTCTTATAGCCTTGCTCCCCCATAACAGATTCAAACTTCTTGTACCACTGTCTGGGAGCTTGTTTTAGGCCATAAAGACTCTTTTTGAGTTTGCACACAAAATTTTCTTTACCTTCTACTTTGAAGCCCTCAGGTTGTTCCATATAAATCTCTTCTTCTAGGTCACCGTGAAGGAAAGCCGTCTTCACATCCATTTGCTTAATCTCTAAATTAAGACTAGCAGCCAAACCTAGAACTGTGCGAATCGAGGACATTTTCACAACAGGAGAAAATATTTCGTCAAAGTCAATACCCTTCCTTTGACCGAATCCCTTAACAACCAATCTAGCTTTGTACCTGGGCTTCAAGTTGTGTTCTTCAACTTTAACTTTGAACACCCACTTGTTCTTCAAAGCTCTCATGCCCTTGGGCAATTTTACCAACTCATAAGTGTGGTTCTCATGCAAAGACTTCATCTCATCTTGCATGGCTTCAATCCATTGATCCTTGTGCTCATCTTCCATGGCCTCCTCATAATATTCAGGTTCTCCCCCATCAGTGAGTAACACATACTCATTGGATGAATAACGGGAGGAAGGAAACCGCTGTCTTGTGGACCTCCGAAGCGGAATATATGATTCGTCCACAACTTCATGAGCAACAGGATCATCAATAACAATATCATTGTTATTATCAACATCAACATGTTGATTTGATGCATGATTCTGGGCGTCACTATGATTATCAAGCCCAATAACATCATGCACACTTGTGTGAGGAACGTCATCATGATGAATTATACCATCAAAACTTGAAGATTCTACCTTTTCCGCTTTGTCAATATCTTCAATTGTTTGATTCTCCATGAAAATAATATCACGGCTTCTCACAAGTTTCTTTTCAATTGGATCATATAGCCTGTAACCAAATTCATATAGGCCATATCCAATGAAGATGCATTGCCTTGTCTTGACATCTAACTTTGACCTCTCATCTTTCGGCACATGTACAAAAGCTTTGCAACCAAATACTCTCAAATGGTCATAGGAAACATCCTTTCCATACCAAACACTATTTGGTACATCACTTTGCAAAGCAACAGCAGGAGATAGATTAATAACATGTGCAGCGGTCAATAAAGCCTCACCCCAAAATGAGTTCGGCAACTTTGCTTCAGAAAGCAAACATCTAACTCTTTCCATATATGTCCTGTTCATCCTCTCAGCCAAACCATTAAGCTGAGGAGTCTTGGGAGGAGTCTTCTGGTGTCTAATACCTTGATGCTTGCAGTATTCGTCAAATGGTCCACAATATTCACCACCATTATCAGTACGAATGCATTTCAATTTCTTTCCAGTTTCTCTTTCAACTGAAGCCTAAAATTGCTTAAAGACACCTAACACTTGGTCTTTAGTCTTCAAGACAAAGACCCAAAGTTTTCCCGAGCAATCATCAATGAAAGTGACAAAGTAAAGTGCACCACCTAATGTCTTTGTCTTCATTGGACCACATAAATCAGAGTGCACCAACTCAAGCAACTCTGTCTTTCTCGAAGGGGGGTAGGACTTAAAGGAAACTCTATTTTGTTTACCAGCCAAGCAGTGCTCACACTTTTCTAATTTAGCACTTTGGAAATTTGACAATAATTTCTTCTTGGCTAGAACATTAAGTCCTTTCTCGCTGATGTGGCCAAGCCTCTTGTGCCATAATGTTGAAGAGCTATCGCTCTCAACCGCATTCACCATATCAATACAAGCAGAGGCCGTAGTCCAATATAGACCACGACGTTTGTTACCACGAGTCACAACCAAGGAACCCTTGATGAGCTTCCATTTTCCATCACCGTTGGTACTAACATATCCTTCATCATCTAAAACACCAACAGAAATTAGGTGCAGACGAACATCAGGAGCATGTTTCACATTATTCAAAACTAGTTTAGTTCCAACACTAGTTTTCAAACAGATTGTACCAATACCAACCACCCTAGAAACAGTCTCATTACCCATACTCAAAGTTCCAAAATCACCAGGAGTATAGGAAGAGAAAAAATCCTTCCTTGATGTCACATGGGATGCGGCACCAGTATCCATAACCCAGCTTGACTCATCACAAGCAATATTTATCATATCCGCATCAAGGACAGTAACAAGATCTTCGGTGGTAACAGTGGCTAGGCAATTTTCATTGCCATCTTCTTTAGTTTCCTCTTTGTTTTTGTTCTCCCTCTTCAACTTCCTGCAGAACTTCTTCGTGTGCCCTTTCATACCACAATGATAGCACTCAATATCCTTAAGTCTGCCTCTGGATTTGCTCCTATTTTGTTCTCTATTTTGAGAACCACGAGTTTTGTTTCTCCCCCTGGGGCCAGTTATCAGGACATCCGACGAAGAGGAAACTTGAGTTTTTCTTCTCATCTCTTCGTTCAAGACACTACTCTTGGCGGAATCCATAGAGATCACACCATCAGGAGCAGAATTTGACAATGACGTTCTAAATGTTTCCCAAGAGTCTGGTAGGGAACCAAGTAGAAGCAAGCCTTGAATTTCTTCATCAAATTTGATGCCCATAGCAGATAATTGGTTCATGATCCCCTAAAAATTATTCAGATGGTCTGTCATCGGAGAACCATCATGATACTTCAAACTCAACATCTGCTTTATTAAGAACATTTTGTTGTTGCCAGTCTTTCGAGCATACAAACTTTCAAAATGCTCCCATAGGGTTCGAGCATGTGTTTCCCCAGAAATATGATTCAACACATTATCGTCGACCCATTGCCTAATGAATCCACAAACCTGTCTATGCAATAGATTCCACTCTTCATCTGTTTTATTATCAGGCTTTACAATGGTAAATACTGGTTTGTAAAATTTTTTAACATAAAGCAGATCTTCCATTTTCCCCTTCCAAATGGCATAATTAACACCATTCAAAGTAACCATTCTACTTGTGTTGGCTTTTATTGTTTTCCCCAAAAAAAAATATAGTTATCGCAAATCAAAGTTAATCTTTTCTGATGTGGAAGTTCAGACTGTGCTGCAACCACAGAGCATACTCAGATAATACCTTGGCTCTGATACCAGTTTGTTGGGAAAACGCGGACAAGCACAACAATATATATGGTAAAAGTAATGGAAATAAAATGGAAAAATAACGACACCAAAATTTTTACGTGGAAACCCTTCTAAATAAGGGAAAAAACCACGGCCAAGAGGAGCAACTGATATCACTATAGTAAGGAATTTTACACTGTGTAGTCACGAATACAATACTCAAAGTGACTACTACACACTCAAAAGGAACAACACTCTTTTGGTTTCCGTCTTACTAAAATATCGCTCACACTCTATTTTTCTTCACAGACTATTTTTCTTGTATAGTCTATGGAATACCTCACTTTGCTCTCAAAATGGTTTTTCTCTCTAATTTGGTGTGTTCTTTGAAATGAGCAAGGGCTCTCTATTTATAGGAGAAATCTACTCCTAATGATGTCACCAGTGACATCACAAAAAACACAAGGTTTCAACCTTTGCGCCTATACAGATTTCTTGGTAAGATTTTAGTTGAAAAAAGAAATGGTGAGCATGATTTGTTGCAGCATTTGTTGACTTTAACAATAAAGCAACAAACATTAATTCAACCATTCCTGCATTTTAACTTTCCTTATGTTTATCTACAATGGGTGTGGACCCCACACACTGTGCGTTAATTTTCTCTGACTTTCTAGGACTTTTTTGTGTCAACCCAATATCCATTAGAATTTACGTAAGACCATGTTATTATTATTGTGACTAATTTATTATATTTGATTTGCGTAAAACAGTGCATCTTTCCGGTGATTACTTTTTCTTTTATGATTTGTGTAGAACTATGCATCTTTCTAGTGACTATTTTCTCATATATGATTTGCGTAGCACCGTGCATATTTTCAATGACTACTTTCTTATATCCAATTTGTATAGAATCATGCCATATTTACGGTGACTACTTTCTCATATCTGATTTCTGTAGTACCGTGCCATCTTTTCAGTGACTACTTTCTCGAGTATAATTTGTGTAGCACGATACCATCTTTTTTATTTTTGATGACTACTTTCTCAATTCTGATTTGTGTAGCACCATGCATTTTTCTAGACTAATTTTTCATATTTGATTTACATAGCACCGTGTGTCTTTCTGGTGTTTTCTCATATCTAATTTGCATAATTCTATGTGTGTTTATGGTGACAATAATACTCTCTCTTGTGACTAAAATAGCACAAATCCACATTGTTATTTTTATGGTTGTTGTTTGCCATTAACCTTTTAATCAGTTGGACTTTAGGAATGTTTTCCTCCATAACTATCTCCAAGAAAAAGTTTATATAGATCAACCACTTGATTCTATCGCTCAGGGGGAGTCCAGTAGCCTTGTATGTCGATTGGGTAGGTCACTACGGTCGGATATTATCTTTTCGAGCTTGGTTTGGGAAGTTCGACATAATAATTCAAGAGTTTGACATGATTAGTGATGGAGCTAATCATTTTGTGTTTTATTAATATTGTGCATCAGATCCAGTATTTCATGAGAAGACTAAGCATATTGAGATCGATTGTCAATTTAGTGAATTCAAGTGATCAACTTGTAAATATCTTTGACAAGCCCATCACAGATCCTCGTATTAATTATATTTGTTACAAGTTAGGTACATATGACTTGTATGCACTAGCTTGAGGGAGAGTGTTAGAATAGAAATATGAACAAAAACATTAAATATTATCCTACTTAGAATAGGAATGAAAATAGCAATTATATATAGAATTCTATTTGAAAAAAAGATTGTAATGTAGTGTTCTAGTTGGAAAAGGACTCGAATGTAGGGTCTATAAATATGATCTCAGTGCATTAATTTAGATACAGAATTCAATAATATTCTTCTCTAATATTTCTCATAACTCTTAAATTCAATGTCACGTGCTATCAACATGTCATCTGTGATCTAAATATCACGCTCAAACTGATCATCAGTTTTGGTGAGATGTTGTGTGAGATCAACTTGGGTACCCAATGCCTTTTAAAATGTCTACCAAAATTTAGTTGTGAATTACAACACTCTATCAAAAATAATAGAATTAGAATCTCCAAGCAACCAAACTAATAAACTGATGTAGATATGTGTTAACTGCTCTATTGTGCAAGTAGTTTGCACTAGTATAAAGTATGCAAACTTTGGAAGTCTGTCCACAATCACTCAAAATTACTCAAACTTCTTAAAGTACATGTCAAACCTACAACAATATCCTGAGTAATCCTCTCCTATTTTCACTCGAGAATAACCAACTTTTGAACCATGTTTTTTATGTTCATATTTGGCCTACTGAAAGTTCAAAGTATGAGTTACATGATCAAATATGTTTCTTTGAATCTTGGTAAGTCTTTGTATATCCTAGGTGTATAGAATAGTGAGAGTTATGGTCCTCCATAGCAGTTTGACTCTCCCACATTAGGTACACAAAGTCAACCATGAAGTTCCATTACCATATGAGAGTCAACAATCACCTTATTAGTTTTCCTTATTCCACCTTTTGTTTAATCCTAAGTGATATGAATCCTCATACGATTGAGTCTTGATCTGCTCGATAAATGAAGATTGTTCAACCACACATGTAAGTCACTCTCATACTTTGAGGTATCACTTTTAACATTTTTAACCAATGGGCAAAAGCAATATGTACACAAAACTATCCACCGACTTCATACTCAATGAGCTCATTGCCACATATATTTTCTTGGATGGTACATGAAAGTTATGTCATTATTCTTGAAAAACCCAAGCCACATATTGTCACGATCCAAGGTTACCCTCTAGATGTAACAAGGCGTATAAGACCCCGAGAGGCCTCATACAAGCCACTTAGCTTTCATAACATAAGATAAATGAGCGGAAATTTAAAACATTTTCCAAAACATCAAAGTTTCAACAAAAGCGGAAGTCCATTACACTTTGTCTCAGAACCATCTAAAACATGAATATCTTGGGGAACAACCTATACAATAATGTTCAAAACTTAAAAAAAAAGAAAATAAGAGCGATGGTAGCTAAATCCTTGAATGTTATGAGGACTCGCCAATCTTCAAGTCTTGCCTCTACTAAGATCCTAGCCACGGGGATGAGAGTCAAGATCGTCGAACCCTACATTTGGGTAAGAAATGTAGGCAAGAGTTTGCGTTAGTACAAACATGTACTAAATATGATAGCTTGCATAAACATCAACATAAGCATAAGAGTTATATTTATATAAGACATAAACCATGATCAACATAAGTAGATCTCATCTTATAACATACTTACGATACTTTCTTGAAGTAACCTTGTTTCTTCATGACCATGCTAACTTGATGCGAGAAGTAGTCATTTCTTATGGAAGGCACATTATCATGTCAATCCAAGCTAAGTCATTATCCATGGAAGGGCACATCATCATGCAATTCAAGCTATCCATGAAAAGGTATCAATTCACCAATACAAAATACCGTGAAAAGGTTGGCGATCTCCTTCCAAATTCAAACTACCATGAAAAGACATCATACCCTTACCTATTGAAGCTACCATGAAAAGTCATCATCTCCTTACCGATTCAAGCTACCATGAAAAGGCATCACCTCCTTACCGATTCAAGCTACTATGAAAAGGTGTCATCTGACCAATCCAAGCTACCACAGAGATATCACATCACCAATAAAAGTTATCCATAAAGGTATCATATTAGCAATCCAAGCTAGGTCTTATTATATAATTCATAAATTCTTACATTCATTTTAGATGAACAAGCATTTCAATCTAGAATCATTCAATGTGAGAAAATGTAACACCCCGAAATACTAACCAAGAGTTGCATATCGATTTACCGTTGCTAAATTACTACAATATGTTTTGTTCTATTTTGGGAACTTGAAATCTTATGATATTTGCAAACTTGCTTAACATAAATTGTGATCGTAATTTAAGGGATTGTATTGGGGTATTTACTTAATATGCTAATTATAACTATGTATAACTTGAAAAATGAGGTGAGGGGTATACATATAGGTATATATATATATGCATTTTGGGCAGCCACCTTTTAGTGACAATTGTACATGTGATAAGCTTCACTTTGGAGACTATATTTTGACACCTCCTCTAGTGAAATTCGTTTCACTTGAAGACTAAGTCCCTTAGAAAATTATCTAACCAATTGTTCTTCAAAATCACAGGAGAAAAACTTGGTCCTTTTGGTTGGAATTCGAGACACACATTTCTCTTTGGTAAGTGATGAAATCTATTTCTGAGTTGGGTAGTGTTTGGTAGTTTTAGCATATATCGCTCTCTCGAACTTCGTTTATAGTGAATAAATATGATTTGGAAAGCTAATTCGCATTTCTATAACTCGTATGTTTATGTAAAACTCTAATTTAGCTGTTATGGATTTGAAATATGTGACGCAACATAGGACAAGTTCTGTCCAGATTCGAAATTAGAAATCTTGTATGAACTGTTAGTGTTTTGAATATAATTTTTTGTACAAAATATATTTTGCGGTGATTCTTGTTTATTTGAAACCTTAAGAGATGTACCTACATCTTTCATTAAGGTTATAAAGTCCAGTTTTTTCGTTTTCCTTTTCAAACTAAGTTGCAACATGAGGTATTTGGCTGGCCTGAATTACTGTTTTGGGAGCATAGTCATATTTGTACAGGCTAAGCTTACTTGTGAAGATAATCCAGTTTTACTTCAACATCATTGAGATACTAGGAATTAAAGAAGTTATTTAATTGTACTTTTAAGGTAGTATATACTCGTGAAGAAGTTGAGGACCTTGATACGTTGGTTGGTCTACGGTTTGAATTCGCGAAGTTGTGTTGGACTGCTTCTATGCTAAAGCATTGAGGTTTGTGTATAAAATTGTATTTCTACTCTTTTTACCTACTGATATATTTGAAAATTTATCTTGGTACCTTGGTTACCTCTTGTCCCTTTGCAATGTAGTGTTGGTATCCTTTATGACATTAAAGACACTTGTGTAACTCAACCACTTGTACGGATTGTTTGATCACTTGGAACTCTTGTTGGGACCTAGTACTTCTTGTGTTTGTGACTTTGTCACTATTGACATTCATCTTGATTCATATCATTTTTCATCTTGACTCTGGATCTTTAGTCCATCTTAAAAATGGAAATTGTCCATTTTAAGTACGAACTGGAAAGCCATTTTTAATATAGTTCTTGGTTCTCTTGATTATTGGCTTTGAACCTTCTTGATACAGGGCGTTGACCCTTTTTGATACTTATTTGTGCTTGGTGTGACGACATGATGTATATATTGGGCGAGCCTTATTATTGAATCTCTTGGAAAATGGTGCTATGAGTGTTCTTGACATTTGGATCATTATATATCGAACTTGATACTCTTATAATATTATTTACTTGATTTATTTATTATGTTCCAATTGTGTTTTCCATGACTTGATAAAGGTAGCTTGGTGAATCTAAGGGCTCAAAACCTATAGCTTTAACACCCTAAGTCATATTCTTAGTGATAGTTGTTTCTATCGTAGCGAATGTTCGAGGGGATGCATGAAGATGACCATTGAAGATGAAGATTTTGAGAGCCTTAAGGAAGATCACATTTGCATATAGACATCTATATTTTGTATCAACCTTGGGACTTGTACATGATCTATGTGTTGTACATTTACATGAAACTTTGAAGTCTAATTAGATCATGTCACCCTAGGTTGTAATATAAGTGTGGCTATATCTTTTGTTCTTTTTGGGGGGCTGTAAACCCAAGTCTTATAATATACTAAATTTACTATTTGTTTGAATGTTTGTGTGAAACATGAACCGACTAATTTTGGTACTCGAAAGTTGGAAATGTTCTTTTTATATTATTTTTAAGTGTGAGAATAAAATATCCATGAAAATACCGTAAGTAAATTGTTTAGATTATTATGGAAGGGTTCTTCTGCAACAAATTAAAATTCTGCGCAATATCAATTGGACATCAGATTAATGTGTAAATTGGCAGGCTTCTCTTTCTCAACTATTTTTTTATGAAACTAATTCCTCTACTAGATTATAATCATATTTTCCCTTCGGTAATCTCCTTTAAAAGGTCACAAGAATTGAATTAGGTTTCTTCTTTAAGTTATCCGAAAGGGGCGCTACAGAAAACCATTCACATTCATACATAAGAAATTTATATGGGAATTATCCCTTCCACAACAATTACATCTAAATAATCAGTTCATAATAGAAGCTTTACCCTTAAAGCCCTACATCTCATAATCATCATATATGCTTCACTCTCAAGAAATCAATATCCTATCATCTCATACGCCTCAATATCAAAGCAACTCTAATCATAATTCATCAATCCTATAATGATACATTGAAACCCGCAATTTCTCATGTGATGGCATCAAAACCAATTATGTCAATTTTATTTTTTCTAGACATGGGTTAGGCATGGGTACATGTAAATTCATCCTAAAAACACGCAATCCTATCAATTTTATCATAAATAATTATTACCCAATTAATTAGATCAACTTTCATTAAGACCCACAACATTAGAAGAAAACTCTAACTCAACTTGAGGAATTTCTGCTTTTCAATTGGGGAATCTTGGGGACTACGTGGAAGAAAAGATTTCATGGATGAAAAGCCATAATACCTTGATAATAAATCCCACAATTGCTTGAGTAATGGAGACTTTACCTTGATCTTAGCTTGAAGTCTTTCTTCTTCTTCTTCTTCTTCTAGTTCTAGAGAGAAAAATATTTGAGAGGAAGACTTTGGGATTTCTTTTAGATTTTGGAAATAATGACTTGAATGGGTGAGTTTTAAAAGTTAAAATTACTTATATAGGGGTCCTAGGCTTGGACAAAACGATATAGCTTGAATATACTTAAAACTGAAAAAGACCTATTTAGCCCCTAACTTACACAGGACTGCCCCATCACCACGTGAGGATCCATGAGTCGTGGTGCCATTTGTAGTCTTGGACCACTTACCTACTTAAAACAAAGTAATGACCACGACCCCTCCCACGTCCCGTGGTAGCCTTCACGAGCCGTCTAGTGGCTCGTGGGGAGGGTCTAATTCTAGGAAGATTCTAGGGGCTCACTGCCTCACTTTCACGCCCCTCATCACGACCCCTGGTCCCCACCACAAGGCATCAAGGAGGTCGTAAGAGGTGAGGATAGCTTGGGTAGCTACTGCCAAGGCCCATGGCACCATTACGAGTCGATATTTTCTAATGCTTGACTTGACACTTATCCCCTCACTTAGACTACTAGATTCTGAGGTGTTACATTATCTCTCCCTTGGAAACATTCATCCTCAAATGTAATTCTAGATACCTCTTAAAGGAAAAGATTTAAGATTAGCAGCCCAACATGCATGGAACTCATCTAAATGCACAAACCAAGGAGGAAACATCAACTCCAAGCTAATCTCAATCAATGCACTATAAGGAAGGTAGGAATTACATCTAGCAACCCAATATGCATGAAATTTCAAAATTTCTCATCTTCAAGGAGGAAATACCATCTCCAAGCTAGCTAATAACATGCTCAACACAATCTCATGGAGACTATATTCAACCTATAATAAAAAATACATATCGAAGGATAAATTTCTCAACCCCAAGCTAAGGCATGTTCATCAATTCATCTCATGAAGTCCATAGGCAACTCATATTCAATGAATTAGAATATGAGAAAAATCAATCACTTAACTCATTTTCTTTCAAAACACAAGTTCTCATGAACATGCATAACATAAGGAAATCATGGGAATATCTAAAACACATATGACTTAACAAAGAGGAAACCATAAGGAACTCATTACCTCAAGCTAGAGTAGAAGTGGAAGAAAATAAGTGAGGATACCTAGACATCATATCAACCTCGACCTCCAAAGTAACACCCCTCAACTAAATGATACCTCTATAATAGTTTCTCGCAAGCAACTTCTTTGTTTCTCAAATTCTTAACTTGCCAGTCTAAAATCTCCACGGGTACTTCTTCATAAGAGAGGTTCTCACTAAATCCCAACCCTTCTAAGGGAACTATAGATGTCGGATTTCTAACACATTTTTCAACATAGAGACATGGAATACCGGATGCACCGATGTCAAATCATTAGACAACTCAAATTTATAGGCAACCTTACCAACACATCTCAAAATTTGATATGGGCATTGGGGATTAAGTTTCCCTTTCTTCCAAAATCTAATTACACCCTTTACCAGTGAGATTTTCAAGTAAACATAATCATTAACATCAAACTCAAGGTCTCTCCTTCTAACATCAGCATGGGAATTTTTTCTACTTTGGACGGTTCTTAACCTCTCACTAATAAGTCGGACTTTCTCCATAGCCTCATGAACTAACTTGATACCTATCAGGACAACTTCATCCACCTCAAACCAACCTATAGGAGATCTACACCTCCTACCATAAAAATCCTCAAATGGAGTCATATCAATACTGGAATGGTAGCTATTATTATAAGAAAACTCAATCAATGGCAAGTGATCATCTCAATTTCCCTTGAAATTAATGACACATTCTCTCAACATATCTTCTAAAGTTTGGATGATTCGCTCCACTTGCCCATGGGTTTGTGGATGAAAAGCCTTACTAAGCTTTACTTTAGTGCCAAGACCCTTTTAGAATGACTTCGAAAACTGAGTACCTCTATCAAAGATAATGGAAAAATGCACTCCATGCAACCTTACCATTTCTCTCAAATATAACTTAGAATAGTCTTTTACTGAATAAGAAACTTTGACGGGAATGAAATAGGCTGATTTTGTCATTCGGTCTAATATAATCCAAATCTAGTCATATTATTGTCGTGTGTGAGACAACCTAACTATGAAGTCCATATTCAAATCTTTCCACTTCTCAGTAGGAATACTAATGTCTTGGGATAAACCTCTCGGTTTCTTATGCTCAACTTTCACTTGTTGGCAATTTGGACTCTTAGACACAAATCCCACTATATCCTTCTTCATCCCATTCCACCAGTGGACCTCCCGCAAATTACGGTACATCTTGGTGGTTCTTGGGTGAATGGAATATTTGATAACTATAGGCTTCTACCAAGATATATTCTGTTAATTCATCAACATTCAGAACACACAAATGACCTTGATATCTACGTACACCATATCCCCCTTGGGAGAAACCTTTATGGACTTCTTGAGCATCGCTTCTTTCAATTCTACGAAAGTCGGACCAAGACGTTGCTTAGCTTTCACATCATTCTCAAAAGAAGATTCAGAACCATTATGAACCATAATACCAACCTTGGTAGAGTCCATCAATCGAACATCCAATCGGGCCAATCTATGTATATCTCATACCAATTCTTTCTTATATTCTTCTACATGGGGAACACTACCCATTGATAATCAGCTAAGAGCATTCGCTACTACATTCACCTTACCGGGGTGATAGAGAACATTCATATCATAATCTTTCAATAACTCAAGCCACCGGCTTTGGTGAACATTCAGATCTTTAGGATTAAACACATATTGTAGACTCGTGTGGTCGGTAAACACATCGACATGCACACCATACAAATACTACCTCCAAATCTTTAAGGCAAAAACCACTGCCACTAATTCCATATCATAGATCGGATAACTTTCCCATTTTGCATTAGTACACATCCTAAACAAATTCTCGAGGCATCACAATATACAACAAAACAATTCATCCCATCGATAAAGTCAACACCAAAGATGAAATCTTTCAACTCTTGAAAACTCTTATCACATGCTTTGGACCATATGAACTTCAACTTATTTTGAGTCAAAGTGGTCAATGGAGAGGCAATGTAAGAAAACCCCTCAACTAACCTTCGGTAATAACCGGGTAAACCAAAGAAACTTCTAATGTTTGAAGGGGAGAAAGGTATAGGCCAACTCTTGACCTCATCCATCTTTTTGGGATCTACCTCAATACCTTTATCTCAAACAATATGACCAAGAAAACCTATGGACGTCAACTAAAACTCACACTTGTTAAACTTTGCAAATTGTTGTTTCTCTCTTTAAATTTGCAACACAATCCTCAAATGATAAATATGGTCATCCTCTTTTTGAATAGATCAATACATCATCAACTGAACACAATTATGAACATATCGAGGTTTTGTGTAAACACCATATTGATCAAATCTAGAAATGTCGTCGGAGCATTAGTCAAGAAAAATGACATCACCAAAAAACTCACAATGACCATACCGGGCTCTAAAAGTCATTTGTCATATCTTCTTTCACCCTCAGTTGGTGATAACCCGAGGTAAGGTCAATCTTGGAAAAGCAACTCGCTCATTAGAGTTGGTCAAACAAATCATCTATTCTTGGAAGAGGATGTTTATTCTTAATGGTCACCTTCTTCACATATTCGGAGTGAACCATCTTTCTTCTTAAAAAACAAAACTAGAGCACCCCATGGAGACATACTCGGTTGGATAAAATCATTATCCAATAAATATTTCAATTGTTCCTTTAATTCTTTAAGTTCTACCAGAGCCATTATATAAAGAGGAATAGAAATAGGTTGCGTATATGGGAGAAGATCATACCAAAGTATATTTTCCTTTCGGGAGGAATATCGGGAAAATCATCTAGGAACACTTCCGGAAACTCATTAACAACGGGAACCGACTTAAGACTAGGGGTTTCGAACCCATATCACTGACCCTAACTAAATGGTACAAGCAACCCTTAGAAATCATCTTTATAGCTTTCAAGTATTAAATACACCGACCTTTTGGCATAGATTTCTACCTTCTACTCTAGGACATGCTTATTCGAGAACTGAAACTTGACTACATGAGTTCTACAATCAATAGAAGCATAAGAAGCGTGCAACCAATCCATCCCAAGGATGACATCAAAACCTAGAATATCAAGCTCTACCAAGTCAACAAGAGTAACTATATGGATAAGGAGACGGGACACTTACTATAAACCCTCTTAGCCATAACAGAACCACCAACAGGAGTAAAGATAGAAAAGGGATCTAATAACACATCGAGAAGCACATCAAATCTCATAGCCATATATGGCATCAAAAAAGACAAGGTAGCACAGAATCAAGTAAAGTATGAAAACTTTCAACATACCGACAACCACATCGGGAGAACCCTTTTGTTCACCTCGAGTCTTGAGTGCATAGAATTGGTTTTGCTTGGGATCATTAGAACCCGAGCCGCTAAGAAGAGCTTGTTTGACCTCTCTTTCCTTAGCCTTAATCATTGGACAATCCCTCATTTTATGACCACTCTTTCCAAAACTAAAGCAACCATCAGTGCCGGCTAGACATTTACCCTCATGCTTGTTTCCACACCTAGCATAAGTAGGCAATAGGGAACCACTACAATTTTCTCTTTGAGGTTTAGGGTTAATCAGCCTTTCATTATTAGACCTTGGAGTAATATTAGAGGAACCTTGACCGGAGAACCTTTGTCAAAACCTTGAACGACCACGTCCACCGGACCTAGAGTATGAAAAATTTCCACCATTTGTTCTTACCCTCTTTGTTTCCCTACATCTCTCTTTGAGATTCTCTCAAATCTGTTGGGCATGAACCATGAGAAGAAAAATATCCAAACATAGTTGTACGACACTCTTTCACTACCGATTCGGAGACACCCAAAATGAATTTGCTCATCCTTGCCCTAGAGTCAGCAACTATAGATAGAACATATTTTGACAATTGAGTGAACCTCAAAGAATATTATTTCACACTCATAATTTCTTGTCAAAGATTGATAAACTCCAGAATTTTTCCCTCCCTCATCTCAAGAAGAAAGAACCTATGAAGAAAAGCAGAATTAAATCTTTTCCATTCTAGGGACCCACATCTACCGATCTTGCTTCCTTCCATAGGTTGAACCGAATTTGAGCAACCCCTTTAAGTTGATAAGCGGCCAATTCCGCCTTATCCACCGACTCACCCCCATGATGGCCAACACCTGTAGACCTCGTAAGTGAACTCTTGAGGATCTTCCTCATCTTTGGAACCATAGAAATCCAGAGGTTTCATCCTAGTGAATTCTCTCATTGTAGATGACGTTGTACCCATATTTAAGTTCACGGTTCCCTATTGGCTTGGGCTATCATGACTTGAGACAACACTTGAAAAGTCGTCCTAAACTCCGCATTGGTCTCTTGCTTGGCCAAAGGGTCAATCGGAGCTTGAGGAGAATCTCCTTGATCAACATTTTCTCCCTCGATCCTTCTAACAAAAGCCCTTATATAGTTGAACTCTATCACATTACTTAGAGCGAAGAAAGAAGTGGGGTTTCTTAATCATCTAATAGTCTCTCGTTCATTAATGTGGTTTGCTTCACACTTATGAACAAGACTCTACTAGACGTGGTTTTAAGAAATCCTAGAACCTTTCTAAGCCTTGCGCTCTGATTATAAAGTTTGTCACGACCCAGGGGTACCCCTAGATGTAAATAGGCGTACAAGACCTCGAGAAGCCTCATACATGCCACTTAGCTTTCATAACATAAGATAATAGAAATGAGCTGAAATTTAAAACATTTTCCATAACATCAATGTTTCATAACAAAAAGCGGAAGTCCATTACACTGTCTCAAAACTATCTAAAAAAATGAATATCTTGGGACACAGCCCATACTGTCATGTTCAAACATAAAAGAAAAAAACATAAGCGCCATGATGGCTAAATCCTCGAATGCTTAGAGGACTCACAATTTCAAGTATTGCCTCTACTAAGATCTTAGCCACGGGGATGAGAGTCGAGATCGTTGGACTCTACATTTGGGTAAAAAATGTAGGCAAGAGTATGTGTTAGTACAAAAATGTACTAAATATGATAGCTTGCATAAACATCAACATAAGCATAAGAGTTAAACAACATAAGTCATAAACCATTATATATACAAGTAAATCTCATCTTAAAATATACTTACGATAAATCCTTGAAGTAGCCTTGTTTCATCATAACCATGCTAACTTGATGTGAGAAGTAGTCAATTCTTAGTTGCTTTTATATCATGTAAGACACGTCATCTTTCCAATCCAAGCTAAGTCATTGTCCATGGAAGAGCACATCATCATGCCAATCCAACCTATCCATGGAAAGGTATCAACTCACCAATCCAAGCTACCATGAAAAGGTACCATCTCCTTCCCAATTAAAGCTACTATGAAACGGAATCATCTCCTTACCTATTAAAGCTACCATTAAAAGGCACCATCTCCTTATCGATTGAAGCTACTATGAAAGACATCATCTCCTTACCGATTCAAGCTACCATGAAAAGGCATCATATCATTACCGATTCAAGCTACCATGAAAAGGTAACATCTCACCAATCCAAGCTACCATGGATTACATTACCAAGTCAAGCTATCTATGGAGGTATCACATTACCAATCCAAGCTATCCATGAAAGTATCACATAACCAATCCAAGTTGGGTCTTAATATCATAACTCATAAATTCTTAAATTCAACTTAAAATCATTCAATATGAGAAAACCATTCACATTCATACATAAGCATTTTATATGGGAAATATCCCTTCCACAATAGTTACATGTAAATCATAAATTCATAATAGAAGTTTTACTCTCAAAGTCCTACATCTCGTAATTATCATATATTCTTCACTCTCAAGAAATAAATATCCTATTATCTCATAATTCTCAGTTTCAAAGCAATTCTAATCGTAATTCATCAATCCTATAAGGATATATCTAAACTCACAATTTCTCCATTCATGGCATCAAACCCAATAATATCAATTTCATCTTCCTAGACATGAGTTAGGGATGGTAAATGTTAATTCATCCTAAAAACACACAATACTCTCAATTCAATCATAAACAATCATAACCCAATCAATTGGATCAACATTCATTAGGACCCGCAACATTAGAAGATAACCCTAACTTAAATTGGGAAATTCTACTTTTTAATTGGGGAATCTTAGGGGCTCTATGGAATGAAGGATTACATCGATGAAAAGTCATCATACCTTGATAACAAAGTCCACAAATGCTTGAGGAGTGAAGACTTGACCTTGATCCTAGCTTGAACTCTTGCTTCTTCTTCTTCAAGTTCTAGAGAGAGAAATATTTTAGAGGAAGACTTTGGGAATTCTTTTGGGGTTTTGATATAATAACTTGAATGGGTGATTTTTTGGGTTAAAATAATTTATATAGGGTTCCTAGGATTGGGTAAAATGGCATAGCTTCAATATAATTAAAATCGAAAAAGACCCATTTAGCCTCTTAACTTACTGAGGACTGCCCCATCACCACGTGGGGCTCCATGAGCCGTGGTGTCTACTACAAGCCATGGTGCCATTAGTGGTCTTGTACCAGTATCTTGAATTTCCATAACTTTCTCTCTTAAAATTAAGGACCACAATCCCTCCCATGGCCCGTGGTGGCCTTCACGATCCGTCTAGTGGCTCGTAGAGAGGGTCTTATTCAAGGCAGATCCTAGGGGCTCACTTCCTCACCTCCACGCCCCTCACCATGACCCGCGGTCCCCACCACGGGCGTCAAGGTGGTCGTGGGAGATAAGCATAGCTTGGTAGCTACTGTCAAGGACCATGGGCACCACCACGAGTCGTGTGGAATTTTGTGGAGGGTGCCAAGGCTATATTTTCTTATTCTCGACTTGACACTTAGCCACTCACTTAGAGTACTAGATTTTGAGGTGTTACACATACATTGTCTCATATTCAAATTATTTTGCTTAAATATGTATCTAAGTGTCTTGTGATTCGTGAATTACCTCAGATGGCATACCATACAATTAGTGATATTATAACTTCAATGCAAAAAACTATTATTACTATCTTCAAATAACGGGTCAAGTGTTTATTCGGGTGGTTCTTACTGAACATCACACATTCAAGATGCAGAATAACATGCCCACAAAGCTTAAGGATTTGGGTAATTCCACCATTGAATTTACTATCAGAAACCAAGTTACGGTTAAAGCATTCTACAATATGGGTGCTAGTATAAACCTTATTCTATTGTCATAATTCAAAATGTTATGGTTAAGAAGAATCCCCCCCCCCCCAATTATTTTATAATTAGCTAATAGAGCACTTGATTGATGTAAGTAGGGTTATTGATCCTGCGAATCTCATCACATTAGATTTTGAGTCAAATTCATAAGTTCCATTTATTTTGGTATGTTTGTTCTTAGAAACAACGATAGTTTTAATTGATGTAAAAGCGAGGTAGTTGACTACGATAGTCCACAATCAAGTAGACACACTAAATATGTGCAATGCTCTCAAAATACCTACATTTGATGAGGAGATTTTCATGGTTACTGCTGTGGATTTCAACTCAGAGCTACCACTTATCATTTCCATTATCCACTTGAAAATCTCTAAGTGTGAATGTAACACCGCAAAAGGGCCTAGCTAAGATTAGACTAGGAAGATCCTAGAAAAATCCAAAGTTCGTAGATAATGAAAGTATGGCTCGTTAAAAGGGTCTATAGATGGGACTTCAAAAAATAGGAATTTAAGCCTGAGATCGACAATCTAGGTTAGTGGACCTTAAATCTTTCTACACGCCATAAATTAGGGTCGCAGATCCATTTTCAAAACTTGGAAATTTACTTGAACATAACGATAAAGTCTATGGGTTGTGGATGGTGTTACGAGTTGTGTAAGGTCTAGTTAAACAAAGTCTTGAAACGACATAATTTTAGAACCCCAACCTAACTTTACAAGTTATTAGTACATATCGTAGAAAGAAACTATAGATCGTAAAGAGGGTCTCGTGGTTTCAAACTCCAGAACCTCAGATTTCCAAGCCTGTCTTCTACGATCAGAAAAAATAAGTCAGAATATTTACTACAAGACGTAGATTATTTTGGTTGTTCAAAGTTCAAAAACTCAGAATCATCATTTGATTTCTATGGGCATGGTTCAACGGTCTATATATGGGACTACGATCCGTGGATAATCCTCGTAAATGACCTCTAACTATTTCTAATGAGGAACATTTAAGTCTTTCACACTCTTTTAATTCCTATAATACGTTTTTTTGCACTTTTATCAGTGCGATTAAGTGATTCCTAGTGACCCTAACATCTAATTCTCTCCTAACTCTCCCTAAAAAAATATATTCTCTCTCAAGTCTTCTCTCAAACCAAGAACTAAGGTTCCAAGCTTCAAGTCTCTGTTCTAAGAATCAAGCCAAAGTTTCTACTCCAAGTCTGTGGGATTTAATCAATGAATATCCCTTCACCCATTGAGTACCAAAAAGACCCCTCCCCCCCTCCCCCAATTCTTCAAGTTTATGATTTCGAGAAACCTTGGGTTTCTGTGATCATCATTGGGTTCTTGATGAATTTCATTTATTCTTCATGATTAGCCTTTAATTCCATGATTTTAATTGTAATTCTATATTTCAATGGTATTTTTATGAACCCATAGGATACAAGTATTTTTGTGATTTATAATTATGCTAGTTCAGATACATGTCTTAGATTATCATGATTTAGATACTTTCAGATAAAGTATCTCTCATATTATCTTCAGTTATCATGATTTATGAGCTACTTAGTATTTATTAGTTATTAGTATGAGTCGGTATTATAAGATTATTATTATTTCCAATTTATATGCATGTTTTCATGGGAGTTATATTTAGCATTGAGCAGTTTTTGGGATGAAGGACTATGATCAGCGTTCATGAACCTTTAGTAGAAATCTCGAAGTCCTAGAACTACTTGTCATCATAAGATTAATCTTTATAGACTTTAGCTTAGTGAATCCACATTAACTCTTAGGTCCCTTACCCTTGCAAGTATTGGACACTCTAACTTCAATGTGTGGGTAGTACACTAAACTCCATGTTGTATCTCATATGGTTTATATCAGTTTTAGTATCTCACAACCAGACTTTTAATTCTTTCATAACCTTATACCTATGTATCTCAGTTTCATGTTGTTTTTACTTGGTCATTATATCAACATATTTTACATATTCATCATTTTTATTTGCCATGCTCATTATGCACTATCTTACATACTCGCTACATACAAAGTACTTAACGCATACTTTTTACATATATTGTGTGATAATATAGGTTATAACATTCAATATCCAGTCTCCTTTTAAAACTATCTATAATCAACTAAATTCAATATCATGGTGAGTCCTTATTCTTCAAGGATGGTGTAACACCTCGGGTCCAAGGAAATGAGACCTATGGCCATGGTCCACGATCTGTCGATGTACCCACAGTACGTAAGTGAGTTCCCATTGTTGGGGTCCAAGATTTACGGGTCTATGATCCCACCCAAGACTGACCAGTACGGTCACCGTAAGTCTAGCCGTTGGTGAGAATTGATAGTTATTTGGAAATAAAGGATGTTGGGTCAACATCAAACGATCATATCTTTTAGCACAAAATTAATTAAATGGTCCATGACATATCAAATAATTGAATCCTCTTTTCAACGCCACCAAGTTTGCTGAAATCCAAGCTTGGAGTAAAACGTTATGCTTATTTCAGTAGAGCCCTATTGGGCAGGGCCACCAACCACGACCCAGTTGACGGGAAGTGGTTCAAACGATGGCCCGTCAGTCCTACCTTGAATAGCCTTTGTCAGCTTTTAGGTCAGGATCATTTTGGTCCTTTTTCATATGCATTACACACTTAAACTACGTTGTTTGATGCCTAAACTACGGCGTTTAACTCAGTCTAAACCTAATAATCTAGTCAGAATCTACCCAAAACCCTCATTCCCTTAAAATCACCCAACTTGGAGAGAAAAGAAAAGAAAGAGGCGACCAACTCTCTCAAGAACAAAAAGAAGCATCCTTCAAAGTTCAGCCCTGGAATCCAAAGGATTTCTCCGTACATTTTGTCACCAGGTATTATTTCACTAGTGGGTTCCTTTCACCAATTAGGTCCCTATAATTTTCTTAGTTCTTCAGATTCAGACCTAGGGTTTCTAGATTTTCAACATTTATTGTAATTATGATTCCTTTGATCTAAATAACTTGTTTCTTGATAGTTTAGTATAATTCCATGCATATCACTCAGAACCCTAGCTTGTGTACATTTATCCTAGTTCATGAGTTATATTTTCTAGGCCATTCAAACAGAAATTCATGCTTCAGATTTTGAATGTCATGTTCTCAGTATATAAATGTTGCATTCTCAGTTAGCATGTTAGTAATTTGATCTATTCAATATTTAGTGCATTTTAGTTATATGAATATTAGGAGTAGACTTAGCACCGAGTTGGACTAGGGTTCAACGTTCCCTCAAAGTCCCAGAAGTACATGCATGTGTAGGTTGATTAGTCCCCTTAGTTGGGCATCACTTTTAGTGATCACGCCATATTCATGCCCCAATATCCCTTGAAAAGTATATTGGGTCCTCTTGCTGGAGCGTATACATCATAATCCATGTTTAGCTCACGTGGTTTATGTCGGTTAATAGTAGCTCCCACATTTAGACTCTTAGTGCATTGACTAGGTTTTCAGTATTTACATTAGTACACAGTTCAACATGTTAACATTCATGATTAGTACTTGGTCATTGCGTTCAGTTTAGTTTGCAGTTATACTTGAGTACATATCTATATCCTTTTTCAGATTATATCATTGCTCAGTTATGCATTGTTCAATTTATTTATTTTATTCGGCTTAGCATATTTATATCATGCATGCTCAGTACATTCCAAGTATCGATGCACTACATTCTTTCATGATGTAGGTTCAGACACTCAGCATCCATATCACACTTAGATCGATTCTCGATTCGACTTCAGCAGCTTCAGTGGTGAGTCCCCATACTTCAAGGACAATAGACGTGTTTTCTATTTTAACCTTTATTTCTAGTTTTCAATTTTTTTAGAGTTAGTTGGGGGCATGTCCAAGCAACTTAGATTCAGCTAGAGTTGTACGTGTTGTTTCAGTCATCACTAAGCTCTTGTTTTGTTTTACATATTCAGACCAGTTGGGTTTTCCCCATTTCAGATATCCACTATTTTTAGATTCCACATAATACATGTTTTACTTAGTTATTCTCAGTAAGCTTGATATATGTCAGACTCAGAATTAGCTTGGGGTCACTTGTGATCCTAGGTCCTGTATTATGTCTAGGTGGTAGCCTCGGGGCGTGACAGATGACATTTATCTTTCTTTCTGTACTTATTCTCAATTTTCATGTATTAGAGTTAGCTAGGCATTTGTCCTAGTGACTCATCTAGTAGAGGTTTTCCAGACTATTAGTTCATATTCAGCTTATGGTATTAAAATGTCGTCTATTTGAACAAATATATTACTTTTAGACTTTACTTACGGATTCATCATTTTTCCCGTCTTATTATGTGAATCTTGGTGTCATGGCATGTCATGAGGTTAGCTTGGGGTCACTTAAGGCTCTAGGCACTATGTCATGTCTAGCGGATAGTCTCAGAACATGACAAACTTGGTATAAGAGCATTAGGTTTGAGTGTCTTGGGTTGTCTAAAAGTTATGTTAAATAGAGTTTTGTCCATGGGTATGAAGCATGCCACATCTATGAATATGATGCTATAAAAGTTTTTTAGAAAATACTTCACTTCTTTCATACTTTTAATCATACGATAGAGTGCAACTCTAAGTCTCATTAACTCGTGATTTGCACGTTTACAACCTCATGCCTCCCGAAAGAGCTTATGTCCAAAGAAACATAAAGAAGCAGCATCAAGCACCTCCAACTCCCACAGACCCTTTGGCTGAACAAGTCACTAATGTTGAGTTTAGAGCTACATTTCAAGTGCTAGCCTAAGTTATAATTGCTCAGGACCAGTGGCAGAGCCAGAATTTTCAATAAGGGGGTTCAAAATTCGTAGATATAGACAGACGGAGTAGCCGAAGGGGTTCGACATCTACTATATATACATAAAATATTATTTTAACCATGTATAAATAGTATAATTTTCTGTCGAAGGGATTCGGATGAAGCCCCTTATACCAAGGTGACTCCGCCCCTTCTCAGGACCACCGAAAAGTTATGGCTCCACTAAACCACAATATGGACACGACTATAACTAAAGTCTAGGGATTTACTTAGATGAACCCTCTAGACTTTCATGGTATTAAAGTGGGAGAGGATCCACTAGAGTTCATTGAGGATGTATAGAAGATTTCTAAGATTATGGGTGTCACTCTAGTCGATAGTGTCGATTTGGATGCTTGTCAGTTGAAGGGAGTGGCTCAAATTTAGTTTAAGCAATGGAAGGAGGAAAGGGTTGTTAATGCAGGCCCATTGGACTAGGAAAAGTTTAAAATTGTTTTCATGGACATTTTTATTTCCGCTTGAGATGAGGGACTAAGGTCCAAGAGTTCATAAATCTAAGGCAAGGTAACATGACACTAACAAGGTACTCTTTGAAGTTTACTCAACTCTCTAAGTAAGCTCCAACTATGGTGGACGAATCTAAGGTCCACTTGAATAAGTCTGTCTCCGATGTTTCTAAAATGGTTTTAAAGGAGTGTAAGGCCGAGATATTAATTAAGGAGATAGATATCTCTAGGTTGATTACTCGTGCTCAATGGATCGAGAAGGAAAAGCTTAAGGAGAGTGTTAGGGATAACGAGAGGGCAACATTAGACAGTGTGAACTACTCTCGTAAAAAATCAGGAGGTGGTAGTTGATCTCAGTTTCATCATAAGTACTCAAGCCCAACCTCATCTACTACTAGTACTCCAGTGCCTATGTTTAACAACGATAGGATGTCAGGCTCTAAGTCAAAAGGCGATATTTTAAGTGGATGCATTTTCCCCACTTTCTAGAAGTGTGGTGAGAACCATAAGAGAGAGTGTATGACTTGTCGCTTACTTAGATATGGTGCTTGTCCCTCGAAGCAAAGGTAAAGACCAAGACGTTGGGGATTCTGAATCTGTACGCACTTTTCTCAAGTCGAACGGCTATAGATCATGGCCCAATGAGAAAAGGGTTAAACTTATACTTGCATTAACCTAATCTACTTGGATCCCGAATTCCATTCCATTAAGGTATTCATTCCCTTCATGTAAAGGAAAGTTCAATAGAAGTCATCTCTCTGACACGGGTTGTTCTTTCTACCTAAACTTGAGGCTTTTTTCATCAAAGATAGGTGTGATCTAACTTTCTCGTTAAACCCCTGGTGGGTGTTTTGGATGTGGTAAGAAATGTCACAAATTAAGGGATTGACCATTGTCCATAGGCAAAGGCAGGGATGTTCGTCAGAAAACCCAGTCGAATACTTCAATTACTCCAACAGGTCGCCCAACTCAATAGGGTATCTCACCTAGCACCGGTGGCGGACAACATCAAAATAGATTTTATGCTCTTCAGACTTGACAGAATCAAGAGTGTTCCCCTAATGTAGTCACTAGTATGTTATGTTACCTGTCCATTAGTTTGATGTTTATGCCTGTTAGATCCAGAAGCCATACTTTCTTTTGTGACTCCTTATGTTACAATTAAATTTGATGTCAGTCTCGAAATCCTATTAGAACCCTTATCGGTCTCTACTTCTGTTGATGAATTAGTTCTAGCTAAACGAGTATACAAAATTGTTTGATCTCCATTTTTCAGAAATTCACCTCAATTGATCTAGTAGAGTTAGACGTGATAGATTTTGATATCATTCTTGACTTGGACTAGTTACATGATTGTTATGCCTCAATCGACTGTATTAATTAGAGTCGTCAAATTTCAATTTTTGAATGAACCAGCCATTGAATAGAAGGGTAGTACCTCAATACATATAAGTCACTTTATCGCTTGCCTAAAGGCCAGAACCATGATTTCTATGGGTTGCATTTACCATCTAATTCGAGTTAAGGATCCCGTTCTGAAGCTCCAGCTCTTCTATCACTTTCTGTAGTAAATGAATTTCCAAAAGTGTTTTCCAGATATCTTTCCCGAGTCCCGAAAGAGAGATTGACTTTAGAATAGACCTTCTTCCAGATACCTAGCCTATCTTCATCTGTTTTTTAAGATAATGGCCCACCTTCTTCCAGAGACCCAACCTATCTCCATCTTGTTTTTTACAAAATGTCTCCAGCCGAGTTTAAGGAGTTGAAAGATGAGTTAAAGGACCTTTTAGATTAAGGTTTCATCAAACCCAGCATCTCTCCATAGGGTGCTCCAATTTTCTTTGTGCGTAAAAAGATGTTGCATGCTTCTTAAGTCACTTTATGCACTTAAACAGAAGTCTAGACAATGAAACATAAAGTTGACTATTGCTTTAGGCCCTTCTGGTTTCTCTCGAAGTCATCATAACTTTTACCTCTTCGCCAAAAAAGACAAAGGAAGATTGGTGTTGTTCTCATCTGTGTAGATGATTTTCTCATTAACAGGAATATGCCGGATTCATATAACAGGACACAAAGATATATGCCAGAAGTATTTCACGATTAAAGACGGGTGAATTGAGATATTTTTTAAGGTTTGAGTTTGCCAGGAATAAGAGTGGTTTTGTTATGCACCAAAAGGAAGTATTCCCTAGAGTTGATAGCTGATATGGACCTCTTAGGTGCCAAGCATGTTGGTTCACCTATGAAATTGAATTCTGACCTCATTATTGTTGTCGTTGATCAGCTTTTGGGAGACACTAATGATCAACTCTTGACCGATCCTACCCGTTTTCAGAAACTCATTGAAGGGCTCCTATATTTGACAAACACAAGACCATATATAGTTTTTTGGTTCAATGTCTGAGACAATTTATGCAAGCTCCCAACACTTCTCACATGGATGCAACCATTTGAGCAGTGTAGTATATCAAACAGGCACCTAGTCTAGGTGTGTTCTTGTCTGCTGTTGACTGTTGCAGCTTGGTAGCCTATTGTGATGTTGATTGGGCATTCTGTCCCAATACTAGAAGGTCAGTGTCAGAGATATTTTATTTTCTATGGCTCTTCCGTTATGTCTTAGAAGCCTATGAAACAACCACTATATCTAGAAGTTCGACTGAAGCAGAGTATAAAGTTTAGGTTTTCTTGTTGCTTAAGTTGTATGGTAGCTGGTTTGTTCAAGGAACTGAATGTGTGTTTGAAACTGTATGTTCATGTGTACTATGACAGCAAGTAAGCCATTCAAATTGCAGCAAATCCAGTATTTCATGAGTATACAAAGCACATAGACATTGATTACCATTTTATCTTAGGAGAAAGTGCAACAATGTTTAATTGCTACATCAATCTCTTCACAATTGGAACTATCAACTATTTTTATCCAAACAACTGTATCAATCTCAGTCACTATAAATCACACAATACAACAACAACAACAACATACGTAGTGGAGTCTGGGGAGGGTAGGACGTATGTGAACCTTACTCCTAATTTTGTGGGGTCCACAGCTCAAAGAAGTTCCGAAGCAGGGTTGAAAGAAAAATACAACAACAAAACACAAAACATATGCAGCAACAGAGTGTAGAAATCCAGTTTAACACTATTGCTTTTAGAGTGAAAAGAAGGAAAAGTTGTTTTAAGTACCTGGGATTGAAGATAAAGGATGGTATTAGGCTGAAGGCTTAGTTAATGGCCACATACATATGTGCAGAAGACCATGATTCATCTCCTTTGCAGTGTATCACTCAGTTTTGCATTATTACATGCGAAGCTGTGACTCGAGGCTCTCCATACTTAAACCTATATATATTAGGATACTTTAGCATTATTGTTTGGGAAAGAGCAACCAAAACTAGAAATGAACCCCATAAGTTGAGGACTGACATGATTGTTGAAAAGAGCAACCAAAATTTCAAAATGAACTCCATAAGTTGAGAAAGAAATAATATACAAGAAAGAGAGAGAGACAAGACATAGCAAAAACCAATACATAGCACGCATGCCCCAGATAAACGAGTTATGAAACCTCATAGAGTATATTGTACACCGTACACTATAGATCTACAGGCATGTTCTGTATCAGTTGTGCCAACAAAGAACAATACCTAAAACATGCTGACACTTGGAGGTCGCAAGTTCGAAACATTCGGGGTGGCTCAGTGGTTTGGGCTTGAGATTTTCATGTTGGAGGTCTCAAGTTCGAAACCCCTTGCCAGCGAAAGCAAGGGTTTGCCTTCTGGGTCGAGCTTGTCTCACTGGGCTTGCCTAGTCCGGGTTACCTCTCCTATGTGGTTTGCGAGCTATTGCATAGGAGCGGGGGGTTTAAAATGTGCGCACCAAAGAGTAGCGGCTACGGGTTTCCCTTGTCATCAAAAAAAAAAGAAAAAAAAAAGGACATCATTAGGATTATCTGTGGATACATTGAGCTGCTATATTTATGCTTCAACAAAACAATACCTAAAACATGCTGACATTGAACTAAGCACTAAAACAGCCTCCCAACCGCCCGCCTTTGCTTATCTTACTAGTAGCTCTATCTATTGGTATCAGCCAGGGAACTCCCTCTTTGCGAGCTACTTACTTTATCTGAACCCTCTACAAATGTAAAAGGTGATGCTTCAGGTGGAAGCAAGAATAATTGTTTACTATGGCGTTGTTGCAACATCTGAACTGTCCGTCATGAAAAGATGTTATAAGTGATTGGCTATAGCAACTACTCTACTAAGAGATTGCTTGATAATCTATTTAGCCTTAAACTAGACATAGTAGGTGCATTGATGTGAGACCTGTTTAATGTTATTAAACAGGATCACTTAATACGTTAAGTTCCGTAGTTAATGGTAAGCGAATTTCATGCAACACAAATTTGACTCACCGTATAAAATGTATATTAAAGGTAATATAAGCTATTCTCCAACCATAAATAAAACTACTAGTATAAATAGGTAATATCAACATGGTGATCCATCCATACATCTGCATCATCTATGAGCGCCAAGAAATGTTGTTTCCTTAATACATACCTAGCCAAGTTGATAACGAATAGAAGGAGCAGTACATGACGAAATCTTCACAAAAATGTTCCTATTACAGAAATCTTCACATCAGAGTGTCTTCTCTAACTTCAATTAATGAACATTCTACCATCAAAAAATATTAGAAGAGATACCAAAAGCCCAAGGATTGAAAAAGATACATTTGGAAAGGAAATCCTAGTAGTATACAGGACAACTGTAACATAGTTCTATAATAAAGTAAGTTGTTTAAGCAAAAGCTTCAGTTTACTACTCATCATTAGGTATAAAACACAATGAATGCACCTTAACCTTGCTCAATTGTTTCCCAAAATATCTATGCTTACTTCACTAATGAGAAGGATGAGTAATTTCATCTTCACTAGAGCATGACACTAATTGTCACTACCATTTCTATGCTTGCTTCACTAATGAGAAGGATGAGTATCTTCATCTTCACTAGAGCATGGCATTAATCGTCACTACTATCCAAGCTAGGTAGAAAGCTTTTGAAAGTAAAATATCCAAATATCATGTTCAGATTCAATATACTGTCACTACTATCTACAAGTGAATTCCTAGCACTTCATTAAGACAGAGCTGATTTTCAAGGATTGTCGAACCATCAGCTACTTAATCATGATAATCATCTGCAGCTAGCCAAAGACATTCACCATTTTACAAAGACTAGTCATAGAATTGGCCTAAGCTTTAGGCAAAGACTCCCAGAAAACAGAGTGTAATTGCAGGCCAAAGACATTCACTATTTGTTATGCTTGTAGTTTTCATGATTTCAAAAAATTTTGCAGGATATCTTTCCCAGAAAGCAGAGTGTAATTGCACCCTTACCTCTTTTGGGTAAATTTAACATTTTAACTATTATGCCTCAACTAATCTAGATTAGCCATAAGCCATAGAAATAGAATCTTTTGGCATGAAAATGGTGGATTATTAAATGAATGTTCACCTCAATAATGCACAAACAAATGTTTAATATACAGATAAACCAACATGGCTACACGTGAACACTACCACACGCACCACCAAATATTAGCAATACAAGGTGATCCAGATATGAAGTAGGTAGCAATGCGCAACAGCAAGGATACAGAATAATACAAATCTTCAACTAAAACTAATCCAATTTAAGCAAAGATGATGACCATAAGAGTGTTCTGTACTCCATTCATAGAAGAGTAGTTAATTTGTTAAACTTACTTGCGTTCAAAAGACGCCTCTTCTACATTCCAGCATCTGCTGCTTTTCACGTTTCCCCAACCAAACTTTTATACAGCTATGCCCGTTTCTCAGAGGAAAAAAGTAACCTAATATCATACTGCAATTCATATGAAATAAGAAACAGAACAAAATTGGCTGAATAGAAATGGACATTTATAAGATAAGGGCATCATAAACTCTAACTCTCATAAGCAGAATGATATATCAGTACAGAGAAGAACTGTTCCATATCCCTAAACGGAATTAACAAAAAAAAAAAATCTAAACACTGTAGAACAAGGCTATGAAAAGAGAAAAATAAACCAGATTTCTATAGCTTCCCATGGGCAAAACACCCAAATCAACCAAAGATTCAGGGAATTTACAGGACTATCCCTACACACAAATCCTCTATTCCTGTGCTTCTACTTCCTTCCCCTCTTTGGGGTAGCCTTCTTCGCCGGCGACTTCACATTCTTCGCAGGTGCCTTCTTAGCCGGCTCCTTTTTGGCAGGTGTTGCCTTTGGTGCAGCTTTCCGACTTGGAGTCGTTCTGGTAGCCGTCTTTGCAACCTTAGCTGTCGTCGTCTTAGCCTTCAGATTTGGTTTGACCGCAGCCTTGGTTTTCGCAGGAGCAGCCTTAGGCTTTACAGCAGCTTTGGGCTTGGCAGCAGCCGCTGCTTTGGGCTTTGCCTTAGCAACCGGCTTAGCCTTGGCAGCAGGTTTGGCCTTGGCAGCGGGCTTGGCCTTGGCAGCAGGTTTAGCCTTGGCAGCGGGTTTTGCCTTGGCAGCAGGCTTTGCCTTAGGCTTGACGGCGGCTTTAGGTTTCGCAACAGGCTTGATCTTAGTCTTAGCAGCGGGCTTCGACTTTGCTGCAGCAGGCTTCTTCTTCGCCGGGGCAGCAGCAGCAGCAGGCTTAGAACCCGATGGAAGCTTGTAAGAGTTCTTAACTTTCACCAGCTTCTCAGAAGCAACAAACTTCTTCAACTGGGTAAGTAACAATTTTTTGAAATTGGATGGAAGATTCTTATGCTTTTCCTCAATGAACTTGGTAATAGCGTGCTGGCTGGATCCAGTTCTCTCCTTCAATGTCACAATCGCATCCTTAATCATCTGCACGATACAATCCAGAATCAACTTCAATACACATTCAACAAAGCACAAAAGAATTCTATAATCAAGTATAATTCACATCACAAAACTGAAAGTTCAATTTTCAATTACCTCAAAGTAAGGAGGATGAGTCGGAGGAGCGCTTTTCTTCCTCGGCGCAGCAGGCTTCTTCGCCTTAGTCTCTTTCTTTGCTTTCCCAGACTTAGCCGGAGGGTTTGCCTCATCCTTGACAGTTTCAGGAGCGGCTTGCTCTTCAACAACCTCGTTAACGATGACTGGTTCTTCAGTGGCCATTTCTAAGCAAAGAAACGAAATTCCCAAATAGGGAGAGAACTAGGGTTAGGGTTTAGGAAGAAAGGAGGCACAAATGGGGAAGAGAATTGGATCTGCTTGCGTAGATTCTGCTGAGATTTCTCTCTTTGATGTGAATAATCCAGGGAAAATGAGAAGGCTTAAATAGTGAGAGGAAAAAGAGTCATATCCATAAGCTGAAATCTGATTGGTGGAGAGCCATTTGACGCGGATTCATAGCTTTCTGAAATTTTAAATATAGGCCGTTAGATGTAACTTTTATCAACGGTATTGACTAGTAGGCGACCAAGACAAGGATTGGGTATAAAAAATGGAATGCAATATTCAACTTGTTGGAGGTGTGCTTCTATGCTCAATTGATCTGGAAATAACTTGACATATACTTGATGGATTTGAGTGAAATTTTTTTCATCGTGTATGAAATTTCGTAAGGTTATATTTAGAGTGCTTATTTGGATTATTTGGATGAGAAATCTGGGAGATAATTCGTTTGGAATAGCAAGGGGTCATTTCAATGATTTTCTTGGAGTGTTTTGTGGTATTTGATCATTTTACGGAAATTCTTTCGATTAAACTCAAATTTTTTTGTACAATTTGATAGTAGACAAACAGAGGAGTCCGTAGAATCAAGAATCACAAAAATCTAACTAGATTTGACCATCAAATCAATGGTTCAATTGTCATTGAGGATGAACACACCAAAAAAGTATTTCTAGTCTTTCTAGTTTTGAGCATAGATCAAATGTGTAACTTTCTTGACAAATCCCATTTGTTTTTAAGATGATTATCATCCATGTAATTGTTATGATTGAGTGTAGTATAGTTGTATCAAAATCGCAATATGAAAGTTAATATGGGATTTATGAAATGATATATAAAATTGTCATAGTTTTACATGCTACAAACTTCACTACTCTATTATTATCTTGAGTGATGTCACATTTGATTAGTACATGAGTTTTCTAGTATGATACATAATTCAGTGTTGTAATAGAGCAAAAATATTATTAGATGTTTCCTTTTTCATTTGATAAGTCCATTGTTGTTAGTTTTATTTAATATAGGAAGCATGCTCTCAAATCAAAGAATTGTTTCATCATTACTCTTTGCTATAGTTGTTACTACTATGTCTTTGTCTTGACTTAATCTCATAAGCAATAAAATCATATAAGAACTAAATCTAGAGCAAAATCATTTAATTTTACACTTCAAAATCATAGGTTGAAGGCTTAAATTACATGGATAATCATTGTAGATGACCAAATTTGAGTTTAGAAGGCTTGCCCCAACTTTAATAGTGATACCTTTCAAAAGTCTCATCAAATCAATCTCAAAGCACCAAAAAATATCGGAATGAAATAATTTTTGAAGTTTCAACCTCTATACTTGCCCAGCGCAATCACTACAAGAGGTCGTATGATTGTGAAGGGCAATCAACCGAGCCTCTTTTGCGAATGTGACTAGTTCCTCGCAAATGCAACGCCTAAATTTCTTTTGAAATGCGATCATGATCCAATGTTTTACAATCATGAAGCATTGTTATGCATCAAAAACATGTTTGCATTGTCCATTTTCTGTTATCTTGTTTCAAAATTCACCAAAATCCCTTAAAACAAGTCTCATATAATTATTTAAACTTGTACAAAATCTCGTATACTAAAACAGGGGATCAAAACTCAAAACTAAGATTCGAGTCATTACATTATCCATAACTTAATATACATTCATCCACGAACATGCCCAAAAGTATTTCAAAACTATAAAACAATTGCAAACACTTGATATGCTTATTTCTGGGAGGACCTTCTACAATTAACCTTTACAAAACGTATTAATAAAAAAATATTCATTTTTTTCTTTGGAACCTTATCTCATATGTTTGTATTTCCATTATTCGCATCTAAAACTTCATCAAACATCTAATTCTTATTTAACTGAACCTCTCTAACACTATCTATTTTGTGTGTTGTTGTTTCAAAACTCACCCAAAATATCATGGTTTCAACCTCAACCCTAAAATGATATTTAAAACTAAAAATTAAGATTCGGGTCGTTACATCAACTCATATAAACACATATATGAAAATCAAAGCTCAAATCTAATATCCATGTCATGTATAGGTTATCCCCACTCACATTACAAGTGAAATACAATACATAAGTTTAAAATTTCTGTTATTGTAGTCAAAGTCTTAATTTACCTAGATTAAAGTAAGCTTTTAACCTTTCTTGATCGCCTTCCCATGCCCAAACACATTCAAATGGCTCAAGTATAGCCAAAATAATATTCCATTATATTATACGAAGTTAAGGAATCAATTCTCATAATTTAATATGTGATTTAGGTCAAACTCGACAACAATCAAACTTGAGCTCCTGATTAAAATTAATATTGGTTTTAAAATTGGGTTAATATTCATAACCTTGTGAGTCGAAATATATACTTATATTCTCAATCCGACATCTAATAGACCTTAAATACACATTCTAGAGCCTACGGAAAATACTCTTAAACATTAAAATAATGATTAAAGACTTAAATTTATGGATAATCATAACATATAAGTAAATCCAAGCTTAAGAGAGTTACCCACATTAGTTGGTGATCTTATCACCATACCTCTAATATAGGGCAATTCATCCTCAATGACCCTATCAATCGACTATGGCATCTCACTCTCTACCCTAGCCGCTCTCACATTTGTAGATTGTACAAGGTTTCTTATTTGGTATATCATGTCCTAGGTCAAGGGGGTCGGGAAACATGAATGATATGCAACAAGACACTCTGCTCTCTTCTATTAATGGACTCATTAATGGATACCCCCCTTGTTTTTGTTTGGAGGGAGAGGAGGAGGACATTATCTCTCAGACTCTGTATCAGAAGTTACAACTCTCTTGCCCTTAGCTCTGGACATTTCCTACAAGCCACCACAATCCAAAAGTGTTCTGAGGATCGTATACAGAGAAAGCAATTCAGCTAATAGGTTAGGCGAGCTCAGATGAGCTCCTCGAAGTTGGCGGACCACAATTTAATTTAAATCATGCATGAAAGGCGGAGTCATATCCAATTAGGCGATCTGTTGAGTTAGATTTGACGGACTAAGACAAGTCCGCCAAAAGTGACAATGCAAAATTAAAAGGAACATGAACAAAGGACAATGTCTACTCCCAATTGGCGATACGCCGAGTGGGTTTTGGCGAGCTAAGACAAGCATGTTGAATGGGATAGTACTATCTTCACATATTCAAGCACATGAGCGGTCTAGGACTTACTCGGTGATTTGTCTAATCACCTTAGCCAGTTAAGACAATCCCGCCGAACATGTAACTTTTAGCTTAATGTCTATTTTTCACATTTTCAACACCAATACATAACAATACTCAATACCCAAGTAGTTCTACAGTGTACCCACATGTTTTACTACCCATAAGTACTCATATTTCCCCCATATTTCACAAAGTACTGCCCAATTGACAATTTTCCCTTAAGAAAGTTGTCACTCTATCTTTCATTGAGCAAATACAAGTCTTCGGGGCAACACTGGCTAATTAGACTTCACTCATACTTAATTCAAGCAAGACCTAGTACCTTTAATGATTCAATTTCATATATACACCCTTACAATCAATTTTAACAATTTCAAGTAAAAAACCAACTATCTTAACTTAAAGGAACAGTTCAATACGATGCATATATCACTACCCATACAAATTAACCAACAAGATCAATGATATTACTAAGCCCACACCATAAGCATCAAATTTATCATAAACAACAATGTAGACCCCGAAAACCAACCTCTAAGATGAAAGCTAGGCACAAAATCGAGTAAGAAGGATCTCGGATTGAGAATCTAATAGTCCAATACACGCCAACCAAGTGAAATCACACAACATAGGCACACAAACACCAAAACAAATGTATGGGGAGTAGAGAAAGAAAATGAGCTCAAAAAGATAAAAGATTTTATTTTAGAACTTGAAAGACTTTTCACCTATTTAACTCAGGCACACTTGGAAGACTGTGACTAATGTCACCAAACGCATTTGGTGAATCACCAAAAGAGCTTAATCCCTTCGATAAGTCCTGAGCGAGTACAAAACACAAATATCAATTTGGTGGACTCAATAGAGTTTGCTTACTGCACTTCGGTAGATCGCTGACTAGATCCCTATTCTTCGAAGTTGACAGTACCTTTTTTTTCTAAAGTTTCAACATAAAAGAAAAATATAAAGATGTCTACACAACGGTTTCAGCCCATCAGTGACAGGGTTTTGGCATCGCCAAAGTTTCCTTTCTTAATATTTCGATTTTTTTAACCTTCACTCACAACACACCTTATTGAAAGAAATAAAATAAACTTGGATTGCCTCCCAAGAAGCGCCTTATTTAGCATCGTGGCACGACACAATTCTAAATTCATTAACACTCATTTTTGGGATTTAGGATGGTGTCACTAAGCAATGTTCCCTTTTGTCTTGGATTAAGATGGGTGGAGGTATGATACATTTGAGTTTCCAACTACTCGATTGACATTGAACAAGAAGCAACCGTTTGAGTCAAGGTGGAAAAGTCATTATTCAAATCCTTCAACACCTTGTCGGACGCTTCAACCTTGTTGAAGATCTTTATTAGCATTTACTTGGTTTGGTTTCCTTCCATTCTATCTTGTTCCTTTGGTTTTGGGAGATCATGAGGTCGGATGTACCTATATTTTTCAACTTCCATATCTCTACAATCGCCACCTCGATCTCTCCAATCATTTTCTCAATCCTTGTTTCAATCTTGATTGCCACTATGTCTAAAGTAGTTAGGATGAGAACCCACTCACCCACCCCACCCACCCAATTAATTTTTCAAGCAGTTTACTTCTTCGTTGTATACGATGCCTCAAACTTGGCATCCTCCTAGCACTGCCCACTGCTTGTTCCAATTGTATTTACCCTTTTCACTCTACCTCCCATGATATTTTGGATAGAAAGTCGAGTTGAGTAATTGTTTTAGTCATATTTTCATCATGCGCATGATCCTTTTCCATTTGCTCGATGCACTTTTGTCATATCACCTAGCAAAAATATTGCCACATCAGATGATTGTCACATCATCCCATCTTAGATAAGTTGATCAATCAATCCTTTGCTGACTGAATCAAGGCTATGATAAAAGTATTGCAGAAGCAAATTGTCTGGAACACTATGTATTAGACATTGTAGAAGTAATTTCTGGAACCGGAACCATGTCTCGTGAAAAGGTTCACCTCCTACTCTTTTGAAGATCCATATGTTGTCCCTAAGCTTAACCATTTTTTAGGGAGGAAAGAATCTCTCTAAGAAAGAATCAGTCAATTCCTCCCAAAAAGTGATAAAATTGTTCAATAACTCAGCCAACCATCTTGTGGCTTCCCCCGTCAAAGAAAAAGAAAATAATCTCAAAAGAATCGACTTTCGTGAGATGTTTTTAAAGACGAATGGACAACATATATCCATAAAAATTTTGAAGGTATTCATGAGGGTCCTAGTGATCCAATCCTCTGAACATTCCTCTCTTTTAGAGCAGTTATAGTATTGTTTAGGTTACATGGAATATCACCCTCTCTGTTGTGGATGATAAACGGGTAGCTCCATAGGTTACATTGACATTCATGTGCATGTCATTTGCATCACTCGTATTATCGTTTTTCCTATAGTGACTATCATTGTCACTATCATTATCACTCATATTTAGACATGTAAATAAACAACACAAAGTACCAAACAACAATTTACTACAATTCAATAAGTTGACAAACTAATTTTGCTAATTGAATTCTTAGCCACCATTCCTCGGCAGCAGCACCATTTTTGATAATGCTCGAACTACTCTCAAAAACAAATTCAAAAAGTAAGCGGTCGTTATCAATAAAAATACTCAACCAAGGTCGGGGTCAAATCCCACGAGGAATGGTATAATGATAAGAATTCAACTAAAAAATTAAGAATGCAGACTTGTTTATTTTAGTAGGTAAAGACAAATGGGTGGATGATTCAACGAAATTTAATAAAGGAGTTTACTGTATCAACTATCACAACTAAACTAAACTTCGGAAATTCAAGTAATTAATAAATAATGATGTCACATGAGGGTAATCATGTTTTTTGATAGGATGGGTCATCTTTAATGACACTAATCTTCTTTCAATTTCATAGCATCAGTTCATAGAATCTCTTTTCAGTCTAATTTATGTGAATAAATAACTAACTCACTACCTAAAGATATCTCTCTTTCGAGCAGATATGGGGCAAATAGATCTGAATCATAATCCCTCTTTCAAGCAAACTATACAAATTAAACTAATTACTCACTCTAATCGATCTCTTTTGAGCATTAATCAGAGATAAAAGAAAAAGTATAACTTACAAAAATCTCATAGTGTAAGGAGTAAATTACATTATATCCCTACTTTTTCATCTAATTACAATAATCCCTTAATTTTACACATTCCGAATACATAACCCACAATGCAGATACATTATGTATCAAGTTGTTACGTTGAAAAGGGAGAAAAAACAACAAAAAATTCAAATTAAAATCTCATAAATTACGCTAACATGTTTCTTCTTACTGTCAATCAGTCATATACAATTCTTAACAGAACCAGCAATTCTTTAAAAAAAAATCAAATTTCTTCTTTGTAGTCATCTTTCTCATATTCATCGAAGAACCATTCAAATTAGGTTCAAAGTTGCCAAAAATTTAGTAAGATAAAAATAAATAGTTGTTGGACAACTAATTTCTTCTGTGAGTCTCAAATCTAGAACTGGAGGAAATCATGAGATGAGAAAAACTTGGAAATTCGATATATAGTTGAAGAAAATCACGGGAAAGTGCTTTTGACAATGAGATTCAATCCATGGCAAATTGTAACATGATAGCACAATTCAAAATTCAAAATTCTTCTTTCCATTCTTACAATACTCTCAATTTTTGAATCAAAATTGTTGATAAAAATTTGAGATACATTACATATTAATACAACATTCTTCTTCCTATTCTTCCAAAAATATTCTCAATTATCGACAACATTCTTCTTCTCATTCTTCCAAAAAACTCAAAAAGTTTTAATCTAAATTGTTCAAAATTTCAAGATAAATTGGAGATCTGATACATCTTGAGGTGAAGAAACAAGAGTTTGAATTTTCAATGTATTTGTTGTGCATTAATACGACAGACAAAAAACTGAAGAGATACATAACTTTGATGGATCATCTATCCCTTTTATAATATTGTGTGATTGTTTATTGAATTGTGTTTTCGAGATGGATTGATTTATCAATACATTACTATTTATGTATCTTGTTTAAATTTATAAGTGTTGCATTTTTACTAGATAAATTAAATAAGTAATTGTTGGTCATAACATGTTAGATTTGAGATTGATACGTTACTGTTTGATAATTGCTATATATTGGGTACATTTAGTATAAATTCAAATATACGTATCATACTCAAAAAATTAGTGCATGATACATTATTATTTATGTATCTTATTTTATTTGAGATATACTATATTTTAAAATTAAAAAAATGCATTATACATGTAATTGTTCTAAAATAGCTTCTTTTGTGTGTATGATACATAACACAAAGTTTATGTATCAAATACATCTACATTGAAATGATAAACAACGGTAATTGAAGATTCAACAACATTAGAGTTATGTATCAATACCTTAAATATGAACATGATATAGTGCATAAAACAAAGTCTATTGTAGTAGTCATGTATCGGATTGATGATAACATTAACAAAGACTAATTTAAGAATAAAAATAAACGAGATACATTAAACATATGTATCTTTGATAATGTGGCCGTGCAATGGCAGGTTCAACTTTTTCTTCTTTTTTGGGCGTTTTTCAACCGTAGATACATTAAAACCAAATAAATATTTTTCAAGAAAAATTTTCAACAATGATATGATTAACTAAAATTGTAAAGGTCCAATAAATTTCCGCGGGGGGGGGGGGGGGGGGAAGCTAATTTATTTTATTTTTTAAGATGAAAAAACTATAAAAATAATAAATAAATAAATAAAATATTGAAGTGATGGGGAAAAAAATCTACCTCTTGAATAACTTGAAATAATTAATTGAAAAAGGAAAAGATTTGAAGTTCAAAAATAGATTAATTTGAAAGAGAAAAGATTTGAAATTAAAAATAAATTAATTGATATAATTATAAAGAGATTTGTGACATGAAAAAAGGAAGGAAATTCATGGTATGAGATTTTAAATTAATGTATCAGGAAAAAGGAATGATGGAGCAAAATAAGGGATTTTTTTATATTTCTTGAAATGGTAGGGAAAATAAGAAAATATGATAATAAATGGTGTGTCGTTAAGTAATTTTTCCCAAAAAGAATAAGATTAAGAGCTCGTTTGGATTGACTTAAAAAGTAGTTTTTAAGTCAATAATAAAAAGTCAAATTAAAATGACTTTTAATAAAAAGTAGGGGGAGACCTACTTTTGGTTTGGACTTATTTTAAGTCATATTACCTTGCCAACACTTCCTACCTTATTTTAAGTCAATTTTGACTTATTTAAATTATTTTTTATATTTGTTAAATACTTTCAGAAGTCAAAAACTACTTTCAAAGTAAGTTTGACAACTTTTAAGCCAATTCAAACACCTTTTAAATTTAAGTTTGACCAACTTTTAAGTCAATTCAAACACCTTCTAAATTTGCAACCTTAACTCATAAGTTAACCTCATGCTAATTAGCCTAAATTCATAAGTGAACAATAATAAAATAGAGCAAATCACAATACCACTACATTAATCAATACCCAACCCCATAATTACACCATTAGACTTGGGGTTTTAGCCACCCATCACAAAAGGTAAAAAAATTATACCCATCGTGATAACAACCAACTTTCTAATCGATGAATATCTTTTGTCATTTCCTTTTTGATTTCCTCCATATGAGATAAATTTCCCATGTAAAGATGTATATAAGCATCAACTATCATATTTGCTTTTCCCGGATGATAGACAATGTCAATATCATAATTCTTAAGCAACTCAATTCATCTCCTTTAGTTGATGTTCAAACCTCTTTACTTGAAAATGTACTAAAGGCTTTTATGATTAGTGAAGATATCAACATGAACTTCATATAGATAATGGTCCCAAATCATCAATGAAAGCACTACATAGCTAACTCTAAATAGTGAATTCGATAGTTCTTCTCATAATTATTGCATTGCCTAGAAGTGTAAGTTGCTACATTCACATATTGCATCAGACCACACCCAATACTAATTCCTAAAACATCACAATATACTATGAACCTATCTATTCCATGTGGTAGGAGAAAACAAGAGCCAAAATCAACAGAGTTTTTAACTTTTGGAAACTTTTCTCACACCCGTCCAACCATTGGAACTTGGTGTTTTACTAAGTCAGTTTGGTCAATGGGGTAGAAATAGAGGAAAATCATCTACAAATATCATATAGTATCCAGACAAATCCAAGAAATTTTGAATCTTTATTAGCCTTGGAAAAATTTTTACGACCTCAATTTTCTAATACGGGGTGTTAAAATACACAAATGACACTCCTTGTGACTCTCCAACTTAAGATAAAAAGTTCCACATCAGCAAAACACAGGAGAGATGTTGGGTATATAAGTAAGCATGCCTAACTAACTAGTGACACATTTTAAAATTGTGCGAGCCTAGGCCCAACGTAGAGAATATCACGCCTGAGCCATTACACTCCCCCTAAATGTCCTTTGCCATATTTATTACATGGAGGATGTTGTAAATTACTATGACCTATGTTTTTATGTGACTGTAATCTTAGTGCTCTGAAACTCTATCCATGACCAGTCTGAACTTTCTAATCATATTTGGGTCTCTTATATCATAGATGGTGCATTAGCCGCATAAGGTGAAGGGTCTTGATGACCCTATATTAAAGAAGAACTTTCCACTAACTTCCTAGTATCCTCAATTATTGTTATTTGATATGTCTCTCTTATTATTCACCTTATCATTACTGGATAAATAACCTTCAAATTATAAGCATGTGAGTCTACACACCCATAAGTACACATAGACTTTGTAGGATATTTGAACCTAGTGTTGTAATATAATATTTGTCACAACCCAAACCTTGGCCTAGGCAAATTGGAACTCGGTGCCTCAACTTGACCAAGCGAATCAAATCTATATGATATATACTTGAGCCATACATGAAATAAGATGAGATAAATCCATAATGTAAATCTTTGAAAGAGTTCCCTTCATAAATACCTTCTTTTAGTTTAAATACATTAAGACATCAGCCAAAATCAAAATCCTGTTAACATTTTTATCATTGAACAATTGGTCTACAAGGCCTCTAAATCATATCGTGAATAACAATGTTTATTGGGACAAGTATCTAGTATGCCTAAAAGCTAATAATGTTAAATAAGAAAATTGTGCCCAAAGATCAAGTAGGGTTCACCAAAAGTTGAATTTGAGGAAAACTTGTAAGAGTTAGTGTTCCAATTAATTTTGAAACAAATTCTTCCGTTAAAAGTTTTTTGAAATATACAAAATACATGAATGTGAATTGTAACATTCACTTTTGTTTTTAAGTCTATGTTATGGGTCTTTTGGAAGAAGCTTTTTAATTCTATGTTATGGGTTTTTGAAAGATAAGTTTTTTCTTTTAATTCATGAACCTATAATAAATACAATTTAATTAAAGTATTTTTCTTACAAAACCTTTTTAATATAAATTGAGTTTCTTTTGGTTGAAAAGAAAAAGAATTCAAACAAAAGTACTTTCTCTTGAAAACACTTGTGAGACATTAAATAAAAGGTGAAATCACCAATTCAAGAATAGAAGAGCAACATTCTTGAATGCTACTTGTTTGTAGCTTAGTTGAATCCCGAAGATCGATTTGTTATTTATTCATCCGATTGCTCGTGGGAGAGACTCCAACTATCTTCAAGAAACGTATTAACGTGCCTCTAAGCCAAACAAGTTTTATTTTAGATTCCTTGTATTTTTATCATTCTTGTTCATTTGTTCTAACAATTTGAAGATAGTTGTCTCTATGACATCCACATCAATAACGAACAGTGTTCCATCTTTGCCTAATTCTAATTTTGAAATATTTGATGGTAAAGACTTTCCTAGATGGCGTGGAAAGATGAAATTCTTTTTAAGACGATTAAAATTGGCATATGTTCTTGAGAAACCTTGTCCTAACGCTCCTTGTTCTGAGGTAGCAGCAGACGAGGCTACTTTAATTAAAGAACAAATTGCCAAATGACAAGAAGATGATTACTTATGCAAGAATTATATTCTTGAAGGAATGTCCAATAAATATTATGATCAATATTATATTAAGTGCAAATTTGCTAAGGAGATTTGGGATACTCTTCAAGCTATCCATTTAGCAGAAGCGGCGAGTTCAAAGAAACTTCTTGTTTCAAATTATATGGAGTTCAAAATGGTTGATGACAAGTCAATCACTGAATATGTACAAGAATTTCAACTTATAGCTAATAAAATTGCTATATCTGGAATTGCTCTTGATGAAAACTTTCATGTTGGTGCTATTGTCTCAAAACTTCCTCTATCTTGGAAAGAGTACAGAAGCAAACTCTTACACAAGAAGGAAGATTTGATTCTTGAACAATTATTGCAACACTTTCAAATTGAACAAGAGACATGATATCGTGACAATAACCTCTTCAAAGAACCCATCACGAAAGCTCGTGTTGTTGAAGAAAAGATAAAAAGGGAACATGCCAATAATGAATTTTTGAAGGCAAAGAAGAGTAAAAATTTCAAGCATACTAATTCTAATTCTAAGTCGATTGAATGTTATCGTTGTCATAAAATTGATCACTATGCACGTGATTGTAAAATTCTTAAAGCTGAAAAGAAGAAAGAAAAGGCAAATAACAATACAAAAAATGAACTGGTGGCAATGGTCACAGAAGCATTTGTAGCGGGAGATCAAGTAGAATGGTGGATAGATACTGGATCGAAATTATTTCATGACCTAGTGGGGGGTGATAAAGTCTTGCATATGGGAAACTCATCCTCTGCTAAGGTTGTGGGAAAGGGAACTGTTGAACTAAAATTCACTTCCGTAAAGATGGTCACATTGATAGACGTATTGCATGATCCAGATATTCGAAAGAACTTGGTGTCAGGTACGCTTCTTTCAGCATGATTTTAAAATGATTTTTGAGGCACATAAATTTATTTTGTCTAAACAAGGCATGTTTGTTGGAAAAGGTTATGCTACAAATAGCATGTCCAAACTCAATATTGAAAATGAAAATATTTCTGCTTATGTTGTGGAGTCTTTAGATTTATGGCATGAAAGTCTTGGTCATGTGAATTTTAGATCCATTCAACTTATGATGAAAAATGCATTAATTAAAGACTGTGGAAAGGATCATGTTGCTAAGTGTATTACTTGTAGTACATGTAAAATAACAAAGAAATCTTTTAAGTCTGTTGAAAGGATATCCACACTTTTGGAGTTAATCCACACTGATATTTGTGAAATGGATTGTTTATCACGTCATGGAAAGAGATATTTTATCACATCATGGAAAAAGATATTTTATCACTTTCATTGACGACTACTCAAGGTATACTCTTTCCTTTAAAAATAAAAGATGAGGCATTTGAGACTTTTAAAACATATAAAGCAGAAGTTGAAAATAAATTGAATTTTAAGATTAAATCAATTAGATCCGATAGAGGTGGAGAATATTTAAAATCAGATTTTGTTGATTTTTGTGGGAAAAAAAGGCATTGAGAACAATTGACTATGTCTTATACACCACAACAAAATGGTGTAGCGCGAAGAAAAAATAAAACCTCATTGAAATGGTTAACTCTATGCTTTATGAATCTGGTATCACTAAAAATTTGTGGACCGAAGCCTTATTTTCTACATGTCATATTTTGAATCGAATTCCTTCTAAGAAACATGATTCATCTCCATATGAACTTTGGAAGAATCTAAAGCCAAATATAAATTATTTTAAAGTGTAGGGTTGTTTGGCTCATGTTAGATTACCAGATCAACAATTGACTAAGATTGGATATAGAGGATTAGATTGTGTATTTATTGGTTATTCACAAACTAGTAAGACTTATAGATTTTTGAATCTTGAGACTCCAAGCCCTCACACAATTATTGAATCGTTGCATGCTAAATTTTTTGAGCATATATTTCCTACGGAAAAAAAATCTTTGGAACAAAATACAAGTTCTTCTATATCTCCTTTCAAAAGAAAAATAGTTGAACCTTTGTAAGAAAGTCAACTAAGACGTAGTGCAAGATCAGCCAAACCAAGAGACTTTGGACCAAATTTTTAAGTCTATTTAGTTGAAAGAGATCCTGAAAGTTATGCTGAAGCAATGGCTTCACATGATGCTCCATTCTAGCGTGAAGCTATTGATGATGAAATGCACTCTATTATGTTAAACAATACATGGATTTTATCAGACCTCCCTCCTTGATGTAAATCTATTGATTGTAGATGGATCTTCTGATAGTACCTTAGATAAGTACAAAGCTTGCTTGGTAGCAAAAGGTTTTACACAATTGAAAGATATTGATTATTTTGATACCTTTGTACTTGTAGCTCGAATGACTTCTATTCGACTCTTGATTGCTTTAGCCGCAATTCATAGTCTGGTAATACATCAAATGAATGTGAAGACCGCATTTCTAAATGGTGATCTAGATGAAGAAGTTTACTTGAAACAACCAGAAGGATTTGTCATACCTGGTCAAGAATACAAAGTTTATAAGCTTCCTAAATCTCTTTATGGATTAAAACAAGCTCCAAAACAATGGAATGAGAAAATTAGAAGAGTAATGATTTCTAATGACTACTCAATCAATGGTGGTGATATTTGCATATTTAGCAAATTTCAAGGAAAATCTGGTGTTATAATATGTCTCTATGTAGATGATATGTTGGTCTTTGGAACTGATATTAAAAAAGTCAAAGAAACAAAATCATTTCTAGCTTCTCAATTTGAAATGAAAGATCTTGGAGAAGCTGATGTAATTTTGGGTATTAAAATTATAAGATCAGCGAATGACTTGACTCTTACTCAATCAAGTTATATTGAGAAAGTTCTAAAGAGGTTTGGTCACTTTGACGACAAACCTACTCCTACACCATTTGATCCTAGCATCAAACTAATGCGGAACTCTAGTGATATTCTCGATCAGCTGACATATTCTCAGATTGTTGGGAGTCTTATGTATGTCATGCATTGTACAAGGCCGGATATTGGTTACGCAGTAGGAACTTTGAGCAAGTTTACTAGTGATCTTGGAGTTGAACATTGGAATGCATTAATTTGTGTTTTAAGATACCTGAAGAGTACAATTAATGTTGGCCTACATTATTCTACATTTCCTGTTATTCTTGAAGGCTATAGTGATGCTACTTAGAATTCTGATCTGAATGACTCTAAATTTATTACTGCTTGGATTTTCACTTTGGCTGGAGCAGCGATCTCTTGGAAATCAAAGAAGCAGACATGTATTACTCATTCAACCATGGAGTCAGAATTTATAGCTATGTCTTCTGCTGGAGAGGAAGCTGATTGGCTGCGGTCTATGTTGATAGATATTCCTCTGTGGAGTAAGTCAGTACCACCTTTAACTGTCTATTGTGATAATCAAACAGCTATATTTTGGCTTCAAGTGATTGCTACAATGGCAAGTCGAGACAAGTTCGTCTCAAACACAATCATGTGAGGAGATTATTGGAGAAGGCGTGATATCGCTTCAATATGATAAGTCCAAATTTAATTTAGCGGATCCTTTGTCTAAAGGGTTTGGCAAAGAGTTAGTGGTGGAATCTTGTAATGGGATGGGAATAAAGCCTGTTGTAAATTAATTGTACTTTATGGTAACTCTACCTAATGATGTAATCTTGGGTTCAAAGGGAAAAACAAGTAAAGTTACAATTGTGAAGCACATCAATAAAATTCTCATTTTCAGATAAAATGAAACAAGTATATGTGCATGATGATATTATTTTCTCTTAATAAATTTATAAGACCGATCTCAATTGGATTTAGTAAGAAAACTCTTGATAAATTTTTACGATATTCCTACTGAAGAGAAGAATGAGATTATATTCTCTTAATAAGTCTATAAATCGATTTCGATTGGAGTGTGTAGGAATACTCTTGATAGATTTATTGATACTTTGCTGTAAAGGAGGATGAGATTAATTTCTCTTAATGAAGTTCATAGACTATTTGGTCGGAGTATGCAAAGTTACTCTTGATAAATTCACCGCACTAAGTGCGAAGTGGAGGCCGCTTCAATAAGATTTTAACTGGGAAATCTTAAAGCACTTGGCTAAAAGGATTCAGGACACATGGCCGTAAGGTGTCAAAGGATTTTGATTTTCACCGGAACATAGTGATTGTGGAGTATTTTTCTAACTTCATTCAATGAACCACTTTAGTTCAAGATTTGTTCACTAAGTAGTCAATGATTTAGAAAACCTTCAATAGCTAATGGTTCAAGTCCAAAATACACTATTATTGATGCATGTTGCTAGATTTTTGGAATTTCAAAGATAAAATTTCTTGAAACAAGTGGGGGATTGTAAGAGTTAGTGTTTCAATTAATTTTGAAACAAATTCTTCCGTTAAAAGTTTTTTGAAATATACAAAATACATGAATGCGAATTGTAACATTCACTTTTATTTTTAAGTCTAGGTTATGGGTCTTTTGGGAGAAGCTTTTTAATTCTACGTTATGGGTTTTCGAAAGATAAGTTTTTTGTTTTAATTCATGAACCTATAATAAATACAATTTAATTAAAGTATTTTTCTTACAAAACCTTTTTACTATAAATTGAGTTTCTTTTGGTTGAAAAGAAAAAGAATTCAAACAAAAGTACTTTCCCTTGAAAAACACTTGTGAGACATTAATCAAAAGGTGAAATCACCAATTCAAGAATAGAAGAGCAACATTCTTGAATGCTACTTGTTTTGTGGCTTAGTTGAATCCCGAAGATAGAGTTGTTATTTATTCTTCCGATTGCTCGTGGAAAAGACTCCAACTATCTTCAAGAAACGTATTAACGTGCCTTTAAGCCAAACAAGTTTTATTTTGAATTCCTTGTATTTTTATCATTCTTGTTCATTTGTTCTAACAAAACTTACCGTGGAGTCCTATCACACTTAATATTTGAACCTACATCATAAAATGTAGTGCCCCTAGAAAAAGAACATGACTACATATGGAATATTATTTGTATGTAAAACATAACTAAAAGAACGTAGAGGTACATGAAAGGGAATGACCACTCCAGAGCAACGCGCCGACGGGCTCCTTCTTACCAAAAGTGGCAGTGTCGTCATTGTCCTCCTTTGTTCCCCCATGCGATCTTCAAGGCATGAAACCCTTTGTTTGCCATCAACACAAGCTCAAGAACCTCCATTCTTGTGAATAATCCTTCAATACTTTGAAGTTCCCAAACTTGGCTATAAGTGAATGGCCTTGAGGCAATATGAATTGCATCATTCTCCCCTTCTTGAAAAGGATTCGTCCTCGTATCCAAACCTTGCAAAACCATATGAAAGTGAATAATAACAAGATTTTCATGGCATGACGGTTAGCATTAGCAATAACTATTTTATCACCATGCCAAGGATGCACAAATTTAATATATTACCAAGCATCGAAATGATCAAAAAAGGGTTTGTAACCCATCAAATCAAGAGATACTTGGCTACTTAAGAAACTTTGACAAAGGCATAGAGCGAAGGAACCAATAAACTTAAGTAACCACACATGTAAACCCTCATTGGTTACACATTCCAACAAGCATAATTCCCCTTTTAAGTCAAGTGGCACATGAACACTCTCATACCTAAGTGCAAAGGCATAAATAATGTTGACGTAAATTAAGATCCCATCCAATTCACTAGCTAACTTCAAGAATGTAATTATTCCCAATTCATGAGCGGGGTCAAGTAAAAAGTATTTCCTACAGAAATTGGGAAACATACCTCATTCAAGCACATATGATCAAGTAATAACACCAAATAAGAATCATATGAGAAAAAGGAAGTGTTAGTACCACACTCATCACAATTTAAACCAACACTGGGTCAAATAGGAAGGGATTACCTAGAATCGAGTCAAGGAGACTCTCATTTGCCCTGATGATACCACTAATAAAATAAAATATGCTACCCATACAAGCATGAGTATCATCATATGAAAATAGATAATAAAGAAAAGTGTCATGTACACTAAGGTCATCTAAGTTGTTCCGGTATGCAAGATCACAACTAAGTTTAAGGATTCTAGCACTCATTACCTTACAAGAAAAAACACAAAAAGACATTATGGTGAATTTAAGATAAAATTCACCTTGTTCTGACAAATAACACTATAAGATGCACCATCAACAAGATTATCCTCAAAGCGGCAGTAAAGAACAGGGTTTAGAAAACTACCCTTCCCCGTACACAATGTAAGCCTCTCAAGTGGATTTTAAACCCTTAAGAAAAGCTTTTCATCATATGGAAAGGTATTAATACATTCACCCACATTATGCCTTCCATCTCGACCAAGCATCAACACACAAGTATCACAATTCAACTCACTACCAGGGTCAAATGCAAAGGAAATCCATGAACTTGGATCAAGTACACCCACTTTTATTTGATTGGTACTCTTACTAATAAAAACATACTCCACTCAAAAGTGTGAGCCTCATCATATGTAGTAGAAAGAGGCGTCACATAATTGAACTTCAATCAAGATGTTCTAAAGCTTAGCCTCTACTTTAGATATTAGGGAATCATGACTTTACTTTAGATATTAGGGAATCGTGACTCATGTGAAACATTAGAACACTCAAGGAAGAAGTAACACTAAAAACATAAGCATCTTCTTTCACCTTAACACTACCCTTTCCAATAAATGTACTATCATCTTCACAAAAGAGAATTCCATCATTGGAAAGTGTCATCACACCATAGTGGATTCTTAAACATTTAACAACATTTTCATCAAACAAAGATGTCATATTGGAAGCATCATCACATTTATGACAGGGAGAGAAATGAGCCATCTTTGAAAACACACAATAATTATTGAGCTCATTAATCATATCATCCAATCTAGAGATAGGATGACGATACCTTAAGATGATTTTGTTGATGGACCGACAATCAACACACATGCGCCATGCTCCATCATTCTTTGGAATCAAGAGAAACGAAATAGTGCACAGACTTATACTTTCTCTCACATTGCCCTTGTTAAGGAGTTCCTAAACATTCTTTTTTAGCTCTTTGATATCCTCCGAATTACGTCTATAAGCCACTTTGTTTGGCCATTCTGAGCCAAACATGAAGTCAATTTGATGTTCAATTCCCTGAATAGGGGGCAATCCACTTGGCAGTTCCTTTAGAAGGACATTATTACAATTTTGCAAAATAAAGGAAATATAATGGGGGAGAGAAGAATTAGATTGGTTAGCTTGCAACACATGATCCCTATGTGTGATAAAGATGAATAAACTTTTGACCTCCACGTCCTCCCTTACTTCTTATGCTTAGCTAACATTACGTGAGCTTTTTGTTTCAACTTCCTCATTTCTTCCTCTTCATAGCTCTCAACCTCCACATGTCCCTCCTCCTTATTCCTTTTATCCCTCAACTCACTCATCTTTTGATACATCTCATTAACTTGAGATGGTGACATAGGATGAATGACATATGTATGTATATTCGATACAAGTAAATAGGTGTTGGTTCTCCCATCATGTCTTGTTGAACGACTATATTGCCAAGGTCTCCTGAGTAGTACATGACAAACTTGCATTGGATCACATCACATAGGACCGTATCTTGGTATTTCCTAACTCAGAACTTGATCAACACTTGTATATGAACCCTCAATTCCTCACACTTACTCAACCATGAAGTTTGTAAGGCTTAGAAAGCTTAGTGGTAGGAAGCTTCAAGAGAGTTGAACATAAATGCAGAATTATAACTATGTCATCACAAATCATTCTAAAATAACATAAGAGTGGTTGGTATGTAACTCATACAACACACACAAAGACTAAAAAGTGAACACTAAAAGCAATAAATAGTCTTCATTGCTTTGCCCTCAGAGTATGAGGACTCACAAATACAATATCTATTAGCAATCCAAATCTAACCACGGGGGAGGGAGGAGAAATGTGTAACCCTATATTATGAAACAATATAGGTACAAGTATACATTAGTATGCATAAACGTAGACATGATATCATAGTAGCCTTAAAACATGTAATGCATAACCGAGTAGAGCACTTAAAAGCTTAGAAAACAAAGTTATTAAAATCATGAGACAATGATAAGCATTAAGTAATACATAATGAAGGCTTTAAGAAAAAATCATAGTTCTTTTGTGGGATATTATATTTAACTGACAATAGACCAATGAGCTATAACATGGAATCTGTTGTAATTCCTGCATAAAAAAAAAGAGAATTTACTTTCCAAGATAGAACTTTGTATGATATAATTATTGGTATGTGGATCTAGCTAGTCACTTAAGACAATCCTACATAGGCGTAAAGGAAACCAAGTCAAACAATGATTAAAATCTTAGAAAGCCTTTATCTAATCAGTGTTGAATTAAGAAGATAAAAAAATGCCTATCTACTCCTATATAAAGCACCAATTTGATTATATTAAAGTCATCCACACAAATAGAGATCACATAACAAGATAATTATATGTGTCTTCTGTGAGAGAGTCAACTAACAACATTGCATATAAGATGTTCATATCAAGAAATATATATATAACGGTTCTAGTTATTTAATTGATTAGCTGAGTGTTTGTAATTTCTAGATCTTAAGTTGATTTGTATTGTAAGGGATCCAACAATGGGTAGAGGTATTTATGTGAAGTCTACGCATATAGTCGAACCATATTATAGAGAGGGGTAAGGTGCTATAGTGATTAGATTCTTAATTATCTGTTATAATGGTTAGCTCCTTAAAATATTGCAAACTCAAAATTACTGGTAATGAGATAGGGGTAAGGCATGGTTTTTAAACTCATGAGAGTGGAATTTTTTCATGTAATGTGTTGATTTATTCAAATTCCGCACTTACTTTTTATTTAGTTGTTGAAGAACCTGGTTCTTTAGAACACGTGGGAACAACATAAAATACATAAATACTTTTGTTGATAGATTTGAGTTATTTTGACTTTTCATACTTCTAACTAAAAAAAGTCATTTGAATTTCTAACGTCACGCCCTAAGTCCCATTGAGACGGACAAACACCTGATTCCCTAAAGATCCAAGAGAACCAACTTATAACTTGTGCTTATAGTACATGTAACTATGATAATTATAAATCTTTGATGAGCATAGTTATAACACTTCAGATTCAAGAAAACCTAGGAAGGGGTCAAGTAGGCAACCCACAAGCCCAAAATTAGACCGTGAAACCCTCTAAGTAGACCTACACGGGCCGTGAAGGGGACCATGGTCCATTAATGGGCTCATGGTAGGTTTCTCGAACCTTTCTAGACAGGCTCCACCTTAACGGACGCCCAGACGGTCCGTGGTGATGATGACGGGTCGTCAAGTGGGTCAATCAAAAGGGGTTTTTCCATAGTCACAAGTTAAGTACCACGTACGTCTAAACGGTCTGTGAAGCTCCACATGAGCTTTAAAGTCATCTATGAAGGAGACTTGTTAGACTTAGAGTTTAAGTTAACTTCAAACAATCATATATTTCAGTACAAAATGAATTAGGTAGCCCATTACTATCAAATTAAATATCTCTGAATCTTATTTCCAAAACCACTAAGTTTTCCTAATTCCAAGCTCAAAGTAAAAAGTTATTCTCAAAATTGTGAATCCTTATCGGGCAAAGCATCTTTACTACCCACTTAACGGGTCGTGGTGCTTTAGATGGCATGTGAAACTTGTCTTGAAGCCACTTCATGGCTTTTAAGTCAGGGTCACATTGGTCTTTTCCCCTATGTGTTTGATACTTAAAATACGTTGTTTTACCCAGTTTAAGTCTAATAATCTAGTCAGAAACTACCCAAAATCCTCATTCTCCAAAAAATCATCTAACTTAGAACAAAAAGAAGAGAAAAGAGGTGATAGTTTCCCATAGAACAAGAGAGATCTTCTTCAAGTTCAACCTCGAAATTCAAAGGATTTCTCTGTAGTTTCCGTCACCAGGTATGTGGGATTTCACTAGTGGGTTCCTTTCACCCATTAGGTCCCTAGAATTTAGTCAGTTATTCATTTTCTCATAAATTGTTCAGCCCTAGGATTTCTAAAACCTTGGTGATTTCTTGTGTTATAGTTTCCACGATCTGAATAACATGTTTCTTAGGATATTTTCATAATTCCATGAACAGAATTAAGAAACCTAGATTGTATTAATATCAGTACTCATGAATTTTAGTTTCTAGGCATATCAGTCAGAAAATCATGCTTTAGAATTTGAATGCCGCGTCTTTCTATATATTTTTATGGCATTGTCAAATAGCATGTCAGTATTTTGAGCTACTCAGTATTTCAATTGCATTATAAGTTTACATTCAGTTGGGAGTAGACTTAGCACCGAATTGGACTAGGGTTCAGTGTGCCCTTTGGGATGCGGTCCACATAAATAAACAAATAGGGATTGACCCATGCTAACCTTTTAGCCCCTAGATTGTCGTCACCCTTAATAATATAGATTGGGATCAGCCCATGCTAGGTATTACCACCCCTGAGTTGTCACCCTCAAGTACAAGAATCGGTATTGCCCATGCTAAGTATTTTGACCCTTGAGCTGCCAAACATAATTATATAGATTCACTTTACCTTGTCTCTTTAATCTTTGAGATTATTCTTTAATGTTCATAACTCTTTGAGATTTAGGACTATATACCAGTGATAAAGACACATGAATAAATTATTAGAGGTAGGAATAATGATATATGAAGCAAATATAACTTTATTGTGATACTTAGGAACTTACATGACTCATGAACTTCATTGGGAACAAAGGATACATACAGATGATCCACGAAGGTGTGAGGCAAGTAGTGACATGTAGAATATGAGTTATTAAGGTGCATAACAAGTGAACGCGTGATTTTGCTTAGAAGATGCTTCCTTTAAAACACATTTGGACATTTCACATGGGGACATACATGCATCTGTAATAGAGACAATGGCTATATAAGATGATACGATAGCTAAAAACTTAGTAGACAATGTAAAATGAAAGAGTGCATAAACATCTTTACTAATGAAGCATATGACAGAACCAAAATAAGGATTGTACATTTCAAGTAAGGACATGTAAAATGAATAATGAACATAATTTGAATCTGACATATAAATATTTGTAACATGTATAATGTAGGATCTTGTTGTCTCAATGAATCTCATTTTACTTGGTGGATAGCTCACACAACTTATTGTTTAAGGTACCTTTGTCAAACTAGTACTTTGAAGTATAAACACATCAATATTGGATAATGAACACGTATAGAAGTCGTTTGACAAACTTTCGAAAACTTGGACAATATTAGGAAGATCATTAGCTACTTTGGAGATTGTACACTCTCACATTGTATCTTTTACCATGAGGATCACTTAGAGATCTCAATTTGTTGATACACAAAATATATGATTTCATGCCAAAAGATATGGAATCAAATAGCCTTACATACCCCAATTCCCAATTCATATAGCTTACGAAGTGTCAATCTGTCCTTTGATGTGATAATCATCATCTACAACAAACAATTAGTAAGGCTATATTAGCAGCTAACCAACCAACTGGAGATATTTCAACTCATCAAAACAGTAACTCTACATCAAGCCCATATCCTTATAATTAAGAGTGTTCTTCCACACATTCTTTTTGCTATAGTTATTTACATGGAACGACCTTTCATGAGGTTTTTTTGGCACTCCTAGGACTTCATTATTTATATATATATAGGGGGCTGACAATGTGCTTACAAAAATTTCAACTTTAATGGAGTATTGCCACAATCTATGAATCTTTCCTGTAACAACTATAACCATACACTCTTAAGTCCATCCATGAACTCTCATAAATGAACCACTACAATGATACATTCCTCGACACCCCAAAACAATCAAAACACTTGAATTCACAACTTTCAATCACCGTTCCATGAGTTCCATGGCAGTACCTTACCTTGGCTGTATTAATATGTTATTCTCCATAAATTATTGTGTTTGTAACCTTTTATAAACCACAAAATAGGAGAGGAAAATCAACAGAAGTATCACATGAAAATGAGGGAAAGAACCAAGCTTATAGCATGAAAGTTTTACCTTAATCATTGTAAGAGAGAGACAATACCTTTGTTGCCAACACCTATAGCTCTCTCTACTTCACTCCCCTGGAATAACTCTCCAATATACTTGAAACCATGGATGAGAGAAGGTCATCTTGTGGCTGCTTTGGAAGAAAAAAAATGAAAAATACTAATTAGAACCCTAAATGAAATGTTTCGGCGGCTATTTCATCTTGAGAGAGAGAGGGGGGGGGGAGGGGATGAACTTGAGAGACTTAAAATTTGGATGAGAGAAAATGATACATTTGTGTTAGTTTTTTTTTTTTTTTTTTTTGCTTTAATAGGTTCTCTTTTGCCACCTCTCTTGTAGTTCATTTTCAACCACCATTTGTCTTTAATTTAAGCCATATTTAAGAAGGTGTTGCACCTACTTTTTCCATTCAAATTTATTGTGGGCTTGGACATATTGGGCCTTGGACTTCCATTATTTTCATCCCCCCCCCCCTCCTTTCTTTTGGACAGATTGGACCTCAAATTGATCACTTAATGTAGGCCCTCCATATGACTCATTATTTAAAGTAGGTGATGCACATACTTGGTCCTTTTAACTTGGTCCATATATCTTAAGTAGGTGATGTACCTACTTGTCATCTACTAGCATAATTTAGTCAAGCAAGCACCACACTTATTTTACATTATATTTCCAATCTTAGTCTATTTACAAGACCTTAACACTAATATGCACTTGACCACTTTTCATTTTAACACCAAATACCACATTTCTCTATCTCGAGTTTAATTTTTTTTTTGAGTTCACTTAGTTGTATATGTGTTGGAAGGTACGAGGTATTACACCTAACTTCTATTTTCACATAAAATGATCACGATTCGTTCATTTTCATCTTAAACAAGAGGCCAAATTGGTTTAGTGATGGTCACGAGTCAATATAGTTGATCGAAAATAGTTATTTCAACAATTTTTCATATCTTAAGCTTGTAATATCACCACTAATCATACAAGCAGAAGAGTTATATTAATTAGTGAGATTGTAATAGTTAACCATAATTGAAAGAGGTGTTTATATTGTAGAAGAGGATTATATGCAAGTGTAATAAGAATCACAGGAGCAACATGTGTAAAGTGTAATTATAACTCTGTCAATCAATTACTTTTAACATTTATTATGAAATTTATTGCTCAAATCACATAAGTCATTCATTCATTGTCTTGTTTCGTTCTAAATTACAAATATTTCTTCAATCAATTGATTTCTTAATGAGTAATCACTAATAATCAACATAATAGATACCTAATATTTGTGAGATCAATAATATAAACGATATGATATTTGACTAGTGTAAACTTTATTCTACACACATGTTATATACTTGCCAATTTTGATGTTGTTACCAAGAATTAAACAATATCTTTATGCTATGTGTCATTATTCCAACATTAATAGCTGATTTCGAATTTCCCTTTTACTTATTATTGAAATTAACTTGGTCTATATCACTCCTTCTGTTTTTGTATAGAATTATGGATAGGGTATGACCCAATCTCCAATCTCTATCGATATAACTATTTTCATACAATTCATAGATCAAATGAACATTATATTAAATAAAGATGAGATTTTGAGGAACTAGTTGAAAGTCAACTACAAATACAAAAGCAATAGTTGAAAAAAAGTAAAATGAAAACAATAAAAACGAATATAATGAAAGGCTTCCAATAGTTCTTAGTGGAAGATCAATTTGATGAAATAACATCCCGTGCAACTAAGAAACTCCTAAAGGATTATGCACGACACAGCCATTTTTGTTAGGCAATAATTAAGCATGAGAAGACCATGACACAATAGAAGCAACAACGAAATTAGAAACTAGAAGATAAATATTATTCAAGAGCAAAGGCAAATCCAAGATTTAAAGATTGGGGGTACTACTAAGAGTGACTCAAGGGTAAGGTTAGAATGGCACAGGGTGACGTTAGCAAAGCCTGCTTAGGCCTCCAAAAGTTTGAGGCCCCAATAAATTTTAATAGTGAATTTATTATTTTATAAATAAAAAAAAGAACAATCTACTTTTTATCAAGAATATTATAGAAAATCGACGCATTCCATCCCGAATCTACTTTGAGGATATTCATTATCATTAATATCCGATTGACAAGACCTTTGTTGAATATAGTGTTTCTCACTTCATCTCGTATTCTAGTGCTATTTTTCAATGGATATTCTTTCTTCAGGATCTGGTTTAAGTGACTGCAAATCAAACTCATCTATAAAACACAAAGAATTGTCTCTAAAACTAGCACTTGGTTTAGAAGAATTATTTTTCATCAAAAATCTATTCATCTCAAATAACAAGAATCAACAACAAATTATTGCAAAAAATAATATGCTTATAAAGAAGAACTTACAAAAGCGAGCTGGAGCGTTCGACCAGTGCACCCACAACGACTTTTGGTTGTTAGGGTGCACAGTTAAATATATGTTCATTTTATCAACTATATATATATGGCGGACCCACATGTATCCGTGAGGGTGCACGTGCACCCGGTAATATTTTTAAAAAATTCGTATATATATATGGGTCCGCCCTGATCATGTCACGTAGGAAGGGTGTATCTATTTGTTCAATTTTTTTTAAGATAAAAAAATTTGAATTATTCTCAATTTGTGTGTGTCATCCTTGTGCAAGGGCCGTGCTAATCTTCTTTGTATCATTCTAATTTAATTGAATATCTCAAAGAGTTTTTTATGTATAAATTTAAATGTTTACTTGTGCACACCTAAAACTACACGACATAGATGTCAGTTAAAATCAAATTAAAAACTACATTTATGTATTTAATCATTATACCATTAGCAAACTCTAAACACATTTACACCATTTTAAGTAAAGAACTATTTTCATTAGTTGTATTATACAATTATACTTCCTTCGTCCACTTTTAATTGTTATGTTGTACTTTTCGAAAAGTCAATTTGACTAATTTTTGAAGTTAAATTAGATTATATTAATTTGATACTTTAATTAAATATTAAAAAACTATACGAAAAGTATTATAAATTGTATTTTTTTTGCATATTAATATGATGAAAAAATATTAGTCAAAGTTCTTATAGTTTGACGGTATAAAAGGAATAGACAGAGAGACTAACATTTAAGAGGATAAAAAGAGAGAGCAAACAATTTTTTTTGATTTACCACCGACTGTTCAGATCCCATATTGGAGCTCTTTAAATCTGAATCGCGCACTGTGCACTGGCCCATTCGGAGGTGGCGCTCTGATTAAGGGTTTAAGGTCGCTGCTAATACTTTAATATTGAAATAAATAGGAATATAATCCCCCTCTTCCTCTCTCGTCTCTTTAATTTTTCCATCCAGGCCAGAACTTGTGAAAGGTAATCATCGTCTCTTTAGATTCTCTAAGTAATCTTTTCTGTTTGATGTAATTTCTGATTCAGCTCTGCCAGCATTGTTACTCCTTAACTGCAATGGTTTTCCAATTGTTGTTGTTTTGTCCGTGCAACGATGTGCTTACAGTTTCGTGTATATAAGTGATGCAATGTTACTCCAGTTGATTAAAAACGACTTCTTGTGGAAAGTGCAATTTAGGTGTTTAGATGAGAAAATGTAAAGTTTTGTGTTGGAGGGGTTTCAGTTCAATGGACTAACTTTCTCAAAAATTTCAGTTCATTTTCGTAAACTGAATTATGAACATCCTAGGCATTGGTCGTCAGAGAAAGGAGCAGTCCGTCGTTGGAGGGAGTAGGGGATTTGGTCACCGAAAATATAAAAAAAAAAGAGAAGAAAATCAGTTGGGGTCCAAGCGGTGTAGAATAACCCACCGTCATGTGGGAGGTACTTGTGACTCTACCAAAATCATAGTGGCTTCGTGAAGTAGAAGAGGAATATTCTTATTTTCTTGATTAACAATATACAAGAAATAACTCCTTATATAAGAGTTCTAGATTACCTACAACTATAGGTAATCATTCCATATTAATTATATTATTAACTGTTCTATGTTAAGAAATTCCTTATTAACTATATTTATATGAGATGTTGAATGCAAGTTCCTAATGTAGCTTAACCAAGGTACCTTTATAGTAGAACTAGAACACAGGATCATCATGGGATGACCATATTGATACTGAAAAGTTGTTAAACAAAAAAAGAAAGTTGTTTAATGAGGTAATCGTTTATAAAAATAGAAAATGAGGATGCTATAATATTCCTTTTCTTACGAAGTGATTTCATTAAACAAACCATCAAGAAGATGTAGTAGTTACAAATATGTCGTTGAAGCTTACAAAAAATGTGGCAACTAACAAAAACAGACTATGCCAAAACTAAAGAGCTAATAAAGTCCAGAAGTTGAACTGAAGTTACTGAACTGCTAGCTGGACATAAACTAGACCAACTAACAAGCTAGCGAAGCGTCCCCATCAAAACATCTCTTGTTTCTTTTTGTCCATATACACCAAAAAAATTTAAGCATGTATAATTGTCTAGATGTTCTTGATGGACTATCAACTCTCCATATACACCCACTCAAAGAAGCTAGGCATATGCTGATTCGACACATGTTATCTTAACATTCAACATCTTTGTTCCTAATCAAGCTAAATTGAGATACCTTTCTTGCAAAGTTAGAAACATGGGTTCATCGTTGGATGGCCATATTATTTTTGAGAAGGTAACAACGTGGGATGGCCATATTAGGAACGAGAAAAATTGATAAGTAGCAAGAAAAACATGTAAGTTCACCAACAAACTAAAAAGCTTAAGAGAAAGGGAAATAGGTTTTTTCAAACCCCTCCATAAGCTCCATCTCCCTTTTTTTTTTTACCAAAGTACCAAACGCCCCCATCTTTTTCCTAGCATAACTTGTCATATCCTCGTTTTATCCGGAAAAATATTATATTATAAGGTTTTCGACTTTTTAGAGTCGCCAAATTTTGAGAAAATTAAGAAAACCTCTATTTTCAAAAGACTTAACAGAAAAATCAATTGAAAATAATTTGAAAAGGGTTCGGGGATTCCTATTTATATTTTAGGAAGGGGTTAAACACCTAAAATATCCATTAATACGGTTATCCGACAACTAACTTTGTTGGTTAAAACTTAACATTTAATTTTAAGATAAGATTTATTGAAGTTGTTTGCAAAAATGAAGTATTTAATTTATTATCTAAGTAAAATTTGTTTGCAAGCTTATTCCTCTTTTTAGAATCTATTTTGATTTAATTTAAAATCGATAAAATATTTACGACGTTGCGGGGATTTTGGAGTTTTCGACCCTAGAACCAACGATAACCAATAACAAATAAGTAATTAAGCAAATAAAGGGAGAGATAGAGAGAGAGAAAGAGAATTGGGTCCAAATCCGGGTTTTCTGTCCGCCTGGACCGGAATTTGGACCCACATGTTTTGGGTTTTTGACCCACTTTGTCATCTTGAGTGCCTGTCCTAAACTAAACATATAATAATAAGTATATACGAAAAAATAAAGGCAACAGGGGCTTAGGCTCAAAAATAACAAAATACAAAAAGGAAAACAATAACTAAAGTGGGCCTCTTTCGGCCCAACTTCTTCGAATCTTCCGATTTCTTGGCTTGCTTTGAACTTTTCCACTAAAAAAAAAATCTGTACGCCGAATGTATGGATGGCTGACTCCATAGAGGATTTGAGCCTTAGTGACTCTCTCGGAAATGCAAGGAGAAGGGAAGTGGGAGTTCATGGCAAAAAGGAAGAGGAAATAAGAATGAGAACCTATACAAAGCAATATAAAATTAACCTAATAATTTTAATATACCTATGGTGTCTGTAACAGTACCGAATTTACAACATTCAGTCATATTAAAATTTAAACAAACATTAGAAACCATAATGGGCATTATGAGTAGATGACAAATTTAAAAGCTCATTGCCATAGAATTATATTACGAAATAAACAAACTAATAGGCATCAATGAACAAACAATTAACCTCAACCATAATAAAATCATCAAATAGGCCTCTAAGATTCAAACAGTAGCGAGAAAGCTAAACAAAGGGTCACTGGTTTTACATTTCAAAAATCAACCGAGCATATACCAAAATATTTTCAGTCCATCAGTGACGATAATGAACAAAAAAAGCATGTATTTTTCAAAAGAAAGACTACTAGGAGTCAAAACGACTTGAAGTTTCACATAAAAGAATAATTTTTGGGCGAAGAAATCAAGATTTAGTTTACCTGAAACTTTAATCATTTACAAATGACAAGATAGAAACCAACATTTAATATGTACTCTTCTATTAAAGGATAGTTGAACTCGAAACCCAACAGAACATCAAGATTACTCATTCTTAACATAAGTAAAAACTAATACAACAATGCACATAATTTAAAACTAGAAAAGGAACTAATTTAAACAGTTGAACCAATCCATCATCCATCAGGAGATAAGGATACTACAGTAAAGAAATGGATGACACACTGATGGCATATAAACTCACTCAACTCATTTATCCTATTTGCATAAAACCTTAAAGGGGCTGAGAGATGAAGAACACTCTTCAAACTCGCAAAGAGAACTTAAATGTATTAACCCTTAGATCCAAAATACAAAAAAAAAAAAAAGCAAACATATGAATCAAACTACCAACAGCGTATGATATTTCGGCTGACCCAACAAGTAGCAACTGAGTGAGGACAAAGAAACAACAACAAAAACACATTGCTGAACATAAGAATCAAAATTAAAGCCAACTACTAACAAAGTCATGCTAAACATAGATCATACAAAGGATGTCATGCCTCAACAACTGAAATATATTGACTCGAACCGAAAAATTAATCCTTAAGCATCAACAACAAACCAAGGAAAAAAAGCGGCATTTGAGCGAGAAGAAACAAGATTCAAAAATAAACTTCAAAATACGAACGAGATATCAGTCAAAGCGAGTTAAGGTAAAAAGAGGAAGTTACCTTTTCCGGGGCAGCGAACTAGGGATGACGCCGAGCTGACTTCCACCAGCACAATGCGAATTTTCGGAAACTCCGGCGTACTCAGACGACACATGAAAAAGGAAACAAAAATCAAAGAAACCCAAAGCCCTTTTAGATATTATCTGTCTCAACCGAAGAATTGCTCGATTTTTTTTAAAAAATTAAAATTTTATCCTCACTTTCAACTCACTGTAACTCTCTCTAATTCTTTTGACTAGTGAAGACCCAATATGAAACAAAAATCTCAAAAAAAAAGATTTCAACCTCCTCTGTTTTCCCTATTTCCCTTTAAGAGTTTTTAGTAAAAATCTTCCACCCCAAAAAAATCCCCCCCCTCAAAAAGTTGAAGAGAATATATATAGAGGGAAGATTAGGGTTTTCAATTTTGGGGGCCCAATGGCAAAGTCGAAAACTCCACCCATTTCAAAATTTGAATCAGCCATATCCTTGAAAATCTGGACAAAGCAGTAGCTCAGATGGCTCAGATCGATCCTTCGTCCTCTTCCTTGGACGTGGCTCGATCTCGTAGCTGCTAGGACGATGCAGCATCTAGAAACGCGGAAAAGGTTGTACCATCGTGTGAAGAAGGAGACGCTAGGACAGGATTCACGCGCCATCAGTTGCTGTGAGCTTCTTCATCGTGTGCTCACCGTTTGAAATTGATTGGAATCGTGGGTAGAAATTTAGCGTTGCTGCCCACGCTTTGACGTCACCTGCTGTGTTTGGAGTTGGGAACGCTCTTGGGTTTGATCATTGTCCCTTCCTGCGTGGAGAAGACGCGTGAAAGCTAGTGGATTTTCTTTGATATGTTTGGCCGAGTCGGGTTATGGGTCATTAAGGAGAGTGGGCTGAGGTTAAAGGGTTTTGGGCTACTGGGAAGCATTTCGGGAATTAAAGGATTTGGGGAAAAAGAATTGGGCTGACAGAATGGGCTGAGAATGGAAAGGAGTGGGCTGGACGGCTAAAATTGGGCCTGGGGATTGGGAGTTAAGAAGTTAGCTAAATAATATAATTTGGAGAAATTGAGTAGGATTTAAATAAGACAAATTATAAATTAATTAAGGAGCTTCTTAATCTTAACGAAATAAAATAACCAACGTGGTCATAGTTAAAAAAAGTAAATTATTATATACTTAAGCTAGTTGGTAAAATATTTAAAACAAAATCTTTTTGAGAGGATTTTTGGAATGTTTACAAAATAAGTCGATTAAGTACGCAATTATATAAAACATATATTACTAAAAAATTAAAGGTGACAAAACTTATTAAAAATAATTAGTAAACTTTATATTCTTCTAATAATTCTATAAAACCAATTATTTTAGATCGTTTGAAATAGAAGAGACTCAAAAATTAATTATTATCGGGAGGGTTAAAATTGGGTGTCAACAACTGTCCATCATTTTACTTGGATTGATGCAAGAAATTCGGAGAATGAAATTGACCAAACCGATTTTGACTGACCACTCATTCATCTTTAAGCGAGTGATTTGGTACGGACTTTAGGAATTATGGCCGATCCCCGAAAATGGGCTTCCTACATATCTCAGGCTATATGAGAATTTAGGCCATTTGTAGTTCGATACGCTTGATTTAATGCATGACTTTGAAAGAATTCAAAAGTCATCTCGACACTAGATTATGAAGGGATCGGAATACTCGGGAATGAGATTCAAGAGTGAATGTTGGAATACAGCCGAGTTTTCAATATTGAGACCGCCTACATATCCTTAAACCTTAAGAATCAGGCTGTTTGTAGTTCGACTCGATCGGTTGAAAGGGAAATCTATTATGTTAGATAACCTTTGGTTCTGGAAGAATGACACATAAAATCGAGTGAGAAAAAGAGGCTTGTAACCTCTTAGTCATGAATGTGATGCACTTCACACCCATAATTAAGAACTTACACGGACATAATTTCCAAAACTCTTGGCGTATTGTCACTCAGATTGGAAACTTGTCTCCGGTAGAACGAAATTTCCGGATGCGAAATCGAAACTGACAAGTCCAAAGAAAAACCCACATGCCTTCTGATAGGGGTGTGGTTTGATTGTGGTGGAAGTCGCTCCTCTGCTCGCGTCCTAAGAGTTTGACATTCCTCTTTGGACTGTGTCCCAGTTCGCTGCTAAGAAAAAGTTCCACATTATGCTGCATCCTTTTTGATGTCGTCCGCACCTGTGGTATGTTTTGGAGAATTCATCCTTTCGGATGCTCTCGACAAAGACTGAGATAAAACCCATTAGATTAAAAATGCAATTTAAATGAGAGATAATGTCTTTTACTTCATTGACACTTAGTTGCTCTCCTTCAACATTTGACGTCAACTCGATCGATTTGACGTAAAGCAATAAAACTTATGTCTTATGTTTGCAATATAATCTTCAATGTTTTCTTCATTTGATGTTGAAAATAAAACTAATGCAGTGTGCTGATATTTCTCTTGATGTCGTCTTCAAGGCTCTTCTTGATGTTTACTTTTGTCAAAATAAAAGAAATGTAGTTGATGCCGATGGGTAAATATTTCTCTTGAGATGCACGATTCCTTCTCTGGCAGTGCATGATTTCTTGCGGGGCAAGAATATCTTCCTGCGATGCGTGATTTCTTGCGGGGCAAGAATATCTTCCCGCGATGCGTGAATATTGACTCGCGATGCATGATCTTCCGCGATGCATGAATATTGACTCTCGATGCATGATCTTCCGCGATGCATGAATATTAACTCGCGATGCATGGTCTTCTGCGGGGTATGAATATCTTCCCCCGATGCATAAATTTCTGCGAGGCATGAATATCTTCTCGCGATGCATAATTTCTACGAGGCATGAATATCTTCTCGCGATGCATAATTATTAACTCGCAATGCATGATCTTCCACGATGCATGAATATTGACTCGCGATGCATGATCTTCCGCTATGCATGAGTATTGACTTGCGATGCATGATCTTCCGTTATGCATGAATATTGACTCGCGATGCATGATCTTCCGCGATGCATGAATATTGACTCGCGATGCATGATCTTCCGCGATGCGTGAATATTAACTCGCGATGCATTATTCCATGATGCATGAGTATTAACTCGCGATGCATGACTTTCTGCGAGGCATGAATATCTTCTCGCGATGCATAACTTTCTGCGAGGCATGAATATCTTTTCGCGATGCATAATTTTCTGCGAGGCATGAATATCTTCTCGCGATGCATAAATATTAACTCGCGATGCATGATTTTCCGCGATGCATGAATATTAACTCACAATGCAAAACTTTCCGCGATGCATGAATATTGACTCGCGATGCATGATCTTCCACGATGCATAAATATTGACTTTTGATGTCATCTTTGGTACCAAAGTGAAGACAATGCTTCAATCGAGCAACATAGTGATCTTCTAGGTGCCCTTTGGATAATCATATCATCTCAATTAACGTTAACGGTAAAATGACTCTCCAGATAGTGTGTCGTCCCGATCGACAATAAAATAAAATGACCCCTCATGGGTAGTGTATTGTCTTGATTGACAATAAAATAAATGACCCCTCCGGGTAGCGACACTATCATGTCTGATAATGTGATGCAGATGACGTCCTCGACGAAAACCGTAAAGTATCATTTCTGGGGTTTTCATTTGGTTCATCTTTGAACCTAGCTGGACGCTCCTTATAGACTTCAAGTTGTTGAGAATTGAATGAAATAAACCATTCACACTCCTAAATCTTCGATATGAGCAATATAAAATAATTCCTGCATCCACAGAAAATTTGAAAATTGGGGGAGACTTTTGCCCTCCTTGACTTCTCCATATTCATCGATAGGATAGATCTGGTGATTTCAGAGTGGGACTATAGACCTGCGTTCACAGAAAAATTATTAGTTTTAAATGAATTGATCTGTGTCGATCCTTTCGTCTGCTCCCTGTCCTACTATCTCCGGATGATTTTTCTGATTCCCCAACTCTTGACAGATAAGACAAAATATTTTATGTCGAAACAAATGAAATGTAAATATAAGATTTTAAGAAAAATAAATTTTGAAAAGTAGCATTTTGCAAAAGTTACTGCCAAGTATCACGTCACGTCATACTTAGCGGACTTCTTTGAGTCTGATGCTTTGAGGTCTATCTGATTATTCGCTGGGGAGTATTCAGAGTCACTCCAAACTGCCGATAAACCATGTTGAAATTTTGAGGCCATCCTCAAAATTTCTGTCCCAGTTACAAGTTATGGTTTATCTTTAACTATTGGTAAGTAAATCATGGAATTTTTGAGATCTTCTAAAAAATTATGTCCCAGTTGCAAATCTCGAAATCTTTTCGATCTTGACTTGCTGAGGAAAAATCCTCTTCTTGAGAATTTTTTGAGTCCCTCTCAAAAATTTTGTCTCAGTTTCTATTGTAAAGAGGAATAGAAATCTTACGGGAAATATGAACGAACCCTTGTGGCGCCTACGTATCCCGTTGAGGCAGAAATCAGTCAAGCGTAGTTCCCCCTCAAGGGTTAACAAATAATAAGAATTTACAAAGAAACCGACCAAGGCCGACATAGGCCACCTATGTATCTCATTCTTGAGAATTCTGGTCGAACGTAGTTCAAATAGAAAAAAATATTTAAAGGGAATAAACGGGGTGACCGAAGCCGACATAGGCCGCCTACGTATCTCATTCTTGAGAATTTAAGTCAGACATAGTTCATTACAAGAGGGATACGATTTAAAACAAAACAAATACAAGCAAACAGAACGATTACAAGTAAATAACATAAAATGCAAATAGAAGCTTCACACGTAATATCTCTTAACAACATCTGAGTTGATCGGTTTTGGCCATGTGGTGCCGTCCGTCTCCGACAGGACCAAAGCACCTCCAGATAATACTTTACGAACCATGTAGGGTCCTTGGCAATTTGGTGCAAATTTTCCTTTGTACTCGTCTTGGTGAGGAAAAATGCGCTTAAGGACCAACTAACCAATTTCAAAAATTCTGGCTCTTACTCTTTTGTGGAAAGCACGAATCATCCTCTGTCGATATAGTTGACCATGACAAATGACAACCATTCTATTTTCATCGATCAAGGTTAACTGATCAATCCGTTTGCTCACCCATTCAGCATTACTTAATTCGGCTTCTTGGATGATTCTCAAAGATGGTATTTCAACTTCAGCAGGTATGACTGCTTCTGTTCCATATACTAGCAAGTATGAAGTAGCTCCGATCGACGTTCTGACAGTCGTTCGGTAACCCTACAAGGCATACGGCAACATCTTATGCCAACCTCGGTGATTGTCAATAATTTTCCTCAGGATCTTCTTGATATTCTTATTGGCAGCCTCTACAGCTCCATTCATTTGAGGACGGTAAGCGGTTGAGTTTCGATGAGTAATTTTAAATTGCTCACATATCTCTCTCATCAAGTGACTGTTGAGATTTGCGCTATTATCAGTAATGATGGATTCTGGTACTCCAAACCTGCATATCAAATTGTTGCGAACAAAATCAGCTACAACTTTCTTGGTTACCGACTTATAAGAAGCTGCTTCCACCCACTTGGTGAAGTAATCGATGGCAACCAAAATAAATCTGTGTCCATTAGAAGTGGCAGGCTCTATCGGACCGATGACATCCATGCCCCAAGCTACAAATGGCCAAGGTGAACTCATAACATTGAGTTCGTGAGGCGGCACTCGAATCAGATCACCGTGCACTTGACATTTATGACATTTTTGCACAAACTTGCAACAATCATTCTCCATAGTCATCCAGAAATAACCGGCTCGAAGGATCTTTCTCGCCAAGGTGAGCCCATTCATATGCGTGCCACAAACTCCAGTATGTATCTGTTCAAGAAGCTTCGCAGCATCAACAACATCGACACATCTGAGAAGACCCAAATCTGGAGTCCTTCTATAAAGGGTTTCTCCACTTAGAAAGAAATTGAGAGCCATACGGCGTATCAACTTCTTTTGGTTGGATGTAGCATCTTCCGGATAAATCCCGGACTCCAAATACTTCTTTATATCAAAATACCATGGCAAACCGTTTGGTTCTGCTTCAACATGTGAACAATGGACTGGATGTTCTTTCAGTTCTATATCCAGGGAATCAATATAATCATTATCTAGATGCTTAATCATTGACGCAATGGTGGCAAGAGCATCGGCCAATTCATTTTGTATTCTGGGAGTATGTCTGAACTCGATCTTACAAAATCTTTTGCACAACTTTTGTACACACTACACGTACGGTATAATCTTCGGGTTCTTCACGGCCCACTCTCCTTGAACCTGATGAATCAAAAGATCTGAATCTCCAATAACTAACAACTCATGGACATTCATGTTGATGGCCATTTTCAAACCAAGAACACAAGCTCCATATTAAGCCATGTTGTTCGCGCAATTAAATCGGAGTTTAGCTGCCATGGGATAGTGCTGACCAGATTCTGACACCAAGACCGCTCCGATACCTTTTCCTTGGTGATTTGCTGCTCCATCAAAGAATAATCTCCAGCCAGGATACATTTCAGGAATATCTTCACCCACAAACGATACTTCTTCATCGTGAAAATAAGTCTTGAGTAATTCATATTCTTCATCAACAGGATTTTCTGCAAGATGATCAGCCAAGGCCTGTGCCTTTAGCGCCTTCTGAGTCACATACACAATGTCAAATTCACTCAACAACATTTTCCATTTAGCTAATTTTGCGGTCGGCATCGCCTTCTGGAAAATATACTTCAGCGGGTCCATTCAGGAGATGAGATATGTTGTATAAGAAGACAAATAATGCCTCAACTTCTGAGCAAGCCAAGTCAAAGCACAATATGTTCTCTCCAACAGAGTGTAACGAGACTCGTATGGAGTAAACTTCTTGCTTATGTAATAGATAGCCCTTTTCTTCTTTCTTGTCTCGTCGTGTTGACCAAGCACGCATACGAATGCACTATCTGAGACAGACAAATACAGCAACAAGGACTCTCTTCTCGCGGAGGAACCAATACCGGTGGGTTTGACAAATAGTTCTTGATAGTGTTGAAAGCAGTCTGACACTCTTCAGTCCATTTTGTCGGAGCGTCCATCTTCAACAACTTGAAGATAGGCTCACACACCACGGTTGATTGAGCTATGAATCGACTAATGTAGTTTAACCTCCCTAAGAAACTCATCACCTCTTTTCTTGTCTTCGGCGAAGGTAACTCTTGAATTGCTTTAATCTTGAAAGGAGCGAGCTCAATACCCCTTCTGCTAACTATAAATCCTAACAACTTTCTGGCTGGAACTCCAAAAGCGTATTTTGCGGGATTCAATTTCAAGTTGTAACGACACAGACGATCAAAGAACTTTCTTAGATGCGTCAAGTGGTCCGAACTCTTGCGGGACTTGATTATGACGTCATCTACGTACACCTCGATCTCTTTATGAATCATATCGTGAAATATGGTCGTCATAGCCCTCATATAGATATCACCAGCATTCTTGAGGCCAAATGGCATCACCCTGTAATGATATACACCCCAAGGTGTAATAAAAGCTGTCTTTTCTGCATCTTCCTCGTCCATTAGAATCTGATAGTAACCTGCGTAACAATCCACAAATGACTGCATTTCATGCTTAGCACAGTTATTGATTAGAATATGAATGTTCGGCAATGTAAAATTATCTTTTGGGCTAGCTTTGTTGAGATTTCTATAGTCGACGCAAATCCTGATCTTCCCATCCTTTTTGGCGACCAGCACAACATTGGCCAACCAGGTCGGATATTGCATCACTTCCACTAGTCGAGACTCAATCTACTTGGTGATCTCCTCTTTATTCTTCAAACTCAACTCGGGCTTGAACTTCCGAGCTTTCTGCTTCACCGGACTGAATCCTGGATTAATTGGCAATTTGTGAGACACAACGTCGATACTCAAACCTAGCATGTCGCTGACTTCCCAGACAAACATATCAATGTATTCAGTGAGTAAATGTATTAGATCCTTCATCTGAGTTTCATTCAAGTGAATGCAGATTTTTACCTCTTTGACGCACTCCTGGTCTCCCAGATTTATAGTTTCAGTTTCCTCTAAATTTGGCTTATGCTGATTTTCAAACTGCAGAAATTCGTCAGCAACATATTCCGGTACCTCACTTTCTTCTTCGTAATCATCAACCTCATCATCACCTGCCTCACTTTGTTCGTTCAGCTCGTGACATGACATGACATTGGCAGGTTTAAAACTTATATTACTGAAACCATAAATAAACAAAGTTAGACAAGCAAAAATATAACAATAAGTAAATAAACAAATTTCAATAAAAGAGGCTTTCAATTAAATTGGAAATAATGAAAACTTTGGCTATGACAAAGGGCCATGTTGCATTTTTCAAACATCACGATGGAATTTTTAAAAATTCAAGCAATTAAGAAAATACAAAATGGTGGGCGGGCCTCTTCCAGACTGCCACCGATTTAAATATGCATAAATGATGCCCTTCTAACAAGGAGTTCGGGGAATCAGAATCGGCGTGGAGGTCCAATTCTGCAACGCCTCCCCAGGCTCAGCATCGCGGAATCCTGCAAGCTCGACCTCTTCCTCAATAACAGCATCAATCTCTTCGAAAAAGCCGCAGATTCCTTCCCCAAGGTCGTCGTGCTCGGCGTACTCCCGGACCAGGAATGATTGATACAAATGAGGGATTGGCTTAGCCAATGCTTGATCATTCTTCTTCTTTGCCTTCATATCATCATCTGTGGGGATGTACCCCAAACCATATCTTGCTCCTTTGACGGGGACCGGAATAGGCTCAATAATTCCTTGGGAATTTCTTCCCAATCCAAAACTTGGTTCAAAACCATTCTACAGCATCACAGTGGCTATCATCTTATACACGGCAGGCATAGGACGATGTGGGGACAAATTCTCATCGGTGGCATTTACCAGCTCCACCGTATAGAAATCGGTACCTCGAGACACTTCATCGATAATTGGCGCCTGTCTGCCGGAGTGACTACCTTCGCCATGAATAACCAGCTCTTCGTTCTTCCAAACGAGTTTCATCATCTGATGAATGGTAGAAGGCACTGTTTACATCCCTACTCTGTTCAAATAGGGCAAAACGTCGCGGCAACTCGAAAATAATGAATTGATTCAATTTTAAAAGAGTTTTAAAAATGAATGAGTTTTAAAAAGAGTCGCCACCTAATTTTAGGAAAAACTAGGAAAAACATTATGTGATCTACGAAACCAATTGATTCTAGGTAGGGGGTTCAAATTATTTCGAAGGGAAGGGGTTAGGCACCCTTCGAAATCCATAAGTGTGGGTCCCGACTGAATTCATTTTTTTTCAAATTGAGGAGGAGATAATAATAATATACAAGTAATATAAATATTCAATATACACAAGTAATAAAATAAAATAATAACATAAGAAACGGCTTAAGGTTTGCCTAACGTCGATATTTACATAATAATTAATAAAAATATAATTTGAGCTCTTCGAATAGCTTCAATGGAAGCAACTCTGTGTACCTGTAAAGACACTTAGTAAAAGTGTTAGTAATAAATAAATATGAATAAAATTGAATATAAGAAATAATAACTAAAAATAAAAACCCGTCTTATTAACATTGGAGGCCTTGGAAATCGACGGTAATTTCTTCATCGGCCATTTTAACAATTTTAACAAACAATTTATATGAACTTAAACTAAAAATTTCCGTCTTTTAATATTGAGTAGGCCTCCAAAACCGACAGAGAGTTTTTTCTTTGGCCATCTTGACATATAATTCAATAGCGTTAAAAGTTAAATGATAAAATAACACTAGGTAACCATGTGAAAAGTGGAACAAAATGGGGCAAATAATCCTACAACACAATTGACATCCTAACAATATTTAATAAAATAAAGAAAATTAAAGATATGTTCGCCGAGAAACTTCTAAACAATTGCATTAGCAAAAATTCCAAAGGCTAGGAGCAAAAGAAATGAAATAACAATTTAAACACACAATTAAATTAAAAGAATAACAATTCAATCAACCAATATAACAATAAACAAAGTCTAACTATAATAAATGTAACCCAATAAAGTTTAAATATTATAGATATACATATGGAAAAGAAAAAATATCAACAAATATGATTTGGAGTTTAGACACTTAGTAAAGTGTTAGTAAGAAACAAAATATGAATTTATCAAATAATAACTTAAAAATAAAATTCGTCTTATAAACATGAAAGGCCTTGGAAATCGACGGTAATTTCTTCATTGGCCAATTTAATTTGTTTCTTAGCAATTAAATAAAATTAACAAGTAACCAAATGTCTCTAAAACAATCCACGACAAAAACTACAACTTAGAAATAATAACAATTATTGAAGGTAATAAACTTATAATGTGACATTTCATGTCAGACCCCTCAAAAGAATTCAAATAGTTGATCAAATTAAGATGAACAGTAAAGACAACTAACATTATTGACAATGACAAATTGAATATATAAAAACTCTAGAAGAAACAAATAAAATAAGCAAATATATTTTGACCATCAAACTAATTAACAAAGGAATATAATGTCATTAAATTTACAGCTCAATAATAATAATGGTAATATATTAAAATAATAAAAGTGAATCGACCTTGTAACAACAAAACAGTTGGACATCATTATTAACTAAAATTGCTTTAAAATGAACAACATTATTATTCACTGCAAGGAATAAATAATAAAATAAATAATTAATAATAATAACTAAGCATATTCACCAACTAAATATATCCGGATCAATTGAAGACAATAACAATAAATGAAAAAAATGGAATAAATCTAAACAATAACAAGCATTAAAACTTGAACTAAAAATTTTCGTCTTTTAATATTACGTAGGCCTCCAAAACCGACGGAGAGTTTTGTCATTGGTCATAACTTCTAAACTATAACTAATACATAAATAAATTTCTAAAGAAACATAAGCAAGACTAAAGAGAAAAAATAAAATAAAATAAATAAATAAATAAATTTACAACTAACAGTAAATAAAACAGTAGGAACAAGAGAAACGCTACTAAAATGTCATACCACAACCTAATGCATGAAAGCTAACAAAGCTAATTAACATATAACAGATAGAAAAGCTAGAAATTAAATAATACAAAGCTAAGAAAGAATTTACCTGGTCTGGACAGCGAACCGAAACTGCGAATTTGACGGAGACGATCCACCACCTCCCCAAACTCGAACAGCCGCAAAAATATTTTAAAAATATTAAACTATGGAACCAAGAATTCCCGAAAAATTTCTGGGTACTCTTTGGTCTCCTCTTTTTTTTTCTTCCCTCTTTGGTGTAATGAAGAGGGGCTTATATAGGACCAATTTTGGGTTCAAAATAGATGTGGGAAGCGATGTGGGACGAATGCAAAAAAACCCCAAAATTTGTCTATTTGAATGGTTTTAAAGTAATTGATTAATAGGATGAATTCACATAAATTAATTTAGAGAGCTTCTTAATCTAAACAAAATAAACTAATTGATTCGAATATGAATTAAGTGATTTTAGCAAATCGAAATTGAAACTATAAAATTATGAATTTTTTAAAATGTTAGGCCAAAATTGGGTGTCAACAGCTGTCTCTTTCGTTGTGTATGATTGATGAAAGAAATCGTGGACAACGAAAATTGACAAACCCAATTTTGACCGAACACATGACCTTTGTAGAGAAGTGCGGTTGAATGTGGTGGAAGTCAATCCCAGACTTGTCTCCAAAAGGTTCTATGATATGTTGCGTCCTTGTTGAAGTAATTCGCACATGTGGCTCCTCTGAGAGTGTATCCTCTAGAATGTTCTAAAAAAAACAAAGATAAAACTCATTAATATAGGCAAAACTAAAAGAAAAAGGGCAGCATCTCTTATGATACGATAAATAGAGATAAATACAGGTCCCTTGGTAGGACGAATGAAGATGATGATCAATCTGTAGGATTTGGAATGTATGTCCATCGGTAGGACGAATGAAAAAAAATGATGATCCATCGATAGGATTTTGAATGCATGTCCATCGATAGGACAAATGAAAAGATTATCCATCGGTAGGATTTTGAATGTATGTCCATCGGTAGGACAAAATGTAAACATCTTTCAACGCAAGTTTCCACCGACTTAAACGTTGAAAAGATATGGTGCACATCCTTCACCTCCGAATAGATGCGTCTTAAATGCAAATATCTTTCAACACAAGTTTCCACCGACTTGAACTTTGAGAAGATATGGTGCACATCCTTCACCTCCGAATAGATGCGTCTTAATATGCAAACATCTTTCAACGCAAGTTTCCACCGACTTGAACGTTGAAAAGATATGGTGCACATCCTTCACCTCCGAATAGATGCGTCTTAAATGCAAATATCTTCTTGGCGATATATAAACTTTTGCGAGGGATGAAATCTTCTCGCGATGCATAAATTCCGCAAGGTATGAAATCTTCTTGCGATATGTAAACTTTTGCGAGGAATGAAATCTTCTCGCGATGCATGATCTTCCGCAATACATGAATAGTGACTCGCGATGCATGATCTTCCGCAATGCATGAATATTGACTCGCGATGCATGAATATTTGTAGTTGCTATCAAGCTTCTCGCAGTACTTATCAGAATTTTGAGGTCTTCCTCAAAATTTCTGTCCCAGTTAGAATTTTGGCAAGTCTCAAAATGATCTTCAATCTTGACTTGTTGGCGATAACACCTCTATTGTGAATTTTTGAGATATTTTCAAAAATTCTGTCCCAGTTTTTATTGTAAGAAGAAATAATAATCACACTGGGTATATGACCAAGCCGTCATGGCGCCTACATATCCTGTTGAGGCAGGAATCAGGTCAAATGTAGTTCCAAACTTGTAGATGATGAATACTTCAAAGAATCTGAGAGAAGATCATCAGTAGAAAATGCACAATATGAACATGATGAAATATGAAAATGGTATTCTAGAGATAAAAAAACATGTCACATTTTGGGACGGACAATCCATGAAGTAAAATAGGACTCTCACACATACAAGATTAACCCTATGACACTTTTTACAATGAACAACTCAAAAGCCATTTTTTTGTTTTTTATAAAATTGAAAGATTCTTAAAAATGTTTTAAAACATTAAAGAATGAGTGTTTGCTCACTTTTTTTTTTTTTTTTGAAAAATAAAAAATGTGATGAGATAGTCAAACTTTCACTACAATTGGTACCAACAGTTAAGATTGCAGGTAAATCTGTCATTTTTTTTTTTTGAGATTGAATTTAAGGTTATTCCTACAGCTTCAAGTGGTACCTCTAATATACTTAAGGATCAACATGATCCGTTCATCTTGTTTCAAACAAAGGTTTTGAATTGTATCAATCCTCATGTTTCAAGTGCCCTCACGAAAAAGACTTGTCCTATTTCACACATATTTGAAATATTTAATTTTAGGACATTTTCCAAAGTGCACTCACACTCACAAGAATGTTCAATGCGTACAACTGTGATACCATATGCTTGACCCTTATGTCAATCTCCACTAATGTGAGAACATTTGGAATGAGATCATGTAGGGCTTGTCATTGGCTTGTAACGTAGGCTTAGGGATGGGTATGATATTTATTTGGGATAAAAGTGACTGAATTCCTTCCTGAGCGTCACCCAAAATTTGTGCTCTTAATGATTGGTACGCCTTTGCGTTTGATCCTCTTAATTGTTCTCCCCCCTTTCAACTTCTTTTGAATTCTCATTTTTGACTCTTTTCCCTTCTTCTTCTTTTTCTTTTTTTTTCTTTGTTTTGACTTCTTTTGAATCCTTATTTCTCGGAGCTTTTATTTTATTTCACTCCTTTCTTATAAATTTTTCTCCTTTTTATTGGAGTATTTTCCTTCCTACTTTTCATTGACTCTGTAAAGGTATTTTTTACCTTTCTTTATTTCTTCCACCCTTTTTTTTCTTCCTTTCTCTCCTTTCTCTAGAGTCTTTGCTTCCTTGATTTTGGGAGACTCAATATCTTTGCTTTTGGAAATTTCAAACATGGATCTTCTCTTATAATTTGCACATTCTTGGTGCACTCAAGAAGGTTGAGCCAAGAGAGGATAGTGCTTGTAAGCACTCAAAAGGGTAGTGGTTAAGATGTGGTTATCCAAATAAAGGTTTCAGGCTCAAAATGGGAAAACTAGGGATTAATGTAATTTGGTAAGCTTCGAAAGGCACAATCGGGTCAAAAAAGGCCTACAATCCTTTCTCAAACCAAACATTACTCAGGATTTCGCCTCGAAAAACATTCAAGTCAAGTTCTAGATCAACAGTGTAACACAATTGAACTTTGATCAAAATCTCACCACACAATGCACATGAAACATAAGGTTAGTTTTATTCTTATCTTGATTGCATGCAAGAGAATTTTCAAGCATCACAAAAGTACAGATAAGAGGTACCACGAGAATCTATAGTTTACCGCAAAGTCAGTCTTTTCCATCATATCAAATATATTTACATGCTCTTAACTACATAGGTCCCAACCGAGCTGAAGACATGACTCTTACAGTATGTACAAGTAAATTTTTTTTTTTTGAAAGAATGATTACCGAACCCGAGAAGGGCTGCCTACGTATCTCATTAAGATGAGAATCAGGAGTGCGTAGTTCATGCAGATATGACTTGGAAAATATGCACAAACTATTTTATTTTTTTTAAATTTTTTTTTTAAATTTTTTGGAGAAGATAATACCGAACCCGAGAAGGGTTGCCTCTTTATCTCATTAAAATGAGAGTCAGGTACGCGTAGTTCGTCCAGATAAGGCATATAATAATTTAAAGATTTAGACAACTCAAAGAATTTTTTTTTTTTTGTTTTTGACCCCTTTATTTTTTTTCCCGCACCAATATGTTTTATAGTCTCTTAATCGTCAATTTTTTATATTGTCTTTTGAATGTAACCTGCGAATTTTCACAGTAATTTCTACGTATACTCTTTTTGGATGTTTTCTTGGAGCTGTCTCCTCCCAAATTTTCACGAGATCCAAACATTGTCATGACCATCCCCGACTGATGTCGGGGACGGTATTCCTACAAAAATATGAGAAATATGTGAGAGCAGGACCATCATGCAAAATAATAATAAAAATAAGTGGGTGTCACCTCATAGTCAAATACTCCCCTGATTTATCGTTTTGACTTAATATTAATGTCTTGTGAAATACAAGGACTCGCATTTCGCTAATCCTCTTGTCTCTTGCGACTTCGGACAAATAATGATTTTTGAATCAATTTTTCGCTGTGAAGAAGAACAACTCAAAATGTAAGAGTGTTAGTTCATGTACATAATGGATAATGCAAAAATATCACACAAATAATGAATTAAACACACAAATATTGTTTTAATTAAAGACAAACTGAAATATATCACATAGCATACAAACAATTATTGCGCGTCCTATACAAATATGTGATCCTTTTATGCCTAGGGTAGGCCTACCGATTTAAAGGATGTATATATCATTTGAAACATTCCATTGTCCCGAAATTTAAATTTATACAAATTTATACGAATAAAATGAATGGGGATACATAATAGGGAAAATGGGATACAAAATATTCAGTCCCCCGCAGGGGTTCAATCCTATACTATGCTTCCATAGAAGGTCTTTCTCTCTTTATTTCTTCTCTTCTCTGGGTTCCCGCGTCTTAGACTAGTAACTTGTGAGAGATTTTTTTTTTTAAATAGAATAAGCTACAATATACTCCCAATTCCGAGGACAATGATTTTTTCAGATGATGTATACATCCTTCAAATTTAAACAAATAAATATGATCGTCCGTTTAGGCCGTAGGCACTTTTGGACTCAAGGTGGTCTATCTAATGAACCCAACACACCTTGGGTGTTGGGTCATCTTAGTTCAATGCTTAGATTTGGATTTGGTTTTGCTCTATCTTAGGCTTCACTAAAATAGTTTTCAAGTTGACGGTAACCCGAGTCGGACAAACAACGGGGTGAAGCTACCAAACGACGTCGGATGACCGCATTCCAACTATTCGTTTGATACTTCCAAATGAAACTCTTGTGTATTTCTGAAAGAAGCCGTGGAAAGCCACGTAACTTCCGTTTTCCTAATGCATACTATTTGCCATTTGGCGGAAAGATGTATGAGTGCAATGACAATATACATACAATAAAAGAAAATTGAATAAACAACAAATACAATATACACATCATCAACGAAAATATAAAAATACAAGGTATAACACAATAAAAGAATTTCCTCAATTTTAAAAAAAATGAATTCATATGGTTAGAACCTCTAATAGTCCCCAGCGGAGTCGCCATTCTGTTTACATCCCTATTCTGTTCAAATAGGGCGAAACGTCGCGGCAACTCGAAAATAATGAATTGATTCAATTTTAAAAGAGTTTTAAAAATGAATGAGTTTTAAAAAGAGTCGCCACCTAATTTTAGGAAAAACTAGGAAAAACATTATGTGATCTACTAAACCAATTGATTCTAGGTAGGGGGTTCAAATTATTTCGAAGGGAAGGGGTTAGGCACCCTTCGAAATCCATAAGTGTGGGTCCCGACTGAATTCATTTTTTTTCAAATTGAGGAGGAGATAATAATAATATACAAGTAATATAAATATGCAATATACACAAGTAATAAAATAAAATAATAACATAAGAAACGGCCTAAGGTTTGCCTAACGTCGATATTTACATAATAATTAATAAAAATATAATTTGAGCTCTTCGAATAGCTTCAATGGAAGCAACTCTGTGTACCTGTAAAGACACTTAGTAAAAGTGTTAGTAAATAAATAAATATGAATAAAATTGAATATAAGAAATAATAACTAAAAATAAAAACCCGTCTTATTAACATTGGAGGCCTTGGAAATCGACGGTAATTTCTTCATCGGCCATTTTAACAATTTTAACAAACAATTTATATGAACTTAAACTAAAAATTTCCGTCTTTTAATATTGAGTAGGCCTCCAAAACCGACAGAGAGTTTTTTCTTTGGCCATCTTGACATATAATTCAATAGCGTTAAAAGTTAAATGATAAAATAACACTAGGTAACCATGTGAAAAGTGGAACAAAATGGGGCAAATAATCCTACAACACAATTGACATCCTAACAATATTTAATAAAATGAAGAAAATTAAAGATATGTTCGCCGAGAAACTTCTAAACAATTGCATTAGCAAAAATTCCAAAGGCTAGGAGCAAAAGAAATGAAATAACAATTTAAAAACACAATTAAATTAAAGGAATAACAATTCAATCAACCAATATAACAATAAACAAAGTCTAACTATAATAAATGTAACCCAATAAAGTTTAAATATTATAGATATACATATGGAAAAGAAAAAATATCAACAAATATGATTTGGAGTTTAGACACTTAGTAAAGTGTTAGTAAGAAACAAAATATGAATTTATCAAATAATAACTTAAAAATAAAATTCGTCTTATAAACATGAAAGGCCTTGGAAATCGACGGTAATTTCTTCATTGGCCAATTTAATTTGTTTCTTAGCAATTAAATAAAATTAACAAGTAACCAAATGTCTCTAAAACAATCCACGACAAAAACTACAACTTAGAAATAATAACAATTATTGAAGGTAATAAACTTATAATGTGACATTTCATGTCAGACCCCTCAAAAGAATTCAAATAGTTGATCAAATTAAGATGAACAGTAAAGACAACTAACATTATTGACAATGACAAATTGAATATATAAAAACTCTAGAAGAAACAAATAAAATAAGCAAATATATTTTGACCATCAAACTAATCAACAAAGGAATATAATGTCATTAAATTTACAGCTCAATAATAATAATGGTAATATATTAAAATAATAAAAGTGAATCGACCTTGTAACAACAAAACAGATGGGCATCATTATTAACTAAAATTGCTTTAAAATGAACAACATTATTATTCACTGCAAGGAATAAATAATAAAATAAATAATTAATAATAATAACTAAGAATATTCACCAACTAAATATATCCGGATCAATTGAAGACAATAACAATAAATGAAAAAAAATGGAGTAAATCTAAACAATAACAAGCATTAAAACTTGAACTAAAACTTTCCGTCTTTTAATATTACGTAGGCCTCCAAAACCGACGGAGAGTTTTGTCATTGGCCATAACTCCTAAACTATAACTAATACACAAATAAATTCCTAAATAAACATAAGCAAGACTAAAGAGAAAAAAATAAATAAAATAAATAAATAAATAAATTTACAACTAACAGTAAATAAAACAGTACGAACAAGAGAAACGCTACTAAAATGTCATACCACAACCTAATGCACGAAAGCTAAAACAAAGCTAATTAACATATAACAGATAGAAAAGCTAGAAATTAAATAATACAAAGCTAAGAAAGAATTTACCTGGTCTGGACAGCGAACCAAAACTGCGAATTTGACGGAGACGATCCACCACCTCCCCAAACTCGAACAGCCGCAAAAATATTTTAAAAATATTAAACTATGGAACCAAGAATTCCCGACAAATTTCTGGGTACTCTTTGGTCTCCTCTTTTTTTTTCTTCCCTCTTTGGTGTAATGAAGAGGGGCTTATATAGGACCAATTTTGGGTTCAAAATAGATGTGGGAAGCGATGTGGGACGAATGCAACAAAAACCCAAAATTTGTCTATTTGAATGGTTTTAAAGTAATTGATTAATAGGATGAATTCACATAAATTAATTTAGAGAGTTTCTTAATCTAAACAAAATAAACTAATTGATTCGAATATGAATTAAGTGATTTTAGCAAATCGAAATTAAAACTATAAAATTATGAATTTTTTAAAATGTTAGGCCAAAATTGGGTGTCAACAGCTGTCTCTTTCGTTGTGTATGATTGATGAAAGAAATCGTGGACAACGAAAATTGACAAACCCAGTTTTGACCGAACACATGTACCAAAACACGATTTATGACCTTCTCGCGGCATACGACGGTGATGTGCAATGCCTTGTTGTGTGACCTCCCTTCAAAAGGCAACTCATCGTCGCAAAAGCTCGGATGACTTGGTTGATAATAGCGGCCACATTATCGCTGCTTGTACCCACGGGCACATACGTATCATCGAGAGCCTTTATCAAAGCTTGTCTATGCAATTGAGAGCTCATCAGTAGGGCCCACACAGAAATCTGGGCTGGAGTCTTTTCCAAGTGCTTAACAATAGAATAATCCTTTAGCTGCATCTTTCTCCAGAATTCCTCCGCTTCGCCTTCGCTTATCGGACTTTTACCCTGATTTTTCTTCTATCCTCCAAGAGCCAACTCTTCAGGAGTATAAAACCTCCCAGAATGGGTCATACCTTCAGCGACAGCAGTTTCAATCACAAATTTTGGCCTGACAAGAGTTTCTGATGGCACCAAGGCAACAACCTTCGCAAGTGCCAGGATAACAAACTCTTTTTTCTCTTTGATGCTCAACGAAGCCACAGACCTTTCCAACTCGTCATGAATGATTGGAGTTATCACTTTTGTCACACACCAATCATCATCTGTTTCTATCATATTAACATTGCCACCTCCATTATTTGGCAAAGGGTTGGTATTGACATTAGGTGCATCTGGTTGGAGAGAGACCACCTCTTGGTCAATTAGATCCTAAATTTTGTGCTTGAGGTTGATACAGTCCTCAGTATCATGCCCAACACTGTAGGAATGATAAGCACATCTTTGATCAGGCCTATAGAATTTAGAACTGGTATCCACTGGTTTGGGCCCCACTGGGTGGATATATTCGGCCGCAGCCAGTCGCTCGTACAACTTTGTTCGGATTTCTACGAGCGTAGTGAAGTTCCTCGGAGGCTTCTTCTCAAATCTAGGTCACGGCGGTTCATAACTGCCTTGTGGAGGAGGCATTTGTTGATAATTTTTGTTGTTGGGACGGGGCACTTGATTTTTGGGATGTGGATTTGTTTGGTAGTTTGGCAATGGAGCTTGGTAATTCGGAGGGGAATTTTGGTATAGTGGAGCTTGGACTTTGATAAACAGGAGGGGGTTCTCTATAGCTCGACTGCACGTTAGCACAGTTGGGAGCAACACCTTGATAATGAGGAAACGAAATTTGGTAAAGTGGAGGATGATTTTGGTAAGTGTGAGATGGATTTTGGTAAATTGGAGGTGGATTTTGGTAGTCTGGAAGAGGATTTTGGTATACTGGAGGAGGATTATTTTTCTGACTAGCTTGGTAGGAGTTTTGAGAAAACCGAGAGTGGCCTTGGGATGACAATGATCTTCTAGGGTTTTTCTTCCCCTCATATGAGACAGCGGCAATGTCCTCTCTCTTCTTTTTCAACAACCCTGAAGATCTGGGCGACGCGGCTACACGGGCTATCTTTCATGTTTTCAAACCATCTTCGATAGTCTCACCAGTCTTGACTATGTCGACAAATTTTACTCCAACGAGCAACATAATTCTGTCATAATACTCGGGCTCTTTCACCCGCACGAACACTTCAACAATTTTCTTTCCAGACATAGGCGGTCTTACCCTTGCAGCTTCTTTTCTCCACCTATAGGCAAACTCTCTGTAGCTCTCGGTGGATTTCTGCTTCATCTTCTCCAAAGAGTAACGATCAGGAACAATTTCTACATTGTAAGCAAATCGCTTGATAAAATCCTTTGCCAGAGCATTCCAGCTGGGCTTTTATAAGAGGTGAACCATTCTAGAGCCTCTCCGCACAGGCTTCGGCTGAAGAGCTGCATCAATAGAGTTTCATCCCTACCAACTCCAACAAGATGGTCGCAGTAGGCTCTCAGATGAGCCATAGGGTTCCACTCCTCCGAAAGTATCAAATTTCGGAATCTTGTACCCCTCTGGAAGGTCCAGATTTGGGTGAATACACAAATATTCATAACTAAGACCAGCGATATCAGGGACGCATTGGAGCTCTTTCATGGCTTTCTTGATCTGCTCTTTTATATCCACCTTTGCCTCTTCGTTTGCTTTCCATTCTCTTTCTTATTCCTCGTAATAGTCCAACTCAGAACCGTGCACGTCGTACTCAGCAGGGACGGTAATCTGGAAAGTGGTTTTTTTAGGTAAGGGTGGAGCTACGGAAAGACTCTGGGCGTTTTGGGTGGCTTGGTAATTCTCGGGATAAGTCTGAGAGTGGTGGTGGGATGTTTGGGGATTAAAAGTGTTCTGATTTGGATTTTGACTTTTGTTTTGCGGTGATGGAGCGGTTTGAGGTTGGGAATTTTGAGGATGAGATGGCATTTGGAATGGTTATTCTGAGGAGGTGGTGGAGTTTGGTAGGAAGCTGCGGCATATTGGGGTTTTTGAGCGGTTAGGTCTATAGTGGAGGGATTCTGAGCAGGTGGCACATTCTGGGTCGGATCCATGCTTGAAGAAGGGAAATAGATAGGAGGCCTTCCATCAGCAATATTAACATTGAACCCAGGTGGAGGCAAATCCTGTCTTCTCTGCGTCTCTACCTTCATTTCCGCAATTTGTTGCATCAATTGCAGAATCAACTCATTCTGATCCGCTATGGTGGGTTGAGCCACCACAACGTCGATGAGACTTACTTCTTCATTACTATCTCCCATATTGTCTTTCCTTTGTCTGAGCTTTGTCTAGGAAGGAATCTGAAGGCTCTTTTGATCTGGTAAAATAGGGATGATCGGCCAGCTTAATCAACACGGATCAGTTTTCAAAGTACTTGAGAAGGAAAACAACTCAAAGGAAGATTTGTTAGTTTGGATTTAGAATACAAAACACATAATATCACACATAGAGCAGATAAACACACAAGTTGCTATGTTTGAGGAATATCTTCAACCCATGAGTAAGGATGGAAACAGATTTTTAACAAGCAGGAGTTTGCTTGTTTTTAGTTTGACACTATCTCAGAAAGGCTAAATCGCGTTGAGCTATGGTCTTCTTGCAGCTGTTCTTCGATGTCCGTTGATCTGGTCTTGTCATTTCCTTGTAATATGCGGGGGGAATGAATGAAATTTTTTAAAGATAGGGGCCGGGACTTGAAAGGTTGCCTACGTATCTCACAAGGAGAATTCAGGCCCAACGTAGTTCGAGTACAAAAAGGAAATATTTTTTCATTCATTTATTACGATTACAAGGAAATTGAAAGGCAACAACAGAGCTTTAAAGATAAAATGATGACTACATCTTAGTCATTCTTCTTCTCTATGTCATCTCAACCACGGGGGACAATCTCGACTTGAATCTTTCCCATTCGATGAGGAATTCGAGGTTGTGGCGGAAGTCAAGACACTTTTCAATGTTGTGGTCTGTGGCATTGTGATAGGGACAACGCTTCCGAACTTCATACTGAAGAAAATACGACATGTCCATGCCCTTGTAGAAATGAGTGAAGACTCCATTCTGAACTAATTCTGAGTAAATTTCCATCATCGTTTTCTTGAAAAGTGTGTATGAGCAGCGATAGAATATGGTCTTCTCTGTGACTGGTATGTCAAGCCGTGGTTCATCACATACAAGGAGGACGCCGTCACCCCAAGTGTTTGGAATACTGTCCATACTGAACAAACGACGGACTGCGTTCTTGAATTCTATGCATTCCTCTATCGTATGCCCCTTTTAGTTGGGATGACACTCACACGTCTTGCGGAGATCTCCTGATCCCTCTTGGGGTGACGCTCTTTCGACGGATCCCAGCATATGCCTAGACCGATAGTGTTCGAAAACGAGTGCGCACGAAATGAGCTCTATCTTTTTTTGGCATTCGTGTGCATATGCTTCGAGAGAAATTTTCTTGTCTCCTTTTGCCAGACGTCCTTCGAAAGAAGGTTTGCCGGCAAGTGCTTCCTCATAACTCTCTTCGTTGATTTCCTCTTCGGGGCTCCCAGGAGGAAACAATAAGTCATACAGACGCTTTCCCCGCTGTTTTTGTATGTCGATCCTCTCTTCTTCACTTGGCTCAACTTGGATACTCTTTCCTTTGTCCATAGCGGTGATTTTTCCTTTCCTGAGACAATATAGTAGTGTTTAGGATTTGGAGATGGGATTTGTCTTTTGGATGAGAAACTTAAGACTCGTAAAATTTGGTCGGACATTTTGCAATAGTGACTTGTGTGTATATTTTGGAAATTTCTGGAAAGGAGTGGATTTACGATATCCTCATTCACAGCAATATAACACATAAGCAGTTAATAGCACATATATCGCGTCCTAAAACATACGGGGGGACCCTTTTGTGCCAAGGGTAGGCCTAGCGCATTTGAATGATGTACGCGTGAATTTGGACCATATAATCAATCCCCCTAAACACTTTCACAAATGAAATATTTAGTGCTCACAAGGGGGAATAAAGCAAAAATATAAAGGATAGACCCACGCAAGGCTATTTAAATGTACTGAAACAAAATAAAGTAGGCCCACACAGGGGCTAAAATGACAAAATACAAGTAGAAAAACCCGCACAGGGGCGACGTCCACTATGTCGTCCCAGATGGCCCTGCTTCATCGCTGTTTTCCTGAGTCTTGTATTGTTGAAACATATATCGTAGCATCAGCAAGAATCCTTCACCCAGGCGTCCTTTGTCCTCCCAGCTTTCGTATCGCATCCTCTCAATCTTATCTTTGACCCATGAGTCGAAGTCATCGTGACCACGTCTTAGTCTTTCCACCTCTTGAGTCGCCTTCTCAAGAGCATCTTGGTTCTCGACAAACTTAACGTACATTTCTTGGGCTTTTCTTTTTACCTCTCGTAGCTCGACCACTACTTTGGCTTCTTTGTCTGTTACGCTGCGAAAGCTGCGCGGGGTTGGGGAGGAGATACTTTGTATGTTGTCTTTCAGCCATTCGTTGTAACCCTCATCATATCCGATATTGAATCGGTCTAGGGCAATGGTATCTTTATCCATCCGCTTGGAACCTTTCCATTCTCTCAACATTTCAGACGCTTCATGCACCCTATCGTCTCCAATATCTTATACATAAGCGCCATAGTACGCCTCTTCAGGTATAATTTGTCTCCTCCCAAACTGTCGCAAGACTCGAAAGGGTGCATAAGGGCGAATTCCCCGAATACCTGGTAGAGGAAACACAAGCTTTCTGCGGCTCTCCACGACGACTTCTTTAGAGATGTAGCGATCGAGCATCCATTGGAGATCTTCTTCTCTCAATTTGGAGAAAATCTGAGCCCATCTCCCCCTAGTTCTCCGATTATCCATATTTGCCCAGTACAGCATATCATTTAAATCTCTGAGAGTGTTCTTGTTGTCGAGAGTATGCAACTTCTGAGTCCCAGCACCCTTTGCCAAGTGACTCAGAATCCACCACTGAAGGAGTAGGTTGCACCCTTGGAAGTATCGATGCCCTTCCTTGCACTTTCCCAAAGCTCGATACATATCCGACAGGATGACCGGAGCTATAGGGTAGTATTTCACTGTCCCTTGGTTCTCGTATCCTTTGAATAGAGTGTGCACGAGTGTTATAACACGAGTGTTGATGCTCAAACTTGGTCCGTGTTAGAAGACCATTGTTCCTAACAGCGCCACGACAAATGCTAAGGGACGAATCTCGTTCCACTCTCTATAGGAGACCTTGAACTCTCGGTTATAGTTGGCGTAGAAGCTTGCATGCCCAAATCTGACATAGATGTCTCAAAATAATATGTTGGACTCCTGGCACCAGTAGACAAAATATTTCGCTAACCCAAGCCAGTCTGCGATATTTTCTACGGAAGGCTTATTAGGGATGAAAACATCCTTTTGTTTTCTTTCCTTTCTTTCTATTCCCGTACCGACTGTGTCAATGCAGTCTCATATCTCCTCGATAGTCGGGGTAATCTCTGCGGTTCCAAATCGGAATACCATTCTTTGATTGTCCCTATACCCTGTGAGGACCTTAATAAGTTCTGGCCAACCCTTCATATTGATCAACTCGGTTAGCGCACCTACGTATTTGTTGAAGGTCCTTTTATGATCCATGTCAAGATTATTATACCACATCTTGAGTTGAAGCGATGCTTCTATGATCATGTCGAACCTTGGAAATCGATCCATACCTACAAAATATAAACTAGTTAAGTTTTCCCACCCACATTGATATCCACACGTACATCATTCAAATGTCAAGCAAAATGATGTGTCGTGAGGTCGGAGACCTTGGACACGGTTTTGGCGGTTTCAACTAATGGACTTAATACGCCTTGGGTATTAAGTCGTCTTAGGCTAATGCTTAAGTTACGGTTTTGGTTTTGCTCTATCTTAGGCTTACTAGAATTTGTTTCAAATTGACGATTACCCGAGTCGAACAGATAACGGGGTGAAGCTACCAAACGACATCAGATGACCACATTCCAACTATTCGTTTGATACTTCCAAATGAACTTTTTGTATATTTCTGAAAGAAGCCGTGGAGAGCCACGTAACTTCCATTTTCCTAATGCAAACTACTTGCCGTTTGGCGGAAGTATGCCACGAAAATGCAACAATTCAATAATAAGATTAAAAAAAATAAGTAAGCAATTACATCACATAGCCAAATAGAGTTAGTTTTAAGTTTAGAATCCTCCAAATCCCCAGCGGAGTCGTCATTTCTGTTTTATCCGAAAAAAATATTATTTTATAAGGTTTTCGACTTTTTAGAGTCGCCACTTAATTTTGAGAAAATTAAGAAACCCTCTATTTTCAATAGACTTAATAGAAAAATCAATTGAAAATAATTTGAAAAGGGTACGGGGATTCCTATTTATATTTTAGGAAGGGGTTAAACACCTAAAATATCCGTTAATACGGTTATCCGACAACTAACTTTGTTGGCTAAAACTTAACTTTTAATTTTAAGATAAGATTTATTGAAGTTGTTTGCAAAAATGAAGTATTTAATTTATTATCTAAGTAAAATTTGTTTGCAAGCTTATTCCTCTTCTAAGAATCCATTTTGATTTAATTTAAAATCGATAAAATATTTACGACGTTTGCAGGAATTTTGGAGTTTTCGACCCTAGAACCAACGATAACCAATAACAAATAAGTAATTAAGCAAATAAAAGGAGAGATAGAGAGAGAGAGAAAGAGAATTAGGTCCAAATCCGGGTTTTCTGTCCGCCTGGACCGGAATTTGGACCCACCTATTTTTGGTTTTTGACCCACTTTGTCATCTTGAGTGTCTGTCCTAAACTAAACATATAATAATAAATATATACGGAAAAATAAAGGCAACAGGGGCTTCGGACCAAAATAACAAAATACAAAAAGGAAAACAATAACTAAAGTGGGCCTCTTTCGGCCCAACTTCTTCGAATCTTCCGATTTCTTGGCTTGCTTTGAACTCTTCCGCTAAAAAAAATCTGTACGCCGAATGTATGGATGGCTGACTCCATAGAGGATTTGAGCCTTAGTGACTCTCTCGGAAATGCAAGGAGAAGGGAAGTGGGACATGGCAAAAAGGAAGAGGAAATAAGAATTAGAACCTATACAAAGCAATATAAAATTAAGCTAATAATTTTAATATACCTATGGTGTCTGTAACAGTACCGAATTTACAACATTCAGTCATATTAAAATTTAAACAAACATTAGAAACTATAATGGACATTATGAGCAGATGACAAATTTAAAAGCTCATTGCCATAGAATTATATTACGAAATAAACAAACTAATAGGCATCAATGAACAAACAATTAACCTTCAACCATAATAAAATCATCAAATAGGCCTCTAAGATTCAACAGTAGCGAGAAAGCTAAACAAAGGGTCACTGGTTTTACATTTCAAAAATCAACCGAGCATATACCGAAATATCTTCAGTCCATCAGTGACGATAATGAACAAAAAAAAGTATGTATTTTTCAAAGAAAGACTACTAGGAGTCAAAACGACTTGAAGTTTCACATAAAAGAATAATTTTTGGGCGAAGAAATCAAGATTTAGTTTACCTGAAACTTTAATCATTTACATATGACAAGATAGAAACCAACATTTAATATGTACTCTTCTATTAAAGGATAGTTGAACTCCAAACCCGACAGAACAGCAAGATTACTCATTCTTAACATAAGTAAAAACTAATAAAACAATGCACATAATTTAAAACTAGAAAAGGAACTAATTTAAACAGTTGAACCAAACCATCATCCATCAGGAGATAAGGATACTACAGTAAAGAAATGAATGACACACTGATGGCATATAAACTCACTCAACTCATTTATCCTATTTCCATAAAACCTTAAAGGGGCTGAGAGATGAAGAACACTCTTCAAACTCGTAAAGAGAACTTAAATGTATTAACCCTTTCCAAAAAACAAAAAAAAAGCAAACATATGAATCAAACTACCAACAGCGTATGATATTTCGGCTGACCCAACAAGTAGCAACTGAGTGAGGACAAAGAAACAACAACAAAAACACATTGCTGAACATACGAATCAAAATTAAAGCCAACTACTAACAAAGTCATGCTAAACATAGATCATACAAAAGATATGTCATGCCTCAACAACTGAAATATATTGACTCGAACCGAAAAATTGATCCTTAAGCATCAACAACAAACCAAGGAAAAAAGGCGGCATTTGAGCGAGAAGAAACAAGAGTCAAAAATAAACTTCAAAATACGAACAAGATATCAGTCAAAGCGAGTTAAGGTAAAAAGAGGAAGTTACCTTTTCTGGGGCAGCGCACTAGGAATGACGCGGAGCTGGCTTCCACCACCACAATGCGAATTTTCGGAAACTCCGGCGAACTCAGACGACACGTGAAGAAGGAAACAAAAATCAAAGAAACCCAAAGCCCTTTTAGATATTATCTGTCTTAACCGAAGAATTACTCGACTTTTTTTAAAAAAATAAAATTTTATTCTCACTCTCAACTCAATGTAACTCTCTCCAATTCTTTTGACTAGTGAAGACCCAATATGAAACAAAAATCTCAAAAAAAAAAGATTTCAACCTCCTCTGTTTTCCCTATTTCCCTTTAAGAGTTTTTTAGTAAAAATCTTCCCCCCACAAAAAATCCTCCCCCTCAAAAAGTTGAAGAGAATATATATAGAGGGAAGATTAAGGTTTTCAATTTTGGGGGCCCAATCGCAAAGTCGAAAACTCCATCCATTTCAAAATTTGAATCAGCCATATCCCTGAAAATCTGGACCAGGCAGTAGCTCGGATGGCTCAGATCGATCCTTCGTGCTCTTCCTTCGACGTGGCTCAATCTCGTAGCTGCTAGGACGATGCAGCATCTAGAAATGCGGAAAAAGTTGTACCATCATCTGAAGAAGGAGACGCTAGGACAGAATTCACGCGCCATCAGTTGCTGTGAGCTTCTTCATCGTGTGCTCACCGTTTGAAATTGATTGGAATCGCGGGTAGAAATTTAGCGTTGCTGCCCACGCTTTGACGTCACCTGCTGCGCTTAGAGTTGGGAGCGCTCTTGGGTTTGATCATTGTCCCTTCCTGCGTGGAGAAGACGCGTGAAAGCTAGTGGATTTTCTTTGATATATTTGACCGAGTCGGGTTATGGGTCATTAAGGAGAGTGGGCTGAGGTCAAAGGGTTTTGGGCTACTGGGAAGCATTTCGGAAATTAAAGGATTTGGGGGAAAAGAATTGGGCTAACAGAATGGGCTGAGAATGGAAAGGAGTGGGCTGGACGGCTAAAATTGAGCCTGGGGATTGGGAGTTAAGAAGTTAGCCAAATAATTTAATTTGGAGAAATTAAGTAGGATTTAAATAAGACAAATTATAAATTAATTAAGGAGCTTCTTAATCTTAACGAAATAAAATAACCGACGTGGTCGTAGTTAAAAAAAGTAAATTATTATATACTTAAGCTAGTTAATAAAATATTTAAAATAAAATCTTTTTGAGAGGATTTTTGGAATGTTTACAAAATAAGTCGATTAAGTACGCAATTATATAAAACATATATTACTAAAAAATTAAAGGTGACAAAACTTATTAAAAATAATTAGTAAACTTTATATTCTTCTTATAATTTTATAAAACCAATTATTTTAGATCGTTTGAAATAGAAGAGACTCAAAAATGAATTATTATCAGGCTTTATGAGAATTCAGGCCATTTGTAGTTCGATACACTTGATTTAACGCATGACTTTGAAAGAATTCAAAAGTCATCTCGACACTAGATTATGAAGGGATCGGAATACTCGGGAATGAGATTCAAGAGTGAATGTTGGAATACAGCCGAGTTTTCAATATTGAGACCGCCTACATATCCTTAAACCTTAAGAATCAGGCTGTTTGTAGTTCGACTCGATCGGTTGAAAGGGAAATCTATTATGTTAGATAACCTTTGGTTCTGGAAGAATGACACATAAAATCGAGTGAAAAAAAGAGGCTTGTAACCTCTTAGTCATGAATGTGATGCACTTCACACCCATAATTAAGAACTTACACGGACATAATTTCCAAAACTCTTGGCGTATTGTCACTCAAATTGGAAACTTGTCTCTGGTAGACCGAAATTTCCGGATGCGAAATCGAAACTGACACAAGTCAAAGAAAAACCCACATGCCTTCTGATAGGGGTGTGGTTTGATTGTGGTGGAAGTCGCTCCTCTGCTCGCGTCCTAAGAGTTTGACATTCCTCTTTGGAGTGTGTCTCAGTTCGCTGGTAAGAAAAAGTTCCACGTTGTGCTGCATCCTTTTTGATGTCGTCCGCACCTGTAGTATGTTTTGGAGAATTCATCCTTTTGGATGCTCTCGACAAAGACTGAGATAAAACCCGTAAGATTAAAAATGCAATTTAAATGAGAGATAGTGTTTTTTACTTCGTTGACACTTAGTTGCTCTCCTTCAATATTTGACGTCAACTCGGTCGGTTTGACGTAAAGCAATAAAACTTATGTCTTATGTTTGCAATATAATCTTCAATGTTTTCTTCATTTGATGTTGAAAATAAAACTAATGCAGTGTGCTGATATTTCTCTTGATGTCGTCTTCAAGGCTCTTCTTGATGTTTACTTTTGTCAAAATAAAAGAAATGTAGTTGATGCCGATGGGTAAATATTTCTCTTGAGATGCACGATTCCTTCTCTGGCAGTGCATAATTTCTTGCGGGGCAAGAATATCTTCCTGCGATGCGTGATTTCTTGCGGGGCAAGAATATCTTCCCGCGATGCGTGAATATTGACTCGCGTTGCATGATCTTCCGCGATGCATAAATATTGACTCGCGATGCATGATCTTCCGCGATGCATGAATATTAACTCGCGATGCATGGTCTTCTGCGGGGCATGAATATCTTCCCCCGATGCATAAATTTCTGCGAGGCATGAATATCTTCTCGCGATGTATAATTTCTGCGAGGCATGAATATCTTCTCGCGATGCATAATTATTAACTCGCAATGCATGATCTTCCACGATGCATGAATATTGACTCGCGATGCATGATCTTCCATGATGCATGAGTATTGACTTGCGATGCATGATCTTCCGCTATGCATGAATATTTACTCGCGATGCATGATCTTCCGCGATGCATGAATATTGACTCGCGATGCATGATCTTCCGCGATGCATAAATATTGACTTTTGATGTCATATTTGGTACCAAGTGAAGACAGTACTTCAATCGAGCAACATAGTGATCTTCTGGGTGCCCTTTGGATAATCATATCGTCTCAATTAACGATAACGGTAAAATGACTCTCCAGATAGTGTGTCGTCCCGATCGACAATAAAATAAAATGACCCCTCATGGGTAGTGTATTGTCTTAATTGACAATAAAATAAATGACCCCTCCGGGTAGCGACACTGTCATGTCTGATAATGTGATGCAGATGACGTCCTCGACGAAAACCGTAAGCTATCATTTCCGGGGTTTTCATTTGGTTCATCTTTGAACCTAGCTGGACGCTCCTTATAGACTTCAAGTTGTTGAGAATTGAGTGAAATAAACCATTCACACTCCTAAATCTTCGATATGAGCAATATAAAATAATTCCTGCATCCACAGTAAATTTGTAAATTGGGGGAGACTTTTGCCCCCCTTGACTTCTCCATATTCATCGATAGGATAGATCTGGTGATATCAGAGCGAGACTATAGACCTGCGTTCACAGAAAAATTATTAGTTTTAAATGAACTGATCTGTGTCGATCCTTCAGTCGTCTGCTCCCTGTCCTGCTATCTCCGGATGATTTTTCTGATTCCCCGACTCTTGACAGATAAGACAAAATATTTTATGCCAAAACAAATGAAATGCAAATATAAGATTTTAAGAAAAATAAATTTTTGAAAAGTAGCATTTTGCAAAAGTTACTGCCAAGTATCACGTCACGTCATGCTTAGCGGACTTCTTTGAGTCTGATGCTTTGAGGTCTATCTGATTATTCGCTGGGGAGTATTCAGAGTCACTCCAAACTGCCGATAAACCATGTTGAAAATTTGAGGCCATCCTCAAAATTTCTGTCCCAGTTACAAGTTATGGTTTATCTTTAACTGTTGGTAAGTAAATCATGGAATTTTTGAGATCTTCACGAAAATTATGTCCCAGTTTCAAATCTCGAAATCTTTTCGATCTTGACTTGCTGAGGAAAACTCCTATTCTTGAGTATTTTTTGAGTCCCTCTCAAAAATTCTGTCCCAGTTTCTATTATAAAGAGGAATAGAAATCTTACGGGAAATATGAACGAACCCTTGTGGCGCCTACGTATCCCGTTGAGGCAGAAATCAGGTCAAGCATAGTTCTCCCTCAAAGGTTAACAAATAATAAGAATTTACAAAGAAACCGACCGAGGCCGACATAGGCCGCCTACGTATCTCATTCTTGAGAATTCAGGTCGAATGTAGTTCAAATAGAAAGAAATATTTAAAGGGAATAAACGGGGTGACCGAAGCCGACATAGGCCACCTACGTATCTCATTCTTGAGAATTCAGGTCAGACGTAGTTCATTACAAGAGGGATATGATTTAAAACAAAACAAATACAAGCAAACAGAATGATTACAAGTAAATAACATAAAATGCAAATAGAAGCTTCACACGTAGTATCTCTTAACAACATCTGAGTTGATCGGTTTTGGCCATGCGGTGCCGTCCGTCTCCGACAGGACCAAAGCACCTCCAGATAATACTTTACAAACCATGTAGGGTCCTTGGCAATTTGGTGCAAATTTTCCTTTGTACTCGTCTTGATGAGGAAAAATGCGCATAAGCACCAACTGACCAATTTCAAAAATTTTGGCTCTTACTCTTTTGTGGAAAGCACGAATCATCCTTTGTCGATATAGTTGACCATGACAAACGGCAACCATTCTATTTTCATCGATCAAGGTTAACTGATTAATCCGTTTTCTGACCCATTCAGCATTACTTAATTCGGCTTCTTGGATGATTCTCAAAGATGGTATTTCAACTTCAGCAGGTATGACTGCTTCTGTTCCATATACTAGCAAGTATGGAGTAGCTCCGATCGACGTTCTGACAGTCGTTCGGTAACCCAACAAGGCATACAGCAACATCTCATGCCAACCTCGGTGATTGTCAATAATTTTCCTCAGGATCTTCTTGATATTCTTATTGGCAGCCTCTACAGCTCCATTCATTTGAGGACGGTAAGCGGTTCAGTTTCGATGAGTAATTTTAAATTGCTCACATATATCTCTCATCAAGTGACTGTTGAGATTTGCACCATTATCAGTAATGATGGATTCTGGTACTCCAAACCTGCATATCAAATTGTTGCGAACAAAATCAGCTACAACTTTCTTGGTTACCGACTTATAAGAAGCTGCTTCCACCCACTTGGTGAAGTAATCGATGGCAACCAAAACAAATCTGTGTCCATTAGAAGTGGCAGGCTCTATCGGACCGATGACATCCATGCCCCAAGCTACAAATGGCCAAGGTGAACTCATAACATTGAGTTCGTGAGGCAGTACTCGAATCAGATCACCGTGCACTTGACATTTATGACATTTTTGCACAAACTTGCAACAATCATTCTCCATAGTCATCCAGAAATAACCGGCTCGAAGGATCTTTCTAGCCAAGGTGAGCCCATTCATATGCGTGCCACAAACTCCAGTATGTATCTGTTCAAGAAGCTTCGCAGCATCAACAACATCGACACATCTGAGAAGACCCAAATCTGGAGTCCTTCTATAAAGGGTTTCTCCACTTAGAAAGAAATTGAGAGCCATACGGCGTATCAACTTCTTTTGGTTGGATGTAGCATCTTCCGGATAAATCCCGGACTCCAAATACTTCTTTATATCAAAATACCATGGCAAACCGTTTGGTTCTGCTTCAACATGTGAACAATGGACTGGATGTTCTTTCAGTTCTATATCCAGGGAATCAATATAATCATTATCTAGATGCTTAATCATTGACGCAATGGTGGCAAGAGCATCGGCCAATTCATTTTGTATTCTGGGAGTATGTCTGAACTCGATCTTATGAAATCTTTTGCACAACTTTTGTACACACTACACGTACGGTATAATCTTCGGGTTCTTCACGGCCCACTCTCCTTGAACCTGATGAATCAAAAGATCTGAATCTCCAATAACTAACAACTCATGGACATTCATGTTGATGGCCATTTTCAAACCAAGAACACAAGCTCCATATTAAGCCATGTTGTTCGCGCAATTAAATCGGAGTTTAGCTGCCATGGGATAGTGCTGACCAGATTCTGACACCAAGACCGCTCCGATACCTTTTCCTTGGTGATTTGCTGCTCCATCAAAGAATAATCTCCAGCCAGGATACATTTCAGGAATATCTTCACCCACAAATGATACTTCTTCATCGTGAAAATAAGTCTTGAGTAATTCATATTCTTCATCAACAGGATTTTCTGCAAGATGATCAGCCAAGGCCTGTGCCTTTAGCGCCTTCTGAGTCACATACACAATGTCAAATTCACTCAACAACATTTTCCATTTAGCTAATTTTGCGGTCGGCATCGCCTTCTGGAAAATATACTTCAGCGGGTCCATTCAGGAGATGAGATATGTTGTATAAGAAGACAAATAATGCCTCAACTTCTGAGCAAGCCAAGTCAAAGCACAACATGTTCTCTCCAACAGAGTGTAACGAGACTCGTATGGAGTAAACTTCTTGCTTATGTAATAGATAGCCCTTTTCTTCTTTCTTGTCTCGTCGTGTTGACCAAGCACGCATCCGAATGCACTATCTGAGATAGACAAATACAGCAACAAGGACTCTCTTCTCGCGGAGGAACCAATACCGGTGGGTTTGACAAATAGTTCTTGATAGTGTCGAAAGCAGTCTGACACTCTTCAGTCCATTTTGTCGGAGCGTCCGTCTTCAACAACTTGAAGATAGGCTCACACACCATGGTTGATTGAGCTATGAATCGACTAATGTAGTTTAACCTCCCTAAGAAACTCATCACCTCTTTTCTCGTCTTCGGCGAAGGTAACTCTTGAATTGCTTTAATCTTGAAAGGATCGAGCTCAATACCCCTTCTGCTAACTATAAATCCTAACAACTTTCTGGCTGGAACTCCAAAAGCGCATTTTGCGGGATTCAATTTCAAGTTGTAACGACACAGACGATCAAAGAACTTCCTTAGATGCGTCAAGTGGTCCGAACTCTCGCGGGACTTGATTATGACGTCATCTACGTACACCTCGATCTCTTTATGAATCATATCGTGAAATATGGTCGTCATAGCCCTCATATAGATAGCACCAGCATTCTTGAGGCCAAATGGCATCACCCTGTAATGATATACACCCCAAGGTGTAATAAAAGCTGTCTTTTCTGCATCTTCCTCGTCCATTAGAATCTGATAGTAACCTGCGTAACAATCCACAAATGACTGCATTTCATGCTTAGCATAGTTATTGATTAGAATATGAATGTTCGGCAATGTAAAATTATCTTTTGGGCTAGCTTTGTTGAGATTTCTATAGTCGACGCAAATCCTGATCTTCCCATCCTTTTTGGCGACCAGCACAACATTGGCCAACCAGGTTGGATATTGCATCACTTCCACTAGTCGAGACTCAATCTGCTTGGTGATCTCCTCTTTATTCTTCAAACTCAACTCGGGCTTGAACTTCCAAGCTTTTTGCTTCACCGGACTGAATCCTGGATTAATTGGCAATTTGTGAGACACAACGTCGATACTCAAACCTAGCATGTCGCTGACTTCCCAGACGAACATATCAATGTATTCAGTGAGTAAATGTATTAGATCCTTCATCTGAGTTTCATTCAAGTGAATGCAGATTTTTACCTCTTTGACGCACTCCTGGTCTCCCAGATTTATAGTTTCAGTTTCCTCTAAATTTGGCTTATGCTGATTTTCAAACTGCAGAAATTCGTCAGCAACATATTCCGGTACCTCACTTTCTTCTTCGTAATCATCAACCTCATTATCACCTGCCTCACTTTGTTCATTCAGCTCGTGACATGACATGACATTCGCAGGTTTAAAACTTATATTACTGAAACCATAAATAAACAAAGTTAGACAAGCAAAAATATAACAATAAGTAAATAAACAAATTTCAATAAAAGAGGCTTTCAATTAAATTGGAAATAATGAAAACTTTGGCTATGACAAAGGGCCATGTTGCATTTTTCAAACATCACGAGGGAATTTTTAAAAATTCAAGCAATTAAGAAAATACAAAATGGTGGGTCTCGGGCCTCTTCCAGACCACCACCAATTTAAATATGCATAAATGATGCCCTTCTAACAAGGAGTTCGGGGAATCAGAATCGGCGTGGAGGTCCAATTCTGCAATGCCTCCCCAGGCTCAGCATCGCGGAATCCTGCAAGCTCGACCTCTTCCTCAATAACAGCATCAATCTCTTCGAAAAGGCCGCAGATTCCTTCCCCAAGGTCGTCGTGCTCGGCGTACTCCCGGACCGGGAATAATTGATACAAATGAGGGATTGGCTTAGCCAATGCTTGATCATTCTTCTTCTTCGCCTTCATATCATCATCTGTGGGGATGTACCCCAAACCATATCTTGCTCCTTTGACGGGGACCGGAATAGGCTCAATAATTCCTTGGGAATTTCTTCCCAATCCAAAACTTGGTTCAAAACCATTCTGCAGCATCACAGTGGCTATCATCTTATACACGGCAGGCATAGGACGATGTGGGGACAAATCCTCATCGGTGGCATTTACCAGCTCCACCGTATAGAAATCGGTACCTCGAGACACTTCATCGATAATTGGCGCCTGTCTGCCGGAGTGACTACCTTCGCCATGAATAACCAACTCTTCGTTCTTCCAAACGAGTTTCATCATCTGATGAATGGTAGAAGGCACAACTCCAGCCATATGAATGAAAGGTCTTCCTAGAAGAAGGTTATAGCTGGTGTCAATATCTAAGACTTGAAACTGTGCGCTGAATTCTGCCGGACCCATTTGGATGACCAAATTCACCGCTCCCAACGTATCTCTCTGCACCCCATCAAAAGCTCTCACATTGACTTGGTTTTGTTCCAGCTTCCCCAAGTCAAAACGTAACTGCCTCAATGTCGACAGCGGGCAAATATTCATCTACTACAACACAATTTATGACTTTCTCGCGGCATACGATGGTGATGTGCAATGCCTTGTTGTGTGACCTCCCTTCAAAAGTCAACTCATCGTCGCAAAAGCTAATATGATGCCCTCGGATGACTTGGTTGATCATAGCGGCCACATTATCGCTACTTGTACCCACGGGCACATACGTATCATCGATAGCCTTCATCAAAGCCTGTATATGCAATTGAGAGCTCATCAGTAGGGCCCACACAGAAATCTGGGCTGGAGTCTTTTCCAAGTGCTTAACAATAGAATAATCCTTTGGCTGCATCTTTCTCAAGAATTCCTCCGCTTCGCCTTCGCTTATCGGCCTTTTACCTTTATTTTTCTTCGATCCTCCAAGAGCCAACTCTTCAGGAGTATAAAACCTCCCAGAATGGGTCATACCCTAAGCGCAGCAGTTTCAATCATAAATTTTGGCCTGACAAGAGTTTTTGATGGCACTAAGGCAACAACCTTCGCAAGTGTCAGGATAACAAACTCTTTTTTCTCTTTGATGCTCAACGAAGCCACAGACCTTTCCAACTCGTCATGAATGATTGGAGTTATCACTTTTGTCACACACCAATCATCATCTGTTTCTATCATATTAACATTGCCACCTCCATTATTCGGCAAAGGGTTGGTATTGACATTAGTTGCATCTGGTTGGAGAGAGACCACCTCTTGGTCAATTAGATCCTAAATTTTGTGCTTGAGGTTGATACAGTCCTCAGTATCATGCCCAACACTGTAGGAATGATAAGCACATCTTTGATCAGGCCTATAGAATTTAGAACTGGTATCCACCGGTTTGGGCCCCACTGGGTGGATATATTCGGCCGCAGCCAGTCGCTCGTACAACTTTGTTCGGATTTCTACGAGCGTAGTGAAGTTCCTCGGAGGCTTCTTCTCAAATCTAGGTTACGGCGGTTCATAACTGCCTTGTGGAGGAGGCATTTGTTGATAATTTTTGTTGTTGGGACGGGGCACTTGATTTTTGGGATGTGGATTTGTTTGGTAGTTTGGCAATGGAGCTTGGTAATTCGGAGGGGAATTTTGGTATAGTGGAGCTTGGACTTTGATAAACAGGAGGGGGTTCTCTATAGCTCGACTGCACGTTAGCACAGTTGGGAGCAATACCTTGATAATGAGGAAACGAAATTTGGTAAAGTGGAGGATGATTTTGGTAAGTGTGAGATGGATTTTGGTAAATTGGAGGTGGATTTTGGTAGTCTGGAAGAGGATTTTGGTATACTGGAGGAGGATTATTTTTCTGATTAGCTTGGTAGGAGTTTTGAGAAAACCGAGAGTGGCCTTGGGATGACAATGATCTTCTAGGGTTTTTCTTCCCCTCATATGAGACAGCGGCAATGTCCTCTCTCTTCTTTTTCAACAACCCTGAAGATCTGGGCGACGCGGCTACACGGGCTATCTTTCATGTTTTCAAACCATCTTCGATAGTCTCACCAGTCTTGACTATCTCGATAAATTTTGCTCCAACGAGCAACATAATTCTGTCATAATACTCGGGCTCTTGCACCCGCACGAACACTTCGACAATTTTCTTTCCAGACATAGGCGGTCTTACCCTTGCAGATTCTTTTCTCCACCTATAGGCAAACTCTCTGTAGCTCTCGGAGGATTTCTGCTTCATCTTTTCCAAAGAGTAACGATCAGGAACGATTTCTAAATTGTAAGCAAATCGCTTGATGAAATCATTTGCCAGAGCATTCCAGCTAGGCCATTGCCTGGTTTCATGAGAGGTGAACCATTTTAGAGCCTCTCCGCACAGGCTTCGGCTGAAGAGCCGCATCAATAGAGTTTCATCCCTACCAACTCCAACAAGTTGGTCGCAGTAGGCTCTCAGATGAGCCATAGGGTTTCCCACTCCTCTGAAAGTATCAAATTTTGGAATCTTGAACCCCTCTGGAAGGTCCTGGTTTGGGTGAATACACAAATCTTCATAAATAAGACCAGCGATATCAGGGACGCATTGGAGCTCTTTCATGGCTTTCTTGGTCTCCTCTTTTTTATCCACATTTGCCTGTTCTTTTGCTTTCCATTCTCTTTCTTGTTCCTCGCAATGGTCCAACTCAGAACCGTGCACGTCGTGCTCAGCAGGGATGGGAATCTGGAAAGTGGTTTTTTTAGGTAAGGGTGGAGCTACGTAAAGACTCTGGGCATTTTGGGCGGCTTGGTAATTCTGGGGATAAGTCTGAGAGTGGTGGTGGGATGTTTGGGGATTAAAAGTGTTCTGATTTGGATTTTGACTTTGGTTTTGCGGTGGTGGAGCGGTTTGAGGTTGGGCATTTTGAGGATGAGATGGCATTTGGGAATGGTTATTCTGAGAAGGTGGTAGAGTTTGGTAGGAAGCTGCGGCATATTGGGGTTTTTGAGCGGTTAGGTCTATAGTGGAGGGATTCTGAGCAGGTGGCACATTCTGGGTCGGATCCATGCTTGAAGAAGGGAAATAGATAGGAGGCCTTCCATCAGCAATATTAACATTGAACCCAGGTGGAGGCAAATCCTGTCTTCTCTGCGTCTCTACCTTTATTTCCGCAATCTGTTGCATCAATTGCAGAATCAACTCATTCTGATCCGCTATGGTGGGTTGAGCCACCACAACGTCGATGAGACTTACTTCTTCATTACTATCTCCCATATTGTCTTTCCTTTGTCTGAGCTTTGTCTAGGAAGGAATCTGAAGGCTCTTTTGATCTGGTAAAATAGGGATGATCGGCCAGCTTAATCAACACGGATCAGTTTTCAAAGTACTTGAGAAGGAAAACAACTCAAAGGAAGATTTGTTAGTTTGGATTTAGAATACAAAACCCATAATATCACACATAGAGCAGATAAACACACAAGTTGCTATGTTTGAGGAATATCTTCAACCCATGAGTAAGGATGGAAACAGATTTTTAACAAGCAGGAGTTTGCTTGTTTTTAGTTTGACACTATCTCAGAAAGGCTAAATCGCGTTGAGCTACGGTCTTCTTGCAGCTGTTCTTCGATGTCCGTTGATCTGGTCTTCTCATTTCCTTGTAATATGTGGGGGGAATGAATGAAATTTATTAAAGATAGGGGTCGGGCCTTGAAAGGCTGCCTACGTATCTCACAAGGAGAATTCAGGCCCAACGTAGTTCGAGTACAAAGGGAAATATTTTTTCATTCATTTATTACGATTACAAGGAAATTGAAAGGCAACAACAGAGCTTTAAAGATAAAATGATGACTACATCTTAGTCATTCTTCTTCTCTACGTCATCTCAACCACGGGGGACAATCTCGACTTGAATCTTTCCCATGTCGATGAGGGATTCGATGTCATGGCGGAAGTCAAGACACTTTTTAATGTTGTGGTCTGTGGCATTGTGATAGGGACAATGCTTCCGAACTTCATACTGAAGACAATACGACATGTCTATGCCCCTGTAGAAATAAGTGAAGACTCCATTCTGAACTAATTCTGAGTAAATTTCCATCATCGTTTTCTTGAAAGGCGTGTACGAGCAGCAAAAGAATATGGTCTTCTCTGTGACTGGTATGTCAAGCCGTGGTTCATCACATACAAGGAGGACGCCGTCACCCCAAGTGTTCGGAATACTGTCCATACTGAACAAACGACGGACTGCGTTCTTGAATTCTATGCATTCCTCTATCGTATGCTCTTTTTGGTTGGGATGACACTCACACGTCTTGCGGAGATCCCCTGATCCCTCTTGGGATGACGCTCTTTCGACAGGTCCCAGCATATGCCTAGACCGATAGTATTTGAAAACGAGTGTGCACGAAATGACCTATATCCTTTTTCGGCATTCGTGTGCATATGCTTCGAGAGAAATTTTCTTGTCTTCTTTTGCCAGACGTCCTTCGAAAGAAGGTTTGCCGGCAAGTGCTTCCTCATAACTCTCTTCGTTGATTTCCTCTTTGGGGCTCCCAGGAGGAAACAATAAGTCATACAGACGCTTTCCGCGCTGTTTTTGTATGTCGATCCTCTCTTCTTCACTTGGTTCAGCTTGGATATTTTTTCCTTTGTCCATAACGGTGATTTTTCCTTTCCTGAGACAATAGACTAGTGTTTAGGATTTGGAGATGGGATTTGTCTTTTGGATGAGAAGCTTAAGACTCGTAAAATTTGGTCGGACATTTTGCAATAGTGACTTGTGTGTATATTTTGGAAATTTCTGGAAAGGAGTGGATTTCCGATATCCTCATTCACAGCAACATAACACATAAGCAGTTAATAGTACATATATCGCATCCTAAAACATACGGGGGGACCCTTTTGTGCTAAGGGTAGGCCTAGCGCATTTGAATGATGTACGCGTGAATTTGGACCATATAATCAATCCCCCCAAACAATTTCACAAATGAAATATTTAGTGCTCACAAGGGGAAATAAAGCAAAAATATAAGGATAGACCCACACAGGGGCCATTTAAATGTACTGACACAAAATAAAGCAGGCCCACACAGGGTCTAAAATGACAAAATACAAGTAGAAAAACCCGCACAGGGGCGAAGTCCACTATGTCATCCCAGATGGCCCTGCTTCATCGCTGTTTTCCTGAGTCTTGTATTGTTGAAACATATATCGTAGCATCAGAAAGAATCCTTCACCCAGGCGTCCTTTGTCCTCCCAGCTTTCGTATCGCATCCTCTCAATCTTATCTTTGACCCATGAGTCGAAGTCATCGTGACCACGTCTTAGTCTTTCCACCTCTTGAGTCGCCTTCTCAAGAGCATCTTGGTTCTCGACAAACTTAACGTACATTTCTTGGGCTTTTCTTTTTACCTCTCATAGCTCGACCACTACTTTGGCTTCTTTGTCTGTTACGCTGCGAAAGCTGCGCGGGGTTGGGGAGGAGATACTTTGTATGTTGTCTTTCAGCCATTCGTTGTAACCCTCATCATATCCGATATTGAATCGGTCTAGGGCAATGGTATCTTTATCCATCCGATTGGAACCTTTCCATTCTCTCAACATTTCAGACGCTTCATGCACCCTATCGTCTCCAATATCTTATACATAAGCGCCATAGTACGCCTCTTCAGGTATAATTTGTCTTCTCCCAAACTGTCGCAAGACTCAAAAGGGTGCATAAGGGCGAATTCCCCGAATACCTGGTAGAGGAAACACAAGCTTTCTGCGGCTCTCCACAACGACTTCTTTAGAGATGTAGCGATCGAGCATCCATTGGAGATCTTCTTCTCTCAATTTGGAGAAAATCTGAGCCCATCTCCCCCTAGTTCTCCGATTATCCATATTTGCCCAGTACAGCATATCATTTAAATCTCTGAGAGTGTTCTTGTTGTCGAGAGTATGCAACTTCTGAGTCCCAGCACCCTTTGCCAAGTGACTCAGAATCCACCACTGAAGGAGTAGGTTGCACCCTTGGAAGTATCGATGCCCTTCCTTGCACTTTCCCAAAGCTCGATACATATCCGACAGGATGACCGGAGCTATAGGGTAGTATTTCACTGTCCCTTGGTTCTCGTATCCTTTGAATAGAGTGTGCACGAGTGTTATAACACGAGTGTTGATGCTGAGACTCGGTCCGTGTGGGAAGACCATTGTTCCTAACAGCGCCACGGCAAATGCTAAGGGACGAATCTCGTTCCACTCTCTATAGGAGACCTTGAACTCTCGGTTATAGTTGGCGTAGAAGCTTGCATGCCCAAATCTGACATAGATGTCTCAAAATGATATGTTGGACTCCTGGCACCAGTAGACAAAATATTTCGCTAACCCAAGCCAGTCTGCGATATTTTCTACGGAAGGCTTATTAGGGATGAAAACATCCTTTTGTTTTCTTTCCTTTCTTTCTATTCCTGTACAGACTGTGTCAATGCAGTCTCAGATCTCCTCGATAGTCGGGGTAATCTCTGCGGTTCCAAATCGCAATACCATTCTTTGATTGTCCCTATACCCTGTGAGGACCTCAATAAGTTCTGGCCAACCCTTCATATTGATCAACTCGGTTAGCGCACCTACGTATTTGTTGAGGGTCCTTCTATGATCCATGTCAAGATTATTATACCACATCTTGAGTTGAAGCGGTGCTTTTATGATCATGTCGAACCTTGGAAATCGATCCATACCTACAAAACAGAAACTAGTTAAGTTTTCCCACCCACATTGATATCCACACGTACATCATTCAAATGTCAAGCAAAATGATGTGTCGTGAGGTCGGAGACCTTGGACACGGTTTTGGCGGTTTCAACTAATGGACTTAATATGCCTTGGGTATTAAGTCGTCTTAGGCTAATACTTAAGTTACGGTTTTGGTTCCGCTCTATCTTAGGCTTACTAGAATTTGTTTCAAATTGACGATTACCCGAGTCGAACAGATAATGGGGTGAAGCTACCAAACGACGTCGGATAACCACATTCCAACTATTCGTTTGATACTTCCAAATGAATTTTTTGTGTATTTCTGAAAGAAGCCGTGAAAAGCCACGTAACTTCCATTTTCCTAATGCAAACTACTTGCCGTTTGGCGAAAGTATGCCATGAAAATGCAACATTTCAATAATAAGACAAAAAACAAGTAAGCAATTACATCACATAGCCAAATAGAGTTAGTTTTAAGTTTCGAATCCTCCAAATCCCCAGCGGAGTCGTCATTTCTGTTTTATCCAAAAAAAATATTATTTTATAAGGTTTTCGACTTTTTAGAGTCGCCACTTAATTTTGAGAAAATTAACAAACCCTCTATTTTCATTAGACTTAACAGAAAAATCAATTGAAAATAATTTAAAAAGGGTTCGGGGATTCCTGTTTATATTTTAGGAAGGAGTTAAGCACCTAAAATATCCGTTAATACGGTTATCCGACAACTAACTTTGTTGGCTAAAACTTAACTTTTAATTTTAAGATAAGATTTATTGAAGTTGTTTGCAAAAATGAAGTATTAAATTTATTATCTAAGTAAAATTTGTTTGCAAGCTTATTTCTCTTTTTAGAATCTATTTTGATTTAATTTAAAATCGATAAAATATTTACGACGTTTGCAGGAATTTTGGAGTTTTCGACCCTAGAACCAACGATAGCCAATAACAACTAAGTAATTAAGCAAATAAAGGGAGAGATAGAGAGAGAGAAAGAGAATTGGGTCCAAATCCGGGTTTTCTGTTCGCCTGGACCGGTATTTGGACCCACCTGTTTTGGGTTTCTGACCCACTTTGTCATCTTGAGTGTCTGTCCTAAACTAAACATATAATAATAAATATATACGGAAAAATAAAGGCAACAGGGGCTTAGGCCCAAAAATAACAAAATAGAAAAAGGAAAACAATAACTAAAGTGGGCCTCTTTCGGCCCAACTTCTTCGAATCTTCCGATTTCTTGGCTTGCTTTGAACTCTTCCGCTAAAAAAAAAATCTGTACGCCGAATGTATGGATGGCTGACTCCATAGAGGATTTGAGCCTTAGTGACTCTCTCGGAAATGCAAGGAGAAGGGAAGTGGGAGTTCATGGCAAAAAGGAAGAGGAAATAAGAATTAGAACCTATACAAAGCAATATAAAATTAAGCTAATAATTTTAATATACCTATGGTGTCTGTAACAGTACCGAATTTACAACATTCAGTCATATTAAAATTTAAACAAACATTAGAAACCATAATGGGCATTATGAGCAGATGACAAATTTAAAAGTTCATTGCCATAGAATTATATTACGAAATAAAAAAACTAATAGGCATCAATGAACAAACAATTAACCTTCAACCATAACAAAATCATCAAATAGGCCTCTAAGATTCAACAGTAGCGAGAAAGCTAAACAAAGGGTCACTGGTTTTACTTTTCAAAAATCAACCGAGCATATACCGAAATATTTTTAGTCCATCAGTGACGATAATGAACAAAAAAAAAGCATGTATTTTTCAAAAGAAAGACTACTAGGAGTCAAAACGACTTGAAGTTTCACATAAAAGAATAATTTTTGGGCGAAGAAATCAAGATTTAGTTTACCTGAAACTTTAATCATTTACAAATGACAAGATAGAAACCAACATTTAATATGTACTCTTCTATTAAAGGATAGTTGAACTCCAAACCCGACAGAACATCAAGATTACTCATTCTTAACATAAGTAAAAACTAATACAACAATGCACATAATTTAAAACTAGAAAAGGAACTAATTTAAACATTTGAACCAATCCATCATCCATCAGGAGATAAGGATACTACAGTAAAGAAATGGATGACACACTGATGGCATGGAAACTCACTCAACTCATTTATCCTGTTTGCATAAAACCTTAAAGGGGCTGAGAGATGAAGAACACTCTTCAAACTCGCAAAGAGAACTTAAATATATTAACACTTAGACCCAAAATACAAAAAAAAAGAAGCAAACATATGAATCAAACTACCAACAACGGATGATATTTCGGCTGACCCAACAAGTAGCAACTGAGTGAGGACAAAGAAACAACAACAAAAACACATTGCTGAACATAAGAATCAAAATTAAAGCCAACTACTAACAAAGTCATGCTAAACATAGATCATACAAAAGATATGTCATGCCTCAACAACTGAAATATATTGACTCGAACAGAAAAATTGATCCTTAAGCATCAACAACAAACCAAGGAAAAAAAGTGGCATTTGAACGAGAAGAAACAAGAGTCAAAAATAAACTTCAAAATACGAACGAGAAATCAGTCAAAGCGAGTTAAGGTAAAAAGAGGAAGTTACCATTTTCGGGGCAGCGAACTAGGGATGACGCTGAGCTGACTTCCACCACCACAATGCGAATTTCCAGAAATTTTGGCGAACTCAGACGACACGTGAAAAAGGAAACAAAAATCAAAGAAACCCAAAGCCCTTTTAGATATTATCTGTCTCAACCGAAGAATTGCTCGATTTTTTTAAAAAAAATAAAATTTTATCCTCACTCTCAACTCAATGTAACTCTCTCCAATTCTTTTGACTAGTGAAGGCCCAATATGAAACAAAAATCTCAAAAAAAAAAAAAGATTTCAACCTCCTCTGTTTTCCCTATTTCCCTTTAAGAGTTTTTTAGTAAAAATCTTCCACCAAAAAAAAATCCTCCCCCTCAAAAAGTTGAAGAGAATATATACAGAGGGAAGATTAGGGTTTTCAATTTTGGGGGCCCAATGGCAAAGTCGAAAACTCCATCCATTTCAAAATTTGAAAAACTTCCCCCCAAAGCAAAGAACAGCTGGGTTGTACTAGAAAATCAGCCATATCCCTGAAAATCTGGACAAGGCAGTAGCTCGGATGGCTCAGATCGATCCTTCGTCCTCTTCCTTCGACGTGGCTCGATCTCGTAGCTTCTAGGATGATGCAACATCTAGAAACGCGGAAAAGTTTGTACCATCGTATGAAGAAGGAGACGCTAGGACAGGATTCACGCGCCATCAGTTGCTGTGAGCTTCTTCATCGTGTGCTCACCGTTTGAAATTGATTGGAATCGCGGGTAGAAATTTAGCGTTGCTGCCCACGCTTTGACGTCACCTGCTGCGCTTGGAGTTGGGAACGCTCTTGGGTTTGATCATTGTCCCTTCCTGTGTGGAGAAGACGCGTGAAAGTTAGTGGATTTTCTTTGATATGTTTGGCCGAGTCGGGTTATGGGTCATTAAGGAGAGTGGGCTGAGGTTAAAGGGTTTTGGGCTACTGGGAAGCATTTCGGGAATTAAAGGATGGGAAAATTACATGGAATGGCAAACATCCTTATGTAATTAGTTAATAAAGGCATAGTTTAATTTATTTACAGTCAGTAAATATAGTTTCAATTTTTTTGCCATAATTAATGGGACCCACTACCTATTTGTATACACGATAAAAATAGTCATCTAAAGATTTTTATATAATTTTATTCAAAAATCAAATTTATCTCTTCTATTCTCATTCCATATCTTTCTCCTGAAATTACTCTTTCCTTCTAATTTGAATTTCGATTGGGAAAATTTTGACCTTCTCCCTCCAATGTTCTTCCACTTTTAGCAGATAAGCGCCAAATTCATTGCTTTCAATATTTTTTTTCTTGATTCCTTCTTCAACAATTGTATATGTAGTATGATTGTCAGTTTTTTCATATTTTGTTTTTAAAAAAATCTTTATTACTTATCAGATTACAAGTCTTTTAAAATCAGAATGGATGATTCATCTCCATCTATGAAGATTACGAGGTATGTCATTGCATGTCAATGTTGTCGATAATTCGTCTTCGTTTTAATTGGGTTAACTCATGATTTTGGGGTCAATGTAGGGTTTATGGCAAAACATAAACAAGTTCAAGTTGAACAATCTATTGAAGAATTGAGATCCATGGAAAAAAGAAGACTCAATGGCAATTCATAAAGTCATCAACAACGCGAAATCTAGCGGCATTAAGATTGTTGAAGGTGGAAGTAAGAGAAAAGCCATAAACATTAATTCAGAGGAGATTGAAACTGCCTCATCAGAACTGGACAAATCTGAAGAATATTGGGAACATCAGGTAGTGTAATTTATATACAAATTACAAAGTTATGTATATAGTAGGTTGTATATTAAGGTAATATATACAAAGTATTATGAGACAGTTCGTAACTGTATATTCTATTAGTTGTATACCAATTACTAAAGTTAGGTATATAGTGGGTTGTATATTAAGGTAACATATACAAAGTTTTACGAGGCAATAGCTATTTGTATACAATTATTTAATTTTGTATAAAATAAATTTGTTAAAATCACTCTATTATACATATACAAAATTATAAAACATTATACAAATTCGTCGATATATACAAAAAATTATGAACATAATAAAATATTGTATATATAAACATTACACACTCAAATATACAAACAAATTTCAAGCTTACTATATACACAATTAACAAATGAATATTATACAATCAGTTTAATCATTAATATTTTTTTTAAAAAAAAACGTGAAATCACAGATGCACATATATAACTATAAGATATATACCAAAATTATTGTACATTATACAAATCTCTTAATATATACAAAAGAAAAAATAGGAACATAATAAAATATTGTATACAAATAGATTACCCAAAAAACATTAAAATAATACATATTATGATGGTCATATACAGTTAAAACACAAAATTAATTACACACAAATATTGTATAAAAATTATATACAATTTCTCAAACATATACAATATATATATATATATATATATATATATATATATATATATATATATATATATATATATATATATATATATATATATATATATATATGCCTGAGTGTTTCATAGATTTATCTAAAAGAAAATTGGGAAAATATTTGATTTTGAACTAGTATTGTCTTTCTATAGCTTTAGAATTCTTTTTTGGGAAAATATTTGATTTTGAATGTTTTGCTTAAATCATGGGATTATGTGAATTTATTGTTACCATCTTTTGTGCTATTGTTACCATTTATTGAAAATACAATTTTTTTGTATAAATTTAATTTAAAAAAATGTTTTATACAAATTTAAAGTCACCTAACAAACTAAACTATACCCATAGAATGTAATTATGTAAACTATACCCATGGAATGTAATTTCATAAAATTCGTTTGCCATATATGAAATTGGGATTTGGGGAAAAAGAATTGGGCTGACAGAATGGGCTGAGAATGGAAAGGAGTGGGCTGGACGGCTAAAATTCGGCCTGGGGATTGGGAGTTAAGAAGTTAGCCAAATAATTTAATTTGGAGAAATTGAGTAGGATTTAAATAAGACAAATTATAAATTAATTAAGGAGCTTATTAATCTTAACAAAATAAAATAACCGACGTGGTCATAGTTAAAAAAAGTAAATTATTATATACTTAAGCTAGTTGGTAAAATATTAAAAATAAAATCTTTTTGAGAGGATTTTTGGAATGTTTACAAAATAAGTCGATTAAGTACGCAATTATATAAAACATATATTACTAAAAAATTAAAGTTGACAAAACTTATTAAAAACAATTAGTAAACTTTATATTCTTCTTATAATTTTATAAAACCAATTATTTTAGATCGTTTGAAATAGAATAGACTCAAAAATTAATTATTATCGGGAGGATTAAAATTGGGTGTCAACAATCCTCCTTTCCCCATGCTTGTTCCTTTTCTTTACCTCATATTAAGTACATAATAATATCTTAACATATCCCATAGAATTATCTATGAAATTTTCCTTGCCCAATTTCAATGAATTTAGCAATGTTTGAATCTGCACATTGTTAATTAACAATCAAGTCACTAAGAAGTTCTCTTCTTTTTTCCTGGTGTGAGAGCCTTTATGATCTTGGTATAATCTCTCAACTAGCTTCTGCCTTCACAGTTTGCCTGCCGATTTTGTCCTTCTTTTCTCTTAGTTTTCTAGGGATTGGTGTCATCTTTCTTTCTGACAATTAACTTTCTTTTCTCTAAGACAACCATTCTAGCCCTGCCCCTCTCTTCAGTATTTGAAACCCTCCTCCATACTCGACCAACACTATCCTCTAAACATTGAGTTTCTTGTTATTATTTGCCAATTTTAAGTCACACTAAAGATATTTTGGAGACTTGCAGCACCACACTTCTATTTGACGGGTAATAACAAATTCCTTTTTATGTGCTTGTGTAAAAGCATTATCTTTAGCTGTGCAAATACCAACTACTTTCTAGAGGAAAAAGTTGCAATGCTACCTTTTTTGTGGTTGCGATTATGACTATTCCAGTGAGATTTTGGCGGCAACTTGCTATGTTTCCAAAATAAGATCAAGTTGCTTTCTCACTTCAATTTTGAGGGGCATGTTGGATTTTAAGAGAATATGTATATAGATCCAAAAACGGAGAAAACTAAACTCGAGTAAGGAAAATATGCTATAGGATATGCTGTTAGGTATAAATAATGATTATCTCCCATATTGTATATAGCAGAAAACTCTTATACAATACCATTCTTGTATAAGAGGGCTAGAAACAACAAAGAAGATTGGGAACCTTGTCCAGAGTATTGTACCATTGAAATCCTTTATCCAAAAAGGGCAGATCTTACGAGGAGTACTCTGCTAGAAGGAATGAGAGATTGAGGAGGAAGAAGGGTGGGGACACTGGGGATTAGAAAAAACTGGTGTATCATGTAACATTTGGGCGTTAGAGTTGAATCTTATAGGAAAAAAAGAGAACCTAAGAAGTTCCAAAGTGCTAGAAGTTAGTTACTTCTACACCAATTGCTGAGAGGAGAGAAACTCCAAGGTACTTCTTGAAAAGCACAACCAGTAAGGAGAACAAAAAACCTCATTTGCCTATTAGCATGGACAAATTTGTGGGTTTTCAGAGAGGAGAACTACAGCCAGAAGAGTTAGGAAAATTTGAGTTGGAATGAACTTGTTTACCTCCTCCAGAGAAGAGTAAGCTCATCCTTTGATGTCTTACTCTGATGAATAGAGTGTGATCAACATTGATTTATTAGTGCGGTCTATAAAATCATCTCTAAGTTGCTGAATGAGAGAATGAAGACAGTTATAGAGAAATCGGTTTATGAACACCAAATGGCTTTTCTGAGAGGTAGGCAAATAATGGCTGCAACGTTGTTGACTAATGAATTGGTAGACTCAAGGATAAAGTAGAAGAAACCAAGGATTATATGCAAGCTAGACATTGAAAAACCTATGACCATGTCAATTGAAATTTCCTCCTTAAATTCTAAAAGACATGAGATTCGGTAGCAAGTGGATTGGTTGGATCAAATACTGCATCTCATATGTGAAATTTTTCCTTCTCATAAACGGAAACACGGAAGGGTTCTTCTAGTTTGAGAAAGATCTTAGACTGGGAGACCCTAACTCCCTTTTCCTATTTTTAATAGCCATGGAGGGGTTGAATCATATGTTCAGGAAGGAAAGACTAATGAGTGGATGAGAGGATTTAGTGCACTTGCTGGGAGAGGGGAGGAGTTGGAGATCACACACTTATTCTATGCTAATGATACTCTGATATTCTGTGAGGCAGCTGAGGCATAAATTAGACACATAAGGGCTTTATTCACTTTTTGTGAGGTCATTTCAGGCCTCCATGACAACTAGTTGAAGAGTCATCTCTTCCCTATAAACCAAGTTGACAATCTACGAGACATTAGGTTGCCAAGTAGATACACTACCAACAAAGTATCTAAGACTACCTTTAGGTGCCAAGAACAAAGAGCTAGAAGTGTGGAATGTGGTATTGGAGAGATGTGAGAAGAAACTAGCCAGATGGAAAAAACAGTATTTGCCAGGAGGTGGTAGGATGACCCTCGTCAAGTCAATACCGGATGGATTGCCTACTTATATAATGAGCCTATTTTTGAGAAGAAAATAAAGAGGCTCCGAAGATCTTTTCTTTAGTAAGGAAATAGGGAAAAAAGAGGCTAAAACTTGGTGAAATGGGATACTCTCACACTCAGCGGAAACCAGGAAGGTTTAGGACTAAAAACCTAAGTCTCCAGAATAATTGTTTACTCCAAAAAGGGATATAGATATTATGTACCGAAGATAGAGACTTATAGAGGAGATTTATAGTAGGAAAGTATGGTTTACCTAACCAGTGGACAACTGAAGAGGTTATGGGCAAATTTGGATGTAGTATCTGAAGACAATTACAAGACTATGTCCATATTTCAGAAACAACATATGCATTAGTGTTGGGGATGGAATGAAGACAAAGTTCTAAAATGAAATATGGATAGGGGAGAGGATAGTTTGAGAAATCTAATACCTCACCTATATTTATTGAGTCTACAAAACAATGATACTGCGGCACACATTTGAAGTCAATAGGGTGGAATCTACTTGTCACGACCCGAAAGTACACCCTAGAAGTTAGGGAGAACCCTTGGGTCATGACCGGGCGTACTTGACCCTTTGAGGTCTTAAACAAACCCTTAACTATCGTTCATTACATAAGACATGAAAAGTAGTGCGGAATTAAAACTTTTCACGACATTTAATATAAAAAGAAATCTTTTATAAATACTAAGAAAATCTCATCGTCACAAGCCAAATTTAAAGACACGACATAATTAACTTAGGGACACGACCCTTTACATTTAAAGAAATACATAATAAGTCTTAACATAAGGAAACTAAGAAGATAGGAATTATGCCCTCGGATATATGAGGACACACTTTGTCTTGAGAGGAACTTTCCCAAGCTTTGCCTTCTAGACTTTAATTTTTCGTCCAAAACCTATACTTATAGAGTATAGAAAAGTATGGGGTTAGTACAAAATAATGTACTAAGTATGGCATATGCAAAAACATGCCAAAAAGGGACATTTTAGTAAAAACACATATTCATGCCAATTAAGTAAAACATTCATGAATATAGAAGTAAAACAACATAACAATCATCATTAAACACTTAGAGAAGAATTTCCAAAATTTAACCAAAAAGGACCATTTTACAGTAAGCCTTCAAATATTACAGTGAACTCATTTTGGACATTACAGTGAACTAATCCTATTCTAAAGGAGTGAACTCCCAAGGCCAAGAAAAGAGGAATTGAACTCATTTTCGTAGGATTTTTCCTAACTAAGGATTATCCAAAGACTCACCAAGATAAGACATGAAGGAAGTACACATATACCTCCTTGAATACACCCCAAAGCGATCCTCAAGACTACCCCTTTTCGGCTTACTCACCTCAGGAGAACAAGCCCCCACTCAATGACAAGACATTAGAAGAACACCCAAACAACCCACCAAGACTTCCCTTTCGGAATGCCTACTTAGTGCAATGAGTAGATGGCGTCCCATACCACCACCTACCCTAAGTAGGACACTCTTTTAGAAGGCTTGGCACCGGGTATCCCCTTTTGTAAGGTCTACTTAGTGCAATGGATAGATAGCGTCCCATTCCACTACCTACCCTAAGTAGTACGTTAGGCTCACCAAGACTCCCCTTTAGGAAAGCCTACCTAGTGCAATGGATAAATAGCGTCCCATTCCACTACCTACCCTAAGTAGTACACTCTTTTAGGAGACTTAGCATTTTCATTACTTTTGTGGGAGGTAGCTTAACCGACATAGACCGTGAGAGCTAGACATGAAATCCCGATATTAACCCCTACCGGAGTGATCCTTACTTGCCTAGAGTAAGGTTATTCTCTTAGCTTTTACATGGCTTGCCCAATAGCTACACCTATGCGGGCGCATAGTTAAGGGATAAGGAGATTGCTACTAAGTAACTCATTCTCTACTAACGAGGAGTACTCATTTCAAGAGGTACATTGGAATACAACATCTCAACTCACGAAGTGTAACCTACCTATTCTTCATATCCTCTCGGTGCTAGGCATAACTCCCCACGGATTCTCAACATTATAAACTATAGGTTAAGGATAACTAGTGAACAACACATCTCAACTCACGAAGGGCATTCATCCTTAACCTATCTTAGAAAGCTCTTAGGAATAGTGAGGTTGCTACTAAACACATCATCTCAACTCACAAAGAGTGTTCACCCCAAAACTCCTCCTTTGGCTTAACTTAGCTTCTTTCATTCATTCAAGTGTGAGTGTGTGTACATGTGAGCACACCTTGCACATAAGCATCATTTCTTTTACATTTAACTTCTATACATGCTTAGACCTTCATTCATGACCTCACACACTTTACATGCTTCACATAATCATATACTTCATTTAAGCATACTCTCTAGCCTACTTCACATAATAGCTTCATAAGGCACATTTAACAAGAATAACATTATTATCATCTTAATTCACATAGCAAGACTTCATGGCCTCATTCACAATAAACAAGTAACTTCACATTCATACAATTCAAGTAAATACCGCCACCAAGAAGGTGGACCATACCACTCAAGAGCATTTCAAAATTAAAGCTAAACAACATGACCAACTTACCCTTTAATCCAAGCTTCCATCACCTATAACATTTTACTCAACAATTCATCATAAAGTATATAAACAACAATATCAACTCAAAGAAACCAAAACTTAAAGACTACAATTTCATGCTCATTTAACCCATTCCTTAAGCCAAAATTTGACATAAAGTTTTACATATTTTCATTGAAGTTTTAGCACTAAAATCACCAAATAACAATAGAAACATCATATTTGAATCATTTAAAACGTTTTCATGCAAGACCCATATTTAGAGTTGAAGATAGAAAAAACTAGGGTTGAAGAACTCTTTTTGAAATCTAGTAGAAAGGGCTCCTTGAATGGAAGAGAGTTCAAGGATGACTACCATACCTTAGATAAGAGAAACCACAATGATTTTGATGAAGAACTTGGCCACCAACAACACTCCTAGCTCTTCTTGACTTCTAACTTCCATGGTGACTTGAGAGAGTCTTCTGAGAGGGAGGGGTTTTGGGTTTTAGGAAATGAGGTCTAAAATTAGGTCTTAGGGTTTAAAAAACTTTAATATACCTAATAAACCCTAAAATAAACGTCCAAGGTTCATAAAAGACTTGGGGTGAATTTACCAAACACCCCAAGCCTTGGCAGAAAAATGCAGCTTTTGGACAGCCTCCATCGACGGTTTGCAACCAACAGATCGTCTGTCCATCAACGGTCCGTTGGTGGGGTATTGTGGTTTGAACTTAGATCCATTTGGAGCCTAGAAAACCTACCTTGTAGGTCAAATTGACGGGGAAAGTCGACGGGCCGTTAGTTGGACCACTGGCCGTCGTTTGCCCTCGTTGGTGGACACTGCCAAGGTAGTTTGGGTCCTTCTCTTGGACCCTTCTCTAAGGCCCTTGCGGGTCGTAGGTGGGGTCGTACCCGGACGTTAAACCTCTAAACATAGTCATCTAGGTCTTAGGAATATCTCACACCAATGTCAAGCAAAACGAACACGTAAAACTCACTCAAACACATCAAGACACGCAAACACTTTCTAAGGCACACTTTGCGAACGTCATGGACGTTCTCGGACGTTTGACCTCCAAAATTAACCAAACTTCACACACTGACTAAGAACATCAATATAACTCATTTTAACTTAAAATTAACTCAAGAAACAACCATGAAGCTCTAGTTCACCTTAGTTCGTTTTAGGGTGTTACACTACTATTTAGGAGAATATTCAATGATTGGGAAATTTAGGAGGCTGCTATGTTATTAGGGGTTTTTAATAATTTCCCAGTCAAAGGTCTGGTAAATCAATATGGAAGATAAACAACAAAAGGGTCTATACAATGAAATCATGCTATTGGAAGATGAACTATAATGTCTCAATGATTGATAGATGGCCCTGGAAGCTGCTTTGAAAGGTTAAGAATCCATTGAAAGTCTCATGTTTTGTCTGGATACTAATTAAGAAGGCATGTCGCACTCAAGATGCCCTATAGAAAAGAGGCATGCAAATTTGTTCAAGGTGCTTTGTGTGTGAACAAAAAGCAGTAGTGAACAACTATCTATTCATACACTGAGAAATAGTTGCCAGTACATTTTTATGCATTTTGGGGGTTTGTTAGGTGATGACAAAGATTATTGTGGAGCTTCTGAACAATTGGCCAAGAGTTGGAAGCAGAGGTAAAAAGGAAGAAGGGTGGAAGCTCATTCATCGTGTATCTAGTGGTCCATATGGGAGGAAAGAAACATTAGGTGCTTTGAAGGACAAAAAAAAAACTTTTTAGAGGATTAAACAAACTATACTAGTTTTTTTTTTTGTATAAGCAAGATTTGGTGGGGGAGGTGGTAGAAATAATTGAGTTCTTAGGAACTTGTAATCTGATTACCCTTATGGGGGGGGGGGGTGCCCATTAGGCCATCACACTATGGGATGTAATAATCTTCATATGAATATTTTCTCCAACTTCACTTACCATTGTAGTAGAGGTTTCAACCGTGGAACTAAACAGAAGTATCTCTTCTTTCTTAATGCTCTCCATTTGAAGAGGTGATGGTGTAATGACGAATTAGGGCTCAAATTGTGTTAAGGTAACATCTATGCTGAAAAAAGATCTCTTGGAGGGGGAATGATAGAATTTGTACCCTTAATGTATATGAGATTATAAAGACACACTTAAGGGCTCTAAAATCAATTTTTCCAGAATTTCTAGTGTGATTAAAACACCCGGGAAATCCAATGACCTAAGCTAGAGCATCATATTATGAATAATGACTTAAAAATGGTTGAAACGATGTTTACAGACCTAAACTAATGTGACTAACTTGGTTTGGAAGTGTTAGTACCTAAACGTCAAGAAACAACCATGACGTCCGGAAAATAGTGAAATTGATCTAGTAGGTGTTCTAGGGTCTTGTTAAGGCTTGGGAGTGTCGTAGGATGGTTAAATCTTGTAGAAACACTTTAAATAGGTAAAAAACTATGTTTAGGATCAAAACGTCCGGTACAACCCCCCAAGGACTACCCTATGGGTCCTTAAGGAGGACCCAAACTTTGGAGCCATAAGCTTCAATTTGCAGCAGCCACCCACGAGACCCATTGATGGGGCGTGGGTGGGCTTTGTGAGTTGACACTTAGTCTCCTCACCAAAGCCTCCCCAAGACCACTCTATAAATCAAATGACGACCAACAGAACGGGGTGTCACACCATTTAAGATCCGTAGATGGTGTCTGTTAATGGTGCCAGGTAAGTTGACTTTTAGTTTAAGTCAAGGGTCTTATTTTTTGTTGGTCGTTTTATTAGGGGTTAGGGGCGTGATTAGTGAGTTAATTACCTAACTAAGTTTAACTATAAGACCCCAACCCCATTACCCCAACTCATTCTAACTCAACACACAAAAATCAAAACATAAACTCTCTCTCAACTCAAGACTCCATTGAAGAGGAAGAACAAGCTTTAAGTAGGGTTCAAGAACAAGACTTTTCTCCATTAATCCTTAAGGATTGACAAGGTATGGGATCTCTTCACTCTTGGGACTCCTTTCCCCAAGACGTTCCTTCAAATTGATTTTCAATGTTGTTCCAAATTTCTAGATTTCACTCATTTTCGTGGGTCACCTTTAAACTTGACTTATTTGGTCTAGAATTGATTAATAATGATTGATTATGAATATTTATGAATGATTTGATGTCGTATCTTAGGTTTTCGACCTAATTCCCTAAAGACCCATGAATGTCCCTCTTTCTCTTAACCCTAACTCTTGAATTATGTTGAATAAGGATTAGAGGTGGTGTAATTGAGTATGTTCTTTTATAATTGACTATTGTGGGATGATGATAATGGATTTGATGGATGAATATTATGGATTTGTGATAGAAGTCTTGAAAGGGTATCTTGAAGACCATTGGTAAGACTTTCAAGGCTATGAACATTCTATTGTAGTATTGTTGGTTTATCCTTAGTAATGTTGATTACTTGAAGTATGAGATTGAGAGAGTGAGATGAGACATGGTAGAGAGTGGGAGAGACGTGAATGGTATATGTATATCGGTTATATAATTGTATATTATACATATGTATTTGTATATTATGATGAATTATACATATACAAACGTGACTAATTATATATACTCGAAGTCAGTCCACATAATTAATGTATAATGTTAGTCGTGAGTGGTAATTATAACAAACTATAGCTATGATAAGTAATTAAATAGTATAAATTTGCCTAACCACGTAATTTTTTAAAGAAAATATGAGTTATCCATTTAATTTAATATGGGCAAAATAATTTAATTTCACTTATATTGGCTGAAATTGCCACCGCTATTTATTAGGGAAACTTACATAAATATACTATATCAAGAAATATTTATCATTTCTAGCAATAACATTTTTTTTTTCACTTGATCATTTTTAATACATTTATGATACAATTTTAATACATATTACAAAAAATAATTTATAATTCAATACACGTTTTATTGAGATTAATACATTTATCACACATTTTAATACACTTATAATACAATGCGTCAATTTCTTACCAAACAAGCATAATATATTTTTAAAAATAATTATAATACATATTTATTGCATACATAATTCACTTTTAATACGTGTCGCACATTTAACATATTATTACTATAATGATAATAAATAAAAAATATCTCTAAAATGTTAACTAACTTTTCTTATTTATTATCACTTTTTAAAGCCTATAGGGTACTCTGAAAATTGAGGGTTTAAATGGCATTATATTGAATGGCATCGCCGGTAGGTTTTGGGTAGATTCATTGTAAACGTCTCCATGAGACCTTGCCACTTCTAACAAATACTTATTTATCTTTTGCAACAATCCCATTTTGAACACCATTTGATAGATTATCCCTTCGAACTCCAAATAATCACCGAATTTTTTATCCATATATTCTGTGCCGTTATCAGTTCAAGATTCTTATAGCCTCAAATTGAGTACAAATCATCTGAAAGCAAGAGAAAACCTCACTTTTGGCCTTGACCAGATTCACGCAAGTCAATTTAGTGCAACAATCAATAAAGGTAACAAACCATCGAGTTTTCAAACAAAGAAACAGTTTGTAGGACCCCATATTAGTGATTCCAGATATTAACTATGGAACAGAACTAATGATTTTGTGATTCTTGGGTTATAATAAGTTATAATTGGTTTGTTAGATTGAAAAAAAATGGAACTTGCAAAAGTTTTAGTTACTGTTCAAGTGTTCTCTCCTAAATGATTTTCTTCTTTTTTGACGCTTTAAACAAATTTGATCCTTGCTGTCCAGAATATAGAGAACATTGCAGCAAAGAAGTCAGTACAGGATACTTCATATGTGGTGAAAGGTCAAATGCTCTGCATAGTTCATGAAAGGGATATTAAGCGGCAAAAGAAAATAAATTCTGGTTTGTCAGAAATGAGCTTAGAAAGTCATGGTCATATTCTACAAAGATGTCCTAATTCTGAAATTGTTGCTGATTCCAACTGCAATTTGGAGTATAAAATATGTGAATCTCCTAATGTTGTTCAGCCAAAAGCAGTTATAGATCAACATCCTCCGAAAGGAAGTGTTTGTGTTTTCTGTCATTCTGCTAAGACCACAGAGGTGAGTTTATCAGTGCTGTATATGAAAGGAGAAAACTTCAAGCTATCAGCTGCGATTATTGTGTTGCTTTATATTTTTCTTAATACTCTCTTCACTGCTATCATTTGGAAAGTTATCCACTTATTTTGTGGTCCACTCCTTTGTTTATTTGCACATATGTTTATCTGGACATATTCTGCTATATGTAGCCAATTCTTGATTTTAACTTTTTCATTTTTTGTCAAATATTTGCAGAAAACTGGACCGTTTCTGTACTTTGCAAATGGAAGGGAAGTTGTGGGTAATGTTACTTGTCTTTCCAAAGTCATATGTGTGCACAGTAAGTGCATTGAATGGTAGGTGGTTTAAATCACTTTGCTTGATATTCTTTATAAAAGGAAATCACTTTGTTCGATATTCCAGACATAATTTTGTTTTATAATTACTTGCCATTTCAAAAAACATAATAATGTTTTAAAATTGCGCAACTGATAAAGGGAAGCTTTAAGTAGCAGTTACATGACAGCTCTATCCTGTGCAATCACTTTATTTCTTTATGTAGGTGTTGGATAACAGGATGAGATGGAACAAGTGGACTTTAAACGCATTATGTCTCTTCATCTTTATGCTTGAATTATTTATCTGTGGATAGATGTTATTGACAATTGGAGTTGGAGAAGAAAAGGAACCTTCTTTTGTTGGTCTAATGAATTCTTTTTATTTAATAAAATTGTCAATATTCACATACTAGATCATTGGACACTAGAGCTAGATCCTCAAAAATAACCAAGAGGAAACTATGGTTAGTTTGGTCAGCTAAACAAAACAGAACCAAGTCTACAAACAAGGAAAACAACTAAGCCTATCTAAACAGCTTGTCCATTTACCCACTATATGTAACTTAGAACTATTAATCTAATGATAGCGTTGCTTTCATGTGCTTTCTGACAGAATCTCAACTGTTTCGATCTAACCTGAGATGATAGCAGTGGCTACAAATAGAAGCCCTATGATAGCATTCATAGATCTTCTATTGTTCACCTTAACTGACAGCCACCCTATCTCAGCCTCCCATGATCCGATCTGCCTATTAAGTCCCATATAATGTAGTAGAGTCTTCCAGATGTGCTGGGAATAAGTGCTATCAAAGAACATATGAGCATGAGTTTCCTCCCTGCAGATGCACCAAGAACACAATCCAAATGTGTTTAGTAGCCTTTGGTTGTAACAATCGAACATCATAATCTGTTGTGCTTATTAAACTGTGTTTTTAGTGAATTTAGTCAAATTTGAATAATCCGGATAGGGCTTAACTCATATAGAGCTAATCAGGCAACACGTATAGGCTGTTTCACTACATGACTTGTATCTCCACTGCTAAAGCATAATCTCATTCTTATATTACATCATATTTCTGTTGATCCTTTGGCATGCTGCTTTATTTGTGAACGCCACAATAATTTGCTAGTCAATAAACTTAGGTAAGTTAGGTTTGATTGGATACCTTTTTGGAACTTAATTTCATTGGTTACAGGACACCTCAAGTATATTATGAAGGAGAAATTATACAGAATTTGGACACTGAGTTGGCAAGAGCTGCAAAACTCAAGTGTAGTAGTTGTGGCATGAAGGGTGCAGCACTTGGCTGCTACGTGACGTCTTGCAGGAGGAGTTATCATGTGCCCTGTGCATTTGAAATCCAGGATTGCCAATGGGATATGGTAAGTAAATACAACTAGTTAACATATTTATCAAATTGAGCATTGTAAAGTTTCCATCTTCTTATTTTCCCTTAAAGTTTACATCTTTAATTACAGGAGAACTTTTTGATGCTGTGCCCAATTCATAAATCTGTTAAATTTCCAAATGAGAAGTCAAAGTCCAGAAAACATATCAGGAGGGAAATGCATCCAAAGGCTTCTCCCCTGTAAGAAGAGTATATTAAGGCACTTGCTATTTTGTTTCTATCATCTCTTAAATTATTGTTAGTTGTTGAGAATGATAAAAACATCAGTATATGAATTTTAAAATCTGTGTGCTACTAATTCAATCTACCCACTTGCCTTAAACTCCTTGGTTTAAGTTTTGTTAATTCTGAAACTGGTGTACCTTCCTAGTACCATCAATATTTTATACTGGTTTTCTAGATATAAATAATGTAAACTACTACTTTGACTTCAAATAATAACATTGTTATTTATAAAAGAAGAATTAATTCTAGTTAACAAGATGTTAGGCATTTGTTTGCAATACATTACTTTGGAGGTTGTTGTAAAAACCTTATTTTTTTTTTTAGAGAAAATAGTCAATTGCCTCCCAACCTATTAGCCAATACCAACTACACACCTATGATTCATGGGTACCTCTTGAACCATTTTAAAGTGAAATTGATTCCACCCTAAAATGTCATAATCAGTCATGTGTTTTATGGTGAAATACACACGCTTGACACGTGTATTTCATCAGTTAATTTTTTTTCCTCCTTCATCTTCCTTTCTTCTTCAATCATTATTTCAGCCCTAATCACTATAAAACATCATTTGTTTTACCTCAAAAAATTCCTGTGTCTAACAAATCAGAATCAAATCTAATGCACTACTTTATCAAATAAAAAATTATTGCCATCTTCTCTGAGCCATCACTTGTGAAGTTCCGAATAGAGGCTCTTCGGCTCTACAAACTTCACAGACACATTTTAGTAGTCAAAATGAACTTGTAACGTCAATTTTAAAAACCCCTCATTCTTAGTCTCTCCAAAATATTCATGAACATGTTATAATATGAGTTTGGTTTTGATTCTTAGTGGGTTCATCAAAAAATATGGATGATGGTGAGTTATGGCTACCTAGTACCTTCTGCATGTAGCAGTTGTTTCCATTTCAGTTCCTTCTAATAAGTTCAAAAACAACAACCCCATTGCTTTTTCTCTTTGTTGTTGTTACTCTTGAGTCAATGGCTTAGAAAGAGGAAAATTAATGGGTATGCCTTTTAAAAATGGATGTGATTTATTAGATGTGTTCTAAACAAGTCTATTGAAGAGTTATGTTCATAAATGCATCAATTGCTGGTAATTTGTATACCTAACATTCATGGATGAAGCTTCAACAATGATAATGGTGGAGGAGATATAGCTGTTTAGGTAAATAACGAGAAAGAGAAAGAACAAGAAAAAGAGGAGAAAAATTCTAAAAGAAAAAGAAAAAAAGGCAACTTATTCTCTTTGAGAGAGTGCAATGCATTCTTTGTGCCAACTCAACAATTAAGGGTTTATTTATTCCATTTAAAGTAGTCCAGGGGGTAATAGGACCCTGTGAAGTATATGTGTGTTGGTCATTAGCTAATAGGTTGTGGGACGGGGCATGCATTTGACTGGTTTTTCTTTATTAATATGAAGATGTGAGGAGTTTAATTTCAGCGTTCTAAAATATTTTTGGTAAACATAGATAGTTTTTCTTTCTATCTTTTTATATAAATTTTGTACCTTTTTTATATCATCTTCAATATTGTTTTAACAACAACATACCAGTGGAATCTAGTGGGTTTGGGGATGGTAGAGTGTACGCAAACCTTACCAGTACATCGTGTAGATAGAGATGTTGTTTCAGACTGCCCCTTGACTCGAGTCCAACATATCTTGTACAAAGAAGAAGAATATTGTTTTGAATGAAAAAATCACTATAATTTTTTGGGCCTAAACGATGATTCAAGGTTGTGGTCGGCTTAGGAGCTAGGCGGAGCGGTAGTGGAGCTCAGGTTGTAATGCAAGTGCGCAGTGAGCGTAATATCTCCTCAGACACGCTCTTTCTACAAGCAAGCAAAGAGCTAGTATGGGTTGGAATGGAATATCATATGTATTGTTGAATCCAACTTGAAGCTCTTTTGAACAAGCGAGGAATGAATGACCTGTCACGACCCAAAAAGGGATGTGATGGTACTCGTCTTATCCCACAAAGACAAGTCAGCCTAAAATCCATCCATTACGATAAATTGTGGAAATAAAACAATAATAAAAGTCCAATATTATAAAATAATGCGGAAATTCATAATCAACTTAAATATACCCCAAAATCTGGTTGTCACGTGTACAAACCTCTAATGTATTACACTAGATTAAAAGAAAACATAAGTCTCAAATGATGTTGTCTCTAAAATAAAACAAGATCATAAATAGGAGTAAGAGGGTCCGTTGAGATGACAAACAACTACCTCACAAATCTCCTAAGGAAGCCTCAAACAAGAAGTGGAAAAGGAGTATCATCAAGATCCGGCTAGTATCCTATAAAAATATAGAAGCAAGGGTGAGTACCATACTACACGGTACTAAACAAGTAAACTTCTAAACACAAGCTAAGGGAATGAGTACTCCTTACACCCTAGTCGAACCTCCACAACTACAATCTGCATAAAAATCAATCCAACCTAATAGTTTACAATTTAGATAACACATAGTTCAACAACAACACTCTAATAATTACAGATCAACAACACACGGGGTAAAGTTCATCAATCACAAGTTCCACAAAAGGCACTCACAAGTTCACAAATGATATAGATATGCAATACAATAAAATGCAATGCCAAGTATAGTGATGCATGTTTGACCTAACGATACATACTTGCTGTCTCTCAGTCTAGGATCCATGGGGGACATATCTGTCCATGCATCCGTTGCGGTGTGCGACACAACCCTCGATTGTAAGATTCATCGCGACGTGCGACATGCCCCTCGATAATAGAATCCGCCGCAGCGTGCGACACGTCCTCGAGTCATAGCATCTATTTTGGCACGAATCACGTCCCTCAAAATAGTACATACTCTTTAATTTTTTATTCTTTCGCAATTCACATAACACTGTCACAACCATGTCTCGGAACCAATACAAATGACATGTTCACACAAATAATGAGGAGATGACGATTTTCATGACAAGACACAGTTCACAACGATACAATTGTGATACAACATAAAAAATGAATCAATAAGCCTTTCAAAATCATTCTCAACACATCACACCAAAAATTAATCATATTGCCTTTTATTACCCCTTTTTTATACATTAGAATTATTCAATATGGACAAGTCAACCCATCACCAAGTCTCATTACTCCCAAACACATACTATAAGGAAATACACGATTCCATACACTTAACAAGGGTTTAGAAATCCACTAGCCTCAAATAATTGAGCTATTACTTCGAGACTTGAGTCTTCCCCTTTCATAAAGCTTTAAAGTGCTTCCAATCTATCAAATCTATAATCATCATAAGAATACGAATGTAGTGACACCCATATTACTATATTTAGTTTCGAATTGAAAATCGGGTCAAAAAGTCATTCCGAGCCACCAAATTTGAATTTAAAATTTTCTTTCAGATTATGTTTACCCATGATAAACAAACTCACATGCAAAGTTTCAGCTAAAACAGATCATTATTCGACCCCAAACTAAGATTTTGTTCTAAGAACCCTAGACATATGTTTTCTTAATTTAGCTTTTATACACGTTTTTATCCTAAAAATCTATTCATAATCGCATAAAAATTTAATGAAAAGGATGAGAAAAGCATTACCTTGACGCTTTGGATGAAAATCCTAATTTTTCTCCTCCTTTTTTTTTCGTCTGAGTAATTTTTTTCCTCTGTTGGGTAACTAACCTGAAAAAGATAACATGTTCATAAAGTATCTCAAACCATTGTCAACCTCATCATTTCAATATCCTCAAAATACATCATCGAGTCATCACCTTACTCATCCCCTTCAAAATGCTGAACATTCTAAATCTAACAACGCATCCCTTTCATAGCCTTAAACTAAGATGAAAGTGATAGACTTATGAAAAGGATGCGTGGTTAGATTCGGAATGTTCAACAATTTGAAGGGGCGTTGAGTAAGGTGATGACTCAGTGATGTATTTTGAGGATATTGGAATGATGAGGTTGACAATGGTTTGAAATACTTTATGAACATGTTATCTTTTCAGATTAACTACCCAACAAAGGAAAAAAAAGAAAGGGAGAAAAAGAGGGGAAAGAGGGGAGAAAATTAGGATTTTCATCCTAAAGCGTTAAGGTAATGCTTCTCGTCCTTTCCATTAAATTTTTATGTGATTATAAACAAATTTTTAGGTTAAAAACGTGTATAACTTATGCTAAATTAAGAAAATATAGGTCTTAGAGTTCTGAAAACAAAATCTTGGTTTGGGGGTCGAATAAGGATCCGTTTTAAGCTGAAATTTTGCATGCGAGTTTGTTTATCATGGGTAAACATAATCTGAAAATTAATTTCTAACTCAAATTTGGTGTTTCAGAATGACTTTTTGACCCGTTTTCAAGCCAAAACAAAATATAGTAACATGAGTGTCATTATATTCATATTCTTATGATGATTATATAGTTGATAGATTGGAAGCACTTTGAAGCCTAAGCCTTATGAAAGTGTAAGACTCAAGTCCCGAAGTAATTGCTCAATTGTTTGAGGCAAGTGGATTTCTAAACCCTTGTTAAGTGTATAGAATCGTGTATTTCCTTGTAGTATGTGTTTGGAGTAATGAGACTTGGTGATGGGTTGACTTGTCCATATTGAATAATTTTAATGTATGAAAAAGGGGTAATAAAAGGCAACATGATTAATTTTTGGTGTGTGATGTGTTGAGAATGATTTCAAAAGGCTTATTGATTCATTTTGATGTTGTATCACATTTGTGTTGTTGTGAATGACCATTGTTATGAAAATGATCATCTCCTCATTATTTGTGTGAGCATGTCATTTGCATTGGTTGTGTTATGTGAACTGAGGAAGAATAAGAAATTAAAGAGGACATACCATTTCAAGGGACGAGTCGCGTGCCGAGATGGATACTATGATTCGAGAGGTGTGTCGCATGCCGCGTCGCATTCTTATATCGAGGGACGTGTCGCATGTCGCGAGGGATTTTACTGTTGAGGATCGTGCTGCGAAGGATGCATGGACAGATATGTCCCCCATGGGTCTCGAACTGACGTTAGGTTAGGCATGCATCACTATACTTGACATTGCATTTTATTGTATTGCATATTTATATCATTTGTGAACTTGTGAGTACCTTTTGTGGAACTTATTATTGATGAACTTGACTCCGTGTGTTGCTGATTTGTTATTATTAGAGTGTTGTTGAACTATAGGCTATTGAAATTGTGAACTATTTGTTAAGTGGAGCCGTAAAAGGAACTGCTCGAGTTGCTGGTATAATTAGGTTTCACTATGCTCTTGATAAGCAAGTGTATCTCATCCTCTTGTCATGTGGAAAAGAGGCTTGTTAAGGTATTAGTATGTCTAATAGGAGTATCTTCACATACATATGCACACTAGAAGAGATGTGTATCTGTTTAGGTTTTAATAGTCTAGTTAAATACTTAAATTGAGTAGTCCATTATGATTTATCCATTAGTGTAAAATTGGGAAACTGTTTTTGTTTTCTCTTTCCTCTAGACTTTGAATGAAGTAATATCCTTGTCAAGAAGTTAGCTAGCATATCTATTGGAACATATTGGATATCAAGCTCTGTTAAATGAAGGAAGCCACATAATATTGGGGTTTATTAGTTGAAGAGCTTCATATTAATTCATGAAATACACAACAAGACTTGCTTGTATACTATAACACATCACTTTTTTATGTAAATCAAAGGGCAATTGTGATATTTGTAGTCACTAGAATATGAGGGTAATTGTCCTGAATTGTCCTCATCTATAAGCAACTCCATAACTCTCTTCCTTTTTGACCATTGTGCATGCAGAACCACCGACCAATTGACTTTTTGGGCAAGATCATCAGATGGACCAAAAGAATGGGTTCTTTGTGGGTCTGCTCTATCCTCAGAAGATAAGGTTGGTTTATCTTTTCTGCAGTGACTATATCATCTGCTAGTTCTATCATATGTCCCTTGTATCTATTTTAAGACTGTTTGATCAGTCTTACAATCATGTATGCAGTTACAAGTCACATGGAGAACTGCCATTGGCATGTTTCCAGTCAAACCTTTTGTTTATTTGATTATTTCAGCTCTCTGGTATACTAGAGGAGTCAACTTATCATGGTCATGCATAGATTGTTTAACTCTACGTTTGTCAACATTAAGTTGATGTCTCAGTCCTGGTTGATCATTGATGCATGTCCTGGGAATAGCAATGTATGCAAGATCCACTTATTTTTAGTATCTTTACTTTATTTGTTTACTTGTATGGTATTTATACTTTAGCCTACTTTAATGCCCTTTTATTTTGAGAAAGCCTTTGAAGTAAAACAAAATTGTAACTTCTTTTTGTTTGGAATTGTTAGCCAAAAATGGTGCATTTCGGACAATATTAATCCATCGTATTGTTTTTTGACATTTTGCAGTATATGTTGTTGAAATTTGCTGATATGTGTGGTGCAACTGTGTGCAAGTTCTGGAAACCAAATGTCACACATGTTGTTGCAACAACTGATGTAAAGGATGCATGCACCAGAACAATGAAAGTTCTCATGGCGATTTTGAGTGGAAAATGGATCCTAACTATGGATTGTAAGCACTGTTTCCTGTTTATATAAAATTGTTTGTGGGATAGGTTTTCATTTGGTTCTCCATGGAATGTGGGTGAATGTTCAATCGTTATTGAATCAAGAAATGCAATAAAGTAGAATGTGTGGGGATATAAGAATTAAGTTGTTTTGGTGTTGAGGGAAGAGAAGGAAATACCTGAATACATGTGTGACTTCTCCAGAGCCACTTTGAATGTGTGGACTTTTTTTTGGAAATAGTTTGCTTGGCCTGGGTCAACAGTTAATTAGTTGTCTAATGAAGAAGGATGATTATTTTATTTTAATTCCATTCTCCTACCATGGAACTTGTTTATTTGCAGGGGTAAAAGCTTGTGTTGCAGCAAATGGTCCAGTAAATGAAGAACTTTATGAAATAAGTCTAGACAATTATGGCCGTTCTGGGGGCCCCAAAGCTGGAAGGTTGAGGGCCTCAACTAATGTAAGTATCTGATTGTTGCAGAGCTAGAGAAACTAGTTTATTATATTCCTTGTGGATAAGCTTGACGGTTAAAGAATTTTTTTTCTGGTTCTCAACTGAGGTGGCACATATTAAAAGCTGTAGTATCCAGTAAACAATTATTCCTTTATGTTACAGGCGCCAAAGCTTTTTGATGGTTTCGAGTTTTATTTGGTTGGAGATTTTATGCCAGCTTACAAAAGTGACCTGTTAGATCTAGTCGAGAAGGCTGGAGGCACTATCATTCAGAGTGAAGAGCAGTTGGTGAAACAGAATCATGCTGCACAGGGAACTCAGCCATCTTCTCTAGTCGTATACAACTGTGATCTCTCGCAGGGTTGCACGTTTGAAGAAGAAAGCAGTATTTTGCAGCAAAGATTAGCTGAAGCTGAGGATCTAGCCAAGCAAATCGGTTTTCATACCGTTCAGCATACTTGGATTCTGGAATCTATTGCTGCATGTAAATTGGTACCTTTCTGCTGATGAGTGATCGCTGCAAGTTTTTTGTGCAACTGAAATACCTCCATTTGTGGTAGAAGAGCAAAAGTAGTTGTACATTTTCTGCATCTGAGAAACATAGTTGAAATTTAGATGCTAAATTTTGTGTATAAACGTGAGAGATATTACAATCTTGGTTTAAAGTTCTAACAGTTTTGTATTGGAAACTACACAAATTGAACCCATTAGGCCAACTGTTAATTCAAATTGGACTCAATCCATATTTACCATGAATGGACCCACAGTCCAAGCTATTTACCGAACTGTATCCTTGTTCTATTCACTGAACCATTGCTTCTTCATCATTGATACCATCAGAGTATATATATACTCAGTAGTATTTATATACTATGATAATATCTATATACTCATGGTATTTGTAACACTTCGAAAATTTCTAAGTTATGACTCGAAAAACCTTCATTTGTTGATATGATTTTAGTGAGTGATTCTAATTTTCTTAGGTGTTAAAGTCACTAGAATCCTCTAGCATAAAGTTGAGTTGAAAGTTTTCTTATCGATTGAGTTTCACTATGAGGTTTCTTTTCTTGGGTCAACCTTAATCGACTATATCTCTTGGCACAAAAAGAGTTAGATGACCCATGATCTATTGAATCAAAGGTCTTTGAGTCTTTTTTCCAACGCTTTGCAAAATGCAAAATTTTAAGCTCCGAGTAAGAAGTTATGGTTGTTTGAGTGAAGCCTCCCCATTTAAGGCATTCCATTCGTTTTAAGAAAGGGTATTTTAGTCTTTTCCTTTATCCCACTTGTCTTAACACGTTTTTTCTGATCCAGTTAAGGATTTAATCAGATTCTAAGATACCCATTCACGCTCAAAACACTCATTTGGTTGGGAACAAGTTATCCTGGGATAACTTATCCCACTATGTATATGGATAACTTATCCCATCACTATGGTATAGATGATGGGATAAGTTATCCCAAACATGACAACCAAACAAGAAACAAAATTTTTATACCATCACTATTTATTTGTATCCCTCACACTAAACGACCCCTTATAATTTTCAAAGTGAAGTTTCAAGAAGAGGAAAAAAGGATTTTCAAGCGTTCATTTAAGAGTTGAGGAAATTCACCATAAACAATCACTCTTTCCAGGTATGTGAGGTTTCCCATAGTGATGGATTTGTTCATCCTCAGGCCAAACATGTAATTTTTTCATAAATTCGTCCATGAAATCATTTATGTAAAAATTCTTGAAGAGTTCTTGAGTTTTAGCCCCATTCATTAACAATTGATGTTTTGAGTTCTTGAGGTGAGGGTCTTGTGAATGAGTGGAGTTTCATGATAGAATTTGAGTGAGATTTCATTGAATTTGTGTTGGGTTTGGTAATCAAAGGGAGTTTGGAAAAACCAATCGATTCAAGATGAGTTAGGACCCGAAATAGAACAAGAAAATTAGTTGAATTTCTGGGTTAGGGGTGGGGAAATGCGCTCCATAGCGCTAGGAGGGTTGGCGCCCTGCGCTCCAAAGTACTCCCAGTACTTTGAGGCATGGCACGACGTGTCACTGATGCGTCAGGGGTCACCAAGTCTTTTTATCCTTCGTCCCATTTGTGTTCTTTCAAGTCGTGACTTCACTCTCTTCTTGATATTAATTAACTCTTAAAGTCTTTATTAATCCTTGAGATATCCTGCGTATTCTTATCACATCTCTTAATTTACATTTCAAAGTAAAGTTAAGAGGAAGCTCAAGAGGTCTTTTTGAGTCAAATTTGAGAACTCTTTTGCAATTAACTATAGTTTTGAACTAAGTCCTGAATTTTTAGTATTGAGTTGTCTATATTGTTTTGAGATCCTTGAGTTGATTCATTCATGTCCATATTTTTCGCATGAACCCTATGAAGTGAGTATTCTTGAGATGATTAGTATCGTTGAGTTCTGAGTTCTTGAGTTATGTGAATAGAGTATCCATATTATTATTGAGGTCCTTGCGTTGATTCGTTCATGTCAATAATTTAGCATGAACCTTATTTTTAAGTTATAAATCTTAAGAATCTTTTAAAACCAATATTTGAGCTTTAGACTGAGTTTTGAGGAACTAAAGAGGAGTTTGAGAAAGAGTACAAGGGAACTATGTATTTCCCAAATGTTTTATTTTTACATGAAGAAAGAGAATATTATTTTGAGAAAGTAGAAACTTTGATTTCTGAATGAGTTTATGAGTTCAGCGACATGATAGTTTAAGCAATTATCTCAAACTAGAGGCAAAAATATATTTTTAACATTTGAGCATGAGTTATATATTATTGGGAGTAGTATTGATCACCGATATAGGGATAAGTTCAGACAACTCAGAATTCTCATAAACCATGTATGCCAACATGAGTAAATGATGATACTTTTCAGATGATTCCTTATTACTTTTAAGCATATTATAGTAGATTCACTTAGTTGAGGTGTTCTATATCCTAGCAAGGTATAAAACAATTCTGGTAGCGTGGACAAGAGATTATATCATCAAGCAGATCATATTGATGTTATCGGTTCGATAATCTCTTAAATAAGAATAAAAAGTATTTCATTGCATTTTTATATACATTCTTGAGTTGATAAACTTTAAACATGTAAATCTTTTGTTACTGCTTTTGTAATGAGTTGAGTTGACGTGAGTACTTTTCCAGTTTTGTTAGCTCAATTATCTACGTCTCAGTTCTCTTTGTATACTCGTACATTCAATGTACTGATGTCATTCGACCTGCATCCTTTTATGATGCATATACATGTGTTTCGAATTATCAACGAGTGCTTTGTTGAGATCAATCTACACTCCAATTAGCTTTTGGTGAGCCTCATTGTATTTTGGATGAGTTCACATTTACTTTTAGTTCAGTAGTTTTGCGATATCGTGAGTCTTGTCTTGATATCCTTCTTTAATAGTAGAGACTTTACAGTCGAGGAGTCTTTCAGTATTTACTTTCTTTTAAGTTGTTTTACAAGCTATAAGTAATTCTATTGAGTATTTTCAAGACTTTATGAAGTTGAGTATTTGAGTTTAATGAATTTAATTAAGTTTTACGTCTATTATTGCTCGAATTAGTTTTTCACTTGGATTAAGTCAGGATAAGGATTCGTTTGAGGATCATCAATGATTTTTTAGTGCCAACCACGTCCAGGGTGTAGGTTCGGATCGTGACAGTTTAAACAATAATTCAGTAGTTTTTTCCATTGAAACATTGCATGTTTCTCCTTGATGCCATCATAGTATATCTATACTATAATGGTATCAAGGAGATATCGGGTAGTGTTTTCATTGAAGCACGACTTCTTCCTCTTTGATACCATCAGAGAATATATATGTACTTTGATAGTATCAAACAATATATAAAAGTAAGGGGGTAACCGCTACTAAATAGTATCCCATTCCCTTTTGTGTTCCACAATTAAGTAAGGAGCATTCCATAGAGTGCATTAAAAAATAATGTATGCATCAAATTTACTTCTTGTTGAACATAGGTAGGGGTGTCAAAATAATCCCAAATATACGTAACCTGTCCAGAATTTTATGTGTTAGGCTCAAGATAATTTGAATTGAGTTCAGTCTCAACTCATTCAAGCCTTCACCCATTTTAAAATATCTTCAGTCGAGCCTAATTTAATCTCTAGCTGCAACCCGTTTTAAGATTCTTTATTTGCATTAATGTAATGTATATTCTTATATTGAAGGTAAATAGTATCCCATTCCCTTTTGTGTTCCACAATTAAGTAAGGAGCATTCCGTAGAGTGCATTAAAAAATAATGTATGCATCAAATTTACTTCTTGTTGAACATAGGTAGGGGTGTCAAAATAATTCCAAATATACGTAACCTGTCCAGAATTTTATGTGTGAGGCTCAAGATAATTTGAATTGAGTTCAGTCTCAACTCATTCAAGCCTTCACCCATTTTAAAATATCTTCAGTCGAGCCTAATTTAATCTCCAGTTGCAACCCGTTTTAAGATTCTTTATTTGCATTAATGTAATGTATGTTCTTATATTGAAGGTATGAGTAACTATCTATTTTTTAACTTTGAAGATTTATCTATCAATTTGAACCTTTTTTAAAAAAACTATTTTCTTGAGTTGAAATTCAAATTGTTTCTATACAAGTTAAATGACAATATGTTAAAATTATTGAGATTAAGCGGGTCAAATTGGGCAAGTCATGGCCCAACTCATTATTGCCTATTTGAGCCCAAAATAAATTTGGGCGGGTCATGATCCATCCTAATTTTTATTTCAACCCATTTTATTACAACTCTTTTTTAGTCATTGAGTCCAAAATAAATTTGGAGGGTCATGACCCAACCTAGTTTTTATTTCAACCAATTTTGTTATCTCAATCCAATCCACTCATTTGACACCCCTAAACATAGAATTAGACATTCTCAAGAGAAGAAAAAAATGATTTTTGCCAAAATTTTAATCTATTTCCAATTAGCCTTATGCTAAATGGTTCTAATTGGTTAAAAAATATTAACAAACATGAAGTTGGGTATTTAATTATTACATACTGAAAGCATAGAAAGGGGAAAAAATTACATTAGATTAAATAGATTTGGATAAAGATAAATGTATAAATCAAATTTTCTTTCTTATGCATCCAAAATATAACAAATCTGAACTTGGGTATTTAATTATTACATAACTTAAAAGAGAAAAAGCATCAACACAATTTCCATCTATACAATTAAAAAACTCAAACAATATAGCTTAGTACTTGTTCAAACATTGTGCCATAGCTATTATCTCTCTCTCTCTCTGATTTGCTATATGACCGGCTGATTCTCACAAGAGAAGAAAGTCCTTTAAGTAGATTGATTTCATAATGTTCTAACCAATAGAATACATTCAAAGTTCATATAGTGTAATAGAAAATTAAATAGTTTTGAAAATTTTACATATTTTAAGAAAATTGTTAAAAATTGATTTTATTGCTCAAAGGCATGAGATTAATTGAACCCAATAAAACAAAATCATTGATCAAGAATCTAGATTTTGAAATATAGTTATTTACAAATAAATTTAAAATCTAACAACTATTTTTCAAATGGAGGGTAACCAAATATTGTGATTTGTGAGTGCCAATTTAACTAATTGTTTGTAAAGAGGAAATATCATTTAGAATTTTATTTTAAAAAGAAATTTAATTATCAAAAGAATAGTTAATGTGACTTTATTAATTTTATTTTAAATTATTCATATACAAATTATGAATATAATGAAAATCAACATCCATATGCTTAGCGAAAATCAACATCCATATGCTTAGCGAAATCTAAAACATCGAATTACAAAATTTATATTATATATATTAATAAATGTAACATTGTCATAGAACATGTTGGCAAACCAATAATTGCCTAACTCATAAAGAACCTAACTCTTATAAGCCACTCTAACAACATTATTTTAAAATTTATCTTGGAGGACAAATGATCAAAAAAGTTTTCTTGTTAGTATAATAAATATTGTCTTTGTTCATCTCATCATGGTTCTCCTATATGGATTTGGAGCCACTAGAAAGAGCGTTTGAAGTAAAAAATAACATCATAAATGGGGTTAGGGTTGGGATATAGTTTGTTAAATTTATGACGGGGATTAAAAAGGCTTATTTTAGTCGAACTTAAATGATTAAAGCTGCTCAAGAGTATAATTAATGACGAAATTAAGATTTTAGTCTGATGCGTTCGATTAGTCTTTAATGGTCTTAGCTCTAAACTCATTTGACTTTTAAGGTTATGAATTAAAATTTAATTACTATTGAAATTTTTGCCATTTGTTATAAAAATAATAATTATACTCCTAAAAATATTGAGTTTGAGGCTTTTATTGCACAAGTACTTGTATTTTATTGAGTTTTGCAAGGTGCGAAAACCAAAGTGGAAAAAAAAGTTTATATCATTAAATGTGATAAAAAATGATAACTTCTTAATTCGCAATTTATTTGGTTTAGTGACAAAATTAGTTAGAATATCTTTACCTATGTTGATTTATTTAATTTCTCATGAAATATTAGAATAGATTCAACAAAACAAAATAGCTGGATAAACATGATAACAATTAAATTTGAAAATAAGTACTGAAATAACACTAGAATATCAAGATAATTTTAGGCAATTCATAAGTAAAGTTGCTCCTCGAAAAGAGAGTAAGAGGCTCTAACTAATTTATTTTTAATTTAACACTAATATGATAACATTGGGATCTCATTGAAAGCTTCTAGGACACCTTTACTCTTCACCGATCATTATTTTTGTATATTTGATATCATTTTGCAACTTTGCGTTCTGCCAAAAAGAAAAAGATGAAGAAAACACGTTCATCATATATAGGATCATATATTATTATAAGTGGGTAAAGTTTAACCCAAAGAGTTCATTTACCATTTTGCCCTTATAATATTAGTTAAATATTAATTTATTAAAAAAAATACTGATAATCTTAGCCCTAATTTAATTCTCCAAAAACGCCTGTTCAGCCTCCCTCGATCAGTGTGGCAGCGTTCGTTTCTATTCAGCGTCCCACGACTTTTTCCTAGGCTCAACTTTCATTACTTTAATTATCAGCTGATCCAAAACTTTTTCAGATTCTTGGCTCATCTATATAAATGTCTCCAGTAGCATGTCATTGTTCATTAATCTGCTTCTCTTTTTGTGTCTCATTCAAATACATCAGGTCAATTTTTTTCTCCACTTTTTTATGTAGCTTATTTTGTTTCGTTCTCTTTATCGTGTATCTCCTTGATATTTTTATTTAACCGTAGAAGCTATAGCTAGAGACAAACTGCATTTATGATTTTTTGAACTCCGCTCTGTGCTTAAAACCTTTGTGTCTTGCTTCTCTACTTGACTACCCTGGATGGCGTTTTCGACTGGGGGATGAGCAGAGGCATCATGCTCCTTTATCAACTTACTTGCAAACTCATTTGCAGCCTATATTATGAGATATGTTAGGAATTATGAAATGCATCATCTTAACAAGATCATCTATTATAGCCTTCAAGAAAGTTGAACGAAAAGTATGATGGCGAAAAGTGTCTTGAATTATTTTGAATAAGCGCACAAGTGGTAATTTGCTTATGTAAAGTCAATACAGATATCTTCCTATTTGTGATCTCTTTGTAGTTCTTGTAGCTAGGCATATACCACGATCTGAAATTCACATGGTAAGACATGTGAATGTTTAGTCTCCTAAGTAGATTCAGACAAATACATTTCATTCCTTATGTGGTGGATCCCTTGGGAATGATGTTCTACTGTCCTACTAGAAAATTATCATTTTGTGGTTGAGGAAAAAGCATGGGGATGCTTCTGTAGTGCACTCTGTATGTGTGCAAAATAGGCATTTAGATATTCTGTTAGTGTTTGGATTATGAAATTAAGTTATGTGGTGTCGTTTTTATCATTTTTTGGTTTAATGGGTCATTCAAATTAGGTTACGTGGTGTCTTTTTTTTATATATCATTTTTTGGTTTAGTGGGTGATTGAAATTTGTTTTTATATTGGCTATGAATCAATAATATAAGCAAAGAATGTGAAAGGTCATTCTTTTTTTTGGTCTGCTGTGATAAAAAAAAAATTAGATATGAAAGGTGAATACAATATCAGGAAAAGCAAAAGCATTAATGTACCAATGTTCCAACCTCACAAGGTATAGTTGTTTCATGTAGAAAACATACATTAGTAACATATATTTATTGTGCGCAAATTGACTCGGGGAAATTTCTAAGTCCCAAACTTTAGGTCCATAATTATGCTGCTTTTGTTTCTGCTGCTCCTTCCTTTGTTCCTGCCTTCACCTCACCTGAGCAACACCCACCACCGTGGTGCTTCTTGCCCTTCAATTCCTTCCTCATATCATAAGCATCTTCCCCATCTGCATAGTACGTACTTGGCTTCCATATCATGAATCTTATATCCTAATGTCTCTGTATACATAGCATTCTGAGCAGCGGTCATGAGCTTAGTAGCAAATCATCTATCGTCACCTTTCGTATGCACACCATTTTTCAATCTCAAACTCACGCGAAAGTCTGTTGTGATAAAGGTTGCTCTTTTTTTTTATTTTTATTAATGCTTGTGTTTACTATTTTGGTCTATGAATGGGATATTTGAGAATTTGAGTTTTGGAGGCATCCTTTTTGAAGTGCTTAGACCTTGCTTCTTCCTTTTTTTTTTTTTTGTATAAATTTCGATTGAGTAGATAAGCTAACATGCGGAAGATGCAGCCACTAATGCTTGCATGTAATTAGCATTTGCATTGTAAATCAAGGACAAATATATTTTTGGCATAAATTTTGTTCTTTTATGAAGTTCCTATGTGTCCAATAACCTACCGAAATTAATTCAACAATTAGTAACCAGTTCTGCCAAAAGATCTTGTTGTTGCCATTATAATGTAGAATAAGTGTTACGTGTGCAACATCCGTTTTGGCAAAAACAAAGTTAAGGTTCATATTGATGAGAATGCCACTAGCATTTACCAAGATTAGTTCAATTTTTGGCTCTTGAAGGCTTTCTTGTACTGCAACTCATAGCTCTTACGTAGTTCTCTTTGGAAATTTGTTGGGTATATGACCATTAAATTTAAGGCTTTTAAAATTGATTTTTTTTTAATTTGTTAAATCATTCACCTTGCAAGTTCAAGGGCGTAAGTTGTTTATGTGCTGAATTAATGAAAGAGAAATATAAATATTTATAGTCGGTGAGTTCCTCCATCTTTTCTCTATATCACTCATTTTCTGTCACTATCTTCCTTACTTTTGCGGAATAAATATTTGTAATAGTAATTTATAAATACAGAGGAACAAGTTAATTTTTACTCTCGCATAATATTTTCATCACCCTATTATATTTTTGTTTTTCCTTTATTTGTATATTGCGCTTTTTATATGCATTTATTTATTGCACTATATAATTTTTGGTTTATATTGTTTTCTTTTTTCTTCCATACTGTTAATATCTCACAAATGATTGTGTCGTATTTCATAATTCAAATTATATGTATATAACTTGACAAAAAATTAGTTTGTCAAAATTTACAGATGGCAGAACTAATAACTTTCAATGAGCCAAAGAAGACGAAGGATACATATACATATAATTATTATTTATATATGTCAATCAAAAATTTAAACATGATCATTTTATAATAAATAAATATTTTTATTTTGTAGGTGTAGACTATGAAATTGATAATGATCTACTAGATATCCTAAGGAAGACATATGTTGATCGAATATCTCTACAACTATTTCAAAACACCACACTCCTTCGACGACAAGTTCTCGATATGTATCTTCAGTAAAAAAGTGGAGGGTATTATTCTTTAAAAAGAAGGCAGAAGCTTTTTAGGCATTACACATTTTGTAACTATAATGTCGACATTTGAATTATGTGTAGTAACATGTTAAAAAAACTTTTAACAAGTTGAATAGTTGATATATTATAAGAATTGTATAATTGTAATCGTTAGAGTATTAGCTTTCAAATTCACTTGATAACAATTTTGTGTATGATGTTGTGTCTTGTAATAATCATAATATCAGTTCAATATACTCACTGTTCATTGATTCGACTTTGTAATTTACACATCGTACACTTATATTTTATAGGTATTTATACTAATTAACGTTGTATATACGTGCAATGCACATGTTCGAAAACTAGTATATGTTAAACACATTGTTAACTTCAATATATATGTTGAGATGAAAACTAACCTCTTCAATTTATTGGTCAACCTCCTTAGATAGCTTGTCTTATCAAAAGTTAAACAAGTAGATACACTCCTCATTTCATTCAACAATGTGTATTTCATGCACAACAATGAAAGTTGAAGCATATGTGCCTCCTTTTCTATTTCCTTGAATCTTCTAAAAAAAATAATAGTAAGCAACATAAGAAAAAATCATGAAGAATGTAAACTAAATAGAATTTGACATAGAAATAGTTCAGCCACACATAGAAAATATGTGTTTTGTAATCATGAAAATAAGATGAATTATATTTTAAAAGATATACATAAAAATATCTTTTGATGCACAATTGATGGATGTTATAAGTTCAGAGCGAGATGAGTAGAGAATTAAAAAGAAACTCACTTGATAAGTGCCTCCATACTCTTAAGTTTTCTAAATATGGTAGGCAACATTAAAAAAATTTCATGGATATATATAATAAAATAAATAAGATTTTAATTTATATACACTAATAATGTAAAGAAAAACTCGATGACAAGTTCTCTTTGCGAAGCCATTGAAACAAAAATGAAAATTAAGAATCAAGATGGTGATATTGTTCTTATTTTTCATATGACTTGGTTCTCATAAGAGGAGAAAGCCCTTAAAATAGGAATTTCATAATGTTCTTACAAAAACTAATGATCGAAATTCAAGAAAATGATAAGATGTCATTCAATATGAAATTAATAAATTTTATTTTATTTGCATATCGCAGGAATATGGTAAAAAAAGAAGAAGAAGAGATTCTATTGCTTAATAGTCAAAGTTCCCGAAGAAAACGATAAGAAATAAGTCAACTTTGAAATTAATAAATTAATCAATATGGAAAAAATTGTATATCTCAAGAATATGGTAAAATAAATGATTTTGTTATCCAAATTACATCATTTAACTAATTAAATCTAACCAAAAGAGTCATTAATCAAGAATATATATATTAAAGTGTAACCACTTCACATTTATGAATACCGTTAAAATGTTTACTCTTCTATTTATAAATGTATTTATTTGAAGGAAAAATTACCTAAATACACATCTTATTTTATCTTAATCTCTAAAATTTCCTACCATTTTGCCCCCCAAAATCCCCTCTCGAGTACATCACCTCCCTCTTGCTGATACATCCTTCCCTCTTTGATACATCCCTCCACTATGTATTCGGATGTCTTATCCCTTCTCAGATATAACCATATTCCATCTCTGATACATTTATCCTCTCTCGGATACATCTCTCCCCTATGTCGCTAGATGTCCTTTCCCTTTCTCTCTGATACATCCCTATCCCCTCTCCGATACATATATCCCCTCTCGATACATCTCTCCCCTATGTATCTGGATGCCTGCTGTTGTATCCGAAATTCATAATTTTTAAGGAATTATTGTAATTTTAAAAAGTGTAAGAATATGATGTAATTACTCTTAGCACTATGAAATTATTGTAAATTATAATTATTTTAAGGGTAGTTTTGAAACATTGAATAGTCTTTTCATATTTCATAAATTCAATGATAAATATATCAAATAAATTGAGATAAAATAATTAATTTGCACACGCGATTGTTAAATAAATTAGCGTACAAATTTTATTCTTTAGAGAGAGCTCTCCGTCGCTAGATAAAATCCAATCAATGAATTCTAGCAATACCACTTCCTGCACGGTAATTTGAATAAAACCAATACTTGATGTTAAAGATGCAATATTTTTTTAAAAATTAGTTAGGTCTTGACATAAATTTCACTTGATATTTTTTGATTGAAAATTTAAGCTTTGTAAGTAAAAACATTCTTCACCATATCAAAAATTCACTCTATAATATGGCTAGAGGAAAAATAATCATATAAATTTTTAAGCAAAAAATTGTAGTTTAAATAAAGATCGGCCATATTGGGTAAACAAAAAAAGTAAGAGACTAGATTACTCTCTCTAAATAAAGAATATTATATTTGTAATATGCAGAGGGCTATTTAAAAGCCGGTAAATTAAGAACAACTATATTTTAAATGAAAACACATCAGAGAAGAAAAATAGTTAATTCAACGTTAAACATAAATTTGACTTTTCGTAAGAATGACAATTTAAAATTTGACAAGAATTAATTATTATTATTTACCGAGTATAATGTTAACAAATTTATAGATATCATATATAGCCTTTGAGAAGAATTCAAATGAAGCAAATCGATCATGATATGATGCACTTATTTTTAGAAAATAATGTACTTACAAGCAATATGTAAAAAATAATCCAAGATACAATATGTATGAAAACACAAACCCGTGTGCAAATTAAAGATTTTCCACTAATTGCTACCTTTGATTGACTCTATGTATAAACTTTTGATGGCTTATCGAGTCATATAACAAATATATTTCATAAAACCAAAGAATCAGAATCAACTGTAAACTTCATCTGTAATTGCATTTAGCCAACATACTTTATCGATAGTCTATTGCTAAATAGATTTTATTATTTATATACAAAATTTGGAAGTTGCTAAATTTTATTTTATATATATGATGTAAAAAATCTTCATTATACAATTTTTTTGATGTGAAATATAAACATTTTTGAAGAGGCCATTGCGATTAGAGATAACACTAACAATAAAGAAGCTATTCTACCTCCCTCTTTCTATTTGATTTGCTATATGAACTGGTTCTCAAAAGAGAAGAAAATCCTTTAAATATATTTAATTTGAATGACGATCACTGATCTCCTAAGCGAGGTCTGTCAGTAGCCGCTTGAAGATGTCCGGTACAAAAAAAAAGAGCAAGTGCAGTATCAGTACACACCACAGTGTACTAGTAGGATCACGCGGCTATCCCACTAAGTGCAACATAAACAAGTCAAGACGATATTATAATCACATGCATATATCGAACATCAATGGCAGCTTTGTTGTCCACACATATCTCAGTGCTTTCCTGCATCTCCAACCCAAGATCGCATAAGATTTTCTTTATCCGTAAAGCTTGATTGACCGCAATTGTAGCAGCAATGAATTCTGCCTCTACAATTGATTGAGCAACAATATCTTGTTTGTTGGAACACCAAGAAAAGCGTCAAGCACCAAAAATAAAACAGTACCCTGAAGTACTTTTCATATCTTCAGCAGAACCACCCCAATCACTGTCAGAAAATCCTTGAAGTTTGAAGTTCTGACATTTGCTAAATTTGAATCCATAGTCCATTGTGCCTTTGACATATCTGAGTACTCTTTTTGCAGCTTGCATATGCAATTCACTAGGAGAATTCAAGAATCGAGGTAGTACACTTACATCATACAATATATGTGGCCTTGTTGCTGTAAAATACATCAAACATCCTATCAAGCTTCTGTAGCTTTCTTCTTGTACTCGTTCAGCACCATCGTCCTTCATTAGCTTGTCCTTTTTATTCATAGGCGTCCTCATACTTTTGCTGTCGTCCGTTCTAAATTTCCTCAGAATTTCCTTTGCTTACTTCTTCTGACAAATGAATATTTGATCTTGGATTTGTTTAACCTCCCTTCCAAGAAAGTAAGCCATATCTCCGAGATCCGTCATTTCAAAGACTTTCATGATCTCCAACTCTTCTATGAGCACAACATCACTCCATTTACTAAAATATTATCAAAATACAAAAGAATTATAATAATGTCAGAGTTAACATGCTTTATGTAAAGAGTTGATTCACTTAGTTTTTTTAGAAAACCTAAGTCAGAAAGATGATCATTGATTCTACAGTACCAAGCCCTTGGATCCTGTTTTAATCCATAGAGGTCCTTTTTCAGCAAGTAGACTTTATTTTCCTGTCCTTCTGCTACAAATCCTTCAGGCTGCTCAACATAGATTTCTTCTTGCAAAAAACCATTCAAAAGGTTGATTTAACATCCAGCTGGTAGATTTTCAACTCTTTTGTGCTGTAATTGCCAACAGAAGCCTGATTGTGTCAAGTCTTGTGATTGGCGCAAATGTTTCAGACAAATCCACACCAAAAATGAGAATGACCCTTCACCACACGCCTATCTTTGTGTTTGTTCACCGAACCATCTGCACTTAACTTAGTTTTGTAAACCCATTTAATGCCAATAACCTTTATGTCTAGAGGCCTTTCTACCAGCTTCCATGTGTCATTTTCTTGATCATGGTTAGCTCCTCCTGCATTTTGACAATCCATTTCTTGTCTCTTTCAGCTTCTGCATATCCAGCAGGTTCAAATATGGCTACATTTCATCTTTGATAGATATTTGAAAGTGATCTAGTCCCTCGAACGAGAGGATGATCAACTCGTTCCTCAAAATTGTGCAACTCATTAGCTTCTCTTTCTTGCTTTTCTCCATCCCAATCCGATTGCTTTGTTCTACGAATTCCTCATCTCTGCATACCAAATTTTTTCCAGTTTATGGTTGGAAAATTCTGTAAGCTTTTGACTGCAAGCTATAGCCAATGAAAATTTCAGGTTCTACCTTCTTGTCAAGTTCATGCCTTTTCGGCTGAGGTGTGTGAGAAAAGCATAAGCAACCAAAAATCTTGAGATTTTTTAGTAAAGGTTTATAACCATGCCATGCTTCAAAAGGTGTTTGACCAGTCACTGCCTTTATAGGCAGCCTATTCAACAAAAATACAGCACTATTAGTTGCCTCTCCCCAAAACTTCTTGGGAATCACTTTCTCGTGCAACATACATGATATATTGTAGAATCTAAGCTATTCTAGATGCAGATATGAGATGCATTACTAGAGAGAAAAAACTGCTACCTTACATTTCTTTTCAATGAATCAAAGTAATCTATTTTTTTTTTTGTTAACTTTTACATTACAGATGCACTCTTCTATATATAGAGTGCACTGATTTATCATTGTGTAACTAAACCATGTGCAACACGTGCTCTAATATAACAAACTTTATAACAAACTTCTAACTACCATTAGCAGCTTTAAGTTTCCTTTTGCTTCTTCTTCTTTGAATCTCAATACGCCCCCTCAAGCTGGTGGTTGAAACACATCTAACACACCAAGCTTGGACAATAGAAACTCGTGTTGTTCTGTCCCAAGCCCCTTTGTCAATATATCAACTAACTGCATGTTGGAACAAACAAATTGAGGATCTATAAATCCAACCTTCACCTTGTCTCTAATAAAGTGACAGTCAATTTCAATATGCTTCGTCCTCTCATGAAATATGAGATTTCCTGCAATTTGAATAGCTGACTTACTATCTGAAAAGAGTTTAATAGGAACATATATAGGCACATTCAACTCTTGCAAAAACCCTGAAAGCCAAATCAATTCTGAGACTACTGCTGCCATGCTTTGATACTCAGCTTCAGCAGAGCTTCTACTCACAGTTTGTTGCTTTTTTGACTTCCAAGAAATCTCTCCTAACTTTATCATATAACCAGTGACAAATCTCCTAGTGTTGGGACAAGAAGCCCAGTCGGAGTCACAATATCCCGTTAAGTTTGTAATCTCACCCTTCTTCAGAAAACTACCAAGGCCTGGAGATCTTTTGATGTATCTCACAATTCTAAGGACTGCATCTCAATGTGACACTTTTGGATGTTGCATGAATTGACTCAAAGTTTGGACTCCAAATGCTATGTCCAACCTTGTAATTGTCAAGTAGATCAACTTCCCAATTAACTTCTGATATGCTGTAACATCAACTAACTCAGGATCAGAATCATTTCCTGTGTGTTAATCATAAGTCAAGCTAGTGAATTTGTGATTGAATTCAACAGGAGTATTGATTGGTTTTGCACCACTAAGACATGTGTCAGCAATGAGTTGTAGTGCATATTTTCTTTGGTTTAACAAAATTCCATCTTTGGACTGCATCACTTCTATGCCCAAAAATATTTTAATTTCCCCAAATCTTTCATCTTGAAATGTTGGTGTAAGGTAGACTAGTTTCAGCAATCATCTTTGAGCTGGAGCCAGTAATCAATAAGTCATCAACATATACCAGAAGCACTACAATATCACCCCCATGCTTCCTGGCGAACATAGAATAGTCATGAGTACTTTGAATATAACCAACTTCTAATAAAGCATCAGTGAATTTAATATTCCATTGTCTAGAGGCTTGCTTCAAACCATACAAAGAATTTTGTAACTTGCATACTTGATTGTTCCCTTTTATGTGAAAGCCAAGAAGTAAGTTCATATAAACCTCCTCATGAAAATCACCTTGTAGAAAAGCATTACTCACATCCATTTGACATAGGTCCCAGCCATAAGAAGCAACTAAAGTAATAACTGTCCTAACTGTTACCATTTTTACAACTGGAGAAAAAGTCTCATTGTATTCCAGCCCTTCCCTTTGAGTGTACCCGTTAGCCACTAATCTTGCTTTGAATCTATCTACTACACCATCAGACTTGTACTTGATTTTATAGACCCATTTTGAGCCTATGGCCTTTGCACCTAGAGGCAGGTCTACAATGCTCCATGTATTGTTATCCTCCAGTGCCTTGATCTCATCCTGCATAGCTGAGATCCATCTGGCATCCTATGAAGATTCCTTAAATGTTTGAGGTTCAAGTAAAGCCAAAAAAGATTGTGCATAGGCCTGATAAATGTTGGACAAATGAGCATAGTGGACATGATCAGTTATGGAATAAGGACTTGATTTAGTTGGAAAAACATAATTTTTGCTCCAGATGGGAGGCTTGGATATCCTGCTGGACTTTTTAGCTGCAGGTTGAACTATATCTTCAACATGTGCCACTACATCTTCAATCGTATGCTCAGTATGTGTCTCTTGATGTAAAAGTGCATGATCCATTTCATCTTCATGAACATGTTCCATTGTCTCTGAAACAGGAGGAGAATCAACATAAGATAATTCGGAAATTTCTGGTGATATCCTTCATTGTGCAACATCAAGAGGTATTGCATCTGTGATATATTCTGAGGAAACACCTGCATCCTGTAGAAATGGTGAGAGTAAAGGGAGGGGTCTTGTGACTTGTCCCCTTAAAAAGGAAAAATGTGTTCTCTAAAGGTCACATCCCTACTGATGAACACAGTTTTGGAATCTAAGTAATATAATTTATACCCCTTTTGTGTGGAAGAATACCCAATAAAGACAACCGTCTTGGCTCTTGCTGCAAATTTATCTCCTTTAGGGAATACTGTGGCAAAACATAAACAACCATATACCTTCAAATGATCAAGATTAGGAACCCTATGGTACATCATCTCATAGGGATTTTCCATTTAACAGAACAGTAGGCAATCTATTTATGAGATAAACAACCGTCAATACACATGTGCCTCAGAATATACTAGGTATCTGTGGTTGAATCTTTAAGGCTCTCCCTATCTCTAAAATATGTCTGTGCTTTCTTTCAACAACACCATTTTATTGAGGTGTGTATGGACAACTACTTTGATGAACTATTCCATGATCATTCAACAAGTCAGTCATGCAAGTATTGAAAAACTCTGTAGCATTGTCAGATCTAACAACTTTTATTCCAACACCAAACTGATTACAGGCCATAGAGACAAAAAATTTCAAGACTACTACTACCTCTTTCTTAGACTGCATCAACATGATCCAAGTGAATTTGCTATAATCATCTACAATAGTTAAGAAATAGTGTTTTTTTTATCATATGTAGGGTGTTTATGAGGACCCCATACATCCAGGTGAACCAACTCAAACAAACTAGTAGATTTAGAAGTACTAACTGGAAACTTTAACCTACATTTTTAGCTAATGGACAAATGATACACTCTTGTTGTACACCATCATCCACTTTATGCTTTAAAGTCTTCATAACTCCTACAGAAGGATGTCCTAGCCTTAAATGCCACAACCTCTAATTATCTTCAGCCTTAATAACAGCTCTAAAGGTTGGTGTTATGTGATTTTTCTGGATATAGAGTCCATCAATTTCTCTACCACATTGGAGAGTTCTGCAATACACACTAATTAGGATAGAATGACATGACACAATTTGAATCCTTGGTGAGTTTTGAAACTGATAACAGGTTGAATTTAAAATCAGGCACATGCAATACATTCTTCAAGCAGTGACTTCCTAGAACCATTGTGTCTCCAGTGTGTTCTATTTATATTATATTACCTGTAGGGACCTGCACTTTATTGTTCCTAGATTGATCTACTGACTTTGCATCATTCAAAAATGATTTACAACATGTTACATGATGTGAAGCTCCTAAGTCAATTATCCATTCTACAGCAGGACAACTATCACTTCTTATAGTATTCATAACTGCTTGTGCATCAGCCTTGCAACTAACCGTTGTTTTAGGACTCATCCTTTTATGTGCTTCATTATAATCATCTCTAGTGAAATATCTACCTGGAAAGCTGAATTTCTTTTCTGTGTCATTATCTTCCTCAACTGTGATATTATTGGCTTGTGGCTTGAAAACACCAGACTGTCCCTTCCTCCTGCTTTTGAAGTCTGTTGGAAAACCTACTATCCTGTAGCAAGTTTCTTTTGTGTTCCCTTTAAAATCACAATGCTCACATATGATTCAATATCTCTTGCCTCAAAATGATTGCCCTTGGTACTGTACTTGTGAATTATTGTGTGAAATCCATCCTGGTCCCTGGTTATTGTACACATTAGCATTTCTTCCTGCAAGCATAGTTAGTGGTTCTCCTCCTAAATTAGTACTGCCTAATATGAGATGCATTACTAGTGAGAAAAAACTGCTACCTTACATTTCTTTTCAATGAATCAAAGTAATCTGTTTTTTTTTTGTGTTAAGTTTTACATTACAGATACACGCTTCTATATACAGAGTGCACTGATTCATCATTGTGTAACTAACCCATGTGCAACACGTGCTCTAACATAACAAACTTTATAACAAACTTCTAACTACCACTAGCAGCTTTAAGTTTCCTTTTGCTTCATCTTCTTTGAATCTTAATATACACCTTGATATCTCTATGATGGTCCTATTCTTCCTTCCACTTTCCATTTTGCCGAGGAGTATATGGAGTAGTAAGTTGATGCACTATTCCAGCAACTTCACAAAAGTTTTTGAACTGATACGAAGTGTACTCAGTCCCATTTTCTGATCTGAGCACTAGTGGTTTGCAGCCACTTTGATTTTCTACCAAGTCTTTGAATTTCCAAAAACACTTCAGGAACCTCCTATTTGAACCTTAAGAAGTATATCTAACACATCCTTGTTAGATCATCAATAAAAATCATGTAGTACCTATTTCCTTTCAATGATGGAGTTCTTTTGAGGGCTCCAAGATATGTATGAATCAACTGCAATTTTTGAGTCTCTCTCCAAGTTTATTTTGGGAATGACAATCTTTTCTACTTACCATATTGACATGCCTCGCAACTTGGGAGTTCCTATTCAAGTGGAGGTAAACATTTTACCAACCCTTTTTTTTGCATATACAAAAGCGCCCTGTGGTGAAAGTGACCCAACCGTTTGTGCCAAGTTTCTCCAACACCGGACTAAGTTGGAAAATCCATTTGTTGTGCCTTAATTGGATTCAAAGAAAAAACTTTACGCTGCATTTTAATTCTAAATAGTTCCTGACCACTTGAATAAATGATCAGACACACCTTATCTTCAAAAAATAATTTGAACCCATTTTCAAGTAGTTGTCCAACATAATAAATTTTAATCAAGTTTAAGAACAAACAAAACTTAAGAAATAAGTTTTGTACCTATATAACACTCAATAACTACAATCCCCTTTACTTCTGCAGAGAGGTATTCTCCACTTCCAATCTTGACTCTTGATGTTGCTGTTCCATCAAACCTTTTGAAAAGCTTTTCATCACTAGTCATGTGGTTTGTACAAGCACTATCAATACTAGATGTTAAACATGATGCAACAAATAGTTGTTCTTCCTCATGTTGATTTGCAACTTGAGCTTCTCCGTGTTGTTGCTGTCCTTTCTCCTTGGAGATGATCTCAGCATTCCCAAGTTTTTGACATTTTCAGCATCTCATATCCGGCTTTCTCCAACATTTGAAGTGAGAATGATTATTACTTCCACAATATTGAGACGGAGGGAATTTTTCTCCTCTGTTGCTGCATGAATTGTGGCTACTTCCATTACCAGCGAAAACCTGACTATTTTCAGCATAATTCTTCTTCCCTTTGATTTTCTTGTATTTTTTTTCAGGATAGTTTTGCAACTTGGCCTGAAGTTCACCTTCTACCAACCCTTCATGTCTCATTAACCTTCTTTGCTCTTGTGCCTGCAATGCATTTGGTAATTATGCCAAAATGATATTTGAAAGATCCTTGGTATTTTCTAAGGAAACAATGGTTGGTTCAAACTTCTCCGGTAATGTAACAAGAAACTTGTCAATAACTCTGCTATCAGCAAGCTTATTGCCAACATTCTTACCTTGATCACAATGCTAAGAAGCCTATCAAAGCCAGAATCTTTCATTTTTTGTATCTCAAATTCTCTAATGATATTCATAGCTTTCATACCTTTGATTTGCTCATCTCTTTGGTATTCTTCTTTTAGAAAATCCCAGATTGCTTTTGCCGATTCCAACATCATGATTGTGGAAAAAAATGTAGGTGATAGTGCAACATATAAGCAAGATTTAGCCTTGGATTTTCTTGTCTTCCTTTCCATGTGAATCTTGATCTGAGCCATTGTTGGATTTCTTGGTAAAACAGGAATTTTGTAATCCTCCTCTACTGCTTCCCAGAGATCACATGCCTCCATGTGAGTTTGCATCTTGATAGCCCATACCTAGTAGTTCTCTCCATCAAACATTGGTGGAGAAATAACATAAGAACCAAAAGAGTGTTCTGAATCCATGTGTTTTGATGGCTTTTCAAGGTAACAAGTAGGGACTTTGTTGATGATTCACTCAGACTACACTCACAAGTCCCTTAATAAAATGGCTCTGATACCAATTTGTTGGTGTTAACAGCTAAGTAAAACATATGACAGAAGAAGAAAAGAGAGATATGATATAAAGTTGAAAGAAGAAATGTTTAAATAGAAGGAACTCCTAACAATCTGCAGTATATAATGCAGTAACTAAAAAAAACAAAATCTTCCTAAATAATTAGACACTATGTCTACCAACAACTCTACATGCGTAAAGACTAGGAAACTCAAAACTGAAAACTAAAACAGAAATATTTATCTTCTGAAAACAGAAAACACATCAGCACCCATGTCATCATGCCAACTCAACATCAATTAACAGCTCATGAGGCAGATTTGAACAGAAATAAAGTCAGTAATTCTTTAATCTCTATATTGATTATACTCTGTTTTAATTTAATATGATAACCATTTGTTTATAATTTCTACTGTCATCACAAGAATTCATTCGTTATCATTATCTTTATCTTGGTTAGTAAATTATCTGTTGTTTTTTGCCAGCCATTGTGCACTTGAAATGAGCATTTACTTAAGTCTAAAAACTCTCAAATGCAAAATTATAAAAAACAAACAGTCACTCATTTAACAATTATATTAATCGTGTTTGATGATACATATTTCCTATTAAGTTCAAAATAGGTAATGTAATCATTGTCCTTTAATTTGTATAACACATTTTGCTCTCTTAATTTCTGGTACTTAACATGGTCTTATGGTACTTTTTCGTTTTATTAAACTTCAGGGTTCCAAAAATGTGGAAGTATTGGTGCTAGAAGGATGAGCATTAAAGGGTGTGAACTTGAGCACCAACGCGTTTCAGAAGATGATAATATCTTAGGGTGCTTGCAATTGATGGCAAGTTTCATATCAGTGGAGATTTTAAGCTATTGTACAGGGAGCTCAAATGATTGTCTTGGAAAGAACATCCGTTACAATTTATACTATCAAATTTTCCAGCTGAGAAAATTTGTATTTTTTTCTGAATATAAATGGGAGTAATATCAAAGAATTTGGTTTGAATTTGTAGGTTCATTACTCGATTCAAGATCTGCAATTTCATGTGTTTTGTTTTATTTTAACTAAGTGAAAGAAAATTTTACTAGAAGTTATTTTGTTTACTTTTAGTAATTAGTATTGTAGAAGTTTGAAGAAGTTGGATCTCTCTGATTGCAAGCGCCTCAGAAGTACTCTAAACTTCAAGGGCTCACGAAGTCTCGAGACTTTGGTGCTTCTGAATTGCTCAAGTTTGAAGGAGATCCATCCATCAACAGGAAAATTGGACAGACTAATTGGTCTATCTTGTATTGTTGCGAAAAGATTACGGATCTTCCGAGCAGCACATGTGTGAAATTAGGTCTTAGGCCTAACTCACACCCCAAAAGCTAGCTCAAAGGGAGTAGGATTGCCCAAGCCTTATGAGGAGTCCACCCATCTCATTAACCACCGATGTGGGACTTTTGTCATTTTTTGACACCCCACCTCACGCCCTGTGCTTAGCATCTGGTGCGTTGGCAATTTTAATATTGGGGCCCGCAACATCGGGTGAGACGGGCCCTGCTCTGATACCATGTGAAATTAAGTCTCAGGCCTAACTCACAGCCCAAAAGCTAGCTCAAAGGGAGGAGGACTGCCCAAGCCTTATAAGAATTCCACCCATCTCATTAACCACCGATGTGGGACTTTTGTCATTCTTTAACAACATGCCAGCTAAAATCCCTTGAATACTTGGACATTAGTTATTAATCATCTTTACAAACACTTGCTAGTTGACATTGGAGATATGCGAAGTCTAAGGCATCTTCTTGCATGTGATACCAATATAAAACAATTGCCTGAATCAGTTGAAATGCTAAGAAGTCCAAATTTTGAATCATTTCGATGAACGTTCCACAGGATGATATATAAAGGGATATTGAGAGTTTATCCAACTTAATTGTTCTAGATTTGAGCGGCAATAATTTTCTCTATCTACCCATTTGATTTTCCAAGTTACCATTGTTGATGCCCTTGTGTTTGAATGATTGTGAGTATCTTCAAACATTACCGTCAATATTGAATTTAGAGTACCTTGAAATTCTTGAACTTAGAAAATGTCAAAATGGTCAAGATTACAGTGTTGCAACCTCCCTTTAATTTAGAAGAATGACATGATTAATTGTACTTCTATGCAGATTCCATTTGATGAAGGCTTCTTTAGTGCCCCTGCTCTATCAATTCCATCTAGGAAATATATGAGTATGAGGTTAGTCCCCTCTCTCTCTCTCTCTCGTATCACATTATTAATTATCTAGCTGTAATAGCTCGCAATATGAAATAGTGAGGAAGAAGCTAAGAACTCGAAATAGCCATTTTTGGAAATAATTAAAAATCTAGAAAATTTACTTAAATTAGAAAAAGTGATTTTTTAGTCAACTTCAAACGGTCATAACTCCTAGATCAAGATGAGTTAGGTGTATTTGAAGATATGGTTGGAAAACTCTTGGAATGATCTTTTCAACGCCCCTGAGTTTGCGCAATTCCGAGTTCGAATGAGTAAGTTATGCCCTTTGTAAGTTGGTATGTTCGGTTAAGGAAGTGTCCAATCCGAATTTTAGAAGGGTAGTTTGGTATTTTTCTAAACATCATAAGGCCTTTCCTATCACAAATCATAATTATTGAGTCCATAATTCAATTCAATAAGAGTTAAGAGACAATTCAAAGTAAGTCAACAGTCAAGTCAAGAAAAGTTTGTCCACATTTTCAAAGGTCTTTTACAAAATTTTTAACTTTATTTTAAGACTTAAAGTTCAAAATGAGTTAAGCAAAGAGTTCAGATTTGAAGTTCATTTCTTCAAAAGTATATGGGGACTAAGTATTTCCAAAATGATTTTAAAATGTTTTCACATTTAAATAAGAATGGAAACTGAGATTTCCAAAGAGCCTTCAAGCTAGTTTTCAGAAAAGAGTAATCGCTTTCTAAATGAAGCAAGAGAGAAAACTTTGATTTCCAAAGTAGCTTGTGAGATATGTTTTTGAGCGCTAATCTAAAATCACAGAAGGAAGCATGGTTTTAAACATATGAGCTAATATTATATTATTTTTGAGAGTAGCATTGAACACCGATATGGGAAGAGTTCATACAACTCACAACCTCCATAAATCATGTAGCCACCATTGATAGAAAAGGGTCATACTTTTTAGATGATTCCTTTAATGCTTTTTAGCATAGACTAGTGGATCCACTTACTAGTTCAGGTACTATACTAATTGCAAGGTATAGGACAGCCTGGCAGCGTGAGGCAAAATGATGTATCATCACAATAGCTCTTACGTGATGGTTGTCGGTTAGAGAAACTCCTACAGAAGTTAATTGTATTTTATATACACAACTTATTCGTATTTTTACATACATCTCAGAGTTATATTGTATCTTTGCATACATACAGAGTTGATATCATATTTTAAGAAATTGTTCTTTATATAGCACTTGTTTTAAATTGTTTTATATTGAAATGAGTTCAGTCTTGTAGAGTTGAGTTGAGCCAGGTAAGTTCTTCAAATTTCCTTTCAAGCCTATGTTTGTGTGTTAGCATTCCAACTCGCATACTCGTACATTCAATGTACTGATGCTAATTGGCATGCATCTTACTATAATGCAGACACAGGTAACTAAGATCGGCATCCAACGCACCATTGATCCAGTGAGCAGTCAGAGTCAGTTGGTGAGCCTCCTTGTTTTCCGGAGGATCCATTTCATTGCCTTTAGTATTAGTTTTAGTTTCATTATGATGTTTTCGGGCTTGTCCCAACATCCATCTCAGTTGTTTTTACAGGCTTCATAGACAGATAATACAGTTCTTTAGTCTTATTCATTTCAGTTGTATCGTTAAAGACTTGAGTTTCCATTTTGGCTAATATATTATTTCATTAAGTTATTACATGAACTTATCTTTGTTGAGCTTAAGTCTTCGTCTGAGTAAGTAAGCCGGACCAAGCGTTCGCTTGGGGCCAACAATGGTTCTCAAGTGCGTCCGCCTAGGGTGTAGACTCAGAGCGTGACACTAGTTATGTCTTTGTCTAATAAAGGAGGGGTTACGAATAGATCTCCAAAGCAATGAGATTACATCACTATGCCCACATTACAGAATTATAAGTTCTTAGGAATGGTTTTCTGGTTTGTTTGTGACTTTAAAGTTTTTATCCCATTTTGGACTCATCGTTGTTGTTGTATCCAACAACAAGCCTTTAGTTTTTGAGTGGACTAGGTATATGATAATATCCCATTTTGGACGCTTCGTTGTCGGTTGTTTGAATTTGAATTGTGTTGGTTTTGAAACAACAGACAAATCTATTTCACTAACTTGTAATTGGAATTACAAAGGAATTTAAGAACTAAATGGAAATTGCAGAACACAAGTAGAAGAAAGGGATGCGAAGCATAACTCATAGAAAGGGTATGAGAGGTCTAAACATTTTTCTCAACAATTTGCATAATCCCTAAATCACATATCAATACTCTTTTTGATGGAACCGTTTCATGACCACTACTTAACCCGGATCCCAAATTAACCTGGCCCTATTGCTCGTTCTCGGCCCAATAACTCTTGTCATCCCAATAACAACTTGTATGGCATTAGTATCGACATTGGGATGGACTTGATTAATAACCAAAATGGTGTTGAAGCTATATCAACATAGTTTGGCGTAAAACGGTGTTGTTTCAATGGACATACTTAGAACCTGACTCAATGCACAACCAACATGGTGACAAAGGAATACCTTTCTACCTGAAGCTTAAGAAAATTGTGGAGAACATCATTAACTAGAAGAAGAGGGCTGGAACCTTAATCACTCACCGCTACAGAGAAGGAAATCAAGTAGCGGATTTTCTTGTTGTACTTTTAATTCTAAGGAAACAGGTAGACGCTAATACTAGTGGGCCTACTATACTCAAACATGGACGAACAACAACCTATAGATCAGAGACAAAACGAGTTGGTACGAAGAAGAAAAATTGAGAAGGAGACAGAGGTTTGTCTCAAGTATGTCAACGTGGCTACAAGTAAAATATTTTTTTGAAACAAACTAATAAAATATATAGCATTAAAAGTGCGGGGGAAACTAGCCACGTCATTAATTTTTTATGCATAATGTAACAAACTAGAGTTCCCAACACAAATACTCAAGTAGTGTATAATCACTCATAACCAAATTACAATGGCAACACCTAAACTATTGAATTACAAGCTTAATTAATATCTAAAACATGACAGAGAAGTATCTAGAATATTTAAAGTTGTAATGAAATGAAGGAAGATATCTAGAATGAGTGTTTCTGAAAGAAAAATATAAAAATAATGTAAAATGGATAGTTTTAGAATTATGCAGTTGGAGGAACGTTCTAGAGTAGAATATTAAATATCCTCCACAAGATCTGATCCTTCCATCACCACCTATAACTAAAGGTGGTCATTTAAGGTGTAGCCAAGAAAGAAAGAAAGTTAGCAAACAAGTACAGAGTGGTACTCAAGACAAAAGTGTGTTCTCAACCTAGATCTCAAGTAAATCTATTGTTGGATGTTTAATTCTTGAGCCTCTTCGTGGTTTAGCCCTAAGTCCAACTACTTGGCTAGCGTCTGGGCTATCCGTGTTCACAACATATAATTCCATCCACACATGGATACAATATATATACTACTCCCACACTTGCAAAATCAGGAAGGCATGACATTGTAACATAACAAAGAAAAATAACAATGATCAGAGAAAACCAAACAAATAAGAAGTCTCAAATAAGTGTTTCAATATAAAAGATGATTGCAGCAACACATATCTCACAGTCTTGAGATTTTAGAAGTCACAAAGAAGGGAATACATCATCCTTCAAAACCATAAATTGTCTTAGTTTTGAAATCTTCAAAACAAACAAACAAACAAACAACATGAAATTAAACCATCACAAATCAGAGCAACCCAACGCTTTTTTGATTTTTAAAATTGTGGCGCTCAAAACAAAATGAATAGAAGCCACTACATCCAATTGTTGCTGCTTGGAGGTTGGATTATTATTACCACAAATCAATATTTGAAAAGCCACTGTCAAAATTGAACCATTTTGTGCATTTGCAGTGTTGTCCCTATTCGAGGAGAGCCGTCCATCAGGACTTATGATGATACCAGAGGGCAAAATGGGAACTTTTGTTGCATCACCTCCATTGACAATTGAAGTGATTGCTCGTATCTCTATGGGTGCATAGACTAAAAATGCTCCCACTTCATCAATACTCGTCTCTTCAAGCACTAACATTTCCTTATGCATATTATAAGGCTGTATATGCATTACAATAATTAAGACATATTAGGGTAAACACTATAAAAGCATAAGTGACAGTTAAGGTATGTTGCTAAACAATAAAAAATCCACAACTAATCCTATTTAATAATGAATTAGTGAGGGATTATAAGCAATCTTATTAGCTATAGGGCTATAGGTTACACAGATTAACAAGGAATTTCATAGTTAATTCTTATTCTTTTTCGTAGTGAAATATATTTAGCATTATCAGTTCACCTAAAAGATAATTAAAGATAATTATTGGATCACCGAAAAAACCAAGTGGAATTATTAATATAGAAAATGAGACAAACAACAACTTGCTATAAATGGCTAAGCAATGCTAACGTGAAGAAGATTTTCAAATTATCAGTGTATATAAACTAAACGTGAGAAAGTTAGTCTTTATTTTTGTGTGTGTTATATTGTTAATTGACTACAAGTCAAATGTAAAATTAGACCGTAGAAAATTCATTTTGATTCAATAATTAAAGAACAAAAAGTCTAAAGGAAAAAAGATACAAGTTTAGAAATTTTGGTATTTTTGCATGCGAAAAAGATAAATCCAATCATAAGTAATAATATTTGATTCTTGAAAAATGTCATTATTACTTGATAATATAGGCAGAAATACCTAATTATAAATGAATAAATATGATAAATACCTGAATAATTGTAATGTTATTTCCCGGAAAAGTTCCTGTTAGCACTCGATCTAACTCAATCACATTATTTTCACCGGTCAAAATATCCCACTGAAAAAAAATCAAATGATAAAAAATATCATTGTTTAACTGACAAGAAATTAGTTTGTGGGATGAGTATTACTTAAGATCATATATTTAAAACAATATATGCACAATCAATGCCAAGACTAGTAAAACATGTTAATATGTAGGTGCGTGTAAAAAGAAAACCGACCGATAAATCAAATCGAAAAAAGTGTTATTGGTTTATTGTTATTAGATTAATGGACTTTTAATGATCTTGTAGATATTAAAAAAAAAGATTTATCGGGTTATCAGTTTGGTATTTGGTTTTCTAATATTGGGTTATTGGGTAAACTGATAACTTATCAAGACTATAGTAATTTATAACTTTACCATACATAAATATTAAATATTGATCTTAATACACTAATTGTTTTTGCCCTTTAGCCTTCCATTCACACTTCATAGTGACTTTGAGTTCATAATTTCACATTATATAAAACGTCTAAACCTAAAATAAGAATCTTATGCCTCCTAATTTCTCTTTGTGTAATACTTGTATAATTCTTTTTATGTTAGTTATTATTGTTTCTATTTTATGAGTATTTGTATAGTTACATTATTGTCTTATCGCATCAAATTATTGGAGAAAAGTTATATATTTTATAATCATTTCCTTATTGGTTAAACTAAAAATCGAACTGTTAGGGACCAAAACCGATTAAAAATATCTTATTGATTTGATTTTTTGTTTAGCGAATTTAAAAATCAATAAACAGAACCTATAATATATCAAACAGAACCGAGCTGACATATGCACACTCTAGTAACCTGGGAACATAATATTAGCAAATTAATCAAATTCGGGACTTTAACTTAGTGGTTTCAAAAATTCTAAACACTGAACTCATTCTATTATAATTTTAAAATTACGATATTTATTGAAATAATTGAGAGTTTTACATAAAAATCTATACATGAAAAAAAAAATCAATTTCTATATGGGTATTTTTAGGGGTCATTTGGTGAACAAGTTATACAGGGATTGAAAATGTAAAAATTACTTCTTTTATTAGATGTTTGGCTCATTGCATTAAAAATTGAATATCAATGCAAAGATATATACAATCATTCCTTTTTATGACAATCTTTTCCTATAACAACATTTCACCTATTATATATTTTAACAACAATATATTATTTGTAATCTCACATTGTGGAGCCTGTACAGGTAGAATATACACAAATTTTATCCTTATCTCTCGAAGGAAGAGAGACTGTTTTTGAAATACCCTCGGCCAATTTAATGTAGAATCAAAGTTTTATTTGGAAACAATATCAATATCATGTTATATTATTATGTTCTCTATAATAACATTTTTTCTATAACCACTAAAAAAATTATCTGAACAATTGACATTATTATAAAGAGGTTTGATACATACCTGATTTCTTGTCTTGTCGTCTTTGAAGAAATTGAAGACATCTTGGAATGAAAGAGGAAGCCATAGAGAAGTAGTGGCAATAGCAATAAAGCCTTTTGGTTGGATAATTTCTTCATTTTTTCTTACTGAAATCCTGTCTACACTGTTTACCTGTGATGAAGTTGGAAAATCTCCATGGTAATCTGTCATGCTTAGAATTTCAAAAAAACTCTTCACCATCCTTTGAGATACTTGTATTGTATTTTTCAGCCCTTCTGGATCATGAAACACTGAAAGTAAAATGAAATTTAAATATTACAATAACATGTATATCTAATATAATTCCACAAATGACGACGTCTGCAAAGGGTGGTCATATCTTGAGAAGGTAGAGGAGTTGTTTTTGATGGATCCTCATTCAAGTATATCCAAATTCAGCTATGAAAAGCAAATGCATAAGAATATAAAGGCGACAACGTGTAATACTAAAGTAGAAAAATAAAATATTAGGAAAGTAATTATAATAATACTAGATAAGGGTGTGTTTTTGTTTTTTAGAGAATAATTTATTTTAGGAAAGCTATTTTTATTTTCAGATTTTGTTTAGAAAGTACAAAATATATTTTCTAGAAAAATAAACTTCTATTTAAGATTGGTAAGAAATATTAACAGATAGGAAAGTATTTAGATGATAATTTTACATGTTAAAGGTGATAACAATATTTGAGTGTCATTAAAGCATTGATAGAATATTCAAAGTCGAGATGATTGTAAAGGAAAATGACTTTCCACGGAAAATGAGAGAAATGGTCATTTTTCCTGCTCCTTTGGTTGGAGAATATTTTCTCTATAAATATTTTCTCTATAAATTAAAACAAAAAAAATTCACTGGTCGAACGTGATTAAAATAAGTATTATATATATAACTCAAAGATTAAAAAACTTTTAAAATGTCATATTTCAAACATATAAACAAAGAAAAGGGATGGATTTGAACCCACTTCAAGATTTTAAATTTTTAATTGAAGTTGCCTTAAGGTGATGAAAATTTTACCATTGATTCATTTCTCACCTTATAAATTAAAATTCAAAAAAGTAGTAAATAAATAAAGGAAATATAAAATCAAACCTCCTTTGAAATCATGCCTAGTAGGATATGTTGAACCCATTGAAAAATTATATCTCTCACACATCCTTTGAAGTGTAACAATCCATCTTTTAGCTCCATATGCTTCACTACCACACAACAAATCTCTAAAGATACGATTAACATGATATTCTTCATATACTTGAACATGTTCCACCCAAGTAACCTGCAAAAGTAAAAATAATCAAGAAACCAGAATAAAAATAATTAATTTCTTGGAAAATAATGAGGAGAGCATGTTCTGCAAATTTGTGTTTCTTTTAGCAATGGATGTCATAAGGCAAGAATTGATCAGGACCATATGAGCAGAAAGAATAATCCTCGCTCGTCTGGGACATGAACAACATGTATAGGCCGGAGTTCAACATTGTTAAATGAAGACTAGCAACTCTGATAGCATGTTAAAAGGATGGTTATTGAATCTAACTCAATCCTAAAATAATATTTGTCAGGTTGTGGGGATTTTCCAAGGTTATACACAGACAAAAAGAATATTTTCTAAACCAATACGAGGACACTTAAACAGCCCCCCATGCACGTCCTAAAGATGATAACTTGGAGAATAAATTAACAACATAATATGAGGATCCAAAACTGGATATATCGAGAATAAAGATAGTTTGATTCTTGTATCATATTAGGAACAATAGACATCATGAAATAGGTATCAGTACGTGTAAATTTTTACCTATGTAACATACCCTTTGAAAAAAAAGGCTACATATAAATAGTGATATGTATGTTACCCGTTTGAGTTGTAGAATAAGGTTGCAATACTCAAAGAACTGTGTAATATAGCTAGAAAGAAAGTCTGTTTATGGATCCAGTGGTGCATACTTATTTCATAAAGAATAGGGGGATTGAAACTGTCACTCTATCAACTGTTGCTTCATGGGTAGTGCGGAAGATTTTGAGTACAAGAGATATGATAATCCCAAGGCAAGCTTCGCAAGGTGAGTTGATGATGGACTTTGTAAAGGCACATAAAGGTGGGAAGTTTTCTACCAAGAAGATGTAAAACTATATCATGCCTACTTTTCCAAGAGTAGAATGGAAGAGTATTACTTTGCAACAAGGAGTACATCCAAGTGGCTAGTTGTGCTAAAAAGATTAGGAATTGTTGAAAGACTTGAAAAGTTTGGTATTCAGATGTCATCTGAATGTGTGTTCTGTAGTAACACAAAGAAAACCTTTGAACATCTTTATTTTGATTGCCAAGTGATAAAGACATTATGGGGAAGAATGTGCAAATGGATGGGAATCCAAAGAAGTATTGACGACTGGATCAAGACTAGTGTTTTTGTGATGATTATATATATCATTTGGAGAGAAGAAACAAAATTAGATTCTATCGAGGAAGACTATGATGTGCTGACAAGGTCCTTAGAGAGACTGTAATGCATATTCTTCTAAGAGGACAACACAAGGCAAGCTACAAACCTATTCTTGATTTGTTTTCTGTATGAGTAGGAAGTTAGATAGTTAGAAAGAGAAGCAGTTATGGGTGTTTCTATGTAATGATCTTTTTCCGTTATAAAGTAAAATCCTTGTTATCAAAAAAATAAAAAAATTCATGCACAAATGTAGGATAAGACTACATATAATAGACACCAGTAATATGGACCACGTGTATAGAGGGAGCTTAATGCACATAATTTTTCTTTTATATAAATCTTGATATAGAGAGAGGGATGAGTCTTACCTTACTTTGGCCATTGCCCATATCTTGAATTACACAACCAGATGGGAACTTCCAAGAATAACAAGGTACACCACTCTGAATCTCATTGAATATATCATATGAAATATCCACCATGATCCATGTTGTTGTATCAAGTTGTCTACAACAACGTATGAAGAGAAATTCTCTAGCTTCAACTAGAGGAGATAAAATATGCAACTTTTCATACATCTGTATTTAAGAACCAAAAAACAAAATAGATCATTTTATGAGTCAATTTTAATATTGATTTAATTTCTACGGGAATAAAATCTAAAATATGGATTAATATTTTACCAATTGTATAGAGCCTCCCCAAGTACCAGAATCAAAAACTTTAAGAGTCTTAGCTTCTGTGACTATAGTAGGAAACAAGTTCATCCATTTGACCTACATATAAAAATCAATCATTTTTAAGCATATGATTAATTATTAAACAATAAGAATGACAACTATGTCTAAAAATAAGTACTCATTGTCCATGTCCATCACTCCATATAAACTCATCTTAATCAATATTGTATGGGAGAAATCCATGATATTGGCATGGTATGTTTCCACATCAGAAGTGGTAAGTTTCCAACAAATTCTCAAATATATATATATATATATATATATATATATATATATATATATATATATATAAGAAAAACAAACCTTAGATTCTAGTATTGACACGTTCTAAACCCATACATCAATCTAGGTTCAAAATAGATAATATCACTTGTAAACTAAATATTTATAACATGCAAGTGTTCATGAAACTTACTGGATCAAGAAAATTATGGATCAACTCAATTGCAGTCATTGACACAATTCCAAAATCCTTTGATGATTCAATTCGACCCATTGATGTTTGGTAAGGTAGAACTTGATTTGAAAATTTTCTTCCATAAATCTCACGATGAATAAAACACCTCCTATCACTTGACGAATCTACCCAAAATGGATCATTCATTTTCCAAAGTTTCACCATTTCATTCATAGAAGCAACAACAGTCTCAAACATAATTGTTTGTTGCCTGCTATCATGGTGATATTCATCATGTTCCTGTCGTGATGGAGACATTATTGAATGTGCATGAACATTATTATTAATATGATTGTTTTCTTGACGAAAAGGAGGATATCTAATGGGAAAGCCACATATGTCTTGGTTCAACAAAGTTCCATCAGATGAATTTGAAGATGATATAAGAGTCGATTTTTGTGGTGCCAAATTTGAATCCATCACAAAAGGCCTCCCAATAACACGTGAGATGAGATTTGATACTTTTTCATACTGCAAAGATAAATTGTTAAGTTAATTTACTTAAAATAATAGGTACGTATCTAAACTAAACATGATTTGAGAATCTAAACAGGATAAGAAGTGTATAATTTGCTATTAGTGTATATAATTTAAATTCTTTCAATGAACTAACTGATTGTGAGATCAAAATGATCTCTCTTGTCAAGGGAGGATGCAACTCATAATCACGGGCAGAAACAAATCCAAGATATAAACATGATGAGCTCGGCCTTTTTAGGTATTTAACATATTTAACACTCGTATAAATCCCATTAAAAAGAGAGTCACTTCATATCGGGATCTTTGTACCAGAGCTCGAACTTAAGACCCTTTGTTAAGGATAGACAAATCTTATCCATACCATCACAACCCTTGGTAGTAGGCTTCTAACGCTTAATTGTTGTATTTATAAAATTATGGATCCAGATATAATATTTATTTAAATTTTAGTAATTATTTATATGTATGTATGCCTCGTGTAAAAAATACGAGATTCAAATGAACTCAGTGCTTATGATCTGTATCCACCTTAATATATAATAGATATGACTTCTTCATTTTATATTATAAGTTATGTGCTAATACCTTAAATTCTGGATTAATCCATCGAGTTCAAACCATGAATTTGCCTCGTCTTTTGTTATATATAAGTAATTCTTTTCAAGACAAATAAATAAATTAACATTAAAAATAAAATAAAGTAAAATAAATAGGATAAATAGAAGGTTTACCTGTTCTGTCAACCATTGATTTTCCGTTTTCATATTTTCTAAATTACGTTCCCTTTGTTCTTTTCCAATGGGCAGTCCATCGCATTTTGGGCACATAATATTCTTCATTGCCTCTTTCATTGCCTTATTTTCACAAAGAAATCTTTCCTTTTCTTTTCGAAGAGCATTGTTGATGAATCTCTCATTTTGAGTCTGATGAAATATATATAACAAAAATTAATCACATGTGTAATAATAATACAAACTTAACATAACATATAGGTAATTAAATAATTGTACAATTAATCATTATTTTAAATTTTTGAATATTCACAAACAAGGGATCAATAGTGCACATTCCAATAAATTGAAGATTTATGTATTGAGCAAGATATTACTAGTATCAAAATTAGAATATTATAATAATTGAAGGACCAAAAATGCTACTTAGCCTTTTTTATAATGCTTGAAAAATATTTTTTCCATCCATCTTTGCTTAAAAGTTCAAAAATCCATTCTAATTTTGAACCACGTACACTTTCTTCCTCATATAAGATATAAATTTTAAAGAATTTTTACATAGGTGAAAAATTGATCCGTGAAAAATTTTATTTACTCAATTTGCCCAAATTTAACTAGAAGTCCTGAACCACATATTATCTTTGCATCACTACTACTACCGAAATCTCCCACAACTAAAAACTTCTCTATCATATCCAGAGCACTGGCCATATTCAAGCTTCACCATTTTATCTTCGGTTTGTTACCCACGATCCTCTTCTTCCTCTTCCTTACAATCCAGCAGATGGAGTTAATATTAGGTCATTAAATTCTCACGCGGGATAACCAACAGTCTTTATAAAAACCTTTATCTTCCTTCCTAAGAAGCAAATAGTCTATCTGAGTTTTATCTACCGTGATATGGAGGGTTACCAAGTTCTCCTCCTCCCTCAAGAAACTCGAATTGACTACCACCAACCCAAAATCTCTTGAAAAATCCATAAGTGAGACTCCTCCGTATTCTAGTCCGTGAAACCGAAACCTCCATACTAATCACTACACCCCATCGGATTAGACTCGATGTGACCATTGAAATCTCCTCCTATGAATAACTTCTTTGTGTTTTAAACACCTCCACCCACCTCGTCCAAATCCTCCCCAAAAAGCTTCTAGTTCTCCTCGTCCAAGACCATTGGCGGAGCGTAAGCACTAAAAATGTTCAAAGTGGACCCTCCAATGACTAACTTAAGCGTCATCATCCTATCACTGATCCTATTTACCTCAATCACTTCCTCTCTAAGCTCACAATCTGCTAAGATGCCTACTTTATTCCTATTCCTCACACCTTCCGAGTACCACAACTTACATTTATCCATATCACGTGCCTTCTTGAGAATCTTCACTAGTATGAAATTCCCCATCAAAGAATATACTCTTAGCCTAGATGTGATAAATATAGTCATGTTAAAAAAGTAAATTACATTGTTTGGTAATTAAACAAATAACGAGAAAAAATTTAAGAAAAATAATTGTTGGATAGAAGTTGAAAATTTGGGTCGTGATCTATTTTAAGCCCAACCCAACCCAACCCAAATAATTTATTATTCCGCTCATTTATTCATACAAATTATTTTGACTAGCCTGGACTTCATTTAATTGGTCCATTTAATATTGCAACATTTTCTTTATTCATCAAATAATCTTGAAAAGGAAAATCATTAGTTCTAAGTTGCAAAACCAAATTTTTCTGACTTTAAATTCACAAAACCTAGTAGGGATTCAATTTTTTTTCATCAATTTTGTAATTCCTTGCTAATTATGGAACTTGCTAGGGAGTTCATGTACTTTGAATAATTTAACTTAATTCTATCATTGATTTTATTGAGCAACAAGTTAATTGAATTGGAGGTTAGATGATCAAAACAATTTAATTGAAAGATTTTTTAAAATAAAATTCATATATTAATGAGGCAAAGAACATACTTTCAAATCTATTGATCAATTCAACATAAAAAATCAAACGAGTGATTTAGGAAAACTATATAGAAATTGAAAAGTGAAATCATCAATAATGGAATTGATTGTACGCGAGGGGGGGGGGGGATAGTGGAAGTAAATAACTTGATTATTAAGAGGAAGAATTATCTTATTTATTCACACATTCTAACAACTTAAACAAATTTAGAGAAACAATTTACCAATAGATTCACTGCTTTCCATTAAACTGATTCAACTTTTATCATCACTTTTTCTAGATTTTTGAAAATTTTAATGAAAAAAAATATTAATTTGTTGTTGTGTGTAAACACCAACAACACCAACAACAATAATATACAATAAATTAAGTACAATTGACAATATATAAAAGAACTAAATAATCAAAATTACCTTTGTTTGAGTCCTTCTGTTTTGAAACCAAAACTTGACCTTCTTATGGTCAAGCCCTGCTTCCCTACCTAATTTTTTTTGTTGATCCTCATCTGGATGCTGACATTTCTTGAAGAATCTTCATTCAAAAATTTACGAAGAAAAAACATTATTGATCATTTTTTAAAAAAATAAACCTATAAATGAAAATAACAAAAAAATGTCATAAAAAACATGGTGGATTGGCAAGTATTTCTCCATCATAAAAATAAAAATAACAAAAAAAAAAGTCATAAAAAATATGGTGGATTGGCAAGTATTTCTCCATCATAAATTAGGTCATAAGTTCGAGCATTGGAACTAAAGCTTTGGTAGGGAACATTTAACCCTTAAATGGGACTTGATTCCCCACTTGAATTTGAATTTGTCGGGCCCTAGATCAAGTACCAGATACTCACCAAAGATTGAGGAGTAGTAAGTACTCTTTTATCCTTAACTAGAGGCCTCATGTTGAGTCATGAGACAAGAGTTGTCACCATCGATTGGGAGAGGTTTATGACCGCCGTATGGCTGACCGGCGATTACTAGCGATTCCGGCTTCATGCAGGCGAGTTGCAGCCTGTAATCCGAACTGAGGACCCCCCTCCCCCAAAAGTGAGACTTTCTGATGCAAATCTAAACTAAGCAGGTCCTAAAGTGGGACTTTTCAATGCAAATCTAGATTAGACGGTCCCTAAGGTGAGATTTTTTATGTTATTCTAGATTAGTTGGCCCTAAAATGAGATTTCTCAACACAAAGTAGAATTAGTCACGCCTCAAAAGTGGTATCAAACATAATGGGAAATAGATTGTTTGTCTTTTTGGTGCAAATATAAGAAAGAAATTGAAATTAAATGAACTCATCTTCTTATGCTAAAGTCATTAATGAATAATCAAGAATAAACCAGTTCATTTATAAAGATGTATACACATAACATATTAATCATCAAGATAAACTATTTCAAAACCATTTTAGCAACTCAATAAGAAAAAATAGGAAACGTGAAATCAAAAGTACAAATCTTTTATTAAATATAATGGACATGTGAGAAAAAAAAAAACACCAAAAGAAAATCAATAAAAATATATAAATATCAATTGATGCACAAAAATTACATACAAAAAAACAAATTATTCTATCACTAATGAAATTTAATTTTATCACTCGTGCAGTTTAAGAAAATAACATCATCTCTTTCAACAAACAAAAGAATTGAACATATACATCTGAAGGATGAAAGGTTTTTCTTAAAAAAATTGATCTTACGCTTCGAGTCTTTGAATTTGTTCCATAGAATGTCTGTGGTATTGTCCATGCCTTTCCGATCTATTTTGGGAATTTGATGGTTCTCCAGCAGGTTCTTCCCCAAAATCTGTCATATTTTTGGATAATTTTCTGTTTGATAAACCAAAATAACAAAAGAAACACAAAAAATCAAGTGTTAATCTATTTGATTTATAGTGCAAACAATCAATTTATATAAGAAACAACTAAAATAGAACGAAGAGAAAAAAAATATAAGAGAATTTTTTTTACACACCTTTTGATTGATGAGTAGCAATAGAGAAAAAGAAATATAAGTGGTCTATTTATATAGTAGAAAATAAGTTGATTGTACATGTGAAAGATACATAAAATCTGATATTAAAAAAAAAAAAAAAGGGGGGGGGGGGGGAGGGACTCCAAAGAATACTAAGGTTTGTTTGGAAAGACACACTCATAATTGATTTTGGTGTAATTGGGTGTAATGACATTGTCTGACCCATTACTTGGTCAGGAGGTAATTTCACTCTCCAATTCCTAGGAAGGAGATGTGAATTGTTGATAATTACATGATGTAATTACAAGCTGATTACTTTTTAATTCTTATTTATATTTTTATTTTTTAATTTTAATTTATATTCTATTTATATTATTATAAATTCTTTTTTATTTTTCATTATTCTAAATTTTCTAAAGTTTCTTTTTTATTGTATGTTATTTATATTTTATTTCTTTCTCGTTGTCAACCTTACTTCATGTGATTCTATACAATTTTTTTGCATTCTCTATTTTTTATACCATATTTATTTATTTCATTAACATAATTTTTTGCTAGTATTTTAAAATTAAAGTAGAATTCACTGTTGAGTAAGATTATAAACTTATGTTTTCCTATTCGGTTCAATCATAAATGTTATGTTGAAATTTAACATAAAACTATATATTGAATTTTTGTTTTGAATTTAGAACTTATATTTTTAGTTTCATTCGTTTTAGTATTATTGATTTGAAACTTCACACTGCAAGTTATTTGTTTTTTAATAGACTTGATATATTATCTTTTTGTCACATATTTTAACATTTTATGACATAATAATAATCTTTTTGTCAACATGCATTTCAAGAGGTTCATAGAAATTTTGTACTTTTAGTTTTTATGATTAATTAAATTGAAATACGCTAATTTAACAAATCTTAATCAATTTTTTTTTTCATAATATTAGTTAAGAACATATGTTACTAATTAATATTTATTAAGTTCTTATTTTTCTAATCAAATTTTATATAATTAATTTTATAAGTTTCAAATTTAATATAACTTTGTGATTGCATTTGTACATCCAAACAACACATGTGTAATTATATTTTAATTACACTGTGGAAAATAACCAAGTCGGTGTCATTACTATGTTGTGTAATTACTATGATGATATTTTACTATCCTAATAATTACATCAATTCTTTCAAACAGACCCACAGTGTGAAGAGTGAAGATAAGATAGGAATTGGAATGTGTTTTGTTTTTCTCTCATAAAAGATTTGGTTTGATATTAGTAGATATGGTATGTCATTTATAAATTTTCTATTCAAATTGCAAGTTAATTCCTTAAATGGACATTTGAGAACAATATTTTCCATCAAATCACATAATTATTTTTCTAATAGTAAAATCACAAATTTTAAAACTATTTTTAAATATTTAATCTAATATCTACCAAACTCGATTACAAGAGGATAGACAAGTGACTCATATACACTCCTATTATTACATAAATAGCTCAAATATATCATATTTATCTAACGGGAGTGAAAAAATTAATTAAATTTATTTTATGTTAATAAAATCTATTTAGGTATATTTGATCTGTTCGCAAAGTTAAGAGATATATTAGTTTATTTCCCAAAGTTAAGAGGTACATTTGAACTTTCTCAACTATGAGTTTTTTTTTCTACCTACTTTAATTTAATGAATAATTCGATTTTATTATCTTAATGATCAAATTTATTTCAACACTCATCTTCTTATAAAATTTATCATAGATCCCACCCCACCCCACCCCACCCACCTTTTTTTTTTTTGCAGATACATACAAAATGACTTTCAATGTAGCCTCAAAAGAACAATCTTAAATTATTTTGTTCTTTTTCCATTCACAATTCTTTATTTTTATTTCTCAAATTTTCACACTAAAAACTAAAGGGAAAAGGATCGGATATAACCCTCAACTTTATGATTTATAGTTAATATATCCCTTGTTGCAAAAGTCACTTACATATACTCTTACCATTACACAAATGATCAGACATGACACTTTTGCAAAGTTAAGGATAAATTGGAATGGAGTGATAAGTAAAACGTAGAGAGAAAAATCAAGTGTCGTTAAAAAATGAAAAGTATTTTTAAAAAATATGGAAGATCTCTAATGAGTAGAGAATTTCGGGCTCATATTAGACTTCTAGTATACCAAAAGTAATGTTATCAATGTCTATTTACAACTTATTCTAATCAAATGTATTTGTATTTCAATTATGAGAATATAAGCATGGATAAAAAAGATATCAAAAGCAGCCAAAAAAACTTAAAAGAAATATGCAAAGTCGACCGTGAGCATCACCCAAGTTAACTTGGTATATCGCCGAAGGTTACAGTTCTTAACCCTCAAGTTCATCTTAGTTTGGAAATATCAGGGAGAAGTCGATGTAACGTCAAAGTGATTCGGTGATGGTCATTGGTGTCGTTGAATGTAACAAGAACCTGAAAGAAAAATTAAAGTTGGAAAGTCCGAGTGGCGATGAACTCTATTATTTAGTGTATAACCCGACCTACTTGGTTGTCCCGACTTAGTTAAATGAAATAACAATGAAATGATCCATCCCGATCATTATGAATAGGTCAATGGTGAAAGAGTTTGGGTTGAAAGCTTTTTGGATAGTGACTCAAAATTTTTAGGCTAGGTCAACCTCGGAAGGAATCTGGACTAGGTGCACTGTTGGACCATCTGATAATGAGTGGGGTTAAATGTGAATGTTTTCTTGTAGCCAAGACAACAAGGAACCCGTAGGGCTTCAAAAGTGATTGTAGTTGTATGTATTGACTTTTGTTACTATAATGTAGTAAATTGTTTACACTCATATCTTGGACTGGCCATATAATCCTACTAGTGATTTGTGTAATGATATTGTACATGTTATTTTCTTGTTAAGTACAGACATCTCTTCCAGCTGAGATGAGACCTTACTTAAGAGACTTTTGAATTTAAATCCAAGGGTGAGCTACTCTTTCAAGTTGTCACAAAATTTTCTATCATTTCTGTCTATTCTTACATTAGACTAGTAAATTATGTTTTCTAAGTTTTTAGGGTTGCATCCCCATTATTGATTATATTAGAGTTTTGGTACTACCACTTTCATTTCTTAAGACTTTATTCTGCATGAACGTTTTGACTGTTGATTGAGTTTATTCATTTCCTTAGTTGCATTTAAAACTATTTTCTTAATATTTATTTGATGTCTTGATTTTACAAATTACATGTTGGTTTTATTTTGGGTTAGTAGTTGGTTCTCCCTGTAGGGTACTAAAGGTGTGAACAGGGAATGAAGGGTTGCGACTCTCCTAAAGGGTTGTGACTTTGCCAAAAGGTCGTGATCTTTATGAAAAGTTGTGTCTTTTCTAAAGGATTGTGACCGTTTGAAAGGTTGTGCCTTTTCCAAAGGGTTGTGACCTTTCTGAAAGGTTGTCTTATTTCCAAATAGTTGCGACCTTTACCCTTTGTTGGCTATAAATAGAGGTTATCTCTTATTTTTCATCATCGAAATCTTCCCTTCTTTAGCATATATTTCTTACAAAACAAAATCGATCAATCGTGTGTGTGTGAGATTTATTGCTGTCATTTTGAGTTCACTGAAATTATCAAAGTTTGAGGTATCGCTACTTCTTTAATGGTTAATCCATTTTTCTTGAGAGGAATTAATCTGCAACCTCGATTACTTATTAGATTTCTTAAGGACACACAATGGGTTCTGTGGACTCGGATAGTTCTTTGTGTTTTTCTTTTCATCTTTTATATTTTCTAGTTTGCTAATCTGAATACAACATATAACACTCCCACCAGGTGGTATAGTGTGTATTCACTCACGAGATCTAGGTCATGACAGAGACACAAAGAGCAATTGTGAAGAAATTTGTAAACGTATAAATAATTTTTTGAAGAGACAGATAAACACTTTTTACCATTTTGAATTTTCTAGTACTCTCTCCAAAAACATTACTATTGAGGATTAATCTTGTACTTGAAGGTTATATAGAACCTTCTTGAGATTGAAGGTCTTTGGGATTGAAATACTATAATTTCGAATCAAGTAGCTACAATGAATGATAATTTTGTACATTTCTTTTACCTTTCGTTATTAATACCTAATCTCTCTATTCTTAGAGTTGTGTAATGTACAAATGATTAACTTATATTTGGTTTCTATTTAATTTCTTTAAAATGCTGAAATGATATGGGTTCAACTATTTATATATGTTTTCATCTATAATTTAAGGTTGCAAACTATTGTTACTTTAGATCTCTAATGTTGCTTGTGAAATATCATTAGTGATAATGATGGGATATAATTCAATTGACAATTGAAGCTTGAAATAATTTTGTTGAGCTAAAGTAGTAGATTGATTTTAGTGAATTACATGTAAGAAATTGACAAAAACCCACATGATTTGTAATAGTTGATTGCTATATAGGTATCATTACTTATAATCTAGTCAACTCATTGATATTCTACAGAATTTAGCAATTAGCTATAGTCAATTTACAAAATTATAATCCATACCAGCACACTCTTAAGATTCTTCAATTTTAACAATCAGATCCATCGTAAATGTACTGATGTCAGTTGGCCTGCATCATCTTATGATGCAGATACAGGCAATCAGGATCATCATCCAAATCCTCGTTGATCCAGTTGAGCACTTGGAGTCAGTTGACGAGCCTTCTTAATTTCCAGAGGGCTCCTTTTTTTGCTTTCTAGTATTTCAGTTGTTAGGATGATCGGGTTTTTTTGCCCGACATCCTTTTTTGTTTTAGAGGCTTCATAGACATATAGTTATAGTTCTTTAGTATTATTCATTTAAGTTGTATAAGTTTAAGACTTGAGTTGTCATTTGTGCTAAGATATTATTTCTTAAGTTATTGCATGAGTTTTATTTCTTGTGTTTAAGTCTTTCGCTAAGTAAGTAAGTCAGATCAAAGGTTCGCTTGGGGCCATCAGTGGTTCTCGAATGCCAGTCCCGCCTAGGGTGTAGGCTCGGGGCGTCACAATATTATTATATCACAATATTATTATATGAAAACTAATATAAAATAAAAATACTAAAATTGTTAAGAGAATAAATCTCTCCATAAACAAAACTCTTAAATGTCAACATTGTGGACGCTAATGTTTTGCTATGAAAATAAGATCTTTGATTTATATATCTCATAACTTTTCATCTCAAGAAATAATAAATTAAATATGAAAGAGAATTATATTTTCTTTTCAGGAAAAGTTGAAATATTTATGGTAATACATTGACTTTTCTTTTAGGAAAAAATGAACCTTAATCATGGTAAGAAAATCAGGCAAATCCCTAACAGAAATAGAGTTAGCAGTTGATCAAGAAAACTGAAAAATCGAATAATAAACTAATAAGGCAATACTAATAAGAACATAGAATGAACGATCAAATATATTATTAAAGCAACAATGAAAGCTAGAAAAACTGAACAAGGAGTAAAACCATAGGTAAAAATGAGCAAGCAACTAGAAAACAGATGCAATGACGAATAAGAGAACTAGAAGATTTGACAGAGGAAACAATTGATCAAGAAAACTATAAAAACTACTGTGTTTTTGTTTCTAATACAAAAACCTTTCTCAATGAAGGGAACGGAAAGGAGTTTATATAGAACTAATTGAGGGGAAATCATCGGATAAGGATAGGGAGAATTCCCAATGTCGAAATTTGAATTATTCTTTAAGGACAAAGAATATGCCGAGACTATCAACAAATCGGAACGGATTAATGAACATAGTCGTCTGATATTGGCCTTCACCTAGCTTATTCTTATACAAATGGGTAAGGGTGAGGACGAGGACACACTTCTGGAGCTTGTGCTATCGGGGTCATCGGGAAGAAGAAGACGAAGGTACTGTACTGGGCTCTGGTTGTTCGTCGTGTATCGTATTGTATCATTGTTGAATGCATGGTATGTTTGAATGTTGTAGATGCCATAGCCATTGGAATATCCTATTGTGAACGTTGGAATATTTTTGGGTTGCGATGGGCTGGTGAAAATGAATTTGGTCGGCTGGGTTTGCCCAAATTTGGTCTGAAGGTTGAGTTTAAAAGTGAGGTAACAAAATAGTTAGATTTACAATTAAATGTTTTCGATTTCAAATTATGACATGACCAAATGTGTTTCAATTATGGCCAACTGTAATTAAGAATGTATCCAAATCGAATTAATTTAATAAATTCGGCTAAGATTTAAATAAGATTAATCAACAAGCTTTTTAATCTTAACAAAATAAAATAATTTACTCATTTATAAACTGTAATTAAAAAAATTAATTAATTCAAAAATATAATCTACTAACTAACTAATACTAATTTAACAAAATATACGAGTGAAACAAAATTTTTTTGGAGACAATTTTTGAATATTCATAAAATGTACTAATTATACAAAAGCATACACGTCATTTGAAAATCATAAAAAGTGACAAAAGTATTTTAATATAACTTGAAAACATTGTGAATTTTATAAAAAGTAATTATTTCAAATATAATGAAATTGAAAGCCAAATTTCATTAAATAGTTGTGCTTAATTAATTATAAATATGAAATTATAGTCCAAGTTTATCAGTGTTTGGCACAATTAGTAGGCAAGAAACAGAGTTTTTGATTCACAATATCATATCCAATAAGGAAATTCATCTGTGCCAAGTTTCCATAAACACCATATAGACCCCCCCCCCCCCCCCCCCCTTTTTTTTTTATATCAATTGTCAAACAAGTCATATCTTAATCCAGTTTTGAAAATTTACTCATATATAACAATTCGATATCATAATCCGTGAAATGAAATACAATCGTAGGAAAATTGAACAATACTTTGAGTCTCGTAACATATAGAAAGCTCATTCGAGGGATCTTTTTTTTCTCTGTCCTGTCGAGACACAATATAATAATTAGATAACTAAAAGCGTATGCTTAAAATGATAACACAATTTAATTTTACCTTTAATAAGTTCCAACAAAGTCGATTCCAGTTTGATGTAAATTTTCTCAAGGAGAAATGTCAATGTCATGCTAGAATCGATTATAATATTTCCTGAATCTTCATCAGTATCAGAAGAATTCATGAGGCGTGAAGACTTAAACTCCAACTTTTTAGCTCCGATGCTAACACTTTCGAGATTTAGAAAGTAGAGTATGTCTCTAAAAGACTGAACATCCGAACTTGTAAATATACAGTAAAATGCGTAAAGAGAATCATTGATAGAGTATGTCGTTAAAAGATCTGTAAAATGTGTTTATAAAAAAGATGTAAAATCATTTATCATTAGATGTGAAAAAATACTAGTTGAATTAAGAGAAGAGAAATAAGTATTTCTAATAAGTTTTCATTGACTCTCAAATTGCTTCTGGTATAAATGAGTTGCTTGAGTGGTGGGAAAGACAAGGAGCATGAAAATAATGAGAAGAAAGCCTGAAAGAATCCTTTTTATTTTTGGTAAACCAAGTAAGAATCCTAAACAAAATTGTATAATTAATTTAGAGTCCAAGTTATCATATAATTCTTTTAATTATTTTTATTTAAATATTAACAATATGTGAATATATTAATAGGAAAAAATAAATATTTCTAAGAATGAGGTGACCATGTAATTTTCTTGGGTGGATAGTAATTAAACTCTTATGAAATTGGACACTTTTTTATGAACTTTAAGATCCACAAATACTTATGTGAATATTTAACGAAAACAATCACACCAAAATAATAATTAAGACTCTATATTTCATTAAATAATTTTTATTTTTATTTTTATGGAGCATAATTATATTACAAAAAAAAAACAGATTTATGTAGATTTTGGCTGAAGATTTTAATCAAAACAATGCAAAATATGTTTTAAAATCCACACAAAAAAAACTAATTCATTGTAACGACCCGAACCGTCGTTATTGGAGAAGAGAAAAATTCGCAAAAATTCTGGTCACTGTCCCGCTACACCGGGACAAATGACGTTGGTGCGGCGGCACTACAGCGACAACTTACCCCGCTGCAGGGGGATCGGTGAGGCAAAAATCCCCTCACGAATACATCACGCCCCCTCTATGTAACACCCTAGAAAAAAAATTCGAACTAAGACTTGAGTCGTTAATCGTAATGTGTTAGTGTAGTGACATTTTAATATTAAATAATTGTTATATTTTTTTTTCATTGTCACATGACCGTTTGCCTCTAAATCATTACTTGCTCTATTCATTATTGGATTAGGATAATGCATTGGTTGACTTTGCATTTGTTGCTGTCATTTGGACCATTAAATTGGTGCATTAATCCATAGAGTAATAGCATATGTTACTAATTCCTTGGTGTAATTGTAGAAGGAGCAAGCCGTTGGTGGCTGTTTGCTTTTGATCCCATTACTTCACTCTTAATTCCTCTATTACACCTTGTAACATATGTAACTCCTAGGCCATTATCTTCACTATTTACTACACCATTATATTCCTATTCATTGCTAGGAAGACTTCTTGTAGTATAAATAGTGGTGAGTTTCATGTGGTTTGGATATACAATACACAAGAGAAAATATAGAGTGAAAGAGTTAGTAAAAAAGAGAGTACTTATTAGTTGAAGGGAGGTGTTCTTTTTTGTGAAGCTTTGGACTCAACTCTTGTCCAGAGTTGTTGAGTTATCTTTTGTGAAGGCTGTTGTATCCTGGAGGAGACAAGTCAAAGAGGACTACTGCTAGACCGGTGAAAACATTTGCTGCAGTGGGCTTGAATCTCCTTAAAGAGAGCGAGATATCCGCGCCTGAGCCTGAAGAGATTTAGTTTCTTCATTTCATTTTCAGTTGTAATCCTATAATTTTTTGTTATCTTGTAAGTTTTTCACTAACAATTTTAAGGAGAATCATCATGACTACAATTGAAAAAACCGCGAATATCAAGATGGGAGACCTTAACAAGCCATTTCGGTTCAATGGTAACCATTTCAAGAGATGGAAGGGTAAAGTACTTTTCTACTTAAGTCTTCTCAATATTTCTTATGTATTAACCGAGAAGAATCCAAATAAAGAAGACATCACCTCTATGAATGATGATGAAACTATTTCTCATCTAGAGAAAGTGGAAAAGTACGATGGAGATTCTTATAAGTGTCGGTATTATATTCTTAATTGTCTGTCTGCTAATTTTTATGATTATTATGATAGAACTTACTTTAGTGCAAAGAAAATTTGGAAAGCATTGCAGAGTAAGTATGATACCGAAGAGGCGGGAGCGAAAAAATATGCGGCTAGTAGATTTTTTTGTTTCCAAATGGTAGACAATAAATCGGTGGTAGACCAAGCTTAAGACTTTATCATGATTGTTGGAGAGCTTAGGTCCGAAGAGTTTAAAATTGGAGATAACCTTATTGTTTGTGGCATAGTACATAAACTTCCGCCTTGTTGGAAGGAATTTCAAAAAACTATGCGCCACAAACAAAAGGAAACCTCTCTTGAAACCTTGATAATGAAAATCCGCATGGAAGAAGAAGCAAGGGGCCAAGATGCACTTTTACAAACAGAAGAGAACAACATCACAACGAAGGTAAATTTAATTACTTCGAATAATGCTACTCCTGAAACTCACAAAAATACTTCTTTGAAGCCTAAGAAGAAAAAATTCAAGAAAAACAATGGTAGACCTCCCAAGAAAAATAATGGTGAAAAACACCAAGCATAAAATCAACAAGTTCAAGAAAAGGGACCATGCTTTTTTGTGGCAAGAGTGGGCATATTGTTCGATTTTGCAGATTCCGGAAACGTGGTCCTAACCCTCAGGCAAACGTTACCAAAGAACCTTTTGTGGCGGTGATTACCGACATAAACATAGTTGAGAATGTTGATGGATGGTGAGCTGATTCTGGTGCAAACCGTCATGTCTGTTATGACAAAGCCTGGTTTAAAAAATATACTCATTTTGAGGAGCCCAAAACCATCATGCTTGGTGATGCTCACACTACTCAAGTGCTTGGAAAGGAGATGTTGAATTGTGTTTTACTTCTGGAAGAGTATTAACTTTAAAAGATGTACTTTATACTTCTTCCATGAAAAAAAATTTGATGTCTAGTTTTCTTCTTAATAAAGCAGGCTTTAAACAGATCATTGAATCTGATCAATATGTAATAGTGAAGAAGGGTATTTTTGTGGGGAAGGGGTATGCATGTGATGGGATTTTAAGTTGAATGTAGAGATGAATAAAATTTCTACTTCTGTTTATATGCTTTCTTCTACTAATTTTTGGCATGCTCGTTTGTGTCATATTAATGATCGTTATGTTGGAATCATGAGTAGTTTAGGATTGATCCCAATGGTTAAAAAGAATTTTGATAAGTGTGAGGTTTGTAGTAAAGCCAAGATCACTAAAAGACCTCATTTTCAAGTTGAAAGAAAAACTGATTTGTTAGAATTAGTTCATACTGATATTAGTGAACTTGGTGGAATTCTAACTCGTGGAGGTAATAGATATTTTATCACTTTCATTGATGATTTTTCTAAGTTTACATATGTTTACTTGATGAAAAATAAAAGTGATGCTTTTGAAAATCAGTTTGGAAGAAAAATAAAAAGAATTAGAAGTGATAGAGGATGTGAATATGAATCAAATGAATTTAATTCTTTTGTTAAATCATTGGGAATAATTCATAAAACTACTCCTCCTTACTCTCCTTCATCTAATGGAGTAGAAGAAAGGAAAAATAAAACTTTGGTTGAATTGACTAATGCCATGCTTATTGAGTCACATGCACGTTTGAATTTTTGGGGTGAAGCTATTTTAACTGCTTGTTATGTGTTGAATCGTGTGCCTCATAAAAAGTCAAAGATGACACATTTTGAATTGTGGAAAGGTTACAAGCCAAGTTTGGGATATATAAGAGTTTGGGGTTGTCTAGCCTTTGTGAGGCTAATGGATCCCAAGATTACAAAGTTGGGTAAGAAAGTTACTACTTGTGCTTTTCTTGGTTATGCTTTAAATAGTACAACCTATTGATTTTTTAATCTTGAAGATAATATTGTGATAGAATCAGGTGATGCTATTTTTCATGAAAACAAGTTTCCTTTTGGTTCTAAAAATAGTGGGGGTCAAAGGATTGAACAAAATATTTTGTCACTACCTAGTTCTTCTAATTCAACTTTGAAAAACAAAGAGGTTAATGATTTTGAGTTAAGAAGAAGTAAAAGAGCTAGAGTAGAAAAAAAATTTGGTCCTGATTTTTATGTGTTTAATGTTGAAAATGACCCTCTAACTTTGAAAGAAGCATTATCTTCACATGATTCTATTTTTTGGAAAGAGGCTGTAAATGATGAAATGGAATCACTAATTTCTAATAAAACTTGGAAACTAGTTGATTTACCACCGGATTGTAAAACAATTGATTGCAAATGGGTCTTAAGAAAAAAAGTGAAACCGAATGGATCTATTGATAAATACAAGGCTAGGCTAGTTGCAAAAGGTTTTAAACAACTAGAAGGCCTAGAATTTTTTGATACTTCTCCGGTAACAAGAATTACATCCATAAGACTTTTAATAGCAATGGCTGCAATTTTTGATTCGCAAATTCATCAAATGGATGTAAAACCGCTTTTCAAAATGGAGACCTAAATGAAGAAATTTATATGGATCAATCCGAGTGTTTTGTTGAAGCAGGCCAAGAAAGCAAAGTATGTAAACTTACTAAATCCCTATATGGCTTGAAACAGGCACCAAAGCAATGGCATGAAAAGTTTGATTCCTGCATGATTGAAAATGGTTTTAAAACAAATGAGTGTGATAAGTGCATATATCATAAGTCTTGGAATAATTCACATGTGATTATTTGCCTATATGTTGATGATTTATTGATCTTTGTCTCTAACATCAATGTTATTGATGAAGCTAAAAGTGTTCTTAGAAGCCATTTTGATATGAAAGATCTTGGTGAGGCAAATTTTATTCTTGGAATAAAATAACAAGAACATGTGAAGAAATTTTCCTTGACCAGTCACATTATGTTGAGAAAATATTGAAAAAAATATAATTTTCATGTTTGCAAGCATGTTGCTACTCCTTTTGATTCAAGTGTTCACTTATTTCCTGTTGAAAGTGAAAATGATGTAATAAATCAAAAGGAATATTCTAGTATAATCGGAAGTTTGAGATATGTGACTGATTGCACTAGGCCTGATATTGCATATGCAGTAGGAGTACTTGGCAGGTTTACAAGCAATCCAGGTAATGAACATCGGCATGCAATAACAAGAGTTATGAGATATTTAATTGGAATGAAAAATTGTGGTTTGTTCTATAAAAAAATATCCTGATGTACTTGAAGGCTTTTGTGATGCAGATTGGAACACTTTATCTGGTGATTCCTGTTCTACCACTGGTTATGTCTTTACTTTAGGTGGTGGTGCTGTTTGTTGGAGATCAAAAAAGCAAACTATAATTGCTAACTCTACCATGGAGGCTGAACTAATTGCTTTAGCTTCAGCTAGTGAGGAAGCAAATTGGTTAAGAGATTGTTGTTTCAAATTCCTTATTTTGAAAAACCAATTCCTCCTATTTTAATTCATTGTGATAGCACCGCTGCAATTGGTAGAGTTCAAAATTGTTATTACAACGGTAAATCCAGACCTATAAGGAGCAAACACAGTAATGTAAGATCATATTTGACAAATGGTACCATTAATGTTGATTATGTCAAATCTTGTAATAATCTTGCAGATACTCTTACTAAAGCCTTAACGAGAGATAAGGTCTGGAGCACATCGAGGGGGATGGGATTGAAGCCTACAAATCCTTGAGTCATATATGAGAAAACCCAACCTGGGGACTAGAGATCATATAACCAGGTTCAAAGGGAAAAACTAATCATATGATGACTTGTTGTGAAAAATGCATTATCTTTTTATTCCCTTCCTATGATGTGAGTGCATTGTTTCATGTATTTTGTGAAGGTTGAGTTGATAAAACTCTTAATGAATATCTGTAGCCCGTACGGGTGGAGTGTTAATCTTACAGGAGCACTCTCGACAGATTTCACCTATGTGATGTGTGGAAGTAGGTCGCTTCCTATGAGAATGGGGCTTATTCTCAAATGCACTCATGAATCCGGGATAGTACATGGCCATAACGTGTTGGCTTTAAAGCTTATGTCAACACCTTGATTATTATGTGTGGACAATGATATTTTATTTCCCCTAAGAAGTCATAGTTCAAGTCCGAGACCACTACGACTCTGGAGTAAAAAATTATTGTTTCACTAAGTGGAGGTTCAATGTAGAGCACACCTTCATTATGCATAGTTATCTTCCTTTTACTGGTATACTCTCTTGATTAATATTAACATGAGTAGCGGATTGTTAGTGTAATTTTTTGTTATCTTGTAAGTTTTTCACTAACATAATGAGTGAGATTTCATCAATGAATTAAAAAATTCTCTAGTATTAAGGTCAGTTCACTAGATTTAGCACCTTGAGTTCAAAAAAGAATTAAATTGGAAATAGAAGAATCTGAAATGTTGCAAGTTATTCTAAGTATGAGTATTGGATCAACTTCAAACGAGCATAACTTAGCACATGATGAGTTAGGTGTGATACAAGATACCATAGGAAAGAGCTTTGAATTATCTTTCCAACGCCACCGAGTTTGCTAATTTTTGAGTTTGGATGAGTGAGATATGACCTTTTGAAGTTAGGTTGTCCAGTTAAGGAAAATTAGCTGAAAATAGTGAGGGGTATTTTAGTTCTTTCCTTATCCAATCAGATTTAATTCGTTTTTAGTAATATTTTAGGGTTATAATCCTTTTAGGTTCAGTTTTATAATCCTAATATACGCCTAGGGTTTTAGTTCAGAGTTCAAGAAAAGACAAAAAGAGAAAACGAGGAGAAAAGATGAAAGGATGAAGGCGTTCGTCAACGTTCTTGAGTTTAGTTGCGGATTTTCGCCATGAGTTTAATCCCTAAGAGGTATTTAATCTTCCATAATGTTGGGTTTGTTCACCCACGCGCCAAACATGTTATTTTCAGCGTAATTTCATTCTCAAAAAGTTGAAGGATTAAAGTTCTTGTTTGGTGATCTTTAGGTTCATCGTAGATCTTGTCTTGTTGGTGTTTTGATAATTTATTGAGATGAAAGTGATTGTTTGGAGTGTTTTTTTGAGTGTATTAGTGTTTACTTAGGTTGGGTAATTGAATCTAAGGAAAACTTGAGAAAAGAAAATGATTAAAAGCGATTTAGGGTAAGAAAACGAGAGCAAAATTCATCGAAAGCAAGCCGGGGGGATGTTGGCACGGCACCGCCCAGATGAGCCCAGACGGTGCGCCTGCAATGCGTCAAAAGTCACTCTCTAATGTTAGGGGTTGGCGCCCCGCGCTCAGAATGCGCCAGGGTCACCTGCCCCTACTCCTAGTCCATCAGTTGCCCCGTTTGAGCTCATTTAAAGTGTATCTTCACTCCTTTTGATTCTAAACACTTTAAATTGTTGGGTATGTTGCAAGAATTGATGGAAAATAGAGGGAAAGAAAGGAACTTGAAAAGTTGAGAACTTGAATAGTTGGAAACTTGAAAAGTCTTCTTATGCTTTAATGAAAAGTCATTTGTCCCTCATCGGTGGTGGAAACAAAAATACGAGAGTTTAAATATAGAAACACTCCTATTAATTGTTAAAAGGCTTGGAAAGAGGGACCCCCTCTCACGCCGTCGTCATCGTCGCTCGCTCGGCTCGGCTTCGGCTTCGGCTTTGGCAAAAGATAGATTGAGAGATTATTTTTGGACAAAGTTTACTTTAATTGTTTAATTAATTAATTAATTAAATTAAATGGCCAAAAATGTTTTCAATTAATTAGTTGACGTTTTCAGTTATTTAGTTGAAATTAACCAAAATGTTTCAACTTTTTAGTTGATTAACCCGACCCGACTCAGATCCGCGTGCGACCCATTTTATTTTTAAAAAAATTTTCCCGTTTTATTTAAAATTACCGCCATGACTGTTCTGAAAGGTTGCAACTTTCAGGAACAGTTAGTACCATTTGAAAGGTTTCAAACTTTCATTAATGGTCGTGTGGATTCTGAAAGGGTTGTAACCTTTCGAAAACTGTTCTTCTTGCCTATAAATACACTTCATTCTTCAGAATATTTCCTTACGAATTTTTTGATTTTCTTCTTCTTCTTCTGCATAAAATATTTCTTCGTGTACTTTCCTGTTGTTGACTGGTTCGCTGACACCAGAGTTTTTGATATCTATACTCTGGTGATTGAGATCATTTTACCCTAGGAGGTTATATTCCAAATCAAACCTCGGATACTAGAGTTGAATAATTTCCTTAAGGGGACACTGTGAGTTCAGTGGACTTTATTTTTTTCCTGTTAAAAGTTTTTTCAAGATTCTGGTACGTTTTACAAATTTTAGTTTTTTTGTGAATTAAATTTATGTTCATCTTTTGTATTGGTTCAATAAGTTTTGTTACTTCGTGTTTTTGGAAAATTTATTAGAATCAATATTTCTGGTTTTTCCTAATACATATTGGCAACATAAACTACTTCTAAACACTTAGAAATCATTCATAACATGAATTATAACCTTGAATTGATAATTCAAATTCAAGGTAAAGTTAAGATTGAGTTTTGAGAGGTATTCCAAACCTTTTGAAAGAGTCCCTTCTAGTCCTTTAAGGAGTCTTCCACAACTTCTAGTAACTTATTTCAAGACTCAAGTAAGTTAGTATGAAGATGAAGAGAATTTATTCATGAGTCTACCTTGTCATCATGAGACCATTCATTTCATGAAACAAAACTGTTGAATTCATAATTCACATTGAAGAGAGAGTTAAGAGTAGAGTTCAAGAAACTCTTTAAGTTCAATTGTGAATTCTTTGAGATCCATCATTGATTAAACTAAATTTTGAGGAACTAAGTAAGAGAATGAGAAGATTTGTATACATGAGTTTCATATAGTTACTTAAGCGTTCGAGTCGAGTTATTCATGCCCATAACTTCCACATGAATTCCATAAATTGAGTATCATTGAAGAGGAGTAGTATCTCCAAATTCTAAGTGTTCGAGTAAGAAGTTTCTAACACTATTGAAATTTTATTCCTAATCATGGGACTATTACATGTTACTCATGAAGTCCTTGAGTTGAATTGTTCATACCCATAATTCCACATGAACCCCTCCAAGTTGAAAATCATGAATCCATAAACATGAGATCATGAACCTTGAATCCATACTTCAATTCAAGGAAGTTAAGAGTCAAGTCTAAAGTTAAGAAGTAAGTTAAAGTACAGTTCTTAAAGGTTTTCAAGAGTCATATTTAAACATTTTAACTTTATTTTAAGACTCAAATTTCAATCTAAGTAAAGAGTTAAGTTGAAGTTCTTTTCTTCAAAGGTATACGCGGACTAAGTATTCCCAAGGATACTTTAAATGTTTTTCACATTTAAACAAGTAAAGAGCATTCGGGGTAGTTTTCAGACAGAAGTAATAGCTTTATAAAATGAAGCAATCAGGTAAACTATGATTTCCAAGAGAGTTTTGCAAGCTAAGTTTTGAGCACTAATCTCAAACCACAAAATCAGTATGTTTTAAAAACATAAGAGCCAGTATATTTTTGGGAGTAGTATAGAGCACTAACGTGGAAATGCAAGTTTTAGATTAACTCAAATCTCCATGAAAATCATGAAGCCATCATGGGTAGAAAAGAGTCATACTTTTTAGATGAATCTTTTCCACAGTTTACTAGTGGATCCATTAGGCAGTTTAGGTCCTATACCCTGGCAAGATTAGGATGGCCGGGCAGTGTGGGCCGAGTAACGTTGTATTATCACTATAGCTCTTAAGTGATGGTTGTTGGTTAGAGAAACTCCAATAGAAGTTATATTATATTTTATATAAATCAATTAATTGTATTTTTATATACATTTCAGAGTTATGTTATATCCTCGTTATACACAGAGTTGAAATCATGTTTTTAAACAACTTTTCTTTATATTGCACTTGTTTTGAACTGCTTTGTATTGAAATGAGTTCAGTTGAGTATCGGAGTTGAGTATCTTGAGTTAATTTGTGTTTCATTGAGTCGAGTATCATATCTTTGAAGTTTAGCATCTAATCCTTGAGTTGAGTTGAGTGAGTTTGAAAAGAGGCAAGTATGTTTCCTTTTTATGCAAGTTTTAAGCTTATGCTATACTTTAGAATTCCCCTTACATGCTCGTACATTCCACGTACTGAGCCATTTGGAATGCATCTTTTAATGATGCAGACACAGGCATTCAGGATCATCAATGGGAGCTTCGTTGATACATCCCAGAATTTGAGTTAGACATGGTGAGCCTCCTTGCTTCCGGAGGATTTCATTTACTTTTGTGTTTAGTTAGGAGGTCGTGGGTCTTGTCCCGACATCCATCATTATTAGTTAGAGGCTTCATAGATAGTCAGTTTAGTTAAAAAGTCTGTAGTATTCATTTATTTTATTAAATATTTTAAATACTAAAGTTGCCTATTTTATGTCTAATTGAATATATTATTTTTATTCAAAGTTGTTTATTTCAGTTTCAAGCTTTTGTATGCTTAAGTTAGTCTTTCGGTTGTAGTCAACCAGGGTGAGGGTTCGCTTGGGGACCAACAATGGTCTTCGAGTGTCGGCCACGTCCAGGGTGTAGACTCGGGTCGTGACACTCTCACAGATATATTTCTATCTCCCTCTCAGATATATCCCTTCCCTCTCTGATACATCCCTCCCTTATGTATTTGGATCTCTTATCCCTTCGCTAATACATCCCTCTCTGATCTCTCTAGAATATATCCATCCTTATATGTTCATGTGTCTTATTCCCTCTCTGATACATCCATATCCATTCTTTGATGTATTCATTCCCTCTCGGATACATTCCTCCCTTATGTATCTTGATGTCTGCTGATGTATACGAAATTCATAAATTTTAAGGAATTTTTGTAATTTTAAAAAGAGTAGAAAATTGATGTACTTACTCTTAGCACTATGAAATTTATGTAAATTATACTTATTTTAAGGGTAGCTTTGAAACATTGAAAAGTCTTTTCATATTCCAAAAATTCAATAATAAATATATCACATAAGTTGAGGCAGAATAATCATGCGATTGTTAAATAAGTAAGCTTATAAATTTTATTATTTACAGAGAGCTCTCCATTCGCTAAATAAATTTCAATCAATGAATTCTAGTCATACCACTTCTGCACGGTAATTTGAATAACATGAGTACTTGATATTTTTTATTTGAAAATTAAGATTTGTGAGTGAATCAATTCTTCTCTTTATCAAGAGTGCACTCTATCATATAGCTAGAGGAAAAATAATCATATAATTTTTAAGCGAAAAATTGTAGTTTAAATATACATAGTTAGGTGAAAGAAAAAAATACGAGGCTAGAAGTATTTATTGTGTCTATTCTTATCAAATCGTACTAGTTGAAGTGCCACCCTTTACACGCCCAAGAAAAATTAAAATATGAGTTAAACATACAACTCTCTCTAAATAAAGAGTATTATATTTGTAATATGCAGAAGACTGTTTAAAAGCTGAAAATTAAGAATAAATATATATCTAAATGGAACAACATCAGAGAAGAAAAATAGGTAATTAAACGTTAAACATAAATTAAATTTTCCGTAAGAATGACAATTTAAAATAATTTAAAATTTGACCTTCATGTAAATGTTCTGAAAGAATTAATTATTATTATTTATCGAGCATAATGTTAACTTATTTTATCGAGCATATTGTTAAGTTAAAATTGTTTTTTAAAAAAAAATAATTGTCAAAAGAATAGTTTATGTGACTTTTTTTAATTTTTTTTAAAAATTATTCACGTACGGGTATAATAAAAATCAACACCCACGTGCTTAGGGAATTGATAAATATTGTCGGTGTTCATGTCATTATGGTTTGGAGTTACTAAAAAGAGGGTTTGAAATAAAAAAGAAAAACACTTACTAACAAATTTATGATTTTAATTTGATAAGTTTGACTAATCTTTAATGTTTTTAGCATTGAACTCATCACACTTTTAAGATTCTGAGTTAAAATTTAATTTTTGTTGAAACTTTTATCATTTCTTACATAAAAATTTATATTTCTAATAAAAAATGTTGAGGTTTGTGCTATTGCACAATTAATATTTTACTGAATTTTGCAAGGTGCATGGAACCATAAATGGAAAAAAGTTTATACCATTAAATATAATGTGATAATTGATGGCAAAATTTTAATTCGTAATCCATTTGGTTTAGTGGTAAAATAGTTAGCATATCTTTACATATGTTGGTTTATTTAATTTTCTCATAAAATGTTATAGTAGATTCAACAAAAATAAAAATAGAATAAACATGATAACCATTAAATTTGGAAATAAGTATTAATTAAATAGCACTGGTATATCAAGAGATAATTTTAGGCAATTCATAAAAAAAATAATCCTTGAAAAGAGAGTAAGAGGCTATAACTATTTTTAAAAAACATTTAACACTAGGGTGATAACATTGAGATCTCATTAAAGCTTCTAGGGAAACTTTAGTCTTCATCAATCATTATTTTTGTATACTCGATAGCATCTAATAACTCTTCATTCCGCAAAGAAAAAAAAGACAAAGAAAATGTGTATATATATGAGATGAAAACTAACCTCTTCAACCTGTTGATCAACCTCCTTGATAGTTTTTCTTCATAAAAAGTTAAGAAATTAGATATACTCATCCTTTAAATCAACATTGTGTATTTCATGCAGAGCAATGAATGTTGAAGCATACGTACCTTATTTTCTATTTCCTAAGCAACATAAGAAAAATTGTTGAATAATGTAAAATATATACAATTTGACATAGAAATAGTTTAACCATCCATATACGTGTTTAGTGATTGTAAAAATAAGATAAATTATAATTAATAATATATAAATAAAAATAAATTTTTGATGCACTACTAATGGATGTTATTACTAGTTATGAGCAGGACAAGGAGAAATAAAAAAGAAACTTAATTGTTAAGTGCCTCATGTCTCTCGAACTTTAATAATGGTAAGGAATATAAAAAAAAATCCATGAACATAAGAAGTAAATAAGATGTCATGATCCAAAATCCGTCGAGATTGGCACCCACACTTACAAGCCGGTGGGAGAACCACTACTACTATCCAACCAAAACAATTATTCTAAAACTAAGGCATTAAAGATAGGAAGCAAGTTAAATGACTAAAAAGCGAAGTTTCATTACAAAACAAAGATCTAGTAACTAACATTTACGAAAGATAAACCTAGAACCTGAAAGTCAATGTACCAAGACTACTAAAGATAACCAATTCTAAACAAGGAATTTCTAATGAACTATTCAACTAACTAAACATAGATATCAAAGTCCAGAATTGGTGGACATGGACGAAAGAGAACTCAATGGCAGCCCGGAAGAACTATCTCACCCTTGAAGGCGTTGCGATAATCTCTAATATCCTAAGTGAGGTCTGTCAATAGCCGCTTGAAGATGTCCTGTACTCAACAAAAATAAGAGCAAGTACAGAATCAGTACACAAACACCGTGTACTGGTAGGATCATGTGGCTATCCCACTAGTACAACATAAAAATGTCGAACAACATAATAATCACATGCATATATATCAACATAAACAACATTATCAACATGGAAATTCGACAACACATTTCACATGCTTAACAAATCATTTGTCCTCTCACGCAACCCAAACCCAATAGTTAACTTGTTAGAACGTGGCAATCTGATGCCAAGTATGCCAAAACGTGGTAGTCCAATCCAAAATTATGCCAAAACGTGGGGATCGGATCCAAAGTTAGCTTGCCGAAATGTGGCAATCCGATCCCCAATCACACATCACAATCACAAGTACATCATCAAGATCATACATTTACATTGTGATTTCATAGCTACCTCATTTGTCTATCATAATTACAACAAGTGTGGTCAATATTGCAACATTCATATACATGCAAGTATTATAATGAAGCAATAATATGCATACACCACACAATCATGAAATCACAACCATCACCTACCTTGGAACAAGCTTGAAACCCTAAGAAACTTTATCCTTCCCTTTCCGGATTTGTTCCGCTTGTTCTTGGTCTAAATATAATCACAATAACACGGGAATCAACAAACAATCTCTAATTACCCGGAAGACTCACAATTCTATGAACCCTAGATCAAACTCATGATCCCAAATAGTCAAATAAGGGTTAGTTACACAATAGAATCTATCAAGAATCCCTTCCTTATAAACATTGACCCATTCTATAGTGTTCTACGAACCAAAAGTGACTTCGGGGAGTGAAAAATATACCTTTAGCTTCAAGAATGGTGAAAAAACGAGTTGAAATAGCCCAGGGGGTTGTGTCTTAGATCTAAAAGTAAAAAAGTATCAAATAAGATTGTTTTGGGGTTATATTTACGACTTTATTAGCGACTGTCCCGCTATAGCGGCACCTTTTGAACCAGTGAGCTCTCGTCACAAAAATCTCAAAAATCTTATAATTTCAATCCCGTCTCGTCCGCTACAGCGGTGCCCATTGCATAAATCTTGTTGCAGCGGCATGATTCGAGGCAGCGAGCCTTTTAGAAAATTTCGATTCTCCCTTTTTATAACACATTCTTAACCCACTACGCTCAGAAAATACCCTTAACGCTAAGATCAATCCTGAAGATCTATTTATCTAAATTTGATTCCGTAAATTCATACGGATTCCTTAACGAGTTATCTACAATCATAAAATCGAATTCACATTTGTTCTACCCGATTGCTACCAGATTTCCCTACACTTTGATGATGCCGATTTCTTCCAAATTTGGACAAGGTTGGGAAAATCCTAATACTACGAAAGAGTTTTTCCGGCTCCGATTTTTCCCTCGTTGGCATTTCTATAATGACGGAACCCGATCGTTACATAAGACTAACTTATATACAATAATATTGTAAAGAAAAACTCACTTGATGACAAGTTCCTGTAGTAAATTAAACCCACTTCATGAAGAAGCCATTGAAACAAAAGAGAAAATTAAGAATCAAAATAGTGTTGTTGTTCTTATTATTCATATGACTTGGTTCTCATGAGAGGATAAATCCCTTTAAATAGATGGATACTATAATGTTCTTACTAAAAGTGTCACGACCCAACCCATCGATCCGTGCATGTACCCACTCTAATACCTAAGTAGGAGAACCCTCATACCTCAAAGGTTAAAACATGTGGAAAATTAATGAAAGACAGATATAATAGAGATAAAAAAATCTTTATAAATGGAATCTTTTTCAACAAACTAGTTAAGACTTGTAAAGTTATTAATAACCCCAAGGATTTTGTATAAACAGGCACAAGAGCTACTAAGGATACAATGGACAAAAAAAATACAGCTCCCACCAAGCGGAAGGACAAGTAGAAGTTGCTGGAGATTCTTCGTCTTCACCTAAGGAAACATCACTGAATCCTACAACTAGACTATGTCAAAAGACATAACAAGAGTAGTATTAGTACAAACACATATACTGGTAAATATCACAGGTCAACCCGACACCCACCACATAATATAAGAAACCAACGAGTATGAATCATGAAATAAACCAGTTGCTTCCCCACTTAACCCTTTCATTGAATTACCCCCGCCCCCCCCCCCTATTTCATACTAACTATTGACTCGTTGTTCGTCACCCACTTATCGAATTCTATATCAGGGCTTAACCATTCTAAACACATAGTCAACCCCAAGTGTCCTCACCATCAATTTAACTAATCGCTCATGTCATATCTTGCCTTGTCATAATACCTCACCATTGTCACTTAAATCATTAGACTCACTTTCGTCATACTAATCCTCATCTGCACTTCTCCAAGTAGAATCCACCTAACATACTTTATCAGATGTACTATCTCTACTCTCCCAATTTCCTCCTCACGACACACCAACTACAATTCATTATAACCTGAGTACCACCAATGCTACACCATTTTTACAAGCGTACTTCAAGCATATACTATAATGACAACAAGCTCCTCACGCACACTTATCACGAATTCATCGGTTATCAATTATGGAGCAACATATCGTCTTCCAATATCACTTATCAATAAATATTAGAGCAATCTTCATAATTAGATACACAACACAATTCAATAGTTCTCTAATGGAACCCAAGACTGAACAGTTAGTTTGCCAAAACATGGAAATTCGATTCCATTGTTATTGTGCCGAAATATGGCAGTCGATTCTATGTTTATGCCGAAACGTGGCAACCAATCCCATATTTATGTCAAAATACGGCAATCGATCCCATTGTTAGTGTGGTGGAACATGACAGTCGATCCCATATTTATACCGGACATGGCAATCAATCCCATATTTATGCCAGAACGTGGCAACCGATCCAAGTTAGTTATGCTGGAACGTGACAATACAATCTCAATCACACACCACAATCACAATCATAATCACAAGTACATCATCAAGATCATACATTTACATCATGATTTCATGGCAATCATCATTCATCTATCTCATTTACAACAAGCGTGATCAATATTGCAACATTCATACATATACAAGTATCATCTGAATTAGAAGGTTATTTAATAGTTTACTTTTGTCAAACTTGGATTTTCATAAACTATCATTCCATCCAAAAGTGTTGGCAATCGGAGATGACAAGAATTTCAAGAGGAAGACCCTTCCGCAAAGGCTTAGAATAGGATGGTACCCCTACGTGGGATTGAATATTTGTAATTTTTTCCTTCTTTCTTTTTCCCCCAACTTCATAATTCTAATTCATTTATTCATAAAATTGTACTAAGTGTTTTGGGAGACAATGGAAAGTTGTCAAATGGCGTAATACATCCTTCAAATCGATAGGCCTACTCTAGGCATAAAAGGGCCACATATTTGTATAGGACGCGCAATAATTGTTTGTATGCTATGTGATATATTTCAGTTTGTCTTTAATTAAAACAGTATTTATGTGTTTTATTCATTATTTATGTGATATTTTGCATTATCCATTATGTACAGGAACTAACACTCTTACATTTTGAGTTGTTCTTCTTCACAGCGAAAAACTGATTTATGTCCGAATTCAGAAATCATTATTTGTCCAAAGTCGCAAGAGACAAGAGGATTAGCGAAATTCGAGTCCTTGTATTTCACAAGACATTAATATCAAGTCAAAACGATAAATCAGGGGAGTATTTGACTATGAGGTCGCATTCATTTATTTTTATTATTATTTGGCATGATGTTCCTGCTCTCACATATTTCTCATATTTTTGTAGGAATACCGTCTCCGACATCAGTCGGAGATGGTCATAACAATGTCTGGATCTCGTGAAAATTGGGAAGAGACAAAGGTCCAAGAAAACATCCAAAAAGAGTACAACAAATCATTACTGTAGAAATTCGTAGGTTACATTCAACAGACATTATAAATATTGACGATTAAGAGGCTATAAAACATATTGGTGCGGAAAAAAAAAAGATGTCTAAATTTTTAAATTCTTATATGCCTTATCTGGACGAACTACGCGTACCTGATTCTCATTTTAATGAGATACGTAGGCAACCCTTCTTGGGTTCGGTATTATCTTCTCCAAAAGTAAAAAATAAAATAAAATAGTTTGTGCATATTTTCCAAGTCATATCTGGACGAACTACGCGTACCTCATTCTCATTTTAATGAGATACATAGGCAACCCTTCTTTGGGTTCGGTATTATCTTCTCCAAAAAGTAAAAAATAAAATAAAATAGTTTGTGCATATTTTCCAAGTCATATCTACATGAATTACGCATACCTGATTCTCATCTTAATGAGATACGTAGGCAGCCCTTCTCGGGTTCGGTAATCATTCTTTCAAAAAAAAAAATCTTGTACATACTGTAAGAGTCATGTCTTCAGCTCGGTCGGGACCTATGTAGTTAAGAGCATGTAAATATATTTGATATGATGGAAAAGACTGACTTTGCGGTAAACTATAAATTCTCGTGGTACCTCTTATCTGTACTTTTGTGATGCTTGAAAATTCTCTTGCATGCAATCAAGATAAGAATAAAACTAACCTTATGTTTCATGTGCATTGTGTGGTGAGATTTTGATCAAAGTTCAAATTGTGTACACTGTTGATCTAGAACTTGACCTGAATGTTTTTCGAGGCGAAATCCTGAGTAATGTTTGGTTTGAGAAAGGATTGTAGGTCTTTTTTGACCCGATTGTGCCTTTCAAAGCCTACCAAATTACATTAATCCCTAGTTTTCCCATTTTGAGCCTGAAACCTTTCTTTGGACAACCATATCTTAACCACTACCATTTTGAGTGCTTACAAGCACTATCCTCTCTTGGCCCAACCTTCTTGAGTGCACCAAGAATGTGCAAATTATAAGAGAAGATCCATGTTTGAAATTTCCGAAAGCAAAGATATCGAGTCTCCCAAAGTCAAGAAAACAAAAGACTTCTAGAGAAAAAAAAAATAATAAAGGAAGAAAGAAAAGGTGAAAGAAATAAAGAAAGACAAAAATACCCTTACAAGGTCAATGAAAGGTGGGAAGGAAAATACTCCAACAAAAAGGAGAAAAGTTTATAAGAAAGGAGTGAAATAAAAGAAAAGCTCCAAGAAATAAGGACTCAAAAGAAATCAAAACAAAGAGGGTAAAAAAATAAAAAAAAATAAAAAAAAAAAATAAAAAAAAGAGAGAAGAATGGAAAAGCTCAAAAAAATGAGAACTCAAAAGAAGTCGAAACAAAGGAAGAAAAAGAAGAAGAAGGAAAAAGAGTCAAAAATGAGAATTCAAAAGAAGTTGAAAGGGGGGAGAACAATGAAGAGGATCTAACGCAAAGGCGTACCAGTCATTAAGAGCACAAATTCTGTGTGACGCTCAAGGAGGAATTAAGTCACTTTTATCCCAAATAAATATCCTACCCATCCCTAAGTCTACGTTACAAGCCAATGACAAGCCCTACATGATCTCATTCCAAATGTTCTCACATTAGTGGAGATTTAAATAAGGGTCAAGCATATGGTATCACAGTTGTGTGCATTGAACATTCTTGTGAGTGTGAGTGCACTTCAAAAAATGTCCTATAATCAAATATTTCAAATATGTGTGAAATAAGACAATTCTTTTTCGTGAGGGCACTTGAAACATGAGGATTGATACAATTCAAAACCTTTGTTTGAAGCAAGATGAACGGATCTTGTTGATCCTTAGGTATATTGGAGGTACCACTTGAAGCTGTATAAATTACCTTAAATTCAATCTTAAAAGAAAAAAAAAAGAAAAAAAAAAGGAATGAAAGATTACTTGCAATCTTAACTGTTGGTACCAATTGTAGTGAAGGTTTGACTATCTCATCACATTCTTTATTTTTCAAAAAGAAAAAAAAGTGAGCAAACACTCATTCTTTAATATTTTAAAAACTTTTTAAAAATCATTCAATTTTGTAAAAAAATAAAAAATAAATTACTTTTTGAGTTGTTCATTGTAAAAAGTGTCATCAGGTTAATCTTGTATGTGTGAGAGTCCTATTTTACTTCATGGATTGTCCATCCCAAAAATGTGATATATCTTGTCTTTAGGCTTTGAATGTAGCAAGGAATACCATTTTCATATTTCATCATGTTCATATTGTGCATTTTCTACTAATAATCTTTCAGATTCTTTGCAGTACTCATCATCCACAAGATTGGAACTACATTTGACCTGATTCCTGCCTCAACAGGATATGTAGGCGCCACAATGGCTCGGTCATATACCCAGTGTGATTATTATTTCTCCTTACAATAAAAACTGGGACAAAATTTTTGAAAATATCTCAAAAATTCACAATAGATGTGTTATCGCCAACAAGTCAAGATTGAAGATCATTTTGAGATTTGCCAAAATTCTAACTGGGACAGAATTTTTGAGGAAGACCTCAAAATTCTGATAAATACTGCGAGAAGCTTGATAGCAACTACAAAGATCATGCATCGCGAGTCAATATTCATGCATTGCAAAAGATCATGCATCGAGAGTCAATATTCATGCATTGCAAAAGATCATGCACCGGGAGTCAATATTCATGCATCATCGAGAGTCAATATTCATGCATCGCAGAAGATCATGCATCGAGAGTCAATATTCATGCATCGCGGAAGATCATGCATCGCGAGTTAATATTCATGCATCGCGAGAAGATTTCATACCTCGCAAAAATGTATGCATCGCGAGAAGATTTCATCCCTCGCAAGATTTTGTACACCGCAAGAAGATTTCATACCTTGCGGAATTTATGTATCGCGAGAAGATTTCATCCCTCGCAAAATTTTATGCATCGCGAGAAGATTCCATCCCTCGCAAAATTTTATACACCCCAAGAAGATTTCATACCTTGCGGAATTTATGCATCGCGAGAAGATTTCATCCCTCGCAAAATTTTATGCATCGCGAGAAGATTCCATCCCTCGCAAAATTTTATACACCGCAAGAAGATTTCATACCTTGCGGAATTTATGCATCGCGAGAAGATTTCATCCCTCGCAAAATTTTATGCATCGCGAGAAGATTCCATCCCTCGCAAAAATTTTATACACCGCAAGAAGATTTTATACCTTGCGGAATTTATGCATCGCGAGAAGATTTCATCCCTCGCAAAATTTTATGCATCGCGAGAAGATTCCATCCCTCGCAAAAGTTTATACATTGCGTTGAAAGATATTTGCATTTAAGACGCATCTATTCGGAGGTGAAGGATGTGCACCATATCTTTTCAACGTTCAAGTCAGTGGAAACTTGTGTTGAAAGATATTTGCATTTAAGACGCATCTATTCGGAGGTGAAGGATGTTCACCATATCTTTTCAACGTTCAAGTCGGTGGAAACTTGCGTTGAAAGATATTTGCATTTAAGACGCATCTATTTGGAGGTGAAGGATGTGCACCATATCTTTTCAACGTTCAAGTCAGTGGAAACTTGCGTTGAATGATATTTGCATTTAAGACGCATCTATTCGGAGGTGAAGGATGTGCACCATATCTTTTCAACGTTCAAGTCGGTGGAAACTTGCGTTGAAAGATATTTGCATTTAAGACGCATCTATTCGGAGGTGAAGGATGTGCACCATATCTTTTCAACGTTCAAGTCGATGGAAACTTGCGTTGAATGATATTTGCATTTAAGACGTATCTATTCAAAGGTGAAGGATGTGCACCATATATTTTCAACGTTCAAGTCGGTGGAAACTTGCGTTGAAAGATATTTGCATTTAAGACGCATCTATTTGGAGGTGAAAGTTGTGCACCCTATCTATTCAACGTTCAAGTCGGTGGAAACTTGCGTTGAAAGATGTTTGCATTTTGTCCTACTGATGGACATACATTCAAAATCCTACCGATGGATAATCTTTTCATTTGTCCTACCGATGGACATACATTCAAAATCCTATCGATGGATAATCTTTTCATTCGTCCTACCGATGGACATGCATTCAAAATTCTACCGATGGATAATCTTTTCATTTGTCTTACCGATGGACATACATTCAAAATCCTATAGATGGATCATCATTTTTTTTTCATTCGTCCTACCGATGGACAGACATTCCAAATCCTACACATTGATCATCATCTTCATTCGTCCTACCAAGGGACCTGTATTTATCTCCATTTATCGTATCATAAGAGATGCTACCCTTTTTCTTTTAGTTTTGCCTATAATAATGAGTTTTATCTTTGTTTTTTTTAGAACATTCTAGAGGATGCACTCTCAGAGGAGCCACATGTGCGAATTACTTCAACAAAGACGCAACAAAGCGTGGAACCGTTTAGATGCGAGTTTGGGATTGACTTCCACCACATTCAACCGCACTTCTCTACAAAGGTCATGTGTTCGGCCAAATTGGGTTTGTCAATTTTCGTTGTCCACGATTTCTTTCATCAATCATACACAACGAAAGGGACAACTGTTGACACCCAATTTTGGCCTAACATTTTAAAAAATTCGTAATTTTGAAGTTTTATTTATTTAATAGCTTAGAATATTTTTTTTATAATTTTAAATAAGTTTATCGATAACTATCTTTATTTATCAAAATTTAGGATTTTTTGTTAGTTTTTAAAATTGCATTTCACATGTCATTAGTTACGTTCATTATATTATTTTAAAATTCATTTTATTTGTTACATTTGTTAATATTTATGTTGAATTTAGCACAATCTAAAATTTAGTCAAATACGAAAAAAATTAAAATTTAGGGATTCTATTAATAATTTTGGGCCTACAATTTCAAGCCCACACATTTGGGTCCATTGCATGTTATTTATTTAGATTAAAATTGATGGTGAAAAAAAAAATAAAAAAAATTGGGGAATTAATTTGAGAGAAAGGGGAAAAACAACCCTAATCTCTTCCACCCTTTTTCCCTCTCTCCGCCTCCCTCTTCTCTTCTCCCCTCTCGTCTCCTTGCTGCCTCCCTCTCGCCTCTCCAGCGATGACGAGCAGCAGCGCTAGGCGAGACCACCAGCAGCTGCGACCAGCAGCTGGCGCCTTCTGTCCCTCTCCTCTCTTTTCCGAAGGACAGCGACACAAATCCAAACAACAACCATCGCGAGCTCGCAAGTTTCCGGTTTATAGCAACACAACAACATAGCCAGCTCCGGCAAAAGGCAGTGACTCCATCTCCGACCAAAACCCTTTCTACTGGCGAAACGGAGCTCCAATTTTGGTAAATAAGCAACTCCTTTGTCTCCTGCTTTCATATTGTTTTTATATGTTGTTTGTACAAATCTTACCGATAAATGTTTGGCTTGAGTGAATTCAATTTTTGTTCTTTCCCATTCATTATCAAGTCTGAAATTACTCATGTTTATCTCTGTATGTTTAGTTGCCAATTTGCTATTTATTTCTCTAATTTTCCTTATTAGTTTTCTTTATGTTTGATGTTTTGGTTTGAGATTTTCCCTTTCCAGTGGCCCAGTTATTTACTTTCCATTTGATTAGATGTTATTAGTTTATCATGATTGTTATTGTTACTTGATTTAATTTAGATATTTTATTCATTTCTAATTCATTTTTTTTATTTTGTTTTTGAAGTAAATGTTTGTTCTTATCTTGAAATGGTGATGTTGTTGCTATTATTATAAGTATGGTGCTGATTTTATTTTATTGTTGATCAATTTCATATTATTTTGTTTTACTCCCACAATTAATTTGAAAATTAATATTTGCTCCACTATTTTTATATTCATTATATTTGTTCAATTTTATTGAGTTCTTGTTTGTTTTGGGTTTCATTTTATTTTTTGTTGGGTTATTATTGTTGTGTTTGTTTCAATTAACTAGCACCATTTTGTTAGCACTTATGATTATGGTAAGAATAATATGACACTGTTGTTTTACGGCAATTTTATTTCTTTACTTTATTTAGGATTTATTGTTATTATTTTTTAAATAATTTATAGATGTTTGATATATATCTTCTGTTGGGTTTACTGTTGATATGATGTTACTTTGAGAATTCGTTATTTTAATTCTTAATGTTGATATTAAGCTTTCCCGTTAGTATTTGTTCATAGAGGTCATTTTGTCATTTTGATTATTCTTGGTTATTATTGTTATCCATTATAATTTATTTGTTAAAATTGGCCAATGAGAAAATCTCTCCGTCGGTTTTGGAGGCCTCCCTAATATTAAAGACGAAAATTTAGTTTATGTTTATATATTTTGCTTGTTAAATATGGCCAAGGATAAAATCTTTCCGTCGGTTTTGGAGGCCTTTCCATTTTAAAAGACGGAAATTTAATTTAAGTTTATATATTTTAGTTGTTAGAATTGGCCAATGAAAAATCTATCCGTCGGTTTTGGAGGCTTCCCTATTTTAAAAGACGGAAATTTAATTTAAGTTCATATATATTTTTGTTAAATTGGCCGATGAAGAAATTACCGTCGATTTCCAAGGCCTCCAATGTTAATAAGACGGATTTATATTTTTAAGTTATTATTTCATATATTCAATTTTATTTATTACTAACACTTTTACTAAGTATGTTTACAGGTACCCCAGAGTTGCTTCCTATTGAAGTTATTCGAATTAAGTTCGAATTATACTCTTTATTCAATATTTCGTATATATTACGTTAGGCAAACATTAGGCCGTTTCATATATTTTCTTATTTTATTATTTGTGTATATTGCATGTTTATTATACTTGTACATTATTTTATTTTCCTCCTCAATTTGAAAAAAAAATAAACTCAGTCGGGAACCACATTTGTGGATTCCGAAGGATGCCTAATCCCTTCCCTTCGGAATAATTTGAACCCCTTACCTAGAATCAAATTGGTTTCGTAGATCACATAATGGTTTTCCTAGTTTTTTTTCTAAAATTAGGTTAAAACTCGTGGCCGATGAAGAAATTACCGTCGATTTCCAAGGCCTCCAATGTTAATAAGACGGATTTATATTTTTAAGTTATTATTTCATATATTCAATTTTATTTATTACTAACACTTTTACTAAGTGTGTTTACAGGTACCCCAGAGTTGCTTCCTATTGAAGTTATTCGAATTAAGTTCGATATTATACTCTTTATTCAATATTTCGTATATATTACGTTAGGCAAACATTAGGCCGTTTCATATATTTTCTTATTTTATTATTTGTGTATATTGCGGTTTATTATACTTGTGGCCATTATTTTATTTTCCTCCTCAATTTGAAAAAAAAATAATACTCAGTCGGGAACCACATTTGTGGATTCCGAAGGATGCCTAATCCCTTCCCTACGGAATAATTTGAACCCCTTACCTAGAATCAAATTGGTTTCGTAGATCACATAATGGTTTTCCTAGTTTTTTTTCTAAAATTAGGTGGCGATTCTTTTTAAAACTCGTTTTTTTTTATTTTAAAACTCTTTTAAAATTGAATCAATTAATTATTTTTTGAGTTGCCGCGACGTTTCACCCTATTTGAATAGAGTGGGGATGTAAACAACGGTATCCACTCTGTGCATGAAGGTCTACACATAACCCATACTATTGATTTCATACATTACATGGTAAGCACAGATTCACAACTAGTCAATTCATAAAACCTAGCCTACCTGGATGTCAAGCGGTTGTACGGGGTTTTTGACTTCTTTTCTAGCTTTTCCGGATTCGAGACGGTGAGTTTGGCCATAAATTCGCAAGATTCCACCATTCCCACGCTAGAAATCTCTTTCTCCTTTCTTCCCGAACTTAGAGAAGCTTTTCTGAGGTTTCTAGAGTAATTTACGAGTTTTCTAAGTATTTTAGGAAGATGGAGAAAATAGGATTTCTCGTAGTGGCAACTTACCCCCTGCAGCTCCGACGCGCCAGTGGCATCTAGCCCGTTGTAGCGGGGTAGGGTCCAGATTTTTCACGAATTTTTGTCTTTCCTAAATAATGACGGTTTGGATCATTACAAAAAGTAATAGTCATAATTCAAGAAAATGATAAGATATTAATCAACTATGAACTTAATAAATTAATAAAATTTTAAAATCTTGCATATATCAAGAATATGGTATAAAAATGTTTTTCTTGTTCAAATGGCATCATGAGACTAATTAAATCTAACCAAAGAGTCATTAATCAAGAATCTAGGCTTTATGTGTGTGAGAGAGAGAGAAAGAGAGAAATAAATTTAAAATGTAAGAACTGTTAGCGGAAACGTGAAACTAAAGAACAAGGAAGAACAACAATATTTAACGTGGTTCGGATCAAAATAATCCTACGTCCACCAAAGAACAACTGCACCAATATTTATTTCACTCTACAAAGAATACAAGTGAAATACTACAAGAGAGAGAACACAAATGCCTTAGAAGGTGAGAAGGCAAGTGAGAGGATGATTTGAAAATAAATTAAGAGCTACCTATTTATAGGAATAAATTCATCCTATTGATGTCATCCATGACATTACTATGTATCAAAATTGTCAAGGTTAAGAATATGAAATCATTTTATGGTTTGCCTAACTTTCACCTACCAAGATACAATCTTTGACTTTTATTTTATACTAATTATCTTCCTACCAAATATTCATGTTAATTCATCTTCCATTTAGTTTGATTCCACAAGAACCAAAACCAACTCTTTCAATCTCCACCTTGGTTTGTGTTCCAAGCATGCGTATAAACAACTCCGGCCAAAACTTCTAAGCTTACTGGGCAATCCCATTGTAAGAAACAAGAAGAATCAAACCTTTGTTGAACATACCAGCTCCACCTAGCAGTTGTTCTCTTAGAGTTGCATCAATTGATGCATACTCCCGCCAAGTCCTTGCAGTGTGCAAACTTGGCAAGCGGGACTATTTTGGTTAACATGTCTGCAGCGTTATCGTCTGTGATAACCTTCTCAACCTTGATAGCTCCCTTTTCTACGACATCTCGAATAAAATGAAATCTGACATCAATGTGTTTGGTGCGCTCATGAAATCTTTGATTTTTAATCAAATGAATAGCACTTTGACTATCACATTTTACAATTGATTCAAGATGAACCGAACTCAATTCTGCCACCAAACCTTTCAACCAGATAGCTTCTTTCACTGCCTCCGTTGCTGCCATATATTCTGCCTCTGTTGTAGACAAAGCGACAATCGACTATAAAGTCGATTTCCAACTAACGGCACTGCCAACGAGAGTAAAGATGTATTCGGTTGTGGACCTCCTTCGATCAAGATCCCCTGCATAGTCAGAATCTACATAATCGAGAATTGAAATACCTTCACTTTTCCGGAAGGTTAGGCCAACATCAGGAGCTCCTTTGAGATATCTCAATATCCACTTGACAGCTTTCCAGTGCCTTTTTCCTGGATTTACCATGTACTTGCTTACCACACTTACAGATTGAGCAATATCCGGACGTGTACATACCATAGCATACATAATGCTACCAACTGCACTCGCATAAGGAACCTTTGACATATGCTCCACCTCATCCGTAGATTGAGGCATTTGTAACTCTGAAAGCTTGAAATGAGAAGCTAACGGTGTACTTACAGTCTTGCTCATATGCATATTGAATCTTTCAAGAACTTTTCCGATGTACCTCTTCTGAGAAAGATGTACAACACCATTTTCTCTTGAAATTTCCATTCCAAGGATTTTCTTTGCAACTCCTAGATCCTTCATGTCAAATTCCTTGCTTAACAGTTTCTTCAAAATATTTATCTCTGTGATGTTGTTAGCAGCAATAAGCATATCATCAACATACAACAATAGATAAATCATAGAGTTACCAGACATCTTCTTGTGATAAACACAACTATCAAATGCACTCCTCGAAAATTCATGTGTAGTCATGAATGCATCAAACCTCTTGTACCACTGTCTAGGGGATTGCTTCAAACCATACAAAGACTTCTTCAGTTGGCATACATGGTCTTCTTTTCCTTCAGCTAGGAAACCTTCAGGCTGATCCATATAGATTGTCTCTTCTAGATCACCATGTAAGAAAGCAGTTTTGACATCAAGCTGTTGAAACTCTAAATCAAATTGTGCAACCAATGCTAGTAGCACGCGAATTGAGCTATGTTTCACGACTGGAGAAAAGATCTCATTGTAGTCAATTCCCTCCTTCTGACTGAAACCCTTTGCAACCAATCTCGCCTTGAACCTAGCATCTTCCACTTCTGGAATACCTTCTTTCTTTCTGTAGACCCATTTGCATCCAACTGTCCTCATCCCCTTTGGCCTTTTAACTAAGACCCATGTCTCATTTTTGTGAAGAGACTCCATCTCTTCCATCATGGCTAACTGCCATTGTTCAACATCTTTGCAAGAAGTTGCTTCAATATACGAAGAGGGCTCGAGATCCTTAATATCTTCTTCTGCAGCTACGAACGCATGTGCAATCAGATTTTCTTGCTCTATAAGACGTTCCGGTTTCCGTATCCGCCTTTTGTCCCTTCCCTTCGCAATTGTGTATGGTTCATTGGAAGCAAGCTCTTTAAGATCTGCATCTTTTGACTCATCAATTTGAGTCTCTTGATCCCGTTCCTTGGTAAGCTTCACCGGTAGCTCCACCTGCTAGTTGTTCTCGTTTCTAGATAACTCCATAGAAACTTTATGAGGATCAAGTATAGAGGATTCATCAAAGGTAACATCTCTACTAACTATAAATTTGAGTAAAGACAAACACCATAGTTTGTACCCTTTTACTCCATCTACATACCCTACGAATATGGCCATTTTAGCCCTTGGTTCAAGCTTACCTTCATTAACATGATAATAAGCTGGACACCCAAATATTCGCAAGTATGAATAGTTAGAGGGTTAACCTGACCAGACCTCATTCCGAGTCTTAAAGTCAATCGCTGATGCTGGAGACCGATTGACAATATGAGAAGCAGTATGAACTGCTTCAGCCCAAAATACTTTGGACATCTTAGCTTGTAAGAGCATACAACGAGCCTTCTCAAGAAGAGTTCTGTTCATTCTCTCGGCAACTCCATTTGCTGTGGTGTGTGCCTGACCGTCTTATGCCTTGCGATCCCATGAACCTTGCAGAAATCATTGAACTCTTCACTGCAAAACTCCAAGCCATTGTCCGTGCGAAGATACTTGATTTTCCTCTCCATTTGATTTTCAACCAAAAATCTTCCACTCTTTAAATGCTTCAAAAGCATCACCTTTTGTCTTCAGAAAACGCACCCAAACCTTTCGTGAAAAATCATCAATGAATGTGAGAAAAGAGATAGTAGCATTTAGAGGTTTTCTTTATAAAAAAAAAACAATTTATATAACTTATAATATTTATTATATATAAGTTATCCATGTTACTCCCTCTATTTATATTAATTAATTTTTTGAGGCTTCTTTTATTGTATAAATAATTGAACTGCTCAAAGTTCTAGAGGGATGATTTTGTTTTTCATATTTGTCCTTCCATATATTTAAGTTTTATATTTTCTAGGAGATGAATTGCATTATTTACAAAGTTATATTTATGATTTCACAAAGAACAATAGTGGAAATTATGATACAAAGTATGTCCTTGAATGATTTTCTTAATAGGTGTGCATGAACTCACTGATTCAGTTAATATGAATAGAGGGAGTATTGTTTATTTGTCATCGTAATTATTACTTGTACTACTTTCTGTATTCTAATTTCTATAACATACTTTTCATTAGAATTATTTCCTAAAGGAATGACATATTTTCGTATTTGACAAATGTTTAATGACCCTATCAATATTATTTGACAAAACGCCCATACATGTGTATACTCTTCTATTTAAAAAAATATTTATTTTAAAGGGTAATTTGAAATATTGAAAAATCTTTTCATATTTCATAAATCTAATTCTAGCTGCATCACATTAGTTAGTTTAAAAAAGAATAATAATTATTTGTATCTGACAAATGTTTAATGACCCTATCAATATATCTCGCAAAAAGTCCACAAATGCGTGCTCTTCTATTTTAAAATGTATTTATTTTCAGGGTAGTTTTGAAACATTGAAAAATCTTTTCATCTTTCATAAATCTTGTGCTAAATACATCACATAGATTAATATAGAGTAATTAATTTGCACACGCATTAATTAGCTTATAACTTTTATTATTTAGAGAGAACTTTCTATGAATAAATAGAATTTCAATCAATGAATTCTAGCAATACCACTTCGTACACGACAAGTTGAATTATATTTGAGTTCAAATTGAATAAAATGAGTGCTTGATGTTGAAGATACAATTTTATTTTAGTTTGAAATTAGTTGGGTTTTAACATAAATTTGACTTGATACTTTTTTCTTTTAACTAAAAATTTAAGTTTGTGAGTGGATCAATTCTTCACTATATCAATAATGCACCCTATCATATGGCTAGACGAAAAATAATCATAAAATTCTTTGAGCAAAATATTGTAGTTTAAATAAATATCGGTGATATTATAATATTCCAACATTGTCACCCCGACATATTGACCTCCTCCTTCTCTTTAAAAGTTTTCTTATTATTGTTGAAAATATTTTAAATTGCTTTTGAAATGCACAAAAATGTAGAAAAACATGGTGATTTATTTTTTCATGGGATAAAGTCACATAAATTTAGAGAAATCATTCTCGAAAATAAAATAACATTGGAATCCTAAATTTGATAAAAATAGGAGACGATTGTCAAACATTAGAATGAATAATGTACTCTAGTTGACGAGAGTTACAATGATCGACTAAATTAAACGGTAAATGTGGGAAATACAATTATTGCTAATTCAAGTTTGTCTAAAACACAAGCTTGCATAAAACTCAAGTATTACTACCCATTAAGTGAGCGCTATCTTAGCTGAAATTTACATATGAACTCAGACGGTCTGCTTATATGGAGTTGTACAATCTTCCTTCTTGAGTTAGTTTTTAGGAATGAGTTAGACCCAGGTGTATTAAAGCCAGGTCCATCCCTATTTGGGCTCTCGGTTCACGCTCCAGTTAGGACTGGGCGTCAAAGAAGGGGTTAGAGTGGATAAAAGTCTCACATTGGCTGGGGATTGGACTGGCGATCCACTTATAAAGACTTGGGCAAAAGTCTCACAATAAGGCATAATTAGTAATCCTTTAATTGTATGATTACTCGTAACCCTTTGTAGGCTTACCATTTTATTATAGTTTGAATTAAATCTTCAAGCTTTTATTTTTAACATGGTTACGATACGACACTTCAATTTAAGCAGTCACTTTCGTTAGAATCTATTCTTGTTTGTTAAAGGGGCAGACCTACAGAGCAGAATGACAGACAAAATCACTTTCTTGTTTTCAGCAATAATATAATTGCCGTTATATGATATTTAGCTGCAATAATAAATATGAGTATTTATAACCAGTACTTTATATAAATGTTGCTAAAGGGGCTTTAACGTTTCTAGATGCACTGACATTAACTCAATTGATGCTAAATATTTTCGCAACATTAATAAATATTGTCACTAAAAGGAAAATTTATTGCCAGTAAATGTCTTTTTTGTTGCAGTGTCAGTGGTCGTCTAAGCCAAAACTTCATCCCTCTTCGCACCAACAAGAAGGGACCAAATATCTCTCATCTATGATATGCTATGCAGATGACATTATTGATCCTTAGCACTCAATTTCCTTGCTTGAACTGTAGAACTAACTGGAAGGAGTTAAGTCCTTAAGTTACAGATCCAATTCAATTATTAATATCAGGTGGAATAAACCATAACAGTCTCTCAGAACTGGTCACTGCGACCCCCTTTGTGAGGAAGCACCCCTTCTCACAAAGTTACTCGGCTATATTGTTGAGTTCCTTAGAGAAAGTGTTCTCGCGCCCCTAGGTATTCTATACCTACTCACCTGAGTCAGTTTCAGGTACCCTCTTGCTCAAAGTCGTACGAACTTCTTTTGAGAATATGGCATGGGTTAATTCAGTGCCTCAGTGCCTGAAGCAGTTTGTGGTGGAATTTTCACATACCATGATGGTGATATGAATATGATCTTCCATTTTTACTTTGGCATCTGCAATATGATAGAAACAACCTTCTTGATTATCACTAACATGATAACTGACAAGGCTAAAGTCAGTGTTTCCAAATCAGACATTGTCAGAGAGAAGCTAATTGGACAGCTGACTGCCTTGCTAATTTTGGTTCATAGTATACGAGATTAGGTTCTTCCAGATAAGATGGCTATTAGTATAGTAAGTGTCTGTGATATTAAAGTTTAGTTAACTGTGGCAACTGTCGCATAATTCCTCGGCAGATGCACAGGCCTGAAAATCCAAAATTTTACTTCTTGAAGGAAAAACTAGTTTGGTAACTAATGCAAGACATAATTAACTACACCACTTAATGCTTCAGGCACTAAGTTCTAGTGGTAATCGTCTTTCTCAATCTATCATCATCACCTTGAACATGATATCTATCAGGTAGGAAAATTCGAGAGGGTTGTTTTACTTGAAGATCTATTCCGCTATCCTAAATTGAACCTCCACGTTTAACGTGGTACAAATATGAAAATGACTCCTGCAATTGTATCACTAAAGTTAGAGAGCTTGATCATTACATTTCACAACCGAACTGGTTTACAAAAGTTATCATATGTCAGATTAACCTACCAGAGCAACATACAGCAAATCCCAAGAAGCTATCAGGTACATACCAATTTTAAGGCAAATTCACTGATACACTTTTATCCATTCCCACCATGCTTAATGGTAAATGCTCGTAGTGACAAGGAATCTGAAGCGGAGATGTCATGCAGCATTGACGAGACATTCTGACACAATAAACATGGAAATGAAAAATGCATTGAATTAAGATCCCTCATCATCACACTAGCATGTGAATCTCCGTCTCCAGTTCCATGCTTCCGAGTATTTCAGGAAAAATTTCTAAACTAGAGCACACCTGTAGAGTTTAAGGGAACTGATGCACAGAGATGGAAACCTCTTAAGCAGTTTACAATTAGTTAATATTAATTCACAGAGATTTTTGAGAAATCCCAGGGACTGATGAAGCTCTTCAAGATTGTTCGCAGCCTTACCTTGTATTTGTGCAAGAGGTTGTTTCCACGACATTAATGTGTGACCTCCTGACCAAATGGAAACAACTTCACTAGTTACACTAAAGTCCCCCCGCACACACACACACACACCCCATGGAGGTGGATTAAAAGAAATAATTTTCTTTACTTTAAAAGTATGAAACCAACTTCCATACTTTCATTAATAACTTTCATAATAACATGCTTTGAAAGATTAAAAGAACATTTCTTCACAAATTGATAACATGTAGAAAAAAATAGAGTTACCATCAAGTACTCCGTAGCTTGTATATAAACCTTATCGTATCTGATCCTTAGATTTGGAAGCTGCCACTTATCCAAATTATAGTTGCAGCAGATTCTGATTAATGGAGATATAGGCAGGGTATGTTAATTCTGTTTCCTTCTTTGCAAGCACATCCGCTACTTGATTGTCCTGATCTGTAACAGTGAAAAATCTCTACGGTTAGGAAAAGATAACCTCATAACAGCTTTCAAGTTCCATATAAATATCCAACGACTTTTTTCTCCTTAAATAAAGATGAATTTAAATTCATATATGATAAATCGGGAATGTGTTTAGGGGTGTCGAATGAGTGTGTAGACTCGAATTTGGTGGGGGCAAAATAAAACGTGTTGAATTAATAAAATGAGTTGGTTATTAATCCGCAAATGTTACTAATTGGGCTGAAACGAATTGAGTCAAAATGGGCTAAACAATTGTCAATGGGTAGTCCAACCCGCTCAACACTTACTCATGTTTCTCAAGCCAAGCGTTTAGATGGGCTGAATTAGACTAATCAAAATGAGTTAGAATAGTCCAATCAATCCGGCCCGTTACAAAATGGGCATATATAGTAGAAAGGCTTAGAACTGTAAGAGATGGAAATAAGTTTGGTGGAACAAGGCAGGGTGATTTAATCATAGTTTCTCTATTTCAGTTCAATGTAGCAGTAGCAATATCGCTAAATGAAGCTAGTTCAGCAGAGTTTGAAGAAAAAAATGTAAAGAAATGAAAGGATTTATCTAGAATGATTGTTCCTTAAAAAAAGATGTAGAAACATTCTACAAGGAATAGTTCTAGAATTAAGTAGTTGGAGGAACATGCTAGAGTAGAATAGTACATATCCTTCGCTAGTCCTTCATCGATCACGACCTATAAATAGAGGTGACCATTTGAGTTCTAGTTAAGAAAGTATGCAAAATCTATTGCCACTACATCTCTTTGTTGTAGTGCGAGTGGTCGTCTAAGCCAAAATTTCATTCCTTTTCAGACACACAAGAAGGGACCAAACATCTCTGATCTATGCTACGCAGATGACACTATTGATCCTTAACACACAATTTCCTTGCTTAAACTGAAGAAGTAACTGGAAGGAATTATGTGCTAAAGTTGCACAGCCAATTCAATTCTTAATATCAGGTGGAATAACCAAAACATTCGCTCAGGCCTGGTCACTGAGACCCCCTTTCTGAGGAAGCACCCCTTCTATCAAAGTTATACTGGGATATATTGCTGAGTTCCTTATAGAGAGTTGTCTCGCACCCTAGGTATTCTTTATCTATTCACCTGTGTCGGTTTCAGGTACAGGTACCCTCTTGCTCATAGTCGTTCGAGCTTTTCCTGAGAGTATGACATGGGTTACTTTTGCGCCTTAGCGCCTGGTGATGCAGCTTGAGGTGACATTCTCACAGACCATTATGGTAATATGAATATGGTCTTTAATTCTTACTTAAGCATCTGCACAAATATGGTAGAAAGTCTAGCTCGTTTGATAGGGATACTATAGTGCGTCCAGAACCATATTTTAATGTGGACACTCAAACATACGTCTTGATTATCACTAACATGATAACTGACAAGGCTAAAGTCATGTGGACGGTGACAGTTTCCAAATCAGATAGAAGCTATTGTACAGCTGACTGCCTAGCTAATTTTGGTTCATAGTATACGAGAATAGGTTCTTCCGGATAAGATGACTATCAGTATAGTAAGTATATGTGACATTCAAGTTTAGTTAACTGTGGCAACTGCTGCATAATTCCTCAGCAGATGCACTGCCCTGAAAAACATACCAAAATTTTACTTCATGAAGGAAAAACTAGTTTGGTAACTAATGCAGGACATAATTAAACCAAGCACACTCACACTTAATGCTTCAGGCACAAGGGTCTGAACAAGGATATCTGAAAGTTCTAGTCGTAATCATCTTTATCTATCTATCATCATCACATTGAACAAGATATCTATCGGGTAGCAAAATTTGAGAAGGTTGCTTTACTTGAAGATACGATTAGATCTCCCCCTATCTAAATTGAACCTCCACATTTAACATGGTACACATGAAAATGACCCCTGCAATTGTATCGCTTAAGTTAGAGAGCTTGATCACTACATTTCACTACCAAACTGTGCTACAAGGTTATTATATATCTGATTAACCTGCCAGAGTAACATACAGCAAATCTGAAGAATATAACACTTATTTTTATATTCTTATCGTCTTGCGACATATAAATTTAATTATCTCGTATAATTGTAATCAAATGAGTATTAAAAATATCCCGGGTCTCAACATATGTCCAAGATACCTAGCTAAAGATAGTTAGTGAGATAACTTAATACAGTGCAAAGTTCCTAATATATTATAGCTGCATGTATAAAGAAACAATTAACTGCAGATATAAAACGCCAAATAAATATCCCAACGACTTTTTTCTCCTTAAATAAACATGGGTTTAAATTCATCTATGATAAATAGGGCATGTGTTTAGGGGTGTCAAATGAGTGGGTTGAGTTGATTTTGGTGGGGCCAAAATAAAACGTGTTGAGTTAAAAAAAATGAATTGGTTATTAATCTGCCCAAATGTTACTAATTGGGCTGAAACAAATTGAGTCAAAATGGGCTAAACAATGGGTAGTCTAACCCAGCCAACTCTTACTCATGTTTCTCAGCCAAACTTTTTAGATGGGCTGAATTAAACGGATCAAAATGAGTTGATTTAATAAATGATGACGCTAATGATTATATTTAGAATATCAGGTCTGTTCTGAAATAGAATAGTTGAATCAGTCCGGCCCATTACAAAATGGATATATATAGTAGAAAGGCTTAGAACTGTAATAGATGGAAACAAGTTTGGTGGAACAAGGCTTCTCATGGCACAATCAAAGTGAACACTGATGGGAGTTCTCACAAAAATATGTGCAAAGATAGTATATGTGGAATTGTTAAAGATAGTCAAGGTGATTTAATGTAACAGTAGCAATATGGCTAAATGAAGCTATTCAGCAGAGTTTGGAGTGAAATGGTGTGGACTCAATGCACAACCAACATGGTGACAACGGACAATTCTTTCTACCTGAAGCTTTACCAGTTTGTGGACAAAATCTTAACTACAAGAAGAGGGCTGGAATCCAAATCACTCGCCACTACAGAGAAGGAAACCAAGTAGCAGATTTTCTTGTTGCCTTTTTCATTCTAATGTGCCAAAAAAACAAATACTAGTGTGCCTACTATATTCAAACATGGACGAACAACAACCGACAGATCATAGAGACAAAACGGTTGGTAGAAGAGAAATGGAGGAGGAGACAGGTTTGTCTGAAGTATGTCAACGCGGGCTATAAGTTAAATTTTTTTTGAAAAAAACTCAAAAAAATGTATAGCATTAAAAGCGCAGGAGAAACTGCCCACGTCATTAATTTTTTACGTATAAAGTAACAAACTAGAATACTCAACTACTGTATAATTACTCGTAACCAAATTATAACACCAACACTTAAACTATTGAATTACAATGGAAACTACTGAAATAACAAGTAACTAAAGAATAGAGATAAGAATGGAGGATGAGAAGCTTAGACTCTATAAAGTGTTAAGAATTCATCACCAACTTAGTTAATATCTATGACATGCCAGAGAAGTACCTAGAATTTTCAAAGTTTAAAGAAATGAAAGGATACATCTAGAATGATTGTTCCCGAGAGAAAAGTGTAGAAATATTCTAGAAGGGACAGTTCTAGAAATATGTAGTAGGAGGAACACGCTAGAGTAGAATTGTGCATATCCTTCACTAGGTCCTTCCATCGATCACAACTTATAAGTAAATGTGGTCATTTGAGTTGTAGACAAGAAAGAAAGAAGTAAGGAGTGAGTACACAAGACAAGAGTGGGTGCTCAACCTAGACCCCAAGTAAATATATTGTTCGGCTCTCTAATTCTTGAGCCTCTTTGTGGCTTAGCCCTAGGCCCAACGACTTGGCTAGCGTATGGGCTATCCGTGTTCACAACATATACTTCCATCCACACATGGATACTATTTCTATACTACTCCACTAGATTAAACTAGCAAAATCAGGAAGGTGTGATATTTTAACATGACAAAGAACAAAAACAATTATCAGAGAAAACCAAACAGAATAAAAATGGAAAAAACCAAACAAATGAGAAGTCTCAAATAAGTGTATCATTATAAATGACAATTGCAACAACACATATCTCACAGTCTTGAGATTTTCAAAAGTCACAAAGAAGGGAATGCATCATCCTTCGAAACCATAAATTGTCTAAGTTCCAAAATCTTCAAAACAAACAAACAAACAACATGAAATTAAACAATCATAAATCAGAGCAACCCAATGCTTCTTTGATTTTTAAAATTATGCTGCTCAAAAGGTAATGAACAGAAGCCACTACCTCCATTTGTTGCTTCTGGGAGGTTGGATTATTATGAGCACTTATCAATATTTGAAAAGTCACCGTTAAAATTGAACCATTTTCAGCATTTGCAGTACTGTCCCTATCCGAGGTGAAGCGACCATCAGGACTTATGATGATACCTGAGGGCAAAATGGGAACTTTTGTTGTATCACCTCCATTGACAATTGAAGTGACCGTTGGCAACTCTATGGGTGCATAGACTAAAAATGCTCCCATACTATCAATGCTTGTCTCTTGGAGGACTAACATTTCCTTTTGCGTACAAGACTGTATATACATTACAACAATTAAAATGTATTAGTGGAAGTACTAGAAGAGATAATGTGAAGAAGATTTTTAAATTATCAGTGATATAAATTAAATGTGACAAAAGATAGTCTTTGTGTTTGTGTGTGTGTTTTATTGTTAACTGACTAAAAGTGAAAAGTGAAACTGGACCATAGAAAATGTCTTTTGATTCAATAATCAAAGATTAAGGATGAAAAAATACAAGTTAGAAATTTTGGTACTTCTACATATGAAAAAAGAAGAATCCAATCATAAATAATATTATTTGATTCTTGAAAAATGTCATTATTACTGGATAATTTAAGCATAAAATAGCAAATTATAAATAATAAATATGAAATATACCTGAATGATTGTAATACTGTTTTCTGGAAGAGTTCCTGTTAGTACTCGAGCTAACTCAATCACATTATTTCCACCAGTCAAAATATCCCACTGGAAAAAATCAAACGATAAATAATATCATAATTTAATTGTTAAAATTAAGTTTGCGAGATGAGCATTGTTTAAAATAATATGTACATTAACGCCAATGCTAGCAAACATGTAGATAATATAACATGGGAACACAATATTAGCAAATCAATCAAATTCAAGACTTCAACTTAATGGTTTAAAAAATTCTTAACATTGAACTCATTCTATTTTTTATTTTAAAATTATAATATTTATTGAAATATTTGAGAGTTTCACATAAAAATCTATACATGGATTGAAAAAAGTCAATTTCCATATAAGTATTTTAAGAGATCCTTTGGTTAACAAGTCATATATGGATTAAAAGAGTAAATTTTATTTATCAAATATTTGGTTCACTGCATTAAAAATTGAATATCAAATGCAAAGATATATACAATCATACCTTCTTTTATATTATTACAATAATTCCCTATAACAATATTTCACCTATAATATATTATAACAATAACATATCATGCGTAATTCCGCAATGTGAGGTCTAGAGAGGGTAGAATGTACACAAACCTTACCTTTACCTCTTCGAGATAGGTAGGCTGCTTTCGAAATGTCTTTGGCCAATTGAATATAACATCAAAGTTTTATTTGGAACTGATATCAGTATCATGCAAATTATATTCTCAATAATAATATTTTGTTGTAACAACTAAACAAATTATCAGAACAATTGTCATTATTATAAAGAGGTTTGAATACATACCTGACTTCTTGTCTTGTCATCTTTGAAAAAATTGAAGACATCTTGGAATGAAAGAGGGAGCCACAAAGAAGTAGCAGCAGTGGCAATAAAGCCTTTTGGTTGGATAATTTCTTCATTTTTTCTTATTGAAATTCTATCTCCACGGTTGCACCGTGATGAAGTTGGAAAATCTAAGTTGTCTGTCATGCTTAGGATTTCAAAAAAGTTCTTCACCATCCTTTGAGATATTTGTATTGTATTTTTCAGCCCTTCTATATAATTAAACATTGAAAAAAAATAAAAAAATATATAAGTATTATAACAACATATATATCATGTGTAATTCCACAAGTGGAGTCTGATAAGGGTATCCCTTCCCTGAGAAGGTAGAAATGTTGTTTTTGATAGATCCTTATTCAAATAAAGTATATCAAAATTCATATATGTAAAACAAATAGTATGATATAATTGGAGCCAAGGAGACAACATGTAATACTAAATCGAAAGATGAAATATTTGGAAAGAAAAATTCACAATACTAATAAGGAAAAAAAGGTAGGGAGGTGTTTTTTGTTTTTTGAAAAATAATCTATTTAGGAATTCTATTTTAATTTTCAGTATTTGGTTGGAGAGTGAATACATATTCTAGAAAAAAAATGTCTATTGAAGATTGATAAAAAGTATTAACGGATGAGAAAGTATGATGAGATATTTACATGTTAAAGGTGAAAGTGATGCCCGAGTGTCGTTAAAGTGTCAATATAATGTTCAAAGTTGAGATGATTGTGAAGGAAAATGACTTTTCTTAAACAATGAGAAATACAACCATTTTTCTTGCTCCTGCGGTTGGAAAACATTTTCCCTAAAAGTTATTTTCACAGAAGTCAATAAAAATCAAAATAAGACTTTTTTTTTAAAAAAAAATTCAAATCATACCAAACACATCCCCTAAAGAAAAAAAGAAAACTTTGAAAATGACACGTTTCAATTAAAAATTGAGAAAATTGTAAAAAAAAAAAAAATGACTTCACCTAAAAATAACAGAATGGTCATGTTCCAGGCCATTTCAGAAAAGAAAAACATATCTCTACTCGAGTATGCAGTTTTTTTTTTAATATATATATATCTTGTACATATATAGTAGTCGGAAATATTTAAATTAATAAATTATTATTTTACTAGCATTCCCACTACAGTGGTCGACAGTTTAGGTACTTTATGGTCGGGTCTCTAATTATTTACTGGGACTACAGTAGTCGGAAATTTCCGACTGCTGTAGTCGGGAAATATTTTTCGACGCATGATTTGCCGACTACTCAAAAGTAATCGGTAATTCATCGGAAAACTCTATTTTCCGACTACATTCCGACCCATTCTGCAGTCGGAAAACAGCGAAATCCTAGTAGTGTGTGAAACATACCTTTAAAGATGGTTTTATTTTTATAAAAAGTTTTATATTTTAATGAAAACCGCCTTGAAGTGATGAAAGATTTGCAATATATCCTTATCTTACCTTAAAATTTTTTAATCTGAAAGACAGTAAGTAAATAAAAAAGAATATAAAACCGAACCTCTAGCTCCATTAAAATCATGCCTAGTAGGGCATATTGCACCCATGGCAAAATTATATCTCTCAGACAACCTTTGAAGTGTAACAATCCATCTTTTAGCTCCGTATGTTTGACGATCACACAACAAGTCTTTAAAGATACGATGTACTTGATTTTTTTCATATACTTGAACATGTTCCACCCAAGTTACCTGCAAGAGTAAAAATAATCCAGAAAACATAATCAAAGTAATTAGCTTGTCGGAAAAAATTTAGGAAGGTATGTTGAAAATTAGTATTTTTGTAGCAGTGCATATTATAAGGCAAGGACTGATTAGGACCATATGAGGAGACAAATATTAGTCCTCCTCACTCGTTAAGATTCAAACATCTGGGACATGAACACCATAGTATGGGTCGTGTGAGCGCTCCTGAACTATACGGACGACTTTTTGGCGGTAAGGTTGGGGTGCTTGAGGCAGATTCAAAGAGAAGTGGTTGATTACTCTACGTTTAATGATAAATAGTAAAGTTATGAACTCAAGCTAGCAAAAAACAAGACTGGGGTCGATAGGGAGGGATTTTGGCACTTTTGAAGTGGAGTTCCACATTGTTACATGAAGAATAGTGATAGGTCTGACGACTCCTAACATGTTAAAAATGGCTATTAAATCTAACTCAATCCTAAAATATAACTTATGAGTTTGTTGGAGATTTTCCAAGGCTATAAACGGATAAAAAGATCATTATCTAAACTAATATGGGGAGACTCAAAACAACCCATGATGCACGTCTCAACGCTGATCATTTGGAGAATGAATTAGCAACATAACATGAGGATCCAAAATTGGATTAACTGAGAATAAAGATAGTTTGATTCTTATATCATATTATAAGAACAATAGACATCATGAGATAGGTACCGGCAAATATTTACCTCTTATAGCATACTCTTCTAAAACTAAGTTACATATAAATAGTGATATAGATGTTACATGTTTGAGTTGTGGAAACAATCGCATGCACAAGTGCAAGACAAAAATCCATATAATAGACCTTAGTAATTTGGACCTCGTGTGTAGAGGGAGCTTAAGGCACATAGTTTTCCTTTTCTATAAATAGTGATATTATTAGAGAGATGAAATGATTCATACCTTACTTTGGCCATTACCCATATCTTGAATTGCACAACCAGAAGGAAACTTCCAAGAATAAGAATGTACACCACTTTGAATCTCATTGAATGGATCATAAGAAACATCCATCATAATCCATGTTGTTGGATCAAATTGTCTACAACAACGTATGAAGAAAAAATCTCTAGCTTCCACTAGAGGAGATAAAATATGCAACTTTTCATACATCTGTAATTCAAGAACCAAGAAAAAATTAGATCATTTTTATGAAATAATTATAATATTTATTTAATCTCTATGGATAAAGATCTAAAAGATGTATCAGTATCTTACCAATTGTATAGAGCCTCCCCAAGTACCAGAATCAAGAACTTCAACAGTCCTAGCTTTTGTGACTATAGTAGGAAACAACTCCATCCATTTGACCTGCATATACAATTAGTAATTTGAAGTATATGATTAATTATAAGACAATGACAATAACAACTATTTCTCAAAATAAGTACACATTTGTCCATGTCCGTCACTCCATCTAAACTCATCCTAATCAATATTGTGTGGGATAAAATTTAAATTAAAATCGTATCAGTCTATTGAAAAATAGCCAATTTATTGAATTCATGACAATGTGTTAGATTTCAAATTAAAAAATGAATATATATTTGATCTTTCACATGCTCGAGTTCGAAATTCATGATATTAACATGTTATGTTTCCATATCAAAAGTAGTAAGTTTTCAACGAATTTTCAAACACTAGCTACTTTTCAAAAATCAATCCAAAATTAAGTGACTAGCACACGCATAATCTTTAATAAGTATATATATATATATATATATATATATATATATATATATATATATATATATATATATACACACCAAGCCTTAAATCCTAGTACTGATACGTTCTAAAGCCATACATCATTCTAGGGCCAAAACATATAATAATACATGTGAGAGTTCAAGAAACTTACTGGATCAAGAAAATTATGGATCAACTCACTTGCAGCCATTGACACAACTTCACAATCCTTTGATGATTCAATTCGAGTAGCCGATGATTGGTAATAAGGTCGATTTGAATTTGGAAATGTTCTTTCATAACTCTCACGATGAATAGAACACCTCCCTTCACTTGATGAATCTACCCAAATTGGATCATTTCTTTTCCAAAGTTCAACCATTTCATTCATAGAAGCCACAACAATCTCAAACATTTTTGTTTTTTGCCTATCATGAAGTTCGTAATGTTCTTGTCGTGATGGAGACATTATTGAAATATTATTAGTATTTATTGAATGTGCTTGAACATTATTATTAGTATTATTTTCCTGACCAAAGGAAGGAGGAGATACAATAGTTGATTTTGATGGTGCCAAATTTGAAACCATCACAGAAGGCCTTTCAGGAACACTTGAGATGTGTTTTGATACTCTTTCACACTGCAAAAAAAAATGTTAAGTTAATTTACTTATAATAACATGTATTTATTTATAATAAACATGATTTGAGAACCTAAAAGGATAAGAGTACATAATCAAGTTTTTATAAATATATATGAATTAAATTCTTTTCATTCAACATGATCTCTCTTATCAAGGGAGGGTGCAACTCGCAACTCACAAGCATGGGGCAGAAATGGATTCAAGATCTAACTTTATGGGTTAAGACTTTTTAGGTATTTAACACTTTTTTGGTGGGGGGTGGGGGGTGGGGGGGAGGTGGAGGGATTTTCACCTAGTTTTCAGTATCCACATTAGGACATCCACAAATTCGGATTAACATCATGTAAGGGGTAGATGTTAAAAGCCTTTTTAGATTGTATCTAAAGCTTAATTCATTGTATTTATAAAATTATGGATCCAGATACAACATTTTTAAAAAAAGTAGTGATTTTTTCATGTATCTATGGTTTGTGTAAAAATTATGGGATTCAAATGAACTCGGTGCCTATTATCTGCATCCACCTCAATAGATATCTTAAAGGTGGAATATAGACATATATGTGTAAAAATTGACTAAAACGTCAAAAAAAATGTAGGGCACCCAAACGCTTTTTAAGCCAGCTCAATTCTCTTATCCATCGGTCAAATGCACTGGTCATAAATCTAACCCCCTTCATTTCAAAATTCAAAGTACAACGTTGAGATAGGTGATAAATGCCTTAAATCCCGGATTGATCAATCGAGTTCAAACCACGAATCTGCCTCGGCTTTTGTTATATATACGTAATTCTTTTTTAGTTAAATAAATAAATGAATAGCAAAAATAAATAAACTAAAAAAAATAGTATAAGTATAAGGATTACCTGTTCCCTCAACCTTTGATTTTCCATTTTCAATATACAGGTCCTTTCTTCTTTTCCAATGGGTGGTCCATCATACTTTGAGCACATTGTTTTCTTCATTGCCTCTTTCATTGCGTTATCCTCACAAAGAAATCTTTCATTTTGTTCTCTAAGAGTATTGTTAATGAATCTCTCATTTTGAGTCTGATGAAATATATATAACAAAAACGAATCACATAAAAATAAGATATTATGAGTTAATAAAGTGTAGAAAGAGAAAAAAATATTAGTAGTTTTTGGACAAATAGCAATTTTCACCTCTAAAATATAGGTATATTATGATTTTAATCCTTGTAATATTTGACGAATCATATTTAACTTTTAAGTAATCAAAATGTGTGTTTCTAGTACTTTTATGTATGGCGTATGTTGTATAAACTACTTTTAAAATTATAATACAATCAAACATTAAGCAACAATACAAATTTAACATAACACATAGATAATTAAGTAATTGTACAACTAATCATTAACTTAAATTTGTGAACGTTCACAAACAAAGGAATCAAAAGTGTACATTCCAATTAACTGTAGGTTTAGGTACTGAGAAAGACATTACTATTATCAAAATGAGAATTTTATAATAATTGAAGGACCAAATTAAGCCTTTTTTTTTAAAAAAAAAACGTGAACATTATTTTCTCCTTCCGCCTTTGCTTAAAATCTTAAATTCCCGCTCTGATTTTGAACAACATACACTTTCTTCCTCATACGAAATATATATTTTGAAGAATGTTTACATAGGTGAAAAAATTAGTCGATGAAAATTTTATATTTTTTTTTTGCTAGGCATATTTCATGCGGGTAAATTTGGGCAGAAATCAAGGTATAACATGACTAAAATTCGGTTGATATAAAATAAATATTTAGCTCAATATAATTCATAAATGAACTTGTTAAAACGTATATAGTCAACAATAACATACCTAGTGTAAATAAACAAAAGTGGGGCATGAGAGGATAAAGTGTACACTTATCCTACAACTACAACGGAGGTACAAAAGTCATTTCCGATAGACCCCCGTCTCAAGAAAAATGTAGACCAACACATTATAGAGAAAGAAATACAAAATAGAGAAAGTCATATCAATTTTGTAGATAACCTATCAAATCATCCTAAACAATAGCCATAATAAGACAAAACAATAATAGAAGCATAAAATTCCATAACTAATAGTATGACTATTAGTGTAGAATAATAAGTGAGACAACTCAACAATCTAACTAACCTCATACCCTAATATGTGTCCTTCATAAACTCCTATCAAAGGCCTCAACTTTATTACAACACCCAAAATTGCAATGCTCTATGAGTGCTCCAACTTCCCCAGTACAATGTCCTTGTCCCTCTCTTTGTTCAAGAGTTTGTGGAAGTAAGATTGCACCTCCATATGATGAGTGTCTACTCAATGAAGACATCTTCAACTCAACACTCATGGTTGTTTCTTTTTGTTAGCTAAGGCATCAGAAATGTTGTTCTATAGTGACTGCTCCTTTTTGTACTTCTAAATTGTGATTGGAATATACTAAGATTCCTACTTATTCCTATTCCTCACACCTCCCAAGTACTACAACTTATACCCATCCACATACTATGCCTTAGATCCTACCCATCTGGTCTCCTAGATAAAAGCTATCCTCTTCTTGAGAATCCTCAATAACTATAGAATTCCTCATCAAAGACCATACTCTTAGCCTGGACATGATAAATTTAGTTGCAAAAAAAAATTACATTGTATGGTAATTTCACAAATAACGTGAAAAAACTATAATAAAAAAATTGGTTAGAGTTGGAAAATTTGATTGTGGTCTATTTTAAGTCCAACACAACTAATTTATTAATTGGCTTATTTGTTTATACAAATTATTTTGACAAGCCTGGACTTAGTTCAATCCATCCATTTACTATGGCAAGATTTCCTTCACTAATCAAATAATATAGAAAACAAAAATCATTAGTTCTTAGTTGCAACACCAAATTTTCTTTGACTTTAAATTCTCAAAATCCTTGGCAAGTTATGGAACTTGCTTGAGAGTTTATGTACTTTGAATAATTTAATATGATTCTATTATTTGTTTTATTGAGCAACAACTCAATCAAATTGGAGGCCGGATGATAAAAATAACTTTAATGAAAAGAAGCTTCTTTAGTGAAATTCATATATTAGTGAGCAAAGAACATACTTCCAAATATATTTATCAATTCAACGAGGCAAAAACAAATGACTTAGGAAAATTATATTGAAATTGAAAAGTTAAATCGTAAATAATTGAATTGATTGTACAAGGAGGAAAAAATAAAATGAAAGTGGAAGTAAATAACCTAATTAATAAGACGAAGAAATTGTTGTATTTATTAACACATTCGAACAACTTAACCCAATTTAGATAAATAATTTAACAAGAGATTCACTGGCCTTGTCATACACCGATCTTACCTTTATAATCACTTTTACTAGATTTTTGAAAAAAATAATTCAAGAAATACTAATTTGTTGTTTTACGTAAATAATAACAACAACAATAACAACAACAACAACAACATACCTTCAATTAAGTATAATTGAATTTATAGGAAAAGAAATAAATAATTAGAATTACCTTTATTTGTGTCCTTTTGTTTTGAAACCAAATCCTGACCTGCTTTGGCTCAAGCTCTGCTTCCCTAGCCAATTGATTTAGTTGATTTTCATTTGGAAGCGGACAGTTCTCAAAGAATCTTCATTGAAAATTCAGGAAAAAAACTTTATTGATCATTTTTAAAAAATTAAACCTAAAAATGAAAAAGTAAAAAAAATGTGTCATAAGGGTCTCAAGTTTGAGCATTGGAACTAAAGCCTCCTTGTTAAGAAACGTTTTACCCTAAAATGGGACTAAATTCCCCAATTGAATTTTGATTAGTCGAGCCTAGATCAAGTACCAGATACTCCCCAAAGACTGAGGAGCAGTAAGTACTCTTAATACTTAACTAGAGGCCTCGTTCTGAGTCATGGGACAAGAGTTGTCACATTCCGTAGGGAGTAGTTTATCCCTCAAAGTGAGGCTTTCTAATGTGAATCTGAACTAACCTTCCTAAAGTGGGACTTCTGAATGCAAATCTATCTGTCGAACTATAGTGAATTTTTTATGCGATCTGGATTAGTTAGGCCCTTAAAAGAGTTTTTTAGATGCAGATCTATATCTATTGAGCCTCAAAAGGGGTATCGAACATCATCAGAAAGAGATTGTTTGTTTTTTTTGGTGCAAAAAATGACAAAGAAATTGAAATGAAATAAACTCATCTACTTGTACTAAAGTTATTAATGAATAATCAAGAACAAACCGATCATTGATAAAGTTGTATCTAAACAGTAGATTAATCATCCAAATAAACTATTTCAAAACCATTTTAGCAACTCAATAAAAAAAATTAAAAGTGAAATCAAAAGTACATATCTTCTATTAAATTTGAATGGCCATATAGAGAGAGCAAGAGAAAAAAGCAACACCACCAAAACAATAAAAATAAAATATAAATTAATACACAAAAAACACAAACAAAAAATAAATTATTCTATCGCTAATGATTTTTAAATTTATCACTCATACATTTTAAGAAAATAAAATCATCTCTTCAAACAAACAAAAAATATTTTTTTTTTGAATATATATGAAGGATAAAGTTCTTTGAAAAAAATTTATCTTACGCTTGAAGTCTTTGGATTTGTTCCATGTTGTGTTTGTTATGCCTTTTTGATCCTCTTTGGGAATTTGATGATTCTTCATTAGGCTCTTTCCCAGAATCAAGTGTTAATCTATTTGATTTATTGTGTAGACAATCAATTTCTATAAGAAATAGCTAAAATAGAACAAAGAGAAAAGAAATATATAAGAGAGAATTTTTTACATACCTTTTGATTCCTGAGTAAAGATAGAGAAAAACAAATATAAGTGGTATATTTATATAGTAGAAAATAAGTTGATTGTACATGTGAAGACACATAGAATCTGATATCACAAAAAAATAAGGGAAAATTTTAAAGAATATAAAGTGTGAAGACAAGATAAGAATTGTGTTGTGTTTTCTTTTTTTCTGAAAAAAGATTTGGTTTGAGATTAGTACATATGTTTTTGTTATTTATACATGGGAAAAGGACAAATATATAACCCCCGAACTATTGTAAATGGTATGCAGATATCCTATGTCATACTTTTGGACATTGGTGCTCCTTCCGTCCAAACACTAGAGTATATATACCCTTTATACTAACGGACATACACGTGTCATAATCTTATCCCCCGACCCGATATTTATAATTAAATATCAGATTGACTGATAAGATTGTGTCACATGTTCCTATTTAGTTTTCCGTTAGAGTGAAGGGTATATAAGCTATAGTTTTTGGACAGTAGGGGCACCAATGACCCAAAATATGACGCAGGGTATATGGATATCATTTATTTTGGGGTATATTTATATTTTTTCCCTTTATATATTGTCTATTTAAATTGCATCATAAGTCAGATTTCATAAAAGGACATATATTTATAACTTTCTTTCCATCAAAATCTCATAATTATTTTTTCTAATAGTAAAATCACAATTTTTTGAACTATATTTTAATATTTTAATCTAATAAGTATCAAACTCGATTAAAAGAGGATAAACTTGACTCGACCCCAAAATAATTAGGGTAAAAGGGCATAATACACCTATCAATTTTGCATTTTATAGTAAAAATAGCGGACATTACAAAAGGGGCTCACATATAATCCTATTATTACACAAATGACTCAAATAAACTATCTTCGTCTAATAGAAGTGAAAAACTTAATTTAAATTAATTTCATTTTTAAAATTTTTATCAAAAAAATAAAACCTATGTAGGTACATTTGATATTTTCGCAAAATTAAGTGGTATATTTGATCTTTCTCGCACATGAGTTCTTTTTTTTTTTGCCTTCTTCATTGGCATGACCCAAAATTGGACGTGATGACACTCATCTATTTTCACCAAAAAGAGTCAGCCTCAAACCCAACAACACGAATAAAAACAGAAAGTAGAACAAGAATAACATAAGAGCGAAAAACTTAGTCATTATAATATAAATCAAAACATGATTGTCACATGTACAAGCCAATAACATTAATACACAATTGAAAGATAAGTGCAAATATCAATGTATTTGTCTACGGAATAGAGCAAAACATAAAATAGAAACAAGAGGCCCATAGGGATAACAGGCAGCTACCTCTCAAAGTTCTTCAGAAGCCTTGGAAATAGAAGCAGAGCAATCACACGGACCGGAGCTCAGAACCTACAAGTGTAGAAGTAAGGGGTGAATATTAAAAAACACAATACTCAGCAAGTAACATATTAAACAAAGAAAAACTAGGCTAGAATACGAGTACTCATTTCATCCCAACTGAAGTGTCTAGACTACAAACTGCATTAAATCAGCTCAATCTAACAATTTCACAATACACAGTTCATAAGGCTTGGCAATCACAGGCCAACAGTCATAGTTCAATAACTAACATTTATCAAGTATACCCAAGTTTTATTAAACAAATTTTATATTATATGTTTTGATTAAAAAATTTCATTGTTTACCTTCTTACTTCATTAAGTTTGTGTATATCCAACCTTCTCGATCCTTTACTCATAGCAATACCACTACAACAAAAATAACTTTTAGTGATAATATATATATGCACATCAATAAAAAAATGCTAAACTTATTGAGACGACCTTGGGCGGAGTTAATCGAACTCGCCAAATGGATGTGAGTTGAAGAGCCAATGGTCTTTTTGACTTTTTAAATTAATCCCTCTAAATTCTTGCATTTGTTCTTTTTCCTTTCGTTCATCCACATTTCTTTCTTAGTTTCATACTTTATTTTAAATAATTCAGTCAAGTTTATCATAATTGCATCTCATTTCCATCATTCCCTGTCCCCCCTATGTATCATCATTATTGGTTCTTCGTCCACTCTTTGCTATTTTACATTACTCTATAAGTTTCTTGAATCCATGTTCTTAGAGTTCTAGTTATCGTTCATGATTGGTTTGTTGTAATTGCATGATTGCTTCAATTACTGTATTAAATGTTTCTCTTAGATTCGACTCAATCCACTCCCGGAAGCAAAATCCGCTAAACAAAAGAGGAGCGAGATTCTTTTGTAAGGCCATCCACTATCTTATTACTGCCACAGAGCCTGTTCTAGCTTCTATTCTAGCCCCTGTGGTACCTAGCCCCTAGGCTTCTAAATCATCTTAAAGTTGTAGGGATGCACACTATTCTTGAGGATACACGGTTGTTCATGGATGGTGTGATGGATAGATATCCTGAGATTTGGCGAAATCTTATAAGGTTTCATAATTTTGTGCAGTTCACAAAGCCCCATCACCGGTATATTCTCACTTAGGTGAGGGAATCTTATGATATGTATACACAATTGTTACCAAGAGGTAAGAATAAAAAGGTTTTGCTTGACCCTATTGAAGTTGTTGAAGTTCGAGGTAGGAAAGTGAAGTGTAGCGAAACTGACATTAATAATGCATTGGACTGCACTATGCGAATTTGTCACAAGTTGGCCAATAAGCTTGAAAAGACATTAGATGGGCTGAGGGGTTGGCTTGCCCCATTGTTGAGTGAGACTGCAACTCCTTAGATTAAGGAGGGAGTGATAATTGAAAAGAAGTACATACACATCACTATGCGATACTGGTTTGGGTTTATATGTAGCTGTTTGATGCCATCTCACAACGAGTCTATCCTCCGCCATCCAAAAGATGATCTGTTAGGGTCGATCATCGCTAAAGAGAGGCTAAATCTGGGTTCAATCGTTGCTCTGGAGAAAGCCATGAGGTCTAAGAAATACATACATACCACTGCACCAAAATACAGGTGCTTCTTTTGTGGACAAGAAGGGTATAGAGATCACCCCAACCTCAGCCTGTGATGTTCATTAGATTGAAGTGGAGTACCTTTAAGATAAGGCCGAGCGGAAGAAGACAACACTGGTGGATAACTCCGTGGTTGTTTGTGTAGAATCCTTGGAGGGTGAGTCTATACCTCCCACTTCTTTGTCTATGCCTCTGGTACTCCTATTGCTACTCTTTCTCACCCTCCATTGATTCAAGAGGTTGTGTTTTGGATGGGTAACCTTGCATATTCTACAGCTGAGCGAGCCTCTCGACTTAAGGCACAGGTTCCCACCATGATTGACTGAGCTATAGAGACTGCCTTGAACCACTTTGGAAGGAGATACGAGGGGCATAGGGAAATATTACGGGTGTATGAGAAACGTATTGATGGATTATCTGCCCGGATAAAAGAGTTGATAAATGATGTGGATGAATCAAAATCCATTGATATTTCATGTTAGTGGACTGATTCTGGTATCCCCGAGGGCACGCACATAGAGGTTCTTGTGATCGGTACTGCAGAGCCTCGAGTTACTGATGATTCAGAGACCTTCGAGGTTGAGCAGGAGGGGTTAGGTTCTGAGGAGGAGATGAGACTTTAGCCCAGACAGTCAATCCAAATGCGGAGTTGTAGTACCTTGAGAAGGCGATTGTGCAGATTACTACTGAGGCGTCCCTCTGTGACACCTCTATGATTGGCTCTAGTGGGTCCAAGCCCACTAAAGATCCCATTACACCTACCTTGGGGGTTGAGCAGGGCATTGATGCCCTAAATGAGGTTGCACCAGTTGCCAGACCTCTCTACTTCCCTAGATGACAGGGCAACCCTCTTTCTCTATGATTTTCTACTTAATTTTGTGGCTTATAGGACTGTGTCTATTTTTTGTGGAGTAGAGGGAGTTTTATTTGATTGGGTTGTAATTTTGATACATACTCTGATTTTTCGTACCGCTTGGATTATAATTATAACTTGATGGTAGTTAACTTTATTCGAAATAAATCCGTAACAGAAATAATATTTGCGGTAATAAAATCAATAAAAGCGGAACACAACAATACGGTTAATCAACGAGAATAAAAAGGAGAAATAATGACACCCAGATTTTACGTGGAAACCCTCCTAAATAAGGGAAAAAACCACGACCCGAGAGGAGCAACGAATATCACTATAGTAAGGATTTTTACACTTGTAGGTCTGAGTAAAACTCGAAAGACCACTACACACTCAAAAGAAATAACCCTCTTTTGATTTTTCCACCTCACTACAATATCGCTCGCACTCTCTATTTTTTCCTCACAGATTATTTTCCTCTGTGATGCCTCACTCTTCTTTTTTCTCCTTTGTATTTTTTTCTTGTGGTGTGTATAAAAAGTGAGCTAATGAGCTCCTTTTATAGAAGAAATTTGCAGCTGCAAATTTCACCACCATCCACAACTTGTCAAAGTTGTGCGACCGAAAGTTTTCAATTGTTGTGTTTTTCAACAACTGCTGCCACTACAATTTGCCAACCTTTGACAATTGCATGGAGCAATTGTTGAAGTCAACAATGGGATAATGGGGATGGACCCCACAAATCTCTCCCTCCAGTCCCATTCACCTGAACGAGGTAGCTCTAGGTTTCTAGCTTGAGTGCATGCCGACAAATTCTTTGCATAGCTCAAACTTGTCTTTTGATACCACCTTGGTCAGCATATCTGAAGGGTTTTCACTAGTAGGGATCTTCATGACCTGCATAGATCCGTCCTCTATCTTTTCACGAATCCAGTGATATCTCACGTCGATATGCTTCGTCCTTGCATGATACATGGTGTTCTTGCTCAAGTCTATTGTACTCTGACTATCACAATAGACGACATACTCCTTCTAATGCAATCCAAGTTCTTGAAGAAATCGTTTCAGCCATGCTATCTCTTTGCCAGCTTCCGTAGCTGCAATATATTCTGCCGCCGTTGTAGAGAGTGCGACACACTTCTGCAACTTTGACTGCCATGATATAGCTCCCCCTGAAAATGTAAACAAATATCCAGTAGTGGATTTTCTATTATCGAGGTCACCTGCCATATCAGCATCAGTATAGCCCTTCAAGATTGGATCAGATCCTTCAAAACACAAGCAATCTCTTGTGGTACCTCTTAGGTACCTGAGTATCCACTTAACTGCCTCCTAGTGTTCTTTTCCAGTATTTTCAAGGAATCTGCTAACAACACCAACTACATAAGCAATATCAGGTCTTGTACACACCATCGCATACATCAAACTCCACACAGCTGAAGAATAAGGAACTTTAGCCATTCTCTCTTTCTCCTCTTTTGTTGTAGGACACATCTGTTTGCTCAACTTCAGATGACTCGCAAGAGGCGTGCTAACAGGTTTAGCACTCTTCATGTTGAAGCGTTCTAGTACACGTTCAATGTACTTCTCTTGAGATAGCGACAACTTTCTTTTTGTTCGTTCTCGAGCAATCTTCATCCCTAGAATTTGTTGTGCTGGGCCCAAGTCTTTCATGTCAAATGACTTGGACAAATCTTTCATCAACTTTGCAATCAGCTCTTTGTCTTGTCCTACAATTAACATGTCATCCACATACAACAACAAAATAATAAAATTGTTGTCAGAAAACCTTTTGAAGTATACACATGGATCAGAATAGGTCTTTGTGTACGTTTGACTTTTCATGAAGGAGTCAAACTATTTGTACCATTGCCTTGGGGCCTGTTTCAACCCATAAAGACTCTTATTCAATTTGCACACCATGTGTTTCTTTCCAGATACTTCAAATCCCTCTGGTTGTTCCATATAAATTTCTTCTTCTAAATCTCCGTGAAGAAATGCAGTTTTCACGTCCAATTGCTCCACTTCAAGATCTAGACTAGCTGCTATGCTCAAAATAGTTTGAATAGAAGTCATTTTGACAACAGGTGAAAAAATTTCATCAAAATCAATACCTTTCTTTTGTTCGAAGCCTTTTACAACCAATCAAACTTTGTGTCTGACCAACTTGCCATTTCCATCTTTCTTGAGTTTAAAGACCCACTTGCACTTAAGCGGTCTTTTGCCTTTTGGAAGTTCAACTAGCTGGTATGTGCCATTTTTCTGTAGAGATCCCATCTCTTCGTGCATGGCTTTCATCCATTGGCTCTTTTCTGGATGAGACAACACCTCCTTAAGATTTTCTGGCTCCCCTTCATCATTGATGAGGACATACTCTGAGGTAGGGTATTTGGATGACTCTACCCTTTGTCTTTCTGATCTCCTCAGAGCTTGAGATTGTTCTTCTTCTTCTGGGTACTCCATTTGCTCGGTATTATCACCAAGTTGCTCCCCCTGCTCAACAATCTCATCAGGTTGCTCTTCATGCTCAGCAACTTCATCAATCATACTTTCTGCACTTATGGGATGGTTAGAAGAAGAAGGAATGGTAACAAGATTAGGGACTATACCATTCTTTTTCTTGGCCTTTTCAGATAGATCATCAGCAGTTCCAACTTCACTTTCTCGAAAGATTACATCTCTGCTTCTGATGACCTTCTTCTTTACAGGATCCCATAGTCTATACCCGAACTCATCATCTCCATATCCGATGAATATGCAGGGAACTGATTTATCATCTAGCTTGGTTCTCTGCTCCTTCGGTACATGTGCAAAAACTTTACAACCGAACACCTTTAGGTGCGAGTAAGACATCTCTTTGTTGGTCCAAACTCTCTCCGGAATGTCAAACTCCAACGGAACTGATGGACTATGATTGATAAGATAACACGCTGTCCGAACTGCTTCACCCCAGAATGTCTTGGGTAATTTAGCCATTCTGAGCTTGCTTCTCACCTTCTCAACAATGGTGCGATTCATTCTCTCAGCTATACCATTGTGTTGTGGGGTTCCAGGAACTGTCTTTTCATGTCTGATTCCATGGTTTGAACAGTACTCTTCAAATTCTCTTGAAGTGTACTCACCTCCATTGTCAGTTCGGAGACGTTTTAGCTTCCGACCTGTCTCTCTTTCTACCAGAGCATGAAACTTTTGAAATACTTGAAACACCTGATCTTTGGTTCTCAAGATATAAACCCACAATTTTCGAGAAGCATCATCAATAAAGGTAACAAAGTATTTATTACCTCCTATCGATTCTATCTCTATTGGACCACAAACATCAGAATATACCAAATCAAGTATATTCGACTTTCTTTCAGATGATGTCTGAAATGAAACTCTATGTTGTTTACCAAATAAGCAGTAGTTACAAGGTTTTATCGTTGTACCTTTGGCAAAAGAGATGAGTGATTTTTTGGAAAGAATTTGCAATCCTTTCTCGCTCATATGACCCATTCTTTTATGCCATAAATCTGTATAATTCTCTTCGTGAGCCGCATTTAATTCACCTTGGCATATTTCTGCATTTGTCCTGTACAACGTGCCACGAGCAACTCCTTTTGTAATCACCAATGCCCCTTTGGTGAGTCTCCATTTTTGATTTGCAAAGTAGTTCTCGTATCCATCTCGGTCCAAAGCAACTCCCGAGATCAAGTTCATCCGCAAATCAGGTACGTGGCACACATCTTTCAACACTAATGTGCATCTAACATTTGTTTTTAAGCAAATGTCTCCGATCCCCGCAATCTTTGAGTAACTTGTGTTACCCATTTTCACATTGCCAAAATCACCGGCTACATATCTGCAAAAAAAATCTCTTACCGGTGTGGCATGGTAAGATGCTGCTGTGTCGATCACCCATTCCGACTCTACACCTGCCAAGTACATGCATTCTTCTTCCTCATTTATGAGGAGAACAACACTGTCATTATTTTGCACCATGGCAGTTGTGTTGTCATCATTCTTCTGGCCGCTGCTTTCCCCTTTGCCCCTTTTTAGATTTGGACAATCTCTTTTGAAGTGTCCTGGTTGATCGCAATTGTAGCAATTTCTGGCCTTCGATTTTGATCGGACCTTGGACTTTCCACGAGCTCCGAATCTACCATAGTTACTTGAGCTCCTTTGGTAACTTCTGCCTCTACTTTCCGTGATGAGAGCCTGTCCGTGATTTTCAGGCCTTTTTCTCATCTTCTCATTAAGAAGAAGGGCTGATGTGACATCCTTCAACTCAATGGAGTCCTTACCATGTAAAATGGTTGTTGCTAAAGTATCGTAGGAAGATGGCAATGAGTTTAGGAGCACTATGGCTTTATATTCATCCTGGATCTTTACTCCGAGGTTTGCTAGCTGCGTGATTAGTCCATTAAGTACATTTAAATAAGAGAGAAAATTTGTACCTTCACCCATATATAGCGCGTATAACTGTTTCTTTAGGTACAATTTAATTGTCAGCGTTTTGGACATGTATAGATTTTCTAACTTTGTCCAAATGCCACATGCACTCTCTTCATCGATGATGTTATTAACTACATCATCTGTTAAGTGCAATCTGATAGCACTTGCAGCCTTTATTATCCAGTTCTTCCCAATCCCCAAGTTTCATGGATTCGGGCTTTTTGGATTTGCCGCCTAGTGCCTTGTGCAAACCCTGTTGGATGAGCAAGTCTCTCATCCTTCTCTGCCACATTGAGAAACCGCTATCACCGTTGAATTTTTCTACCTCGTACTTTTCTACAGACATTTGTTTTTTCACTGAGTATAGTACAATAAGCTGCAAAAAATATTTCTGTAAATGAGCATAACCTGTGCTCTGATACCAATTGTTGGAATAAATCCGTAACAGAAATAATATTTGCGGTAATAAAATCAATAAAAGCGGAACACAACAATACGGTTAATCAACGAGAATAAAAAGGAGAAATAATGACACCAAGATTTTACGTGAAAACACTCCTAAATAAGGGGAAAAACCACGACCCGAGAGGAGCAACGAATATCACTATAGTAAGGATTTTTACACTTGTAGGTCTGAGTAAAACTCGAAAGACCACTACACACTCAAAAGAAATAACCCTCTTTTGATTTTTCCACCTCACTACAATATCGCTCGCACTCTCTATTTTTTCCTCACAGATTATTCTCCTCTGTGATGCCTCACTCTTCTTTTCTCTCCTTTGTATTTTTTTCTTGTGGTGTGTATAAAAAGTGAGCTAATGAGCTCCTTTTATAGAAGAAATTTGCAACTGCAAATTTCACCACCATCCACAACTTGTCAAAGTTGTGCCACCAAAAGTTTTCAATTGTTGTGTTTTTCAACAATTGCTGCCACTACAATTTGCCAACCTTTGACAATTGCATGCAGCAATTGTTGAAGTCAACAATGGGATAATGGGGATGGACCCCACAAACTTCTTATTTGATTTGATAGTATAATTGCTTTTGTTTTGGTTTAGTTGTTTGATTCTCATGCTTGTCTAAATTTTGAATATCGATTGTGCACAACTGTGTCGTCTCAAAAAGTGCTCTTGTGGCGATATTTGTTGGTGGATAACTTGAGTTGTGTAATCCTTGCATGAATTTTGGGCATCTTGTGTTGACTAGTTATATATCTATTCATGTAATTTTGTAATGATCCTTGCATGCCAGCTAGGGTTGTAGTGTCATGATCCAAGTTAGGAACGTGACTTTCGTTAAGGGGGAGAATCCCAAATCAAGCCTTACCAGAAATCTACAGATTAACGAGCAGAGTTTCCTTTTTATTTAGGCCTATCCTGAATTTTCTTGTCTCAAAAATTCACAACACAACTAATAGCAACTATAAACCACAACATAATATCCATCAATGATCTAATTGTCACGCAATTAAACCAATTCATCTCTAAATTACGGAAAAAGTTCCAAACTAGTCACTTGACTACAATTCGAAGGACTAATCTTGACTCAAATCAAAGGAATGACAAATGGAGTGACTCTAAGAATTTTTAAAAGAAACTAAATAAACATATAGCAAATCAATAGTTCTCTTGCCATACGAAGCAATGTGGGGCTCAATAGATGCTACCAATTCACACGCTAGTTAATGAAATCCTCTTCAATACCACCTGAGTTCTTTGTAAAATCAGTTAGCGAGGAGTGAAATGCTAGCTCAGTGAGTAATAATACTTAACCACAACCATTTTTAATGAGGGACAAGCCATAAAACATGCTCCTATGATAGTCAAAATGATAAAATCACTTCCTTTTCAGAAACCTTAACAATATTCAATCTTATATGTCGTATATAAGTCAAATCAATGTAAATACTTAATAGTAAACTCAGAAAAAACATTTTCATATCAAATCTTATTGCTGAGAGGTTTCTGAGGATGAATTATGTAATCAGTGTGACCTTCTCTTTAAGAAATACCAATAATAGTGAACTCATCATAAAAGATTTAAATATTCATATAAGGAGATCCCTACTAGAGGGATATCAGTAACAATACACGTGTTCTACCTTTCCACAGAAAAGGCTTTATCAGTAATGAGTAACTACAAGCTATACTAGGTCTCACGAACCGACCGTTAGCTACGGGATTCATCAAGGTCTACTCCATTTATATTTTTCTTGTAATCAGTAGAAGCATTTCAAAATCGAACAGAGCATTTGAATCTTATCAAATCATATTATTTCAAAGTTTAACAATCACCTGTCAAAATACTATTTCTCAAATAAGTCTAAAACTTTTTCAATAACAATAATCTTATCTTGTAAGAATGAGATCATCTCAAATAATCTTTTCAGTATCATATCAGTAAAAGACTTGTCCCATATGTTTGGAGAATAAACAAAGAAGAAACAACGTATAAGAAGATAGAAGAAGAGTTACAGAACTTTCACGTTATATTCTGATATTTGTAAAGAAAATACATATGACACTTTAAATAGGAATTAAGACTCAACCACTTGAGAGAAACATGACCCACTAACTTTATCACAATTTTATCCACTAAGCTAAATATTAGCAAAAAACAGGAGATATACTTTGACTCAACTAGGACAGCTAACAAACGTGTTACTCTGCCAACTAAATAGGAACCTCTAATTTAGTTTGAATCAAGGAGAAAGTGACAATTGAGAACAAAAAATGGCTTCAAATAGAGCATCTACCACATCTCAACAACTAATTCCCATCTTTGATGGGAATAAATATGAATTTTGGAGCATAAAGATGAAGACTTTGTTCAAGTCTCAAGAATAGTGGGATTTGGTGAGAAGGACTATGCTGCAGAAGATGAAGCACAAAGATTGCGCGAGAACAAAAAGAAGAACTTCAAGGCTCTATTTTACATCCAGCAAGTGATGCATGACTCAATTTTTTTTAGAATTGTTGTTACAGAAACCTCAAAATAGGCATGGGATATTCTAGAAAAAAAAGAATTCCACGGCTCGACAAAAGTAATGAATATTAAACTCCAATCACTCAGACTTGATTTTGAAAATTCATCCATGAAAAGTAGTGAATTTTTTAGGGTGAGTGCAATTGTTAATCATATGCATACGGTGAAAAAATTACTGATGAAACTATAGTTTCTAAAGTTTTGAATAGTCTTAATAAAAGATCATGTTGTAGGTTCTATTGAGGAGCCCCGTGATTTATCTAGTTATGGTTTTGATGAATTGATGAGTTCATTGCAAGCTTATGAGGATAGACTGAATGCTTCTCAAGAAAAGGGTGAAGAGAAGTCATTTCAGATCAAGGAGGAGTCTTCTTTCAAAGGCGAAACAGAAGTTTCAAATGGCAGAGGATATGGAGGCAGAGGTAGTTTTCGTGGACAAGGTCATGGCAGAGGACGAGCTCAGTTTGGTGGTAAGCACTGGCAATTCAAGAGCAATATCTAGTGCTGCTATTGCATAAAAATGGGGCACAAGGAAGGTGATTGTTGGACTAAACAGAAGGATGAACAACAACATGCCAATTTCACTGAGCAACAACAAGATGAGGGTAATCTGTTCATGGCTCTTTGCTCAATAGATTTTGATTCAGATGACGTATGGATCATTGATAGTGGTTGTTCCAACCACATGTCGGGCAGAAGGTCACTGTTAAAAGAACTTGATGAATCAAAGAAGTTAGAAGTTCGTCTTGGAAATAACAAGGCAATGACAGTCGACGGGAAAGGAACAATCGCTCTAAAAACTTCTCATGGTAATGTCAAACTTCTCCATAATGTGCAATATGTTCCTTGTTTGGCCCATAACTTGTTGAGTGTTGGGCAACTAATGAATTATGGATATTCTATTTTGTTTGATGACAATTCCTGTAGCATTCAAGATAAAAATTCAGGACACAAAATTGTTGACATTGAAATGACTCAAAATAGAATGTTTCCTCTTGAAGTTTCTGATATTAAAAGTTTGCGTTAATTACCAAAGGCAATACAGAAGCTATTTATGGCATTTTCGGAATGGTCACTTGAATGTAAGGGTTATAATTATTAGGTCGTAGAAATGTGGTTCTTAGTTTGCCTAAAATTGATGCTCTTGAATTTTGTGAAGGATGTGTGTATGGGAAACAAAATAGAAATTCATTTCCTGTAGGTAAGTCTTTCTGTTTGTCTTGAATTGGTGCATGCTGATCTATGTGGTCCTATGAGTGTTGAGTCCTTAGGTGAAAGTCAATATTTTTAGCTTTTTTTCGAATGTTATAGTCGAATGAGTTGGGTATATTTCTTAAATTCAAATCAGAAACATTCGAGAATTTCAAGAAATGTAAGGCTTTTGTTGAGAGACAAACTGGTTGTAGAATTAAGACTCTTCGAACAGATAGAGGTGGTGAATTTATATCAAATGAATTCAACACTTATTGCGAGGAAAATGGTATTCATAGAAGCTCACAACACCATATACTCCGGAGCAGAATTGTGTTGCCGAACGCAAGAATTGAGCGGTCGTTGAAATGGGTAGAATCATGATGCAAGCTAGAGGTGTACCAAAATATTTATGGTCTGAAGCTGTTGCTACTGTTGTCTACATGCTGAACATTTCACCCACCAAGGCTGTTCTTAATCAAATACCATATGAAGCATGGAGAGGTAACAACCCCAAGGTAAGCCACTTACGTGTCTTTGGATGTATAACTATTCTTTGGTGAATTCCCAAGCTAGATATAAGCTTGATGAAAAAACAATGAAATGTATCTTTGTTGGATATATCACACAATCCAAATCTTATAAGTTATATAATCCACTAAGTGGAAAATTGTGATCAGTAGAAATGCTATGTTTAATGAAGATGCTAGCTGGAACTTTGATTCTGAGAATGTTACTTCAAATATTAAATTGCCGCCAACTGATGAAGCTTTTCAACAAGAACCTGCAGCAGTTTCTGTTCCAGGGAATACATCCAGCTCTTCTCCAATAAGTAGCAGCCGTGATACTGTTGGAATTCTGACCCCCAAATTTGCCTTAGGAACAGGTTTGTTCTATATGTTCCTTTGCAGAATTACAGCAGTTACGTTTTGTGAAGCAAATAAAATAATGACACAATATTTTATCACGGAAAACCCCACTCACAAGGGTAAAAACCACGACCTACACCTCTGTAGGATTTAACTTCACTTTATTAAACTTCAAGTCTCAACAAAAGATTACAAAGCTATGTAACTTAAGGAATTATAAACTCTAATTCCCTGAGGAATTATAAACTCTAATTCCTAGCTAAGAAATTATAAACTCTAATTTCTAGCTACCCAAAGACACAAAAAACCCCGGTTTTATATCTTCTAATGTTCTTCAAGTTCTACAACTTGTCGAACAACTCCTACTCACAAAACTCAGATTGTAAACAAGACTCTTGAATACAATCTTACAATTTTTCCTCACAAATTGCAACACTCCCAATAAATCTCAAAACTCTCTCAAACCTCTTGATCGTGTTTTGATCTTCTCTCTATGTAAGTGCGCAATTTTTTTTGATGCAAATAGCTCCCTATTTATAGATCAGAACTTCAACAACTCCTTGTATAATTCAACTTGTATTTGCCTTCTACAAATCCTTGTTGACTTCTACTTGGACTTCTTTTCTATAGAATTTCCTTAAATAAATAAGAAAACACAATATCCTTAAATAGATTTCCTTAAATAGGAATTAGTTTTCCTTCTTTCACTTGGCTTTGAACTCCTTTATAAAATTGAAATCCTTGCTGCGCTTTAACTTGAATGAACACTTCATCACTGCCGCATCAAGACTTTGCTGCATCGAGCAACACGTAATCTTTCTTTTCGTCGAGCTCCCTGTTGCACTTGACTTGGATACATGTAAACATGTCCAGCAATTTTTCCTTAATTAGGAAAACTGCCAGGAAAAAACTTACGCTTCTTTCCTTTGGACTCAAGGAAAACTTACGTACAATTTTCTTAAACAAGTAGGAAGTAGTTTTCCTTCTTTGTTTAGGATAGGAAAACTTATGCACAATTTCCTTAAATAAATAAGAAAACCTTCCACAAAATTTCCTTAATTAAATAAGAAAACATTATTGATTGCGAATTCCTTTTTCAACTTGGTTGCAAACTCTTTTATGAAAGGAAACTTTCTGTACTTGTTGGTTATCGAAAAAATAATAATTCCACAGCTTTATAACTTCTAATTCACGTGGTTGACGTTCTTCTTATCCAAGTCGGATTCGTTTTGTAAGGAACACGTCTGTACAACCTGTTTCTTTCATCTGTTTATATATTTGTCAATTATCAAAATCTTTCTCATTCTAACAAATTCCCCCTTTTTGATGATGACAATTATACATTTCGAACTCAGCAAATAAGACACACATCTTCCTTCTTTTGCCATGTTACTACTACAACTCCTTAACTTTGTCATACTTCAAAACAACAATACTTTAACAGATACTCATCAATCAAGGCTCCAGCAAGTGATCACAACTTAACCCACCAAGGAAGTGGCAGTAGTTCTTCTTCAAGTGATTCTTCCAGTGAGACTCCACCAACGAAATTCAGATCGTTAAGGAAGATTTATGGAAATTGTTATTTTTCTTTGTATGTTACTGAACCCAGTTGCTTCAAGGAAGCTGTAGAAAGTCAAGCATGGAAAAATGCAATGTTAAAAGAGATGCAAGCAATTGAGCAGAATCAAACATAGGAATTGATGAATCTTCCGGAAGGAAAGGAACCCATTGAACTCAAATGGGTGTTCAAAATCAAGCGCCATCCAGATGGGAGCATACAACGTTACAAAGCAAGGCTTGTAGCTAAAGGATATGCACAACAACACGGTATTGATTATGATGAGACGTTTTCACATGTTGCTCGCTTTGAAACGGTGAGAATACTCTTATCTTTATTTACTAAACTGAGATGGCCTGTTTATAACTTCGATATTAAATCTGCATTCTTAAATGGGGATTTGAAGAGGAAGTTTATGTTTCCCAACCTGAGGGTTTTGGTGTTAGTGGCAATGAGAGCAAAGTATACAAGCTCAAGAAGGCTCTTTATGGGCTAAAACAAGCACCACGAGCATGGTACAACAAAATTGACTCCTACTTCCTGAGAGATAGATTTGAAAGGAGCGAAAATGACCCTACGTTGTATGTAAATAAACAAGGTACAAGTGATTTTTTGGTAGTTTGTCTCTATGTGGATGACATGATCTATATGGGGTCATGTGAAACTTTAGTTGCTGAATTTAAATCTTTCATGATGAAGGAGTTTGAAATGTCAGATTTAGGTGTTTTGCAATACTTTCTTGGTCTTCAAGTGAAACAGGTAGAAGATGGTATTTTTTGTTTCACAAACGAAGTATGCAAAAGACCTCTTGTTCAAGTTTGGTATGCATAATTGTAAAGTGGCTGCCACGCCCATGAATGCAAATGAAAAATTTCAGCTTGAAGATGGCACAGATCTCGCTGATCCTCGTTACTACAGAAGCTTGATTGAAGGTTTGAACTACCTAACACATACTCGTCCTGATATTATGTTTTCTGTTAGTATGTTTTCTAGGTATATACATGGTCCTACCAAGCAACATCTTGGTGCTGTCAGAAGAGTTTTGCGTTATGTTGCTGGGACAATTGACTTCGGGACTTAGTACTCCAAAGATGCAGATTTCAGCTTGAGTGATAGTGATTGGGTAGGAAGTATAGATAATAGAAAGAGTTCTTCTGGAAATGTGTTCAATTTAGGATCTGGGAGCTCAAAGAAGCAGGATGTGGTTGCATTATCATCATCGGAAGAAGAATATGTTGATGTAACTTCAGCAGCTTGTCAAGCCTTATGTTTACGAAGAATGTTAGTTGATGTTTCTATCGGCAAGAGGGTGCGATAAAAATATTCTGCGATAACAAGGCAACAATTGCAATAACAAAGAACCCGACTTTTCACAACAGAACAAAGCACATAGACATCCATTATCATTTCATTCGTGAACACACAACAAGAGGTGATATAGAGTTGAAGTTTTGCGGTGCAAGGGATCAAATTGCAGATGTTCTCACCAAGGCACTCCCACAAGCCAAGCATGATCAGTTCCGCCAGAAACTTGGAGTTTGTAAGTTTGAATCAAGGGGGAGTGTTAAATATTGATTCAAAACCACATGCAAGTACAAAACATTCGGTAACACATTTACTTTATAAACCATGTGAAAATCATGCAAGTTACAAAATATCAATGGTAAGTTTACTACTCACAATATTCATGTTGAAATACCAAACTTACCACTTCAAGTAATTTGTACAACCTTCATTCGATCAACCTATATTCATATCATATAAATCTCGTGTTAAATCTCCTATATAGAGCTATTTCATGAACTAATTTACAACACCCAATCCCTAAGGTTATGGTTCACCCTCATTCGTCAACTCATATTTATTCACTAGTCTGTCAGTCGTTCAATTTCCACAAACAAAGAGGCATAATATTATATTTCTATTTGAAACTTTCTCTAACTAATTCACTATTAAGCAATCACAATGTAACTCACTAGTGAGACTAAGAGTATCTAGGTTAGTAGAATAAAAATCTTCGTTTGTTCATGGGTATTCTCAAATTGAAATCAGTTGAAATTCATATTTTATCAATGTTACATTACCCACCCCGTGATAATACATATATAGGCATGTGAATGAACTGAAATAAATACCTTGAAATCCATATTTATAACTTCAGTTCTTTTTCTTTTCTGTGATGACTATCTTCGTGCTCCTTCATAGACAGAGAAGCAAGGAATACGTTTTATTTTTCTTTTTTCGTTCATTCACTGGAGAACAAGAATAGCTCAACATTTTTTTATTTTATTATTTTACTTACTGGAAGAGGAATGCTGCACAGGTTTAGCAGTCATGAAACCCCATTTTAAAAAAATATATTTGCACGTGAGATGGGGCTAAAACCCATTCGCTTTCCTTATTTGTTTTTAACTAAAGCTAATGACTAAATTGCCCTAACCTAATAATAGGGTTATATTATGGAAAATTGTATATAATGGCAAATTAATAAATCAAATTAAATGTTATAACCACAATTTGATTTAATTGTGTCATGTAGCAAACTGTTTGTCAGTCACCTCTCTCCCTCAAACTCTCGCTCGCCACTCTCCCTCGCTTGCTCCATCTCATGTAGCAAACTGTTTGGCAGTCCTCTCTCTCTCAAACTCTCGCTTACCACTCTCCCTTTCTCGCTCCATCTCTAGCTCGCTTCATCTCACATTTATTCAAACACAAATGTATAAAATGTGTTTGTGTTGGTATAAAGCAAAAAAAAATGTATATATACATATATTTTCGTTCCCCTCTCCCAGATCTCGCTCGCCACCCTCGCCTCTATCAGTTATACAAACAGAAACGAAATGTATAAATTGTGTTGATATATACCGTGTCAGTGGAATATGATAAACAAGTGTGGCAAAAGCCATCTCAATTGAATATTTCAACACTTCGGAATCATTGCTTCCTTTCAGATGTTAGATTAGAAGTGAAAGCATTTGGTCTGATCAAGATACACGAGTTTTGATAGTTTAATAGTTATTAAAGCCCAAGACGAACATTTGATATGCCGGCTCAGAGAAAATGAGAAATGCAAGGCAAAACTTTTAAATCACGATGAAGCTCAACTACTTTTTTCTTGTCATACTTTTAATAGTCTTTCTCCACCACAAGAATATGTTGAGCTTGCACAAAACATAATCAAATATTCAGGTGGGCTATCATGATCTATTATGACATTGGGGTCACATTTGCAAGGGAGATCCGTATAAGAATGGAGATACGAATTCAACATCTAAGAGAAATTCCTCATTATGATATTCAAAAGATTCTCAAGATAAGCTTTGATGGACTTGATTGTGATGCTCAGAGTATTTTCCTTGATATCGTGTGTGCCTTCATGGATTCTTTGAGGATGAAGTTACCAAAAGGATGAAGTTACCAAAACATTAAATCTGTGTGGTTTTTATTCTGAAAGTGCAATTACAATCTTAGTCCAAAGGAACTTGCTCCAAAGGGATTGCCGTTATTTGGTGATGTATGATCTGGTGCGGGATATGGGAAGAGAAATAGTTCACATGGAATCAACTCGTGAGTTTGGAAAACGGAGTAGACTATTGAAACCTCAAGAAGTCCGTGTTGTTACACAAGGAAATAAAGTCGGTAAATTCTTTTATCTTTATCTTGGTTATACTCTGTTTTAATTTTAAGTCAGTACTGGTGCTAGAAGGACGAACATTAAAGGGTGTGAACTTGAGCACCCAAGCATTTCAGAAGATGATAAAATCTTAGGGTGCTTGCAATTGACAGCAAGTTTCATATCGGTGAAGATTTTGAGCTATTGTCCAAGGAGCTCAGATGGTTGTGAAACTTGTATTTCTGAATATAAATGGGAGTAATATCGAAGAATTTGGTTTGAATTTGCAGGTTTGTTTCTCGATTATGCAATTTCATGTGTTTTGTTTTATTACAACTAAGTGAAAGAAAATCTTACTAGAAGTTATTTTGTTTACTTATAGTATTCTAGAAGTTTGAAGAAGTTGGATCTCTATGTAAACAATTCTATAATCTAGAAGAAAGAACTATGTATTAAAGCAATTAAGAGAAATATTGATCTTCATATTGGGAGTTTTTGAGAAGATACAAATACATTGTGAACGAATGAATATCTCACTGATTATCAAACATTATATAGATGCCTAAAACTGACTTTGCATTCTAACTAACTCATATGTCACCCATGTGGCTCTTCTAACAACCTTCTAGTAGTAGCTTCCTAACAGTGTTAATCACCTTTAACAGACACTTAACAGTGTGACATGCTAAACGTGGCAACTAACTCTTCCAGTACTCCCCCTCAAGCTGGTGGTTGGAATACATCCAACACACCTAGCTTGCCAAGAAGAATCTCATGTTGTCCTGTTCCAAGTCCCTTAGCGAACATATCTTCCAGTTGGATAGAAGTGCAAACGTATTGAGGTCTATAAAACCTGACTTCACTTTGTCTCTGATAAAATGACAATCGATCTCAATATGTTTGGTTCGCTCGTGAAAAATGGGATTTCCTAAATTGTTCCCTTACTATCACAGAAAACCTTGATATGAACTGTAATATGCACATTCAACTCTTTCAGTAAACTTGTAACCCAAATCAATTGTGAAACCACAGCAGCCATGCTTCTGTACTCTGCTTCTGCAGAGCTCCCCATCACTATGTGTTGCTTCTTGGATTTTCATGAAAGTAGAGAATCTCCAAGTTTCACCACATATCCAGTTACCGACCTTCATATTTGGATACTCAATATGAATTATAGTCGCCAACTAAATCTGTAACAGCTCCTCTTTTAAGCAAAATGCCAAGTCCATGAGATTTCTTAATATATCTTACAATTCTTAAAGTTGCATTCCAATGTGATTCCTAGGGATGTTGCATAAACTGACTACTTTAACTCCAAAACAAATGTTTGTCCTTGTGATGGTCAGATAGTTCAGTTTCCGAATTAATTGTTGATATGCTGTAACATCTTCCAACTCTGGATCAATTGTGACTCCCAAATGTTGATCAAATTCTACACTTGTGAACTTACGATTGAATTCTATTAGAACATCTGGTCTTAGGACGTCAGTTAGTAGTTTAGTCGTATTAGGATTGTCTTAATAGTTCAACAGTTATTATTTATTTAGATTACTTTAGTTCAGTTCGTTTAGGAGTCGTATATTTTCCCTGTAACTCTATTTAATACCTTGATGCCTTCATTAATAAACATACTCTTCCGGCATAAATTCAGTCTTTATATGTATCAGGGCTCTTCACGCTCTAAAGAGTACGATCCAATTTTTTTCTCCTCATGCAGATCAGCAACAATGACCAATCACAATGGTAACAATAATGGAAACAATTCCAGAGTTGTCAATGCTGATAACATGACGGACACCAATATTATAATTCAATTCAATCCCGCATCCCAATTACCCATCAAACTAAGCGGTGGTCACAACTTCGCCACCTGGAAAGCCCAATTTTCCATGCTTATGTATGGCTACAACCTCTTTGGCCATCTCAATGGAACCACTCCATCCCCTAGTCGCACGATTACCCTCGGCATGAATATATCTCTCAATCCTGCCTTCTTAACTTGGTTCCGTCAGGACCAACTCATCCAGAATGCCCTCATGGCTTCTGTCGAACCCACTATTGCCTCTACTGTTGTTTCTGCTGACTCGGCTAAATCAGCTTGGGATGCCTTGCATACCACTTATGCGAACAAATCTCAAACCCAAGTCTTCAGTTTGTGTGATCAGCTTTCCTGTGTCACTAAGGACTCTCGCTCCATTACTGAATATTTTCACACTATTCGGTCCTTTTCGGATGACTTAGCCACTGCTGGTGCTACAGTTTCCAATCCTGAACTCATCGTCAAAATACTTAGTGGTCTAGTTCCTGAGTTTCGTAAAATCTCTGGTGTCATTCGTGCACGCGATACAGCTATCTCCTATAAGGAACTGTTTGAAAAGTTACTAGACTTTGAACTCTTCTTTCGCCACGAGGATGCTAAGAAACTACCTAGTACCATCATTGTTGCAGTTGTTACTCCCACCAAATTCAACTCCAATAATCGCAACAACCGTAGACAAACCAACAACTCTTAACCATGGCGCCAGAACTCGCGTCCAAGCACTCCACCACAATGGCAGTCCAATCAAATCCAAACGGTGTTACTCGCTGTTAACTATGTAACAGAATTGGCCACACCGCCAATGTTTACCGTTCGAAGTCTCATCATCACTTTGAAGCGAAAGTCAACTATGATGCTAGGCTTACATCGGACACCAACCCCTAGATAGTTGACTCAGGAGCCACCCATCACATCATAATAGAGTCGCACAACCTACAACCATACAGCGGTAACGAGGATGTCTCCATGGGTGATGTTAACAAAATTCCTATCTCTCACACTGGTTATACTAAATTAAATGCTTCAAGTAATATTTTTTAAGCTAACCCACACTTTGTGTGACCCTTCCATCAAACGCAAGTTTCTCTCTGTTTCTAAATTATGTCAAGACAATTTAAGTCTATTGAATTTTTTCCTTTTAACTTTGTTGTGAAGGATCTGAAAATGTGGAAGCCACTGGTGCACGATCAGACCAACAATGAACTGTATGAGTGTCCTGTCTCACATCCCCATGCTCACATTATCTCCATATCCAGCCCTCTAACTACTTGGCAGCAACGTCTTGGTCATCCTCACTCTAGAGTTCTTAGGTTTATTTTAAATGAATTCTCGCTACCGTTTCATGCGCGAGAGAAAAAAATTCATTGTAATTCTTGTTTATCTAATAAAGCTCATCGACATCCTTTTACTCAATTATCATTGTGTAGCACTAAACCACTTCAAATTACTTTTAGTGATTTATGGGGGCCATCACTAGTCTTATCTCTTGATAAAAAGTTGTATTATTGTATTTTTGTTGACCAATATACGAAGTACACTTGGCTCTACACGCTGACAAAGAAAAGTGAAGTTAAAGAGATCTTTCAAAAATTTCATCCTATGATGGAAAAACATTTTGAAACTAAAATTTTATCATTATATACTGATGGCAGAGGTGAGTATAAAAGTTGACTCCTATCTTTCATGTCACGGCATTCAACACCTCTCCACCCCACCTTATACATCCCAACGAGTTGCACTTGCAGAATGACGACATTACCATATAGTTGAAACTGCAAGAACACTCTTACATGAGGCGTCCCTCCCACCCCAATTCTGGTCTTTGCATGTCATCACACTGTCTACCTCATCAATCGTCTTCCAACCTCTCACCTCGATAATCAATCCCCATTCCAAAGATTACTTAGAAAATTACCTAATTACAACTCCCTACGGATTTTTGGTTGTTTATGCTATCCATGGCTTAAACATACTCCAAAAATAAAGTTGAATCAAAATCTACCCCATGTGTCTATCTTGGATTCTCACTATCCCATCATTGTCACCGGTGTTTTGACTCAATTTCTGCAAAGGTGTACTTAGCCCGAGATGTGCGATTTGTTGAGGATGTTTTTCCATTTAAGACATTGTTCTCCAACACTGCCATTAAATCAGCTTATCTGGAATGGGCAAAAACAACAATGCCAAGTTCTTCGGACCCCACACCCAAACTTCCCATAGTTACAGATCTGCCAACTCCATTAGAAATAGCAGCACACACAATTACAGATTTTCCATCACCATATGCTTCCTCTCCAGCCTAGTCCGGAGACAACTCAAACTCGCAGTCCTTATCCGACAATGCATCAGCGGTAGACGCAGATTCACCTCTTTCAACTCCTCTCTCTCCAGGTAAATTTATGACTTCCTCATCTTCAATAATTCCCGCTTTCCAGAACACCTCTTCTATATTTACTGCCCATCTTTTAGCACTACTACGCAATAGGAGTATTGATTGGTTTAGACCCACTAAGTCTAGTGTCTACAATCAGTTGTAGAGCATACTTCCTCTGATTCAACAATATACCCTCTTTGGAGTGCATTACTTCTATGCCTAAGAAATATCTCTGTTTTCCTAGGTCCTTCATTTTAAAACATTGATGAAGAGTAGATTTGGTTTCCTCAATCATCGATGTGCTAGTTCCAGTGATAAGTAAGTTATTAACATACACCAGGAGGACCACCATATCATCCCACTACTTCCTGATGAATAAAGAGCTATCATGTGCACTTTGAGAGAAATCAGCCTGCAGCAAAGCATTACTGAACTTGATGTTCCATTGTCGTGATGTTTGCTTAAGACCATAAAGGGACTTTTAAGCTTGCAAACCTTACGCTCCCCCTTATTTAGAAAACTCATAGGAAACTCCATGTACACATCCTCATGTAAATCACCTTGGCGGAAAGCATTAACATCCTTTTGAAAAAATTTCCCAACCATGTGAGGCAACCAAGTTGAGAACTGTACTGAATGTCACCATTTTTGCAACCGGAGAGAGTTTCATTATAGTCTAACCCCTCCCTTTGAGTATATCCCTTTTCTACCAACCTTGCCTTAAATCTATCCACATCACCATTGGACTTATATTTGATCATATAGACCCATTTGGACCTAATAGCCTTAGCCTTTGGAAGTAAATTCACAAGAGTCCAAGTCTGGTTATCTTCTAAAGCATTGATTTCTTCCAGCATTGCCAAGGTCCATCTTTCATCTTGGGAAGCTTCTTTAAAAGATTGTGGTTCAACCAAGGCTGAAAAAGCTTGAACAAAGTCTTGATAATTGGTGGATAGATGATCATATAGAACATGATTAGTGATGGAGTACAAACTGTTAGAACAAAAATACTCAAGAAACTGATTTGAAAAAATAAAAATAGAGTGAACTTATGAAATTCCTTGTGTATATTAATCTGCAGAAAGTCTGAATTTATACAAAGAAAAAACATAAACATTAAAACTAAAATAAGAACATGTGCCACTAACTACCATAAAAGAGGCCACTAACAGCCATAATGGGGTCAATGATGGGGCCACTAACTTCAGAAAGTTGAGCAACTAAAGTTGACTAAGTCTAGCTAGAAAATAGGATGCACTAAACTGAAATAAGTAAAAACAGTAAAAATAATAATAAGCTGAAAAAATGTCAATTGTCTAACACTCCTCTTTGGCATTTTTGTGGCAAACACCAATTCTTTGCCTCAGATCTTCAAACCTTTCCTTTGGCAATGACTTGGTGAAAATGTTAGCTAGATGGTTCTCAGATGAACAATGAACAAGCAACACTTCATTAGATTGTTAGACTTCTCTAATAAAATGAAACTTGATCTTGATATGTTTAGTTCGACCATGAAACACTGGATATTTTGAGATTGAAACTGCTGAACTGTTGTCACACATGATCTTGGTAGCTTCTGTTTGTTCATGGCCTAAGTCCTTCATCATCTTCCTTAGCCAGATAACTTGATTCACAGCAGATGCAGCAGCTATGTACTCAGCTTCTGCTGTTGATTGAGCTGTAGTTTCTTGTTTTCTAGAGCTCCAACTAAAACAACTTGTCCCCAAACAGAAAAGATATCCAGAGGTGCTTCTGGAATCATCAACTCCACCACCCCAATCACTATCAGAGTACCCGATCAGGTTCATAGTTACTTCGGCAGATGTTGGGAAAAAAATTCCAAACTTGCTGGTTCCTTTAATATACCTTAACACTCTTTTAGCCGCTGTGAGGTGTGTGTCTCTAGGCGAATGCATGAACCTAGAGAGCAAACTAACAACAAATAGAATGTCAGGCCTGCTTGCGGTTAGATATAGAAGACTGCCAATTAAGCTTCTATACATACTATCATCCACTTTTTCGGAATCCTCATCCTTGCCAAGCTTCACACCAGTAGATATTGGAGTACTCACAGGTTTGCAGTCTTGCATTTTGAACCTGTTTAGAATATCCGAAATGTATTTCTGCTGGCATATGAAAATTCCATCACTGGACTGCAACACTTCCATGCCGAGAAAGTACTTCATGACTCCAAGATCAGTCATTTCAAAGATTTTCTCCATTTCATCCTTGAACCTTTGGATTAGTTCAATTTTGCTTCCTGTCACAAGCATGTCATCCACATAAATTGAGACAATTAAGGACTCACCTGCAACATTCACTTTCACATACAAAGTAGCTTCACTTTGACTTCTACTAAAGCCAAGTTGGATGAGATGATTGTCCATCCTCTCATACCATGCCCTTGGGGCTTGTTTTAGGCCATACAAGGCCTTTGTCAAGAGATAAACTTGATCCTCTTTTTAGGAGTTGAGAAACCATCAGGTTGCTCTACATAGATCTCTTCAGCAAGCAAACCATTCAAGAAAGCCGATTTGACATCAAGTTGATGAATCTGCCAGGAACTATGAGATGCAAATGCAAGAATAAGCTTGATTGTGTCATACCTTGCTACAGGAGCAAATGTTTCCTGGTAATCCACACCATATTGTTGTGCGTATCCCTTCACCACCAATCTAGCCTTATGTTTGCAAATTGTTCCATCAGGATTGAGTTTTGTCTTGAAAATCCATTTTACACCAATTACCTTGCGATTTCTAGGTCTGTCAACAAGCTGCCAGGTTCCATTATTCTCGATCATGTCTAGTTCTTCTTGCATAGCTCTCCTCCATGCCTGAGAGTCTTGTGCTTCAGCATAGCTTGTTGGTTCAGAGCTAACCAAGTTACACCGCTGATAGACATCTTTTAAGGATCGAGTTCCCCTCACTGGTACATCATCCACTAGTTCATCTTCTGAAAGTTGAGGCTGCTCTATTGAAAATGAATCAGAATAAGAGGTCTTCTGATTTTTCCAATCCCAACCAGCTGCTTCATCAAACTTCACTTCTCGGCTGAGAATTAGTTTGTCTGATTTCAAACAGAAAATCCTGTAACCTTTGGATGAACTATAGCCCATAAATATGCCTTTATGAGCCTTGTTGTCCAGCTTACTCCTTTTTGTTTCTGGAACTCGATAATAACATATACACCCAAAGATTCTGAGATGGTGTACTGATGGTTTGTTCCCACACCAAGCTTCATATGGAGTCATGTCCTGCAAGGCCTTAGTAGGCAATCTGTTCAGCAAATATACAGAGGTATTGACTGCCTCAGCCCAAAACTGATTTGGGATCTTTCTTTCGAGCAAAAGACATCTGGCCATCTCCATTACTGTCCTGTTCTTCCTTTCAGACACGCAATTTTGTTGTGGAGTGTATGGTAATGTCAATTGGCGTTCAATACCTGTGCTATTACAAAACTCCACAAATTGAGAAGAAGTATATTCTCCTCCATTGTCAGACCTTAAAGCCTTAATACTAAGATTACATTGATTTTCTACTAAAGCTTTAAATTGTTTAAAAACATCAAAGACTTCACTCTTCAGTCTTATGAAATAAACCCAACACATTCTGGTGTAGTCATCAATAAAGAGGAGAAAGTATCTGTTACCACTCAGCGAATCTGTTTTCATTGGGCCGCAAACATCCGTATGAATGAGATGAAGTTTCTGGTTAGCTCTCCGTATTTGATTTGCTTGAAATGGCAATTTTGTTTGCTTTCCCTGTTGGCAAGTTTCACAAACTTGAGCATTAGAAAGAAATTCAGGCATATTTTCCACTAGCTCCTTTTTTTTCATCTCGGCGATGCTTCTCAGATTGAAGTGACCAAACCTTTTGTACATGTTTGTGAAGTAATAGTGTAAGCCTGCTCAGTTATTTTCTCCCAATCAACTGAAAACATTCTGTTGCTCATCTTGACATAAAATAACTCTACTCCAGAAGGATCAGAAACAACACATTCACGATTCTTAAAATGCAGAGAATAATTATTTTCAAGCATTTGTCCAACACTCAACAAATTTTGACTCATATCAGGTGTGTACAAAACATCAGAAATAGTTTTGATACCTGATATTGTTGAGATAGACACTGTACCTCTGCCTTTGACTTCTACTGCCTCACCGTTTCCCACTTTTACTTTAGATTTGTAAGTATCATCGAGGAATTTGAACAGTTCAACATCATTGCACAAGTGATGTGTGCAACCACTGTCAAGAAGCCATGAATCAGAGGATTCACTGATTGAAAAGTATGAAACTGCAAAGAGTTGCTCTTCATGTGCATCGGCAGCTTCTGCTACTTGTGCTTGCAAAGCACCAGAGGCCTTTGCTCTTGATTTGCAGACCTTGGATACGTGTCCCGTCTGCTTACAGTTGCCGCATATAGCATCGACTCTCCACCAACAATACTTCTCCAGATGTGTATTTCTTTTACAATGTTTGCAAGGAGGGAACTTCTGCTTCACATCTCCACTATTGTTTCCTCCATCATGCTTGCCTTTATTCTTTTGGTGGAATTGTTGCTTTCCTTTTTGCTTTTGTACAGAGAAAGCTCCTTCACTGAACTTTTCCCGTCTCATAGTCCTCCTTTGCTCTTGTGCTTGAAGAGCACTCATTAGTTCACCTAATGAAAGTTTGCTCAGGTCCTTGGATTCTTCAAGAGAGGAAATCTTAGATTCAAACCTCTCAGGAAGAGTCACAAGAACTTTCTCCACAATTCGTTTATCTGTAAATTCTTCACCAAGAAGTCTAATGTTATTAACAATTAAGGAGATTCGATCAGCATACTTACTGATAGTTTCATCCTCCTGCATATTCAAGGACTCAAACTCTCTTTTCAGGTTCAACACTTGCATTTGACGTGTTCTATCGCTGCCTTGATATTCTTCTTTCAACCTATCCCAAGCCTCTTTTGCAGTTTTGCAAGCCATGATTCTGTAAAACACAGAATATGCCACAGCATTCTGCATAAGCGACTTGGCTTTAGATTTCTTTGCCTTCTCTTCGTTGTTGGATTTGATCTGAGCCAAGGTAGGATTTGCTGATAGAGCAGCAAGTGGTTTATCTTCCGTCACAGTTTCCCAAAGTTCATAGGCTTCCAAAAAAGCTTGCATCTTCACAGACCAGATTTGGTAATTTTCACCAGTGAAAGTGAATGGTGGATTTAAAGGTAGGTTGTTGGATGCCATTTGTGTTGTAGGTTAAAACTTTTTTTGTCCTGTAAGATCAACTAGAGGCTCTGATGCCACTGTTAGAACAAAAATACTCAAGAAACTGATTTGAAAAAATAAAAATAGAGTGAACTTATGAAATTCCTTGTGTATATTAATCTGCAGAAAGTCTGAATTTATACAAAGAAAAAACATAAACATTAAAACTAAAATAAGAACATGTGCCACTAACTACCATAAAAGAGGCCACTAACAGCCATAATGGGGTCAATAATGGGGCCACTAACTTCAGAAAGTTGAGCAACTAAAGTTGACTAAGTCTAGCTAGAAAATAGGATGCACTAAACTGAAATAAGTAAAAACAGTAAAAATAATAATAAGCTGAAAAATGCCAATTGTCTAACACAAACTAGGCTTAGCTGATATGACATAGTTTTTGGTTCAAATAGGTGGTTTGGATGTCCTATTAGACTTTCTAAGAGGCTGCTGGTATTTCAAGAGTTTGTATTTCTGGAGGGGGCTCCTCCAACACAATTTGAGTGATATCTTCATGAGGCACGTTCATCACAGATGCTGGATCCACTGGTGAAACGACAAGCTGATCAGCAGTTGTGGATTAATGGAACTCATCTGTCAAAGTACATGTATCACACAGAAAAGGTCTCTTTTTCTTGAAAAGAAAATACTTGTTCTCTGAATGTGACATCTCGACTAATGAATACACTTTTAACCTCTGAGTCATAGAGCATGTATCCTTTCTGTGTAGATGAGTATCTTGGCCCTACGAGCAAACTTATTCCCTTTCTTTAGTACGGTTGCAAAGCATAAACAACCAAACACTTTCACGTGAGTCGTGTTGGGAGGTTTGTGGGACAATACTTCATATGGAGACTTTCCTTTTAGCAAAAAAGAAGGCAGTCTATTGATCAGATGTACAACAGTCACAATACAATCTCCCCAAAATCTGCTTCACTGCTTGGAATATGAAACTGTATCTTCAAAGCCCTTTCTGTTTCCTAGATATATTTATGTTTTCTTTCCACAACACCATTTTGCTGAAGTGTAAATGGATAACCACTTTGATGAATGATCTCATACTAAGTTAACAAAGAATTCATACTAGTATTGAAAAACTCAGTTCAAATATCAGATCGCAAAATTTTTATTGAATTACAATGGAAACTACTAAAATAACAAGTAACTAAGAATAAAAATAATAATGGAGGATGAGAAGCTTAATTAATATCTAAAAAATGCCAGAAAAGTATCTAGAATATTTAAAGTTGTAAAGAAATGAGGAAGATATCTAGAATGAGTATTCCTGAGAGAAAAATATAGAAATAATCTAGAATGAATTGTCATAAATTATGCTGTTGGAGGAACGTTCTAGAGTAGAATAATAAATATCCTCTATTAGATATGATCCTTCCATCACCACCTATAACTAGAGGTGGTCATTTGAGGTGTAGCCAAGAAATAAAAAAAGTAAGCAAGCAAGTACGGAGTGTGTACTCAAGACAAAAGTGGGTGCTCAACCTAGATCTCAAGTAAATCTATTGTTGGATGTTTAATTCTTGAGCCTCTTCGTGGTTTAGCCCTACGCCCAACAACTTGGCTACCGTCTGGGCTATCCGTGTAAAGAACATATAATTCCATCTACTCATGGATACAATATATATACTACTTACACTTGCAAAATAAGGAAGGCATGACATTATAACATGACAAAGAACAAAACAATGATAAGAGAAAACCAAACAGCTAAATTGGAAAAAACTAAACAAATAAGAAGTCTCAAATAAGTGTATTAATAAAAAAGATAATTGCAGCAACACATATCTCACAGTCTTGGGATTTTAGAAGTCACAAAGAAGGGAACACATCATCCTTCAAAACCATCAATTGTCTTAGTTTTAAATTTTCAAACCAAAGAAACAAACATGAAATTAAACCATCACAAATCAGAGCAACCCAATGCTTCTTTGATTTTTAAAATTGTGGCGCTCAAAACGCCATGAACAGAAGCCACTGCCTCCATTTGTTGCAGCTTTGAGGTTGGATTATTATTACCACAAATCAATATTTGAAAAACCACTGTTAAAATTGAACCATTTTGTGCATTTGCAGTGTCTCTATTCAATGAGAGCCGCCCATCGGGACTTATGATGATACCAGAGGGCAAAATGGGAACTTTTGTTGCATCACCTCCATTGACAATTGAAGTGATTGCTCGTAACTCTATGGGTGCATAGACTAAAAATGCTCCCATTTCATCAATGCTCTTCTCTTCAAGCACTAACATTTCCTTATGCATATTATAAGGCTGTATATGCATTACAACAATTAAGAAATATTAGGGTAAATACTATAAAAGAATAAGTGAAGGATAAGTTATGTTGCTAAACAATAAAAGATCCACAGCTAATCCTATTTAATAATGAATTAGTGAAGGATTATAAAACAATCTTGTTAACTATAGGGCTATAGGTTATTTAACAATAGATTAACAAGGAATTTCATAGCTAATTCTTGTTCTTTTTCGTAGTAAAATTATTTAGCATTACATATCAGTTTACCCAAAAGATAGTTAAAGATAATTATTGAATCATGAAAAAAAACAAGTGGAATTATTAATATAGGAAATGAGACAAACATCAACTTGCTATAAATGGCTAAGCTATGATGATGATGTGAAGAAGAAAAGTTAGTCTTTATTTATGTGTGTTTTTTAATTGTTAATTGACTACAAGGCAAAAGTGAAATTGGACAGTAGAAAATTCCTTTTGATTCAATAATTAAAGAACAAAAAGTATAAATGAAAAAAAGATACAAGTTAAGAAATTTTGGTATTTTTGCATTTGAAAAAAAGATAAATCCAATCATAAGTAATATTATTTGATTCTTGAAAAATGTCATTATTACTTGATAATTTAAGAAGAAATAGCTAATTATAAATAAATAAATATGACAAATACCTGAATGATTGTAATGTTGTTTGCTGGAAAAGTTCCTGTTAGTACTCGATCTAACTCAATCACATTATTTTCACCGGTCAAAATATCCCACTAAAAAATAAATCAAACGATAAACAGTATCATAATTTAATTGACAAAAAATTAGTTTGTGGGATGAGTACTATCTAAGATCATATATTTAAAACAATATATGTACGATCAATGTCAAGACTAGCAAAACATGTAGATAATATAATATATAGGTGTGTTCAAAAACAAAATCGACTGATAAATCAAATTGAAAAAAGGGTTTTGGTTTATTACTATTGGATTAATGGATTTGTAATGATCTTATAAAAACAAAAGAATTATCGGGTTATCAGTTTGGTATTTGGTTTTTTATTATTGGTTTTTGGGTTAATCGATAACTCATTAAGACTATAGTTATTTACAACTTTACCGTACATAAATATTAAATACTAATCTTAATACACTATTTAATGTTTGTGCCCTTTAGCCTGCAGTTCACACTTCATAGTGACTTTGACTTCATAATTTCACATTATATAAAACGTCTAAACCTAAAATAAGAATTAATTTATCTTTGGGCTAGCCCACCCCATCCGGGGTAACCCACACATGCTTTGAAATTTTACGGGTCAGGTCAGGCTAGCCCATTTTTGGTGTGGCTAGAAAACGGTCGGTCCAACCCACAAGTACGTGGGCTACAGGCTTGCCGGGCCAGCCCAATTTATTAAAAGTTATATTTTTTTATAATTATTAAAATATTATAAATTATAATTTAAAAATATTATCATAAATATAATTATCTTTATAATATTTATTAAGTTTTTTTTCAAGTAAAAGTATAAATATCTAACTAGAAATATTAATTTAATTTTAAATTTTAATATTATATTATATTTTATAATTAATTTTGGTTGTCCCACGAGTAGGCCCTACCAATATTTCTCAAGCCCCACAAATCAGCAAGCTTATTCAAGTCGGGCTAAAAAGCCCTTTTCTTAAATAGGCTTCGAAAATCTTAACCCAACCCCATTAAATCTCAGGTTAGGCCAGGACAGCCGAACGGGCCTAGCCCATATTGACAGCTCTAGATGTTTGGTTCATTGCATTAAAAATTTAATATTGATGCAAAGATATATACAATCATTCCTTTATATCACAATTATTCCCTATAACAACATTTCACCTATTATATACTTTATAACAATATATTATTTATAATCTCACAATGTGGAGTCTGGAGAGGGTAGAATATACACAAATCTTACCCTTATTCTTGAAGGAAGAGAGACTGTTTTTTAAATACCCTCGGTCAATTCAATATAGAATCAAAGTTTTATTCGAAAACGTATCAATTATAGTATATTATGCTCTCTATAGTAGCATTATAACCACGAAAAATTATTTGAACAAATGACATTATTATAAAGAGGTTTGATACATACCTGATTTCTTGTCTTATCGTCTTTGAAAAAATTGAAGACATCTTGGAATGAAAGAGGAAGCCATAGAGAAGTAGTTGCAATGGCAATAAAGCCTTTTGGTTGGGTAATTTCTTCATTTTTTCTTATTGAAATCCTATCTCCACGGTTTAGCTGTGATGAAGTTGGAAAATCTAATTTGTCTGTCATGCTTAGGATTTCAAAAAAACTTTTCACCATCCTTTGAGATACTTGTATCGTATTTTTCAGCCCTTTTGGATCATAAAACACTGAAAGTAAAATGAAATTTAAATATTACAATAACATATATATCTAGTATAATTTCCCAAGTAAAGTCTGCAAAGGGTGGTCTTATCTTGAGAAGATAGAGAGGTTGTTTTTGATAGATCCTCATTCAAGTAAAGTATATCCAAATTCATATATGAAAAGCAAATACATAGGGATATGAAAGAGACAACATGTAATACTAAAATAGAAGAATAAAATATTAGGAAAGTAATTATAACAATACTAATAAGGAAACAAGATAAGGGTGTCTTTTTATTTTTGGAAAATAATTTATTTTAGGAAATCTATTTTTATTTTCAGATTTTGTTTGGAAAGTACTAAATATATTTTCTAGAAAAAAAAACTTTTATTGAAGATTGACAAAAATATTAACAGATCAGAGAGTATTCGATGATACTTGTACATGTTAAAGGTGATAATAATATCTGAGTGTCATTAAAGCATTGATATAGTGTTCAAAATTGAGATGATTGCGAAGGAAAATGAGAGAAATGGTCATTTTTCCTGCTCCTTTGATTGGAAAATATTTTCTCTATAAATAATTTTTTTGGCCAGTCAATGAACATCAAAAGATGACTAATTTTTTAAAAAATCATACCAAACACACCCCAAAAGGAAATAAGAAAAGTTTGAAAAGGAGATGTTTCAAATTAAAAATTGAGAAAATTGTAAAAAAAAATGACTTTTGAAGTAAACTGAGTGATTATTTTTCGGGCCCATTTAAATAAATAAAAACAATGGTAGAACATGGATAAAATACATATTTTATATATATATATATATATATATTTCTTTTGTGCCAAACATACCTTAAAGATGAAAAAAACTTTTAAAAGGTCATAATTCAAACAAAAAAACAAAGAAAAGGGATGGATTTGGACCCCTTCAATATTTTAAATTTTTAATCTTGAAGTGATGAAAATTTTGCAATGGAATCTTTTCTCACCTTATAAATTTAAATTCAAAAAAGTAGTAAATAAATAAAGGGAATATAAAATCGAACCTCCTTTGAAATCATGCCTAGTAGGGTATGTTGAACCCATTGGAAAATTGTTTCTCTCACACATCCTTTGAAGTGTAACAATCCATCTTTTAGCTCCGTATGCTTCACGACCACACAACAAATCTCTAAAAATACGATTAACCTGATATTTTTCAAATACTTGAACATGTTCCACCCAAGTAACCTGCAAGAGTAAAAATAATCAAGAAATCAAAATAAAAATAATTAAATTTTTGGAAAATAATGAGGAATGCAGGTTGAAAATTTGAGTTTTTTTAGCATTGGATGTCATAAGGCAAGAGTTCATCAAGACTATATGAGGAGAAAAAATAATCCTCGCTCGTTTAGATTCAAACATCTAGGACATGAACAACATAGTATGGTCCGGAGTTCAACATTGTTAAATGAAGACTAGCAACTATGATAGCATGTTAAAAGAAAGGCTATTGAATCTAACTCAATCATAAAATAAAACTTGTCAAGTTATGGGGATTTTCCAAGGCTTTACAAGGACAGAATGATCATTTTCTAAATCAATACGAGTACACTTAAACAGCCCCCGATGCATGTCCAAAGCTGATAATTTGGAGAATAAATTAATAACATAACAAGGGGATTCAAAATTGGATAAAGCGAGAATAAAGATAGTTTGATTCTTATATCATATTAGGAACAATAGACATCATGAAATAGGCATCAGTATCGGTAAATGTTCACCTATGTAACATACCCTTCAAAAAAATAAGGTACATATAAATAGTGATATGCATGTTACCCGTTTGAGTTATAGAAACAACCTCATGCACAAACACAGGATAAGATTACATATTATAGACCCCAGTAACATGGACCACGTGTATAGATGGAGCTTAATGCACATAGTGTTCCTTTTATATAAATAGTGATATATAAAGAGAGGAAGTGATTCTTACTTTACTTTGGCCATTGCCCATATCTTGAATTGCACAACCAGAAGGGAACTTCCAAGAATAACAAGGTTCACTACTTTGAATCTCATTGAATATATCATATGAAACATCCACCATGATCCATGTTGTTGCATCAAGTTGTCTACAACAACGTATGAAGAAAAACTCTCTAGCTTCAACTAGAGGAGATAAAATATGCAACTTTTCATACATCTGTATTCAAGAACCAAAAAAAATTAGACCATTTTATGAGTCAATTTTAATATTGATTTAATTTCTAGGTGAACAAAATCTAAAAGATGGATTAATATTTTACCAATTGTATAGAGTCTCCCCAAGTACCAGAATCAAGAACTTCAATAGTCCTAGCTTTTGTGACTATAGTAGGAAACAAGTTCATCCATTTGACCTACATATACAAATCAATCATTTTTAAGTATATGATTAATAACAATGACAACTATGTCTCAAAATAAGTACTCATTTTTCATGTCTATCATTCCATATAAATTCATCTTAATCAATATTGTATGTAAGACATCAAAAAAATAAAATGGTATCAGCCTATTAAGAAATAGCCAATTTTTTAAATTCATGACAATGTGTTTGATTTAAAAAAATCATGACAGTATCTTAGATTTCTCACTTGCTCAAGTTCGAAATCTGTGATATTGGCATGATATGTTTCTACTTCAAAAGTGGTAAGTTTCCAACGAATTCTCAAACACCGGCTACTTTTCAAAAATCAATCCAACTAGCGCGACCAATCTTTAATATACAAAGCATATATATATATATATATATATATATATATATATATATATATATATATATATATATATATATATATATATATATATATATATATATATATATATATATATATATATATATGCTTTGTATATTAAAGATTGGTCGCGCTAGTTGGATTGATTTTTGAAAAGTAGCCGGTGTTTGAGAATTCGTTGGAAACTTATATATATACTGGGAAGCAAAACAAGCCTTAGATTCTAGTATTGGCACGTGCTAAACCCATACATCAATCTAGGTTCAAAGTAGATAATATCACTTGTAAACTGAACAATTATAACATAAAAGTGTTCATGAAACTTACTGGATCAAGAAAATCATGGATCAACTCAATTGCAGTCATTGACACAATTCCAGAATCCTTTGATGATTCAATTCGAGACGTTGATGTTTCGTAAGGTAGAACTTGATTTAAAAATTTTCTTCCATAACTCTCACGGTGAATAGAAAACCTCTCATCACTTGATGAATCTACCCAAAATGGATCATTCATTTTCCAAAGTTCAACCATTTCATTCATAGAAGCAACAATTGTCTCAAAAATAGTTGTTTGTTGCCTGCTATCATGATGAAATTCATCATGTTCTTGTGGTGATGGAGACATTGCTGGGATATTATTAATATTTATTGAATGTGCTTGAACATCATTGTTATTCTGATTGTTATCTTGACGAAGAGCAGGATATCTAATGGGAGAGCCACATATATTTTGGTTCAGCAAATTTTCATCAGATGAATTTGAAGATGATCCAAGAGTCAATTTTGGTGGTGCCAAATTTGAATCCATCACAAAAGGCCTTCCAACAACACTTGAGATGATATTTGATATTTTTTCACACTGCAAAAAACAATTGTTGATTTACTTACAATAATAGGTAAGTATATTTGTAATACACATGATTTTAGAATCTAAAAAGGATAAGAAGTGTATAATTTTCTATTAGTGTATATAATTTAAATTCTTTCAATCAATTAATTGATTGTGAGATCAGGACAATCTCTTGACTTGTCAAGGGAGGGGGCAACTCATAAGCATGGGCCAGAAACAAATCCAAGATACAAACATGATGAGTTAGGAATGTTTAGGTATTTAACACGTTTAACACTCGTGTAAATCCCATTAAAAAGAGAAGGACATCCTATTAGGATCTTTGTACCAGATCCCAAACCTAGGACCCTTGGTTAAGGTTAGATCAATCTTATCCATACCATAACAACCCTCAGTAGTAGGCTTCTAACAATTAATTCTAGTATTTATAAAATTATGGATCCATATATACCATTTATTTAAAGTTTAGTAATTTTTTGCATGTATTTATGCCTTGCGTAAAAAATATGAGATTCAAATGAACTCAGTGCTTATGATCTGCATCCACCTCAATATATCTATAAGGTGTAATATAGACATATATGTATACACGAACTAAAATTTAAACAAATATAATATATCTGACTTCATTTTAAATTATAAGTGATGTGCTAATACCTTAAATCCTGGATTAATCCATCGAGTTCAAACCATGAATTTTCCTCTTTTTTGTTATATATAAAGTGATTCTTTTCAAGACAAATAGATAAATTAAGAGCAAAAATTAAACAAAGTAAAATAAATAAGATAAATAGAAGGTTTACCTGTTTTGTCAACCATTGATTTTCCGTTTTCATATTTTCTAAATTACGTTCCCTTTCTTCTTTTCCAATAGGTGGTCCATCACATTTTGGGCACATAATATTCTTCATTGTCTCTTTCATTGACTTATTTTCACAAAGTAATCTTTCTTTTTCTTTTCGAAGAGCATTGTTAATGGATCTCTCATTTTGAGTCTGAAATATATATAACAAAAATTAATCACATGTGGGATAACAATACAAACGTAACATAACACATAGGTAATTAAATAATTGTACAATTAATCATTATCTAAATTTTTTGAATATTCACAAACGAAGGGATCATCAGTACACTTTCCAATTAATTGAAGATTTATATATTGAGCAAGATATTACTGGTATCAAAATTAGAATATTATAATAATTGAAGGAACAAAAATGCTACTTAGCCTTTCTTATAATGCGTGAAAATTATTTTATCCACCCATCTTTGCTTAAAAGTTCAAAATTCCATTCTAATTTTGAACCACATACACTTTTTTCCACATATAAAATATATATTTAAAAGAATTTTTACGTAGATGAAAAAATTAGTCCATGAAAATTTAATTTACTCAACTTGCCCAAATTTAACGAGAAGTCCTGAACCACATATTATCTGCATTACTACTACTGCCCAAAGTTCCCATAGATAAAAACTTCTCTGTCATATCCAGAGCACCGACCATATTCAAGCTTTACAATTTTATCCTCAGTTAGTCATCCACGATCCTCTTCTTCCTCTCCCTTACAATCCAAAATCCAACACATGGAGTTAATATTAGGTCGTTAAATTTGCTCTCGGGATAACCAACAGTCTTGATAAAGACCTTAATCTCCTTCCTAAGATGCAAATAATCTATCTAAATTTTATATACCGTGCTATAAAAGGTTACCAACAGCTCCTCCTCCTTCAAGAAAATTGAATTGTCTACCACCAACCTAAAAGCTCTTGAAAAATCCATAAGTGAGACTCCTTCGCGTTCTTGTTCCTGAAACCGAAACCTTCATACTCATCATTACACCCCATCGGAGTAGACCTGATGTGACCATTTAAATCTCCTTCTATGAATAACTTCTTTGTGTGTGAAATACCTCCAACCACCTCGTCCAAATCCTCCCAAAAAAAGCTTCTAAACCTCCTTGTCCAAGCCCATTTGCGGAGCGTAAGCACTAACAAAGTTCAAAGTGAACCCTCCAATTACTTACTTAATTGTCATCATTCTATCATTGATTCTCCTTACCTCAACCACTTCCTCCCTAAGCTCACAATCTGCTAAGATGCCTACTTTATTCCTATTCCTCACACCTCCCGAGTACCACAACTTATACTTGTCAATATCATGTGTCTTATATCCTACTCATTTGGTCTCCTGGATACAACTTATCCTTCTCTTCTTGGGAATCTTCACTAACTCTATGAAATTTCCCATCAAAGACCATACTCTTAGCATAGATGTGATCAATATAGTCGTGTTAAAAAAAGAAATTACTTTGTATGGTAATTGAACAAATAACGAGAAAAAAATTAAGTAATAAATTTTTGGTGAATTAGAAGTTGGAAAATTGGGTTGTGGTCTATTTTAAGCCCAACTCAACCCAAATAATTTATTAATCCGCTCATTTGTTTAGACAAAATTACAAATTATTTTTGACTAGCCTGGGCTTCGTCCAGTCTATCCAATTAATATTGTAAGATTTCCTTCATTCCTCAAATAATCTTGAAAAGGAAAATCATTAGTTCTAATTTGCAAAATCAAATTTTTCTGACTATAAATTTTCAAAACCTAGTAATAATTCAATTTTTTGTCCATTTAGTAATTCCTTGCTAAGTTATGGAACTTGCTAGGGAGTTCATGTACTTTTAATAAGTTAACATGATTCTATCATTGATTTTGTTGAGCAACAACTTAATTGACTTGGAGGTTAAATGATGAAAATAATTTAAATGAAAAGAAACTTCTTTAATAAAATTCATATATTGATGAAGCAAAGAACATACTTTTAGATCTATTTATCAATTCAACATGGCAAATAAATGAGTGATTTAGAAAAACAGTATTGAAATTGAAAGGTGAAATCATCAATAATGAAATTGATTGTACACGACTGGGGGTGGGGGTGAAAGTGGAAGTAAATAACATGATTAATAAGAGGAAGAAATAATCTTATTCATTCACACATTCTGACAACTTAATTAGATGAACAATTTCACAAGAGATTCACTAATTCCCGTGAAACCGATTAAACTTTTATTATCACTTTTTCTTGATTTTTGAAAATTTTAATGAAAAAAGAGTATTAATTTGTTGTTGTATGTAAAGAAAAAAAAACCAACAACAACAACTAAAAAATATATAAAAGAACTAAATAATTAAAATTACCTTTGTTTGAGTCCTTCTGTTTTGAAACCAAAACTTAACCTGCTTATGGTCAAGCCCTGCTTCCCTGCCCAATTGTTTTTGTTGATCCTCATCTGGATGCGGACATATCTTGAAGAATCTACATTCGAAATTCACGAAGAAAAACATTATTGATCATTTTAAAAAATAAACCTAAAAATTAAAATAACAAAAAAATTGTCATAAAAAACATGGTGGATTGGCAAGTATTTCTCCATTATTAATCGGGTCTTAAGTTCGAGCATAGTAAATAGAGCCTCAGAAAGGAACATTTAACCCTAAAATGGGACTTGATTCCCCACTTCAATTTGAATTTGTCGGCCCCATATCAAGTACCAGATACTCACCAAAGATTGAGGAGTAGTAACCACTATTTCATCCTTAACTAGAGGTCTTGTGTTGAGTCATGGGACAAGAGTTCGATAGGGAGAGGTTTTTCCCCAAAGTGAGACTTTTTTATGCGAATCTGAACTAAGCAGGTCCTAAAGCGGGACTTTTCAATGCAAATCTAAATTAGTCAGTCCCTAAAGTGATCTTTTTTTAGATCTGGATTAGTTGGGCCCTAAAATGAGATTTCTCGACACAGTTAAATTAGTTGCGCCTCAAAAGGGATATCAAACATCATGAGAAACAGATTGTTTATTTTTTTTAGTGCAAAAATAAGTAAGAAATTGAAATTGAATAAACTCATCTTCTTATGCTAAAGTTATTAAGGAATAATCAAGAATAAACCAATTCATTTATAAAGATGAATATATATAACAGATTAATCATCAAAATGAACTATTTCAAAACCATTTTAGCAACTCAATCACTCCGGCATTTAAAGAAAATAACATCATTTCTTTGAACAGACAAAACAGATTGAACATATCTGACGGATAAAATACTTTTTTTTAAAAATAAAATAAAATTGATCTTACGCCTCAAGTCTTTGAATTTGTTCCATAGAATGTCTGTGGTATTGACTTTGCCTTTTCGATCTTTTTTGAGAATTTGATGATTCTCCAACCGGTTCTTCCCCAGAATCTGTCATTTTTGCTAATTTTCTGCTTGATAAAAAAATGACAAAAGAAACACAAAAACCAAGTGTTAATCTATTTGATTTATTGTGTAAACAATCAATTTATATAAGAAACAACTAAAATATAACAAAGAGAAAAGAAATATATAAGAGAAAATATTTACGCACCTTTTGATAGGTGAGCGGCGATAGAGAAAAAGAAATATGAGTGGTCTATTTATATAGTAGAAAATAAGTTGATTGTACATGAGAAAGATACACACAATCTTATATATATATATAAAGGGGGGGGGGGACTCTAAAGAATACTAAGGGTCTGTTTGAAAAGACACCCTGGTAATCGAACTTAGTGTAATTGGGTGCAATAATATTGTCTGACTTGTTTGGTTGGAAATGTAATTATTTGGTCAGAAGGTAATTTCACTCTCCAATTCCTAGGAAGGGGATGTGACTTTTTGGTAGTTACATGATGTAATTAAAAGTTGATTACCTTTTAATTCTTTTTTTCATTTTGATTTATTTTCTATTTCTATTATTATAAATTCTTTTTTATTTTTCATTATACTAAAATTTTCTTAAAGTTTCTTTTTTATTGTATATTATTTATACTTTATTTCTTGCTCATTCTCAACATTTACTTCATGTGATTCTATACAATATTTCGTATTTTCTATTTTTTATACCATGTTGATTTATTTCATTAACATAATTTTCTAGTATTTTTAAATTAAAGTAGAATTCATTGTTGATTAAGATTATAGAATTATGTTTTCCTATTCTTTTCAATCATATTTATGAATGTTATGTTGAAATTTAACATAAAACTATATATTAAATTTTTATTTTGAGTTTAGAACTTATGTTATATTTTTAGTTTCATTTGTTTTAGTACTATTAATTTGAAACTTCACATTGCAAGTTGTTTGTTTTTTAATAGACTTGATAGATTATATTTTTACCAAATATTTAAATAATTTATGATATTTTATTGATAATATTGATTTGTTTGTCCAACATGCATTTCAAGATGTTCATAGAATTTTTGTGCTTTTAGTTTTTATGATTAATTCAATTGAAATATGCTAATTTGAAAAATATTAATCAATTATTTTTTACATAATATTAGTTAAGGACATATGTTATTAATTAATATATTTTCAAAAGATAATGTATATTTTAAATATTTAATATAATATCATCTATCAACTTTCTTATTTTTCTAATATAAATTTTAAATAATTAACTTCTAATTTTCAATTAATATAACCTTATGATTATATTTGTACATCCATACAACACATGTGTAGTCATATTTTAATTATATTGTGGTACATAAACAAGTCGGTGTAATTAGTAGGTTGTGTAATTACTATGCTCATATTTCTTATCCTATAATTACATCAATTCTTCCAAACAAACCCTAAGTGTGAAGAGTGGAGACAAGATAGGAATTAAATTACAAGTTAATTCCTAAAATGGACATTAAAGAACAATATTTTCCATCAAAATCACATAATTATTTTTTTATAGTAAAATCACAAACTTTTACACCAATTTTTTAATATTTAATCTAATATCTACCAAACTCGATCGATTAAAAGAGAATAGACAAGACTTGACCACAAAAGAATTGAGGGAAAATGGCATGATATACTCTCAAATTCAAAATTTAGAGTTGATATATTGTTTGTTTCAAAAGTGGCTCATATACACTCCTACTAGTATACATACCCGCGTGTTGCGCAAATATATAGTTTTTAATTATTTTAATTTTATAATATTTACATGTTTGTCCTTTATTTTTATGTTATATTAATAAATTAATATATTTTTCTCGTTAAGAATTTACTAATTCAAACTTTTCACATAAATATTAAATTCATAAGATTAAATGACATGTTGGTATATTTTGTATATGTTTTTTAATTCAAAAGGTTCATACTATTCTTTAAATTCCAAAAAAATGTGTAAAATTATAATAGAAAAATTAGAAAATACTATAATACTTAGATAATAAGGTAAGACAAATGGTGATGGCAACTATAAAGATTGAGAGCTTTTTTATTCTCCTCAAGTGTGTTTCACAAGGGTGAAAGACTAACATTTTATAGGATTTAGAAAACACATGTTACGTCCTTTAACCAAATACGTTATGACAAATATAATAAATACAATAAATACATACATTACGTTAAAGAAGAATTAAAAGAAACATCCATACAATTAAGTGGATTTGTAACACTCCCCCTTGGATGTTTATAGATAATGTGCTTCGTTAACACCTTACTAGGAAAAACCCTGTGGGGAAAAAGCCTAGTGAAGGAAAAAGAGTACACACATCTTGTAGTACGCCTTGAGTGCTACCTCATTAAAACCTTACCAGAAAACCCAATGGGACAAAACCTTGGCTAAGGAAAAAAGAGTACAGCACATATTACTCCCCCTGATGAAGAACTTGTTTGATATCTTGGAGACGACGCATCCCAATCTTATATCTTAGCTTCTCAAATGTTGACGTTGGCAATGCCTTAGTGAATAAATCTGCAAGATTATCACTCGAACGAATCTGTTGAACATTTATCTCACCATTTTGTTGAAAATCATGTGTGAAAAAGAACTTAGGTGAAATATGTTTTGTTTGCACAGAAAGACCGCATAATTGCATAATGTGTTGAGTCATTGATCTCAACCATACACACTCTCGACTGGCTTCATGAATGGCTATTATCTCTGCATGATTTGAAGAAGTAGCAACTATTGTTTGCTTCATCGAACGCCACGATATAGTTGTACCTCCATAGGTGAATAAATAGCCTGTCTGAGATCGGGCTTTATGCGGATCAGACAAATACCCTGCATCTGCATAACCGATCAATTCTGACTTGGATGCATTAGAATACAACAATCCCATATCAATTGTTCCTTGAAGATATCTGAATATATGCTTAACACCTTTCCAATGTCTTCTTGTTGGACATGAGATGAATCATGCCAATAAACTTACTGCGAAACAAATATCTGGTCGGGTATTGTTCGCAACGTACATTAGTTCCCCAATAGCATTGAGATATGGTGCTTCATCACCAAGAACCTCTTCATCACTTTCTTGAGGTCGGAATGGATCTTTATTTATATCAAGAGATCTCACAACCATCGGGGTACTCAATGGGTGTGATTTATCCATGTAAAATCTTTTCAAAACCTTTTCAGTATATGTTGATTGATAGATAAATATTCCATTTGTCAAATGTTCAATCTGAAGGCCAAGACAAAATTTTATCTTACCAAGATCTTTCATTTCAAATTCTTTCTTCAAACACTCAACGGCTTTTGAAAGCTCTTTAGGAGTTCCAATAATGTTCAAATCATCAACATAAACAGATATTATTACAAATTCAGATTGTGACCTTCGTATAAAAATACAAGGATAAATAGGTTCATTCTTATACCCTTCATTTAGCAAGTATTCGCTAAGACGGTTATACCACATTCGCCTTGATTGTTTTAATCCATATAAAGATTTTTGAAGCTTTGTTGAACAACTTTCTTTTGAATTTTTATATGCTTCAGGAACTTTGAGTGCTTCAGGGATTTTCATAAAAATATTATGGTCTAGTGAGCCATACAAATAGGCTGTGACAACGTCCATTAGATGCATTTCAAGCTTTTCATGAACTGTCATATTTATTAGATACCTGAAGGTAATTGCATCTACCACAGGAGAATACGTCTCCTCATAATCAATGCCAGCCCTTTGTGAAAATTCTTGTGCCACAAGTCGTGCTTTATATCTTACGACTTTACCATTGTCATTGCATTTTCGCACAAAAACCCATTTATGCCCCACTGGCTTGACACCTTCAGGTGTTCGGACTATTGGTCCAAAAACTTCACGTTTTTCAAGTGAAGTCAATTCTGTTTGAATTGCTTCCTTCCATTTTGGCCAATCATTTCTCTGTCTACACTCGTTGACAGATCTTGGTTCCAAATCCTCATCTTGTTGCATTATTTCAACTGCAATATTATAGGCAAAAATATTATCCACCATAATATTATTTTGATTCCACCTTATTCTCGTTGAGACATAATTTATAGAGATTTCTTCATTCTCATTATTTTCAGGTACATGGACCTTCTTTGTGGTGTCATCATTTATTATGTCTCGGAGCTCTTCATGAGCAATTACCTCTATATTATGATCATCATCTTGATCATTTATTCTTTTCCTTTTCTGAGGATTTTTATCTTTGGAACCAATTGGTCTACCACGTTTTAAGCGTGGTCCAGACTCATTTGCCTTAAAATTTTATTCTATAGGGACATCAACTCGAACTTGAGCATTAGCAGCTGGAATATATGATTTAGTAACCCGTGGAAGGTTAGTAAATGCATCCAGCAGTTGATTTGCAATATTCTGCAAATAAATTATTTTTTGAACTTCTTGCTCACATTGATTTGTTCGAGGATCTAAATGAGACAGTGAAAGTGAATTCCAATCTATCTCATTTCCCAACTGTTTTTGTTCTTCCCCTAATGTTGGGTATACTGATTCATCAAAATGACAATCAGCAAACCTTGCCATAAATAAATCTCCAGTTCTAGGTTCCAAATATTTTATAATAGAACGAGATTCATACCCAACATATATCCCCAATCTTCTTTGGGGACCCATCTTTATGCGTTGTGATGGAGCGATCGAAACATATACCGCACAACCAAAGATTCTAAGATGAGAAATATTTGGCTCCTGACCAAAAACCAATTGTAACGGGGAGATGTCATGGTAACTGGTTGGTCTTATGCGTACAAGTGATGCTGCATGCAAAATAGCATGACCCCATATCAAAACAGGCAACTTTGTTCTCATCAACAAAGATCTAGCTATAAATTGAAGATGTTTAATCAATGACTCTGCTAAACCATTTTGAGTATGAACATGTGCAACATGATGTTCAACTGTTATTCCAGTGGACAAACAATAATCATTAAATGCCTGAGATGTAAACTCACCAGCATTATAAAGACGAATTGTTTTTATTGCATAATCTGGAAATTGTGCTTTTAACCTTATTATTTGAGTCAACAACCTCGCAAAAGCGATATTGCGAGTTGATAATAAGCACACATGAGACCATCTAGTAGATGCATCTATCAAGACCATATAATATTTAAATGGTCTACATGCAGGGTGAATAGGTCCATATATATCACCCTGTATCCGTTCCAGAAATGCAGGGGATTCCACCCTAACCTTAGCCATTGATGGTTTGATAACCAACTTTCTTGTGAACAAGCAGCACAAGAGAATTCCTTTGATTGAAGAACATTTTGGTTCTTCAAAGTATGCCCATGTGAATTCTCAATTACTTTTCGCATCATATTATAATCGGGATGGCCCAACCGGTCATGCCAAATGATAAAATCATTAGAATCAGTAAATCTTTTGTTTACTACGGCATGTGATTCAACTGTACCAATATTTGTATGGTACAACCCAAAAGAAAGTGCTGGCAATTTTTCATGCACAGTTTTCTTATTCGCATTTATTGTAGTAATATAAAGGCATTCCACTTTTCCTTCATTCGCAATCTCAACATGATAGCCATTTTGGCGAATAACCTTGAAACTTAACAAGTTTCTATGAGACTTACTACAATACAATGCATTGTCAATTACAATTAATGTTCTTCCAGGTAGTAATAAGGCTGCTCTTCCAGAGCCCTCAATCAATTTTGTACTACCAGATATTGTATTAACATATGCCTTTTTCATTACCAAAGAAGAGAAATATTTCTTTTCTCTTAGTATCGTATGAGTTGTGGCACTGTCCAGAAGACACATATCTCCACTACTCATCTTGGATCCAACTGAAGACTGGAAAATTTTATTTATCTACATAAGAATAAAAATAAATAATAAGAAATACGAAATTTAACAAAATAAATCTTAAGTACATAAACTTTAATTTAAGACATTAAAAATACATAAAAACATTATTCATTTCCTAGCTCAATTATCAATCTCAGTTGTGATTTCCAAAAAAGTCCTCAACTTCCAGATGAGTAATATCATCGATCCCATCAAAAGCATTATCTTTCAATGTTAAGTTTGCCTCAACATTCTCATTATATTTTTTAGAAGATCCTGCCTGAACATTATCTTTAAGAGTCAAATGTGACTCTACTCGGGCTTTAGAAGAGGAGGCGCCACCTTTATTTCCTTTCCTTTTACAGGAATTTTGATACAACCTGATAAAATGCTCAGGTGTCCGACATTCATTTTTCCAGTGACCTTTAAGGCCACAACGATGACAATGATCGCCCTTTCCTTTAGAAGGATTATTTTGAGAACCTATATTGTTCTCCCTTCTGTTATGACCACCATCTCGACGATTAATATATCATCTTTTGCCTTTGTCACGCCCGCGCACATTGTCATGGCTCCGATTGTTTTGTCTTATTTCAGACTGTCCATGTGGTTCAACCGCGTGTGCCTCCGGTAATGGAGCACTTTCAGCGAGACGGGCTTCGTGATTTTTCATAAGAAGATCATAATGCTGCTCAGCCACCAGAAGGCATGATATCAATTCAGAGTATTTCTGAAAACCTTTTTCACGATATTGTTGTTGTAATATCATATTAGAGGCATGTAAAGTAGTTAGTGTCTTTTTCAACATGTCCTCATCTTTTATTATTTCCCCATATAATTTCAATTGGGAAGTTATTCTAAATACAGCATAATTATACTCAATTACGGTTTTATAATCTTGAAACCGTAAGTGCATTCACTCATAACGAGCCCTTGGCAATACCGTTGCCTTGAGGTGGTCATACCTCCCTTTCAAATCTATCCACAATTCAAGTGGATCTTTCACCGTTAGGTATTCAACCTTCAGGCTTTCATCAAGATGATGACGAAGGAAAATCATAGCTTTCGCTTTATCCTAACTTGATGTCGTATTTCCTTCGATTATACTATCACCAAGACCCTTAGCGGTAAGGTGAATTTCTCAAGTACCCATGACAAATAATTCTTTCCAAAAATGTCAAGTGCCACAAATTCAAGTTTTGACAAATTCGACATGATGGAAACTATCATAAAATAATTGAGTTAATATTATGATGTTGGTTTCTTTATAATAAATTGTAAATAATGTTCAAATGATGAAGTATAATATGATTATATAATAAATTATATGTTATATGTATGTACATTGAATGTCTTAAAAACATATAAACTAATGACATATTGAAACAATAGATTTAATATGTAATTTTAATTGTTATACAGTATTAACGCCATTTTTTTAAGAGTTTCAAGTCATATTTAATACAACAATATTCTTTTTTATGACACACACCTATATATTATCATAATGTATGAAAATAGTTATTTTAACTAGCATGCTATCATATTACTTTAGTAATTAATTTAGAGTTATAAGTTAGTAAATAACATAACAATATAAATCTATAACGTATTGATTATTAAGTCAAATAAAGTATCAAAATAATAGCTAAATCAAGTTATATATGCAGTAGTTAAATTATAGATTAAATATTTATGCAAGTCCTATTAGATATGATCTAAACATATAAATGTATACCTGACTCGGAAAGAAAAATGATTAACGTTTAGGGAAAAAAGTTAATTCCGAATTAAGTAGGCCTTAATTGGTTAGAGACTCGTGTTGATAACGTGTTGTAAAACAAGAGGAAAATACTATAATACTTAGACAATAAGGTAAGACAAATGGTGATGACAACTATAAAGATTGAGAGCTTTTTTATTCTCCTCAAGTGTGTTTCACAAGGGTGAAAGACTACCATTTTATAGGATTTAGAAAACACATGTTACGTCCTTTAACCAAATACGTTATGACAAATATAATAAATACAATAAATACATACATTACGTTAAAGATGAATTAAGAGAAACATCCACACAATTAAATGAATTTGTAACAAATACAAAATAGTTTAATAATAATGCAAAAATATACATAAAATGCAATATTTAAAACAATTAATGTTTATATATATAATCATTGAAATAAATTAATTACAAATAGTTAATCAGTTACTTCTTGTTTATTTTTTACATTATAAGTCAAACTATTAATTTTCACATAAGAAAATAATAATTTATAAGTTTATCAATGAATAGATGTCGAGGAACTATCAATTTTAGTATTCTAATATATTAATTAATGCGTAAATTTCACTATTACAGAGTTTATCACTATTTTAATACTTATTATTTTAATACTACGTATAATTTTTACTTATTATTTTCATCCCGTAGTTATTTTAGTTTAATAATAGCAAAAAATAATACTTACAATAATTTCTATGTTATTAACGAAGAAATCTCGAGCAAATTCATTAATTCTTCTAATTTCCTATTAAGAATACTGATTAAAACTATTTATGACCATTGTTAAAGTTTCAACACAATTGAGATAAAAATTGAATCTGTATACAAATAAAAATATTTTTGAACGAATAGAATAATTGTGTGCACTACTGGAGAGTACATTCGAGTGTTTCACAATTTTGTTAAATGGACTAATATTTTACCTCTTTTCTTTGATAGTTCCCAATTACTTAAATGGTAATTTCTAAGTAATCAAATTGAAGACTCTGTATTTCACTTTAGGAAAATAATTGTTTTCATCCTTGTGTTATGGTCTTATTATGATTTTAGTCCCTATGATATTTGATTTTCCCCATTTAACTTTGATTAAGCAAAGAGAATTATTTCAGTCCTTCTACTAACAACAGTTAGAAGTATAAACAAATTTGTCTTTACTGTTAGGGACATTTACGTCACTATGCTAATAATATTTTTTTATCATTTCTTTGACTGCCTAGAATATCACAACTCACATGACAAAAGAAAGTATTTTCTCTCTCCATCAGAACTCACAAGCTTCATTTTCATCATCTACTTTAATGAAGTGTTTTTTCTCTCTCTATCTCTTTTCTTTATCTTTTGATTTTCTCTTCTTCTAATCAAATGAGACTCAATCAAATTTTATGAAATTCGAAGAGGAAGTTCATGGCGGAGCTCATTTCCGGATGATTTTGTTAAATTTGTATCTTCACCACTTTTCAAGTTTGAGATAGGGCACTGCGGTACTCTTTTTGTTTCTCTTAGTTCTTGTTTTTTAACCTACCCTGTAAAGATATTTTGATTTCTGAAATTTGGTATATTTATTTAATTTTTCTATCAAGCTTTAGTGTTTATCTGATTTGCATTTTTGAAGCTTTGTCTTTCATGGTAGCTCATGTTTAGTAGATGATGGGTTTCGCTGTGAAAAAATGTGTTTGTGAATTTTCTTTTGCTTCACTTAAAATTCATATTTATTCCTCTCAATAATCGCTATTACTCTCCCTTGATACTTCTAAAACCTATATGCTATAAAATATTGAATTATAAATTTCGAGGAGTGATAAAAAAATTGAGCTTTGAAATTTCAAAATAGATTCCACTTAGAATTTTGCCACTTTATACTAGGTAATACTATTTCTATTATACTAGTTTCTATAATTTAAGAAAAATGTTGCTTCATAATTTTTGAGGTTTGGAGCTTAAGCTCAGCTTGAATGAGCTTTTCACAAGACTGTTGGATTGTTGTCATTATATCACGGTTAATTAACACCAATGAGTCATGAAGATCAAATAAATATTTGTATAAGACTTGAATTTAATCCAGCAACCTGGGTTCGACAAAATTATTTCCTGGGTGGAATAGTGAAATTCATAATGAAACTTCAAACTTGATTTTCCGAACGTCGTAAGGTTTTACATATTCTTGTTGCATTTTTAAAGTAGAAAAAATGTATTCTTCCACTTGAAGATTATCATTCGTTGATATCATAGGTATATTTTTAGTATATTATCTATTTGCAAATATTGTTGTCTGCAACTGAAGTGTTGTGTCTTCTTGAAACAGGAAGGTAGATAAGCTCGATGAATCAGATCCTTCACTCCCTACAAGCTCGATTACTGAAGATCTTAAAGGTACAGAGAAATGTTTGGCATGTTATTTGCTTGAGACTGAAGTTAAATTGCTTAGATACGTGCTAACATGTATCTTTTTTTTTTTACTTAATTGCACTAAGTTTGCTTAGTGGTGATATTTTATTTGTATATATAAAAGTTTCATCACAAAATACAAGACAACAACTAAGCAAATACAAAATAAATTTGGACAACAACAGATACCACACAACTAAGACCCATTTCCTCTCATATTGTTTAGTGGCGTTCCGGCAAGCCATGAGTTCCGTGCAACAACTGTAATGTTCATCTCAATGCCACTGCAGGTAACGTTTTGCGTTCTGATCATCAATGGTTGCTCCACAGTGTGCTCTGCTCAACGGCTTGGGATCTTGAGGTAAGCAGACTAGTTATGTGCTTGCTCTTCCTAGATCTGGAAGTATCTTGAGAGATTCTTCCTCTTGTTTACTCATTTTGTCTAATATTTGCTTATTGTTAAATTGGATCCTCTGTAATAGCTCATGTCTGTGTTTTCCTTGACTAAGTAGCATTTTGTAGCCTTTAGTTGACCCCATTAAATTGACCCTCAGATCTCTCACCAGAGTCATGGTTTATAACAGGACGGAGTAATTCTCCAAACTACATAATGGACTAAGTTGTTCAAGATTTCCACTTGTTAGCTGCATTTTAAAGTAGAGATCTTATGACAGGGTTCCAAATTATCTTCATCTTCTGCTGATAACCTTTTGGTTGCAATATGTATGTTGTTCCTAAAGTATTGATAAATTTTCAAATGGATGAGCCAAGGCTAATACCACACACTGTAAGGCTACCAATACTTGAGTTACAACATGAATACTGCAACCATTAGGCCCTTCATTCCTTGCATAAATGATCCTTAGACACGGGACTTGATGTTTGTCCATGTTGATGATTTTCCTCCCTTTACTAGGCAGTTTAGAAAAGGAACAAAATTTGGATGTACCTGCAAAATCAAAAGCTATGTTAGATAAATAATTTGACAGACTGTTGCCTTCGTTGTATTCATGTTGTATTATCACATTGAAGCTCTTCTTCAATCTTCTAATTTTGTCCACTTCAGATATAATACTTCAAGGTGTCTCCAAATTTCATCTACAACATTCTTGATCAGAAATGAATATGTTTCCAACATCAGGGGATGATCTCTTATTCTACACAATGGTTCAATCCTTTCTAGACTGCCCTAGCATAAGCTGGTGGGATTTTTTAGTTAAATCTCGAATTCAATTATAAAGATATTTATTACTTATCATAGTAATTGACTTCGTTAGTCAGATTTTTGTCTTAAAGTCACCATTTCAATTTTATTTGAGGAACTCTTCCTTGAACTGGAAATCAAATTATATAGAAGCATTAAAAAAAAGAATGGGTTAGTTCAAGTTAAGATCAAGAAGAATAAAAGGTAATTTTTAAGTTGCATTCAGTTTTAAAAGGAAAAACACAATCATTTACATATCGTCAAAACATAATACACTTTAAAGTCATAAAAGAACTAAATCTAAATTCATGTTCGTAATGTCATTGATTTTCTGTAACATCTTACTTAAGGGACAATTTTCTTTTGAGCTCATGGATCACTTTTTACTCTCTTGTTATTTTGAGAAAGCGCTTCTTCTAATCTTGAAACTGGGACGTACTGCTTTCCCATTTTCTTGATGATGAGTGGTCATGTACCTTCTCCGGAATGCTCACCAATTTCTTCTGATATGAATGCAGAACTCCTCAATTGTTCTTGAGGTACCCTTGTCTGATTAAACTTATCGATCTACATTATACAAATAACAAATAAATAAGTCAACTAATAAAGTTAAATACAATACAACATAAGTAGGCAACACAAAAGATACTTACAGTTTGTTCTATCACAAATGAGGAACTGAATTGCCTTGCTGCCGCATTCTCAATAATAATGCTTGAAACCTGCATTAGAATCACATTTAAGTACTATTATTGTTGATAAGTAGAACCAATTTATGTGATTACTTACTTTTGTTGCATTATTGGGTGTCGAAGATCCTTCCTTTTTGACTTGCTGATGAATTTGTTGATGTAAAGCTTCAGATTGGTTTCTTCCCATAAGAACAGGGAATTTTCTACTATTATGTCCTAAGTTTCCACATGATCCGCACATCTTTTTTCTTCCTTTTCTTGATGCTTTAAACAAGGTAGGCTTTCTAGAATCTGATTCTTTTTTGTGTTGTCTCATCAATTTCTCTCTTCCTCAGTTTTTTAGGTCTACCTGGTTGTGCCTTATATATGGGGGGCAATGGTGGTTCTATCCCTGTCTTAGGCCATTGATCAAAGCTGACAATTGGCAATATGGATGGGTTATAACTCTTCATGTACTGCTCAAATGTATAACATTCATGAACATACATTTCACGCTCATCTTTTTTAACTCATATAGCTGCAATAGCATGACTACAAGGTATTCCTATTAATTCTCATCTCCTACAAGAACATATTTTCTCCTTAAGATAAACAGAGAATAGTCTACGATGAATGTCCTCAATTTGATAGTGAAATTGATCAGATTTAGTGGCAATACATTCAACAGCTTTAACCTTATTTTTCTCTAGCTTCAATATGATCTTTGGACAAATTCTCTGACAATACATCATCATTTTATCTCTGTTCTTTTGAAGTTTGTACATCATGTAGATCCTAATTGATTCAATCATTGTCCAAATATGCTTGTCTCTTACATGTAGAAGTACACTATTGAATGACTCACACAGATTATTTAATAACACATCACGCTTTGAAAATGAAGAGATAAAAGCCTTTGACCAGTGAATAGGCCGGGGGCTTATTAGTGAACCATTCAGGGGCTTTTGAATCTAAGTTTCACATTTCTTCCATATGCTTAAAGAATTCAGCTTCTGTAGTTGCCCTGGCAGCTTTCCATAGGACATCTTTCAACGCTTGTCCTCCGAAACCTTCAGTCTTGAAATTGTTGTGCAGATGTCTAACACAAAATTTGTGTGCAACATATGGCATTGTATCATCAAATGCTGGAATTAAACCTTTTTGCTTATCAGAAATGAAAGTTCAAGCAAAAGGATTTTGTGAAATGCCTAGATCTTTGTCAAGAAGTGTAAGAAACCAACTCCATGTGTTCTTCAGTTCACCTTCCACTATTGCGAATGCAACAGTTGCGAATGCAATAGGATACATGTTGTCGTTTCCATCAATGCCTACTGCTGTCAATAGTTTCCCCCCGTGTTGGTTCCCTTTCAAATGACATCCATCTATTCCTATTATGGGTCGACATTCGGCTAAAAAAACCCTGTTTACAAGCTGCAAAACACACATAGAGTCTTAAAAACCTCTTTCTACCGTTGCCATTGTTTTTGAATTTTCGTCCAACTTTAAAATACATGTAGTCCCTGGATTACTTCTCCTCAGCTCAGCACAATAATCCCACAACATCTAAAATTGCTCTTCTTTAGTCCCTATAATTAGATCTAATGCCTTCCTCTTTGCCATATAAGCTTGATTTCGTGAAATAGTACAATTATGAGATCTCATCACATGAGCTTGAAATTCTTTCACACCCCAATTTGGATTAATTCTAAACTCTTCCACATACTTCTTAGCTAAAAATTCAGAGTCAATAGTCTTGTTATCTCTTTGATTGCCACAGGAATGGTCAGGACCTATTGTCTTGATCATGAAAGACTCATCTTGATTAGCCTTTGATGCGAATATGAACCATTTGCAGCTTGACACCTTACAAGTTGCCTAGACCTTGTACTTTCAATTTTTTTAAATCTGATATCCTTTTTTTGGATCACAACATGGACCTCGACTACCCATTTGAATTCTTTGCTATTACTGAAAATCATATGAAGTGCAAACTTAAATTTTGGATCCTCCAAATCCCTAGTTGGATTGAAAACAATTGATCTTTTACAATTTTCATCATCAGAATCTTCATGTAAACTCATCAATTCCTCATCTGATGGAGTGAAGTCATCTTCTTGAGTGTCACTGGAAAACATAGCCAACATATTTGAGGTAACTCTATGCTCAACATTCTTTCCTTTGGCTTGATTAAATCTACTTTTTCTAGTAACACCAACCCACTCTACGGTAGAGTTGTTGGATTTATCAAAATTCATGTCAACTTCTTCTAAGGAATAATCAGAATCATAAAATGACTCACATTCTTATGTTGTCGAATCACTCTCATTGTTTTTCACGATTACATCCACATCTACCAAGCCTTCTTCATCATGTAGTACTGGGACACCCTCATAATCAACCACGTCATAGTTTCATTGATCCTCATTTGTGTGCTCGACAAATATCTCCACCTCTTTATTCTCAGTAATTTCATAAAAAAAAAAAAGGTTATATATATATCTAAATCAGTTGACAAAAGTCTTATACCTGTCTCAAAATAAGGTCCAAACTTAAACCAAAATTTCACTTTTCTATCATTGACTTTCAACTTTTTCATACACTGCCTCATCTGAATGATAGAATTTTCTTCTCCCTTGCAATAGTCATAATAAACTATTTGTCCACTAACATAGTCCATCTCTGGTTCAAACACCCATCGACCCTTATAGTGTAGTTTAATGGTGTACATATCTAGATCTCCACCTTCATCTGCCGTGAGAGAAACAAAAGTAGAAGGCATTAGGATTGTTATATTAAATAGAACCAACAAAAAATATGAATTATCATACAAATACAAACTAGTTCTGAATATGAATTATATTGGTTTCAGTGAACCAACAAAAAATATGAATTATCATACAAATGCAAATTAGTTTTGAATTGAATTATGTTGCTTTCAGTTGTTGAAGAATTGAGTTATATGTATGAATTTTAGGACTATCCAGTTTAATTGTCTGCACATCCCTGAGGCTTCACTTTATCTATTGTTAAAAAAAATGCTTATGTCATTTTAACAAGTAAACCCAACATGAGAACATGCCTATTTTGTAATTAAAATATTTACTCAGTCTCCATAATATTGAATTATGCAACTTTAATATTTTCTAAATATCAATACAATTCCATAATACACACACTGATACACATTATTTTAAATGATGCACCAAATTATATAGTTAGTATTGATGTCTTAATTCTTATATAATCAAAGGTTTTGAATTTTGTTTCATAGTGCGGTATTAAAAATCTAGTCTAATTAAATTCAATATAGTACTTACATATCGGCGTGAATTGTAGCCCACTCTTGTAACGCAATTTTATTGTCAAAAAGATTGATATTTTCCTCTTCAACAGGTATAATGAACTGCTTATGTGTTCTAGAAGGAGTTGACAAGTAAAGAGAAACTGTCCTAGAAGAAGTTGACAAGTAAAGAGAAATTATCCATCCACCATCAAACACAAAAGTTACTCATCCATGAAATAGACGATTAATCTGCATATCAATGAGAGACGCAGGGCTGGATTCTATGAAAGATTGTAAATATGTTCGTATGTTTAGGTTTTTTTAATTTTATAAAAGTGTTTCTTATTGTAATACCATAATTGCCCCTAACAGTAAAAACAGATCTGTTTATATTTCTAACTGTCGTTAGTAGAATGACTGAATTAATTCTCTTTGCTTAATTAAAGGTTAAATGGGAGAAGTTGAATATCATAGGGACTAAAATCATAATAAGACAATAACGCAGGGATGAAAACAATTATTTTCCCTTTCACTTTTGACAAAATAATTTTCCGTTCTTTGAGACCTTGTTATATAGGAAATCTCCTTTGTACCATTTTATTTTTAAAATCTATAGGTTTAGAGATTTCAAAAGTTAAAGAGAATTCATTTATTTTAAGTATATTGTATCAACATAGTAACTATTTTCCAAGAGTATTTTGTAGAAATATAATTTCACATAAATAGGTAGTTTCACACGATATAATTATTAGATTTTCATAAGTAGTCTTAAATTTACTAAATAAAAACGAAAAAGTGATATTAACTATTTAAAATATTTAAATATTGATGAAATATTTTTAAAATAATTGTAATTATTTTTTGTGATTATTTATTTTTATTTAGCTTAAGTAAGTACTGATAAAATATAAGGTTATCAACACAATTCTCAGTAATTATAAGACTACATAGTAATGAATAAGTAATGTAAAGTTATGAAACTAATTTATATGGAACAGTTTTCTAACAGTTTTATATGTAATATAAGTTTTTTAAAAATTAATAATAATAACATTTAAGATTAAATTTATATTATTATGCATACGCAAAGGTTTTGTCACACATTTTTTATATCAGTTTTTAATATTTAATAAATTCAGTTTTTTAATAAAAAAAACACATAAATAATAACAATAGGTTTTATGTTACAAACAGATAGTTACAATATTTAATTTCATGCAATCAAAATAAAATTTAACTGATCTCGCAATAGGATAAATCATTTTTCTGGATTTTCCATAAAATGACATTAACAGTTTTTTCAATTTAAAATTATTAAACTGCTCGATTGACAAACGTTATCCGGATTTTTTATTTATTTTTTTGCAATTACTAAAAAACTTAGATAATAATCATTTCTAATTTCTAATTTCTAATTTATTTTTAAAAAAAGTCCAAAACGTAAAATATATAAATAATTGTCTTTCTATTTATTAGATTTTGTGTTAAATTTCTTGAATAATGTATTTATAAAAGAAAATGAAAATAAAAACGATGATATGAAATGTTTTAAAAATTGAAGAACTTAATAAACTGTTTAATTTTTGTAATATTTAATTTTTTAAAATACTGAATAATTACAAAATAATAATAATAATAATAATAATAATAATAATAATTTTGTTGTTATTATTATTATTATTATTATTTGGATAATTAAGGATAATTATATTTTTGGAGTCCACTTGTCCTTTCCATTCACTAATTTAGAATTAAGTTAATATGTGTCTCTATTTTATTATAGTTTAGCAACATATAATTTTGTAATTTTTAATATTATTATTATTATTATTATTATTAATATCTATTAATACTGAATAATAGGCTAAATTTATTTGTGTTTAAAATCTATGCAACTCTAAACATAAATTTGTAGTTCCTATATTTTTAGGATCATTAAAAAAAATTAACATAAAAAAAGAAAGAAAAAAAGGCAAACAATTACTTTTTTTGAGAAAAATATTTATTTGATGAGGTTTACTAATAGATTTTTTCTTATCTTTATAATAATTTTGATTATAGAACCCTCTAAATTCTTTTTTTAAAGCATTAGAAACTCTGTGCACTTTATAGATACAAAGGAATAGAATTTTCTTTTATCAAGTTTAGAGGAAATAAAAAAAGAAAAATATATATAAACGTCGTTGATCATCTCGTTCTTGCAATGCACAACAATATTCATCAAGGTTTTAATTATGACATTCTTTACACGTAATTTTTATTTTTCAATCGTGCATGTCTTTCTTCGTTTCTTCACATAGCACTTATTATCACCATTTCGTTGTAATATTCAGTTAAATTTATACAATTCATATGGCAAAAGTAAAACACAAAAAAATAAGGCTAGTTATTATTCAGTTTTGATGAATAAAAATAATAAAAGTATACAAAAACGTACCTTGACAAAATGAAGTTTGAGTTCTTTGTCTAATGGAGAGTAAATTCCTTTCAACAATTGCAAGGGAGAAGTTTAAATTTAATGAAATTTTAAAGTGACCACTTATATTTAATTTAGTACTTTACATAACTTTTAAATACCCAATATATCAGTGACTTATTTATTTAGTTAAATGCTTGAAATTTAAAATTTAAAATTTAAAATTTAAAATTTAAAATTTAAAATTTAAAATGAATTGGTTAATGATTGTCCAATCCTAATTTTTAGGAACATGGCAAAGGAGTTTCAAAATTCTCATTTTAATTGGATAAATGTTCTTTTTAAAATAAAGATTAATTTGATTTTTAATCCTAATTTTTAGGAACATGGCAAAAGAGTTTTAAAACTCCCATTTTAATTGGATAACTGTTCTTTTTAAAATAAAGATTAATTTGATTTTGAAAATGGTAAGTTTGCAAGCCGCAAAATTTGTTAATTTTTTTTACTGTTTGCAAAAATCCATACTTTTTTTTTAGTGTTGGCAACTTAAACTTCTCTGCCTTTTGACATTTTCATAAGTTAAAAATTAGATAGATATTCTTATATATATGAATCATTCTTCTTATTATATATAAAATATTAAACATTGTACATATTAATGAAGTAATAAATAGTAATCTATTTATGTAAAATAATAGTGAATTATTATTTTTAAAATATTTAATTTAGAAGTTATTGAAAGATATTTAATATATCAATTTGCATTAAAAATATTTTGTGTTCTATAAACAAAATAAATAGATAGTAAAAACTTGTAAATCCTAGCTTTTTAAAAAAAAAAATCGAACTCCAATATACTTTTAGTCTTTTTAACTTTTAATAATAATACAGTTATTCCCTAATTTTTAGAATTGATTTAAATTATTTTTTCAATCAACTTTTTCAGCATTATCTTAAATATTTATCATGAAAGTAAATTTTAAACTTTTTTGAAAAATAAATTATTATTTGTTCACTTATTTATAAATATCCCATTATATATAGATAGCTTATTATTATTATTATTATTGTTGTTGTTATTATTATCTATTAAAAATATTTCCAAAAAAAAATTGAGTTGGTTACTTTATGTTTTAAAAAACACTTGCGTGTTTTCAAAAAAAATTCCATTTAGATTTGTAGTTTTTATTTTTTATTTTCAGATTTTAAAATAATTTAGTTAATTTATTTGTATGTTTTATTATTATTATTATTATTATTATTATTATTATTATTATTATTATTACATATGTCTATTTTTCTTTAAATTAGGAGGATGTGGAAAGATTATTAAAATTAAAAATATCTTTTCACAAAAAGGGACCACATGTTATAAATCCATTGTTTTATATACGTGGATTATTCATTAGATTTATCCAAACAAATTGGATTCATCTATTGTTGCTTTCAATATGATAAGAACTTTCGAGATAACTATGTATCTATTAATTAGATGACTATTGGGAGTAATATCTCAACACTATAAATAAATAGAGATATCACTAACCATTTGAAATACACTTGAATAAGAAAAGTTCTCTCCTCCATCTTATACTTTTTGTCGTCTTATTATTACATTATATTATTTTGAGCTTTCTTTATAATACGTTTTCTTTATAATACGTTATCAGCACGTGCTACTTGCAAATGTATATATATATATATATATATATTCTAATTTAATTCACATATTGTCTCATAATCTCATTATGTCGAATTTATCCAAACTTGAGTTAGTTGCATTAGATATTTCAGGAAAGAATTATCTTTCATAGACACTCGATGTTGAGATTCACTTAACTGCTAAAGGTCTTGATGTCACCATTACTCAGGAAAATGAAGCATCGAGCCAAGAGAAGGCAAAGACTATGATTTTCCTTCGTCATCATCTTAATGGGGGCCTGGAGATTGAATATTAGAATGTAAAAGATCCACTTGAATTGTGGACCGATTTAAAGGGGAGATATGATCACTGAAAATTCATTGTATTATACATGTGAATTATCCATTAGATTTATCCAAACATTGGATTTATGTATTGTTGCTTTCAATATGATAATAATTTCCAAGATAACTATGTATCTATTAATTAGATGACTTTTGGGAGTGATATCTCAACTATATAAATAGAGATATCACTCACCATTTGAAATACACTTGAATAAGAAAAGTTCTCTCCTCCATCTTATATTTCTTGTTTTCTTCTTATTATTACATTATATTATTTTGAGCTTTCTTTATAATACCACATACGTTATTTGTAGAGCTTTTTTTTACGAATAATAATACAGATTTACAGTTATTTCAATTTTCTAGAACTAATTTAAAATAATTTTTAAAATAATTTTAATTATTTAAAAAGTTTGATTTTTGTGGTGCTGACACATAAGCGCTATCACCTCTCCTATCATATTTGTCTTATGGGAGTGAAAAAATTAATTAATTATTTTATGTTTTTGATATATTATTAAGAAAATAAAATCTATTTAGGTATATTTGATCCTTTCACAAAGTTAGAGGTATATTAAATTATTCCCCAAAGCTAAAGAAGTACATTTGATCTTTCTCAACTATGAGTTTTTTTTCTACCTTTTTTAATTCAACGGATAATTTGAATTTATTATCTTAATAATCAAATTTATTTATAAACTCGTCTTCTTATAAAATTTATCATAGATTCCCCCCCTTTTTTTTGCAGATACAAAAAAATGACTTACAACGTAGCCTCAAAAGAACAATATTAAATTATTTTGTTCTTTCTTCATTCACGCTTCTTTCTTTTTATTTCTCACATTTTCAAATGAAGCGTTGGCAAGTCGATTAGGTCTTTGGTTGCATTTTGTTATTATTTACTCGAGCTTTCCTTTGGCTATCTGGTATGGTGCAAGGTTCATCTTTGGAAAAGGATATACTGGTGGACTGTTGGTTAAGTTCTCAAAGTTTCCGACGGGAAGTTTCAACAACGTCTGTTAGACTTTCTTTCAAAAATCTTGACTAATAGAATAGTGAAATTAGAATAGCCTGAGAAAAGGGCTAAGAGAGAAGCTTAAGTAGCAAGCGATTTAATTAAGCTAACATACGCCTAATCGAGTCAACAACCAGGTCAATATTCCTCAAGTAACAGAAAGCGTGAGACGCAGCACAAGAGTGAGAAAGCAACCAAAAAAGTTAACGAATTTCGTCTGGCATCCGAGTAATGGAACGCGTGAAGTGCGAAATAAGAAATTAGGAGACTTGGCACTACATATAAATATCCAGTAGCATAAGAACTGAGTAGGCTTGTTTTATGTGAAAGTTCTGTATCCTCTCAACCCCATTCCATCTGTTTTTCTCATCCCCTTCTCTGTAGCTCTTAATTTCCCTGCAGTTTCATCATTTTAGTCATATTTTTCCTTGTAATTGACGGTTTGCAATATTATATCCTTTGGTGTCAAAGAAAAACCTCAACTTAACGAATTATAATTTATATATCCCTTGTTGTGACTCACATATACTCTTACGATTACACAAATGACTCAGACATGACATTTTTGCAAAGTTAAGCAGTACATTGGAATGGAGTGATAAGTAAAATGTATATAGAAAAATTAAGTGTCGTTAAAAAATGAAAAGTGTTAAAAAAATTATGGAATATCTTTGACGAGTAAAGAATTTTGGACTAGGCTTCTAGTATACCAAAAGTAATGTTCTCAATGTTCATTTACAACTTATTCTGATCAAAGTGTATTTGTATTTCAGTTATGAGACCATAAACATGGAGGTAAAAGAGATCAAAAAGCAGCCAAAAGACTTAAAGAAATATGCAAAGGCGACACTGAGCGTCACCCGAGTTGAATCGGTACATCGTCGAAGGTTATAGTTCTTAACCCCCAAGTTCATCTCAGTTTGGCAATATCACAGAGAATTCGGCGTATCGTCGAAGTGATTCGGCGATGGTCATTGGTGTTGTTGAATGTAACAGGCACCTGAAAGAAAAATCAAAGTTGGAAAGTTCGAGTGGCGATGAACTCAACCATTTAGTGCATAACCCGACTTGCTCAGTTGTCCCGACTTAGTTTAGTGAAATTAACACTGAAATGATACATTCCGATCGTTATGAATATTACAATGGTGAAAGAATTTGGGTCAGAAAGCTTTTCGGATAGTGACTCAAAATTTTTAGACCAGGTCAACCTGGACTAGGTGCCTCTAGGACCATCTGATAATGAGTGGGGTTAAATGTCTGGGCTTGATGAAAATTTTCTTATAGCCAAGACAATAAGGAACACGTAGAGCTTCAAAAGTGACTGTAGTTGTATGTATTGACTTGTGTTACTAAAACGTAGTAAATTGTTTACACTCATGTTTTGGACTGGCCGTGTAATCCTACCAGAGGTTTGTGTACTGATATTGTACATGTTGTTAAGTACAAGACATCTTCCGGCAGCTGAGATGAGACCTTACTTAAGAGACATTTGACTTTAAATCCAAGGGTGAGCTACTCTTTCAGGTTATCATGGATTTTTCTATCATTTCTTGTCTATTCTTTCGAACACAAACAGTACATTATGTTTTCTAAGTTTTTAGGGTTGCATCCCCATTATTGATTACATCAGGGCCGTTTTAACCCCCAGGCCTCTAAAGTCATCGCTTGGGCCCCCATATTTTTCGAGACCCCCATTTTAAAGAAAATAATTACTTATACATTTTTAGAGAAAAAAAAGTTATGTGTACTATGAGTGTTATGATTTCTACTAAGGAAAATGCATATGTGATGAATATAAATCTGATTTTCGTAAGAAACAATTTGATAAAAATATGGATAAGGAAATCACTAAGTCCCCTGAAGAATCTTTAGAGTTGATTACTTTATATATGTTGAGTAATCAAAGTATTTTTTCAATTCAAAATAGATTTGAACCAATTGAAGCATATAAGAATATTTTGATTTCTTATTTAGTGGTAAAATATTGAGATTATTAGATGATGAAAATTTTTAAAAAACAAATTGTCTTAACCTTGAACTTTCTTTAACCCATCATTATTCTGATATTGACGGTTTAGATTTTTTTTTTGAATTAAAGGTGTGAAGAAAAATAATAAAAGTAAAATATAATGATCTAATAAAAATACTCAATTAAATTAAAAAAATCTTTTTCAAATACACATATTGCTTAAAGGATAATATTAACAATTTCTGTAACCATTGCCTCAATCGATTTTTTTTTCGAAATTAAAATTGATTAAATCTTCTTTAAGATCAACAACGTCTCAAGATAAATTGAATAAATTAGTTATATTATCATTTGAAAAAGGATTATTAAAACAGATTGATTATAAACGAGTACTTAGTGAATTCACATCTAAAATAACTAGAAAAATATATTTTAAATAAAAGTATATATGATGAAAAAATAAAATATTAAGGTCCCTCTCTTAAGTTTGGCTTTAGGCCCCCAATGGTGTTGAGTCGGCCCTGAATTATATTAGAGTTTTGTACTACCACTTTCAGTTTTTAAGACTTTATTCTGAATGAACTTTTTGACTATTGATTGAGTTTATTCATTTCCTTATTTGCTTTTAAACTATTTTCTTAATATTTATTTGATGTCTTGATTTTTAAAATTACATGTTGGTTTAATTTTGGGTTAGTGGTTGGTTCCCCCACCAGGTGATCTAGTGTGTGTCACTCACGATGGTCTAGATCATGACTGACACAGAGTGCATTTGTGAAGAAATTTTAAATGTATAATTAGCTTTTTGAAGAGAAATAACAACACTTTTTACCATTTTGAATTTTCTAGTACTCTCTCCAAAAACCTTACTATTGAGGATTAAGCTTGAACTTGAAGGTTGTGTAGAACCTTTTTGAGATTGAAGGTATTTGGGATTGACATATTAGAATGTCGAATCAAGTAGCTACAATGGATGAGAATTTTGGTATATTTCTTTTACCTTTCGTTATTAATAGCTAATCTCTCTATTCTTAGGATTGTGTAATGTATTAATGATTAACTTATTAGTTTTTGTTTAATTTCTTTTCAATGTTCAAATGACAGGGTTCAGCTATTGTTTTTTATGTTTTCATCTATAATTTAAGGTTGCAAACTATTGTTACTTTAGATCTCTAATGTTGCTCGTGAAATATCATAAGCGATAATGACTAGATATAATTCAACTGACAACTGAAGCTTGAAATAATTTTGTTGAGCTAAAGTCTTAGATTGATTTTAGTGCATTACATGTTAGAAATTGAAAAAAAATCCACATGATTTGTGATAGTTGATTGCTAGATAGTTATCATTACTTATAATCTAGTTAACTCATTGATATTCAACAGAATTTAGCAATTAGCAATACTCAAGTTACAAAATTATAATCCATACCAGTACACTCTTCTTCAATTTTAACAATGAGATTCATTGTTATTTAAAAAGGCACCGCATACAGAACACTAAGAAATTTTACATACTATGCCAAATTGAAAATTTGGGCAAACAATAATTTTTAAAAACTTGAATACATTCGGGCTAATGTTCGTCAACCATAGTTGGAAGACTCCCACTATGGCGCCAGCATGACCGCTATAGCCGATTGACGGAAATCAAACCAGGGGCGGCTCAACGCAATCGGAGGCCTAAAGTGAAATTTCAACTAGAGGCTAAAATCTAAATGATTTTATATGCATTTGTTTATAAAAAATAAAAAAAACTTGCATTTTTAAATGTAAAGTATACTTAATATTTTTTTTATAAATGATTTATTCAATTTCTTTTTCAATTTTTAGCTTTAGATAAGATTTTATCAATTCAATGTTGAAAAATATTTGCTTACTCGGGCAATTATTATATGAATTGTTAACATAGAATTTGATTCAAGAAGTTAATAATTTTGTATACCCCACATTTTACTATGCTTTTTGTAATGCTCGAAAATTTAAGAAGAAATAGAAAAAGAATATACGATTCACTTTGGTCAACACTTTTCGACTATTGATTCATATTTTTGATAGAGTATTACTCTAACTTATCAAAAATTTAAAGAGAAGAGTGTAAAAGGAGTTAAAAGAATAAAATAATGTGAATATTAGCATAGAGACCGTGGGAAAATAAAACAATTCTTCTTGATTTCTTCTATTTAAATGGATTAAAGAGAATAAAATAATAACTTTAAAAAATATATATATTTTATCATAAATAATTAATTTCTTTTAAAAAGAATTAACACATAATTCATTATTAGTAAAAAAAATTGAGGCCAATGCCTTATTCAAATAGGCATAGAGCCGGCCCTGAATCAAACCCTAGTAAAATATGAGGTCTTTTATTTTCCTCCAATTTTTGAGGAAGAAAATAGATGAGGGTTGCTCAAAAAATCATCCTAAGACACTCCTTGCACAGGAGAAATGTAATGGAGAATTTTATGTGCAAAGGAGATGAAAACCCAAGAAATTTTGATCCTAGTTCTTCGTGAATTACTCTCACGAAGCCGAAATCTCTTAATAAAGGTTCATCAACAATTTCTTAGCGCCCAAGTAGGCTAGGACTTTCTTAACCTAGTAGTAAAACATGTATTTACTTGCATTATATCTTGTGAATCGTAGAAGATTTCATGTATAGGCCTTGGACACGGAAAATATGTGCCTAGTTGGGGGTTAGGCTGATGATGGATTTAACTGGTTATTTCGGAGTTTTTGATGTTTGGTGGGGATTACTTTGGGAAAGGAAAGTGCGGGTGCTTGGAGTTTAATCTGGAATCTTGAAGGAATTCTTTGGTAGATGATGGTTTGTGTTTTCAAGTTAATTATGCATGTAGGGAAACAAGAAGGTTAATGTGAAATTGTTTCATGTGATAATCTTATGTAATGAACATGTTTATTTACTTATGGTATCAAGTTGGTTGTTCGTCGTAATTGTGATTATGCATGCTATTTGTGATTGATGGTTGGTTCATCCTTACGCCGATATAAATATACTAACAGTTTACTCGTATTCCACCTCTAGTATGAATACTAATACTGATTGACTAATTAGGTACCACACCGATACACTAATAAGTTTTGTGAGGACCTGTGAGAAGACCAAATATGTGCATTTGAGATCATGTGTGACGTGGTCGGGGTCTGGTGTATTGTTTAAAGGCTAGTACTGGTTATAGGGGTGTTAAATTGGCGGGTTGGGTTGAAATTGGAAATATTACAATGGGTTGAATAGAAATCGGGTTGGGTCTTGACCTGCTCAAGTTTACTTTGGACTCAAATGGGTTGGGCTAAAAAACGAGTTGGGTCTTGACCCGATTAATCTCAATAATTGAACATATTGTTATTTAACTTTTATAATCACAATTTGAATTTCCGCTCAAGAATTTTTTGTTAAAAAAGTAACAAATGGATAAATAAATCCTAGAGTTGTCAATTCAAATTATCTTGAGTCTAACCCTTAAAATTCTGGACGAATTACCTATGTTCGGGTTCATTTTTGACACCCCTAACTTGTTATGATTGGTTAGTCTTTAGAACATATTTGATAAGGGGGATGTAAATAAAGGTTTTGCATGTGGTTTACTAGATGGGTTGAGGGCCAATGTATTGGCATGAGAATTTGAGGAAGATTAGTAGGTTGGTTAACGGAGTATCAGCCGCCTGGTTTTAGTAGGGACCAAATCCGATAAAGTTGTACTTGAGGACTGTCATCAATTCATAATTGAACTTGTAGAGGAAGTTTGGCAGTGAAATTTTTAAAAAAAATCAATTTGTTTAAAAATATGAAGTTGGTGTTGGAATTATATTTGGATATATATATTTTAACAAAATATGAAATATGATTTCATTAAGGTTATGTTATAAATATATAAATATATAAAAGAAAATTGAAGAGAGATTAAAAAAAGAAAAAAGCGAAAGTGAAAACAGAATCAAGTGGTATTTGAAATTTTTATAACCAAATGCTGATTTTTAAATAAAATGAAGAAAGTTCAAAAAAAAAAAAAAATTGAATGAGGGGATTTTGATAACGAAGTTTATGTGTGGACGTCTGATATGAAGTCATGATTTTACTTCAATGTTTGGACAATGCGGTTTTTTATCTTGATTTGTAATTATGATTTTAATTTCAAACACTAAATTGAAATCATGATTCATATCGCATGTCCAAACGCAAGCTTAATTATCTTCCGTGAAAGTGTGTAAAAATAGTATTGGATATGATGTTCTCCTAGACCTTATAATGTAATGATTAATTATATTAGCTCATATATTACTAATATAATTACATATAGTCTCAAATCGTATCAAGCAGAAAAAAATTTCATACCTAATATATGTATTAGATTTTCTAATACTTGCCATCAAACGACCTTTTTTTTTAATGCAACGGCCGGAATCTAATCCTTTAACCAACCAGAGGAAGCAACATTCACGTCGAAAGACTAATAAGAATTGTGGTAGCATGGATAGTCCAATCTTAATTACAGATATCAAGTATGACGTTTAAATATGAAAAAATCATGTTATATAATACGGAAAAGGTTCAAAATACCTTGTACTATTTGAAAAGGTTTAAAAATATACTTTATTCATCTATTGAGCTAAAAATATTCCTAAACTGTTTTGATCCACTATTACCTTCAGAGGCGCTATTACCCTCAGAGGTGATATAAACATAGCTCAAATATATGGTCTAAGCTAAACTTAAAATAAAAATAAGCTTAAGCAAAATTTGAACCCTAGTCTAGAGGGTGATATCTCTACTTTCTACCAATTGCTCAAAAGCACTTATATATTTTTTATGGGTGCACTGTTGACTATATCTTACTTTCTACCAGTTTTTCAAAATAGACATACATATATACATATGATTTTTCGGAAGTTACCAAGTGCACATGCACCCCCACGACATAGGGTGGGTCCCTAATTACCCTTTAAACTAATAGTCTTATACTTTTTAATTATTATTATTATTAATTGTTACGTGGCGTCTTTCTATTAGATAAAGTTTAATTCTAACCCATCAAACTTTCTCCTACCCCACCCGACCCATATTCACATCCCTTGACCCAAACAAAAATACAATATGTCCCCACCCCCCACCCCCGCCCTAAACCTAATATGTTATTTTTCTTCTTTCCTTTTCTTATTAAGCAATTTCAATATCAATCTCAAGTGAAATATAGATTTAGTTTTTTCTTCTCAACGCAAATAATGTTCAAAATGAAATCATCTGCTAAGATGCAAAATTGGTGCGGCTTATGTTAGATGTTAGGCCTTACATAAAACTAATCATTTAATGTGAATAGGTCTATCTAGATTTTAAATTTTAATTTCTGTTAAAAGTCTTGCCATTTCGAATTACTTCAATAAGCTTCTGATTACATTCATAGTTGCAAAATGTCAAAAATGGGCAACTTATACTGAAAATATATAAGCACGCTTATATCAACTTATACTGAAATTGATCATGAAATTGCTTAATGAGAAAATGGGAAGAAGAAAAATAAGATAAATATTAAATTTGGAGGGACAAGAGATGATTCAATTTTTTTTATTTTTAAATGGATCTTGTATTTGGGTTTCGATCAAGAGATTGTCAATATGGGTCGGGTGGGGTAGGAGAAAGTTGGAAAAATTACTTGGATGAATGTCTTTTAGCAAATAATTATTGATTTTAACGATACTTTTTATTTATTAATATTTATAGCAATATTATGTTAAAATCTGCAATATGTATTAAAAGTGAATTAAGTATGCAATATATATGTATTATAACTATTTTTAAAAAATATATTATGTTTTTTTGGTAAGAAGTTGACACATTGTATTATAAGTGTAGTAAAATGTGTGATAGATGTATTATCCATCAATAAAACTTGTATTATATGTGGATAGTAAATTATTTTTTTGTAATATGAATTACAAGTGTATTATAAATGTATTAAAAGTGATAAAGTGGAAAAAAATGCTATTGCTATAAAGTTAAATATTTTTTATTTGTAGTATATTTATGTAAGTTTTCCGAGAAAGTTTGATGGGTTGAAATTAATATTTATCTTATAAAAAACGTCACGTAATAATTAAAAAATATAAAATTATTAGAATAAGAGATATTTTTAAACCTTTTCGAATAATAGAAGGTACGGAAAAGGGCCTAAAATACCCTTAAAGTATTGAAAATGGTACAAAATTACCCTCCATCCACCTATTGGCTCCAAAATGCCCTTTTCATCCACCTATTGGCTCCAAAATACCCTTGTCATCCACCTTTGGGTTCAAAATTGACCACTTCTTTGATTGTTTTAAAATTAAACTCTTTAAATATTTTTTTAAATACTTGGCGTTCAACTATTGGTTATAATTTAATTTATTAATATAATTTATAAATCAACCCACTACCCACTCATTACTAACTAAACCCCACCCAATTAATAATCCAATTATAATATCAAAATTGTCATAAACACTACTAAAACACGATGAAATTATAGATTCCTAAAAATGACATTCAAAATTATTTGAGTCTGAATCGAAGCCCCAATTAAATATAGGTTGAGCCGCTTATTTAGGAGGACACTTTCAATAGGATTCTCTTTCAAGATTGAATTAAAAGTTTATGATTAAAGGTAAAGAAGTAATACATCCCGAATTAATTCATGCACTTTTTTAAAATATAATTTTATAAATATTTATGATTTGTTTTAAAACCTTTAATATATTATTTTGAAAAAAAGTTAACTATGAAGTAACATTACATAATTGAGACGTAAGAATAATTAAGATGAACATAGTCAGACTTTTAAGTTTACCGATAATTTTTATTTAGACACTTAACGTATGATAATTTACTTCTATAGATATTTTCGCCTTAAATTTTTAAAAACACTCAATTGGCAGTAGCTTTTTTGTTGTTGCATTAATAATGTGACGGGTGTATTAATTTGGAGAGGTTTAATTAGTAATGGGTGGGTAGTGGATTGATTTATAAATTATACTAATAAGTTAAATTATACATATAGTTGCGTGCCACGTATTTAAAAAAATATTTAAATAGTTTAAATATAAAACCGTTAAATAAGTGGTCAATTTTGAACCAAAAGGTGGATGACAAGGGTATTTTGGACCCAATAGGTGGGTGAGAAGGGTATTTTGGAGCCAATAGGTGGATGAAGGGTAACTTTGTACCATTTCTAATACTTTGAGGGTATTTTAGGCCCTTTTCCGTAGAAGGTATTTTCCATATAAATACATGTTATCCTCTAACATGGAAAAAAAAACATGTTGAAAGGCTGACATATTGTACGGACTCCATAATAACAATGGGAAATAAAAGCAGGAATCATAGTGTCTTATCGACTCAATTTTAAGTTAAAGATAGCAAATGGCCTATTCAGCTTTCAAATCAGGGCACAAGCATAGCAGTTTGAAACAAGTTAAAGAGAAGCAAGTTAAGTGAAGCATTTGTTTCGTTCTTAATTAGAGGTTTAGTGTTCGAGTGTTTCTCGGTACATAGTTACTTTTGTTAGAGAGCACTTTTCCTCTTCAATATAGAATTTTTCGAAATCCAAATTTAATTAGATTTTAATGTAAATACTGAACACCAAATATAAAAAAAAAAGTTTGTGAAGCACTAACTTACACTCTTTTCTTAGCTAGTGCTTTGCTTGCCATATTCCACTACAATGAAACATGACGTACCACATGCCCTTTCACAGGAAGCACAACATATCCAATTGTGGGCCTAACGATTTGACGAGATAAAATTTATCGAATGGTGAACACTCTCTCACTTCAAATTTCAAGCTTGTGAGTGTGAGTTATTAAGGTAACAAAAAGAGTTAGAGGTCCTAGGGAGGGATTTTAAAAATAGCTAACAACTCTTAACCTTTTTTATTAAGTTTCAATCTTAGCACAAGATAAATGAGAAACTGCCATTGCAAAAATTATAAAATGATAATATTTGCCACTATTATAAATATAGAAGGCATTAAGTTATATTATTATTATTATTATAAGTTAAATATATTATTAAGCGCATAATATATTTTATTAATTATTTTTAATTATAATGTTATTACATGTCGGGCACATATACTAGTTAAGGTAACAAAAGAGTTAGAGGTCCTAGGGAGGGATTTTAAAAATAGCTAACAACTCTTAACCTTTTTTATTAATTCGGATATTTACCAGTTAAGGTACATTTTTTATCACTTTAGTATTTTGAATAGGTAAATACTAGTAAGGAGAACTTTGCGCATTTCTCATTGTGAAAATGGATTTGTAGCAGTCAGAAGACTTACGAGTTTCTCCATAATGAAAACGGATCTGCAGCAATCAGGACTCCGAACACAAATAATTTTCTTTACTCACCGCCTAAATATATCCTTGAAAAATGCACAATGTTTCACTAACCATGTATGTTTTTACTACACCCATAATAATGTATTTAGGGGTAACTCATCTGTGGATTCTTAAAGTTGGTACTAATTTTCACTTAAACACCTCAATTAGAATTTGTTCATTTCAGACACTTATAGTAAGGTTTCATTGTGTCAATTCGACACTTTTCGCTGAGTTGGCATATTGTGTAAAATGCACTCGTTTTGAGCGCGTCAAAAGTTTAAATTTAATTGAAAAAAATATTCTTTTTATTTAAATAAGAAAATACAAATACTTCAAAATATATATATCTTCTCCACCTTTTCAAACAAAAATCAAGTTGGTTGATTAATTCTTCTCACCATTTTACCATAAAATTCAACAATTTCTTCATTATCAACAATCAAAATAAAAAAAAATAAAAAAAATATATACCTTTAATCTTCACTTAGAAACATCAAATTTCACAACCAAACACAAAATTATAAACAAAAAATTAAAGTTTTCATATCAAGAAAAATAAGTAATGTCATGATAATGGAGTCTTTGACATTATTAAAGAATCATGGTGATTTAAGGTGAAGATAAAAAAAATGGTGTGAGAAGAAAAAGGAAGGTTGCTACTACTTTTTTTAAATTTATTTCAATTATTGAAATATACATTTTATTTTATAACTAATTAAATATTCTTAAAAATAAATTCTTAGTCACAATATTTTTTGGGTCTAAAAAAATAAATTCTTACTCACTATTTTTTGCGTCTATATGCCACATGTCTTAATTTAATTTATCATTTTTACACATCATCGGAGAGTGTAACACACCATCTTAAAAAAAATTGTTGATTGTTTAAAAAGTGTCAAAATGACACAATAAAATCTTACTATAGTATCTAGAATGAACAAATCTTAGTTGAGGTGTTTATGTGAAAATTTGTATCAAATTTAGGAGGCTACAGATGAATTCCGCCATGTATTTATATAATAGGATTAGAGTTGTAAAAAAAAGGAATAAACCAAAAACTAACGGGCTAATTAACACTCCTTATGAATGGATCCGACCCGATAGATATTTCTCACACCTACCCTAAACTTAAAACTTGAATCCAACTAGTTGATCTTATTTTTAAAAGAATTGAAAGGGCACAAAACAAAGTTGCTTTAGATAATACACATCATTCCTATTCTCAACAAAGGCAAAACAGCAAAACAATCAGTCACCATGTGTCATTTATTAAGCATAATATATCAAAGGACAAACCCCTGATTCACTCCTGATATTGACATACCAGCCTGCAATAGCTAGCTCCCTATGCACAAGACACAAGTTTCTTATTAGAGCATTGATTCTATAAGAGGTAGTGTTAAAATTCCTCTACAAACAGCTATTATATTCTTATTCTTTTCCTGACCATCATTGCATCCTACTCCTACGTTTTAGGGGCAGTAGGAGCAGACGATTAACTCAGTTGATTGGTTATGTGAACTTTTACCTTGTTGGTACCGTACAACCGAATATCAGCATCCTAAGTAGTATGATTGATAAATAAGCACAAAAAATATTGCAAAAATCCTAAAACGAAGTCATACTTTATGAGGATAATCTTACAATTAGGAAACCTCAAGTCTCACTGCATCATTCTAATTGAACCTGGCTTTACATTTGCCTTTCCCTTCTTCCAATTTTGAACTAGTATTTGGCCCCATCTGCATTGCACTTCAAAGCAAAATATGTACAGGAACAATTGAAGCCGGTTAAAAATAGAGTATTAGAAATTTCCCGAGGCTTGTGATGATGATCTTTGTTAGCATTTCTCTAAAGATCTCATGCATTTGCCGATTGGGATGGCAACCTAGGATGGTTATGTTCTCCTTCGTAAGTGACAATAAGCATCGAAGGTTCTTCCAAGCATCTCTCAACGTGCTTCCTGGCAGGACAGCCTCTCATGCTGCTACACTTATAGTATCCCCTGCACAAGCCAAGGAAAGCTTTAGCTGAGTCTGTGCTCGGAGAGCTACTAGCGAACCAAAAAACCTAGACGAAAAGGTAAGACTACACAAAGCAGCCAGTTCACATTCTCTAGTTAAGCAATTTTTTATCAACAAATGAACCATTACAACATCCCCTTTCAGTTAGCAAAGATGATAACGAAACCGATTCAGTTAATCCTAATAAATCATCCAATCTGTTTATTATCCAGGGACTTGCTATCTCCACCAGCTAAGTAAGATAAACCAGACACATTCAAGCAAATCAAAGGGGAAGACATAAGCACTTGACGCATGGAAGATATATCTATGAGACAAAAACAGAACAAACATCATAAACAACAAGACGTGTAGTTACAATAAGAAGCAATCACAGCAAAATTTGCAGACAATAGTGTTAAAACCGCTGCATTATACCTAGGGTGCGGAGAACCTTTGATCGGTTTCTGACCATATTTTCTCCAAGAATACTCATCCGGGGGAATATCAGCTAGTTTGTTACTTATAGCAGGAACCTTGATTGATCTCTTTACCCTGTGCTTCCTGTTAAAGATAATCCAGCAAGTCTTTTAAGTACATATAAAACATAAGTAACTATACGATGCCTAAATTAAATTACGAACCTCTTCTTCGAGCAATGACATCTACCACTGCTTCCACATTTCACACTTCCCTCCTCTCCCCTTCCGGAGCACCTTTTCTTATGTTGAAATGAGCTCTGATCCGCGGAGCGTGAAGCCCCAATAAAATGGAAGGCATTACCATCCAAGTTAGCTACACTTCCATCAATACTCAACGAGGAGATAAACGACCTCGTAGATGACATAGTTGGAGTACAAGTAGAGCTATCAAAATTTAAACTTATCCCACTATTGCTACGCCGATACATCATATCCGCCTGCTGCTTCATTTGTTGCTGCTGAAGCTGATACCGCCTCTGTTGCTGCTGCTGCTGTTGGGCAAAGTGATAGCTTGACAAGGGTGTTTGTTGGGCTAACTGAAGAGGATTTTTACTATGTGAGTTTAACTCCAATGAAGGGTGAATCCTATTCAAATTTGAACCAATTTCTAGTCTAATATTTTCAGGATAGGTGATAGGAAGCAATTGTAAGGGTTTAGGCTGATCATCAACAATTTTACAACTTGAATTCTCTAACAAGAGGCTATGAGGAAAAGGGGTCAAAATTTTCTTGGTTTTTCTTACTCTTGCATGACCCAAATTTGAATTTAAGAGAGTCACCACTTTCTTAAACTTGTGAACAGCCTCTCCAGTCTCTCTTACTAAATTTTTCTCATCATGAGGTTGAGTTAACATACTAATAACTCTATGACAACTCTCAACTGCAACTCTGTTAGCTTCCTCAATCTCCTCCATATTGTAAAACAAAACGATAAAACAAACAGAAAAAAATGGTAGCCTAGATACCAACCAATTGATACAACACAAAGTAACAAAAGGGGTCTTGAGAAATTCAACTGAAGAAAGGTAAAATCAACCAGAAAAAACAAAACATGACCTGAAGGTGATTTAATCAATCAAACAACAAACAGGACAGAAAGCAGAGCTATAACAATTGAGCAAAGAAAGAAAACAAACAAGACACCAAACCCTAGATTCTCCAATCTCTATAGAGGGCTGTAATTGATACTTGATAGACAGAGAGAAGAGGGGTTTGGGAGGTGTGAAAGAGAAGACTTTGTTCAGCCAAGATAATTTTTGACATGTTCAAATAAAAAAAAATACAAAAGCTGTTATCTTTATTTTTTCAATACACTTTTGCATTTTATTGCTACTACTCCATTAGAAAGAGAAACAGAGAATCAGTGGTAGTAGTATTAAATCAACAATTTTCTTCAACTCTCTGACAAAGAAAGAAAGAGAGAGAAGAGGTTGTTATTTACTACTACTCCACTAGACTAGATGAAACACAAGTACTATTCTTGTTTTCCTTCATCATTACTATAAATTCATATACATCATTTATTCTACTTTGAAATTATATCGCGATAAATACATTTTTAAATTTGTAGGATTTTTTTTAGATATCTTAATTATGTTATTTTTTTATTAGATTATGAATCATTCATAATTTATTCATTTAAATATTGTTGGTTGATTTTAATCAATTTTTTTATTGTAAATGTCTTTAATTATGTTCGTATTGTAATAATTTTGATTGAAGGAATGAAGATAAATTATATGTTAGTCTTATTTGTTTTCTAATGTGTTCAAATGACTTGAAGTAGAACATAATTATTCTCGAACATTTTCACTATCAATTAGACTAATGAGTTCTAAAAAACTATATGTTTTCTCTATACCTCTTTCAAAATTTGATTCCACATCAGCCATCAGTGTTTAAAATTAGGAATAAATTAAGAATAATTCAATAAAAAAATAGCATAATTGAGATATTAAGAAGAAATTAGATAACTTTAGAGATCTGTTTATATATTTGGATTAAAAAAATTAAACAAAATAATAGTCTTTGCTTTTATTTACTTGGAAGAAAAAACTGGGGTATTAGTCACAGATTTTAAAGGTTGGGTCCCAATATTGGACCTTGTTATTCTCACTTCTTTTTTTTTCCTTCTTTGAAGTTGGTTTTCTATGTGCTTCTTTACTACTTCCAACGTGGCTCGCATATTGTCCTTTTCCCTACAAACAGCATCTTATTGACTTATTGCATCCATTCTAATATTTAATAAAACAAAATGGGTGCCACTTCTCTCGTGTTCCATCCCTCTTCAAATTTTTATCTTTCAAATTATTTAAAATAATTTTTTATATTAATATAGTTATAAATTATTTAATTATAGATAAAAAGATAATTTCAAAATTAAATTATTTTTAATTATAGTAAGAAGATATTTTTTTGAGGCGGAATATTAAAAAATAGAGAGTCACATCAAATATGACGAAAGGAATAGTATTAACCTAAGTAAATTTATTTGTCTTGATTTCGTTGTAGTTATGAGGTTATATACTATTATTTTAGGAAGGCATTAGTTATACGTATAAAAATTGATAGTATAAATTATTTCACTTTCTATCTTACATAAAATAATTCATATATTTTCTCATAATTTATACAGCTAATGGTTTGCAGATTTTTAAATTATAAATCTAATACCATATTAATTGTATACATAAATAATTTACATTCTAATCAATTGTCAGACATGATATTACATATTCCTGCCTAACTTATCTCAAAACCAGCTCCTTGTTGAACAAAAAAAACCAGCTTTGTTTGTATAGGGTTCACTATAATTAAAAAAAAAATAGCAATAATATATTTATTGAAAAAAGGTTATTTTTAATCTATTACATAATAATGAAGGCATTTTTTTATTAACTTATTAACGACAAAAGTATATTTTGATCGAACTATAAATTAAACATATTTTTATTCAATATTGCATACTTCAAAAAGACATTTCTTGTTTTATTTTTAAAATTTATGTACTTGTGGATCCTTAAACTAGTTATGACAAAACTATGTGATGATGAAAATAACAGGATCTGATAATAATTCATAATTTCATATTAAGCTGTTATAGGGTACAACAATTTTGATTGCTACCAATAATTTATGGTTAGTTAGAGTAGTGTAGTGATATATATATGGTCCAAAAGATGAAAAGAATATGAAGACAAAAGAGATGCACACCAAATTTTCTGTCTAAAATTGTCATTTATCTTGTCTTATTTATCATGTGAAGGTTGAAACCTTCAAGGTCTCCTCTATCATCCTCCCCTACTTTATTGTCAATAGAAAATCAAACAATGATGTTAAAATGTCAATACATACTCCCTTCTCCAACCCCCAACCCCCCACCCACCCCCCACCCCTCAATTTCTTTGTTTATTTTTTTATTATATTATAGCGTTAACGTTTGTTAAAAGGTTTGTATTTTTGTCAAATTTTTCTCATACATCACTTATATGATTGAATATTTTTAATTTTCGTGTTATACAGAGCTATAATAAAAATGTTACAATCAGAAATAAGATGTGACCAGTAGAGAGTAGTGACTATGCTTGTAATATGGACTAGTAAAGACTAGTATATGTTTACTTAGTTCCGTAGTTTATCCTATTCTATATATTTTAGCAACTTACACTCTAACCTCTACATTTCCTTATAAAATCATAAAATTCTATACTTATAATCTCGTGTCGTGGAGATCAAACAATCTCGTTATTAAGGATGAATTAAGATATTGTGGAAGCAAGCAAAGGAGATCTAGGGTGTCCAAAAGGGATTCGTCTAAACTCCCTCATCAACATATATAAATTTTAAAATTCTTAATTATATAATTAAAGATTTGATTCAAGATTGAGGCGTTCAAAATTTATATTAAAATTCTAAATTCATTATTTTTATTTTTTAATCAATTTTAATAAAAAATTTAGTTTTGCTACTCGAACAAGGTCACCTAAATAGTGTAGGATGTATAGCCCAAAGGCCCCACAATCACTTTTGTCCAAAGATGTTTGAAAGTAAATTTGAAATTGAGGTTGACACATCCATACATACCTAAATTGTAGTAACAATTGGACTTTCTCTGCCTCCCTGTTTTCTTTTCCTTTAATATTCTTTTTCTTTTTTAATTTTTCACTTTATTGAGAATTCATATTAGAGTTTCGATTAAATTTGAATTATTCAGCACATGGCTCATTAAGGTGTAGCGCTTTTAATAAAATTTTCTTCATAAACAGGGCTCGAAATCAAAACTCTGATTAAAAGTGAAATAATTTCATCGTTGCACCACAGCTCGTGTTGTTCCTATATTTTTTTTCCTATCAACTTTGCTTTGAAGGTTTTCCCTCTCATTGGGACCACCCACAGCATCCTAGAAACTAGTCGTTTAAGGGGGGGAATTTATTTTATTTTTGGGTACATTCTTTTTGTTACAAGACACAATATAGAGCTGCTATTTTTTGTACTAACTTACAATATCAACTCTAATATGAAAACCATCCATGAATATGGTGTAATGAACGTGATTGTTTATCTCTTAATCAGATACTTCGTATTCAAAATATACCCTTATAAAATAGCTAAATTTATAGAGGCTTAGCTGTTGTATTTATTCCTCCAATTGAAGATGTTACTCAAGTTATTAATATCATAATAGATTCTACCGATATAATACAAAATTGTTATTCCAAAATCACACTAAAATAATTTTAGTTACGTTTTCTCTTTTGATCATACTAACAACATCGTACAATATTAAAAATTGAAATCAATAATATGAGGGTGAAAATAGACGATTTTAACACGTCATATATATACATTTAACATTTTAAAAGCTTATAGAGACTATAATCTAAACTAAGGTTATCAGCAGAAATATCTCGATTAATATTTAAAAGGGTAAGAGACCGCATCTCAAACAAAATAAGGTATTTTAAGAACATTAATACATGATTTAAGCAAATCAAGAGGTATTTTAATAAAGAATTTTACTTGGGGAACATGAAGATATTAAGATAATATATTAATATATTACAATAAATAAGGTACTAAATGCGTGTCTTATGTGCAAGCATTTTCTTTGGCAACGGATATGATAGGTTTACTTTGAAAATAGCAACTACTAGTCCTATCAACAAAATGGGGTAGGTTCAGAAGCAATTCCCTCAAGTCATAATCTCGTTTACCACCGTTAGCTAGCATTTGATCATAAATTTCTAAATGTTTTAGCAAATATTATTTAGGTAAAAATTTGAGTAAAAATTTCATCATGTGTTTAGTCATAATATTTGGAAAACATATTTTACATTTTTAGAAAAATATAATTTATACTCATAAGTTTTAAAAAATATCAAAATAACCATAAGTTTGTATTACAAGTCAATTGGATCTTCGTCGTAACAAATAACAAGTAGTGTCCATGACACTAGAGCAATGTGGTAGTTTGAAGTGAGTCCAACAAATATCATTTCATATATCGTGAAGTAAACAAAGCACATAACTTTGTTACCCCGAGCCAATTATTCTTCATTTTTATCAAAAACCATATCATCACTTTTATATTATCTGAATATTTCATCATTATTTTGAAAATATTTGTCAAGTAATGGCAAATTGTATGGACAAACACTATTTGTCAAATTTTCCCCCAAATATTATTTGGGAATGCTATGGTCAAACGGGTCCTTAGATTCGATGATAAAAAAAGATTTCATCGAAGATCTATCAGTAATGATATTTTTATTATTAGACGTTACAGACGAAATCTTCATATATCTTATTCTCTTCGGGTTATATTTATGAAACTACATCAAATTTATTATTGTTGTTATTGAAGTTCGTAGTTTCTTCTTTCTTCCTTTTTTTTTCTCCTCTATTGACTTGTATGTTTTTTAATTTTTCATTAATTTCATTATGTATCATGTTCTTGGCTCTCAATTAGTTTAAATTCATGTCACGTAAAATTCTTTTAAGAAAATATTTTTTATTATAATTTTTTTATTAATCTAAGAATTCAAACTTGAAATATTTAATTGAATACGAAAAGAATATATTTATCCAATCATAATATTTGGTGATGTTTTTTTAACTACCTATACTATTGCTTCCAATTTGCATTCCACCTAAATCTAATGCGTATGTCTTGTGCACATTTATTTTTTATTTTTGTATCCGTTGAGGAAAAGTGAATAGCATTAGAAAAGAAAAAGAGTAGTATTTTTTTCATTTATCAAAAATAACCTTTTCTTTTATGTTATAAGAAATATCATTTGAAAATTTATTTTTGTTTTTTTCATTCGTATTAGACACTCATATTAAAATTTAATTACATTTGATTTATTGAGATTTTCTATTTCCTTAATTATTATAAAGGGATGATTACGGATCTAAAGGACATATAGTCCTTCAAATTATATCTAGGTTGCGTGTATTTTATACTAAATATACATATACAACACACAAAATATATGTTGTACAGATAATTTAGTCCTGTTGATAAACTAGTTATTCGGACGGCATATATTCCATATTATAAACTCTAGCCTATGTAAAATTGACACGTCACAATTCCTTTCGACATTCTGATTCGATACTACAAAAATGGTATTTCTAAGAACATGTTTAAGATGTACACTTTTATGAAAGAAATAGTTGTTACGATCTTTTAGGTGTCGAATAAATAAACTTTCTCAAAAGAACAATAAACCACTTTACAATTTATTTTATTAAAAAAAAAAAAAACTTTGGTGAATATTTGTGAATTTGATTCCATTATTCATGATGGCCAAACTTTTTCAAAGCAGTAGTATTATTTAATTGCAGTAATTGTAATAACTTTATTGAACTAGTCGTTGTTAAATAATTGGAGGGGCAGGAAAAGAGAATTTCAAGGATTACTGTATATGTAATGTATGTATATATAAAATAACTTTAAAAGGCACAATTGATTGTTGATATACACATACTACTTTATCTTTTGTTGGCTAAAAAGCATAAAAAAGCAACGTCAAAGCAAAGTAGTGCCTAGGGATCCTGGATATAAAACAGTGGTCATAATTTATAACTTGAAATTGCAAATTCTAATAGAGTAGCTTTGGACCCCACCCCCACCCCCCAAATACATGTTTTTTACTATTGGATATATAGAAATAGGGAGAGATGCGAGGTAAAACAAGAGGGAGGCAAGCGAGATTGTTTGTGTCTCAAATACATGCTATACCAAATACATATAGGTATATGTGAATAAAGTGATTTACATGTATCTAAGATATCAAATACATAGGAGAGTGGCAAGTCATAAGGGAGGGAGATGAACGAGATTTATCTAGATGTATCTCAGATTTATGCAAATATACTTGAATACAATTATCTAAAATAAACTACGCTTAATTTTGATTTCATATATCCCGAGATACATGTATCTGGACGTATCTAAACTCATTAAAATTTAATAAGATTCGTAATAATACAAACTAGCATGAATTTAAGTAATTAAATCCTAAAAGATATAAAAGATATAAAAACTATAATTAAAGGTGGATAAGAACAAAAACGTTTTAAGAGGGGAAAAAATGAAAATTTGAAAAAAATGATAAATTAAAGTCTATTTATGTATAAAAAACAATTCTTATAAAGTTATAATAATTAATTTTTAAAATAAAGAAAGAAAGAAAACAAAGAACGAAGAAAGGAAAAAATTAATTTAAGGAAATGATATAAATACATTAATGATGAGAATAAAGGAAAGAAAATTTAAAAAATTAATAGCATCTACGATGAAGGATTTAAATATGGTATTATTTGATATTTTGCAGAATTTCTAAGATAAATTTTTTATTATTTTAATAAATAGAAAAAATGCACAAAATAAGAATTAGAAAATAAATAAATAAACTTATAGACACAATTTTTTGTAATTATCTTAAGAAAATATAAGAGAAAATATCATGAAAATATGATAAAATAAATAAATATCTGCAGTAAGAAGGTTGTCATTCTTTTCTAACTTTAACTTTATTATTACATATAGATATGAATCTTTTAGTAGAAGAAATGATTTAAATTTAAATAAAATAAATTAAATTTCGTAAAATATATATGCAATTCTTACCAATTATAATAACTATTATCTTGTAATAAATAAATAATAAAAAAGTAAGAAAAAAGAAAAAAAGAAAGAAGCAATTTAAAGAAATGATATAGATGAGAATAAAGAGATCAAATTAAGGCAAGGAAGTAAAAAAAAAGAAGTAGAAGTAATGATGAATGAGTTAAATATGGTCAGCTTTGATATTTAATAAAATTTGAAATTGAAATTTTCAGTAGTTTAAAATTAGAAAAAAATATTAAATTTAAAAACAAAAAAAAACTACAAAAATATAGGCAAACTTCATTTAAAAATACATAAAAGATAATAAAACAAACTTTAATTAAGTTAGATAAGGAAAAATAAATTAGAATAACGTTTTAAGGAAAAAACAAAAAAAATGAAATTAAAATATTGATAGAGTTCTCCTTATTCTCCTCCTAATTTAATATGAATTTCATAAATAAATTGAATCTCTCTCTAAATAATTTTTCTTGCTCTTGGACCACTTATTATTATTTCTATAGGTTTCTCTATCAAAATATTTTTTCTCTCAATATATAATTTTTGTAAAAGAAATTATAGAGCAACATCCTTTCAAAAACTCTTCATATTTTGAAGAAATTTGATTATTACATGATTTTTCTTCTTACATCAGTGTCTATAAAAGTATCATGAGAAATCATATCTTTCTCTATTCAAGAAGAAATAACATTCCATCAGAAGAAGAAGAGATAAAGTAAAAGAGTCGCAATATTTTTGTTCATTCTAAGATTTCTTCTCCTCATTCTAAATTAACTTTTTGTGTGTTGTGACAATTTTGTTGTTCTTTTTGTGTTTCTTATTATCTTTCTCTTCTTTATGATTGTTATTGTTATTTTGGTGCATTGTTGAATTTTCCTATCACTGATGCATTGTTATTTTGGTGCGTTGTTGAATTTTCCTATCACTGATACATGCATGTATGTTCAATGAAAAATAAAGAAGAGAAAGAAAATAAGTAAAACAAAAGTCTGACCACAAAAATAATATATTAAGAAAAGCCGATCAAACTATGAATTTTTCTACTAGTCGCACAAGAATAAACACAAAAAAAAAATTGATGGATACCTTTTACCATATTGTTTGAAATATATTTTGATTAGCTACTCTACTTTATAGATTAGTACCTTTCAAATTAAATTAATTTTTTTTTTCAAATTCCTTAATTAAGTGACAAGGAATAAACTTTCAAATTAAATTTGAAAAAACTTTTCAGATTCTGTAATTAAGTGATAAGGAATAAATCTTCTTAAATTTTATAATTAAGGAAAATGTCTTTTAAGGAATAAATCTTCTTAAATTTTAAGATTTTATAATTAAGGAAAGTGTCTTTATGGTAAAGAAATGGTAACTGAAGTTTTTATGTTTATGTATCAATGAGGAAAAAATTAAATACTAAAATTTAATATAATGTTAAAATGTCAAATAAATATTGTGTTTTTAAAATGAAAAAAAAAACTAAAAAAAATAAAAAAATAAAAAGAATAAATATGATTACAGCCCTTAGAAGTATGCTACATCAATTATTCTATATTCAGCTTTATATATATACTAGTGAAATTATTCGTGCTTCGCGCGACTATATAAAATATATATAAGATAATAATATGAAATATGTAATATTTAGGTTAGTATCGAATATATAGATAATATTAATATTTCTCCTCGTCTGTGATATCATAGATTTTTTTTAAACATATAAAATATATTTATTTATTTTGTATATGTATATATTAGAACAAAATATTCACCGTGGTGAAGTAAATGGAATAAGAGATAATATGTTCAAATAACAATATATTGTATTAGGTTAAAAATATTTTATATGTTTTTATTTCTCTATCTTTTGTAGGAGTACTAATGTTCTATTCAAACTTTGATTTCGTCAAAACAAAATTAATTTTTTTTAATATAACATTTGCTTATTATAATTTTTTAGACATTAATTAAATATCTATAAGACTTACGAAAAATGAAACATATAAAGTTATGAATCATATTTAATATTAAACGTTACACGTAAGATGAAGAGACATGAGCTATAAATAATTCAAATGTATTATTTTATTAGTCATTAAATGTATTACTAATTATGTATTAATTTTATTTGTAAAATAAATAAATAAAAATAAGGGGTGAAAATACAAAAAATGAACAGAGAAAATATAATAATTGGTGACTACAAAAAAATTATAAATTTTCAAATAAAAAAGAACGGTGATCGATTGTTACATACGCAAAAAATGACATCATGAAAATAATATTTTATTTTTCAATTACTTTTTATAATTATAATAAAAATGAAACTAATCATCATAAATTTTGTTGTTGTTGTTAAAATAAAATAATTATATTAATTTTTTTTCATAACAAAGAGAAAGTAGAATACTAAAGGACCAAATGATTAGCATTGACAATATAATACATTTAGCTAAATTATTTATATAAATTAAAATTTAAAAAACACTAGCAAAAGTAACTAAGTTGCAAATACAATTCAAAGTGTAAATATAATCTCTAATTATGTTTCATTTTTTTTCCTTCTACCATCTTCCTTTGCAAAGAGATCCGCCATCATGTTTTGATCCATATGTCAAACTCTTCATTATATGCAACCAACTGAATAAAAAAATATCATATACCAATTAAAAATAATTATGTCAAAAGAAAGAACAAAATATAAACTATATTTAATATATTTTAATATTATCTTTTCAGTAGTACTAACAATACTAAATAATAATTATTTCTTGAAATCTAACAAATATTATAATCAAACTATATTATATCTAGAAAACTAACTATTAGAAAGAGCAATTGCATACGAACAACACATTGTTAAGAATTATAGAATTTTTTTTAATCATACTTACTTGATAAATTATAATACAAACATAAAAAAATATATAATAAGAAAGCATGTCTAAGTATACAAAAATAAAAAGAAAGACTTTAGAATGAAATATATCTTACCTTCATATATTTTTTTTTGTTACATGTTAGTTAATTCACAAACAAGTATGATGAAGAAGAGAAATTATAACTTTGTATGTGAATTTTCATGAAAATAAATATGAATTTATATAGACAAAATAAAGGAAATGAAAAAATAAGGACTTGAGAATGATATATTTATTAACTTCATGTACTTTTTTTTGTTACATGTTAGTTTCATTTACAAACCAAATACGAATTTATATAAACAAAAATAGAGGAAATATAAAATAAAAATTTGCAATGAAATATTTCTTATCTTCACGTACTTCTTTTTTGTTACAAACCAAACCTATATGATGAAAAAAAGAAGGCTTAAGTCATCAGGGGCCCCTTAAATTTGTCCGCATGATTCACTTAGACACCGCAACTAAGACTATTACTAATTGAACATTTTTACCTATTCATAAATCTTTCCTATTAGACATTTTTTGATAATCAGCAAAAAATGTGAAGAGTGTGTGATACACTTGCGGTGACGTGGCAAAAATAACTAATTAAAAAATAACATTTGGCATTGGTCCCCAAAAATTATAAAAAAACACATTTAATATCTAATTTTTTAAAAAAGGAAAAAAATAAAAATGTCAACCTATTAAACCCCACCCCAACCCCCTTTCATCTTCATCTTCATCTTCATCTTCTTCCTCAAAACACATTCTTTCTCAAATTACATAATCTTATTAAGAAAATTTTGTTGGCGGTTATTCAACTCTACATCGATGACAAAATAAATTTGATAGCTCCAAAATTATTTTTTTCAAAATTTTTAATATAATTTTTGATAAATTTAATGAACACATATGAATTTGAGTAAAAACCTTTGTTCGAAAATTGTGATAAATAAATATCGCTAACTTTTTTTATACGTAAAAATCATTTATCTTCTTTCATCTTCTTCATATTTGTTCCTTATTTTTATAAGATTTGAAATAAATCATACACAGACTATTTTTCAAATCTGAATCTTCATAGTTGACTTTCATTTATCTTCATATTTGGAAGATATAAATTTTTTGTATATAAAAAAAAGAAAAGAAAAATAATGTTAGAGCTAAAATGAAGAAAGTTTGCAAACTAAAGTATGAAGAAGATGATAGGTAGAGAGTGGGGTGTTTTTCTTCTTTGAAAAAAGTGTAAATAAAAGAAGAAAAATATTTTTAAGTTAGTTATAATGTCAAGTGTCAATAAAAGAAGAAATAATGTAAAAAAATAGTAAAAAGACATTATTTTAAGGGGCGGTCGATGACTTAAGCCAAAAAAGAAAGGATATTGTGAATGTGAATCTTCATAAAACTATGAATTTATAGGCAAAATAAAGGAATATCATAAGACATCATCATAAACTTATAAATTTAAGGGAAAAGGATCAAAAATACCCCTCATTTTAGTTTATTGTTTGAATTTATTCTTACCGTTAAAAGAAAGTTAAATTTACCCCTCCCGTTACCAATTTCACCATATTTACCCCTCAATTGGATGGAAAATCTCAAATTGACTTAAATTACTCAATTTCAAATAAAATCACCCAATTATTTATTTCAATCCTAACCCTAACCCAAACTTGATCCACAATACTAAATAGTAAAAAATAACAATAAACCCCCTCTTCTCTCTCAGGAACTTGTGCACACACATATGATAAAAAGTTTAGAGCAACAACAATGGCTTTTCTTGCTCCTTCAAAGAAGTTCATATATATAAAAATCAACCGCCTCAAATAAGTCGTCGAGTGATGGAAGGACAACTCTAAGCAAAGTCATACTTAACTGCATGTCATGTAGGATAAGATCACATTCCTTCAAGTATGATGCTTTATATCCCGAATATCGTTGAAGAGAGCAACCACCAAAGAAAGTAAGATTTCCCACAACTGTAATCTAGTATATGTTTAAATTTGATAGGTAATAGTCCAAGAATTCCAACTGCAAATTGGGGCTTTTATAATTTTCTTGAGCAAATCCAGTAAATTTCTGTGAACTATGGGAATTTTCCATCTCAAATTGGAGTGATTTTAGCACATCAACTTCCATCATCACCACATCTTCCTCTGTATATATACTGTCTGTATTCCTTAATATAATAAAAATCTTCAACATGTGGTGCACTAATCTCCTCATACTTTCTGTAAATCACCATATTAGAATACGCACACCAGCAAAATCAAATACATAACTGAATTTTCCATGGGAGAACTCAATCCAATGTCAGGCTGTAATACTTTCACATTAATGAGCATGGAGGAAACGTTTAAAAGCTGAAGTTTTGCCGACATGGATTGAGTAAAGAGGGGCTAAAGGGTTTTGAGGACGCAGTAATTACTATGGGTTTGTGCAACGATTGCAAAGGAAGAAACATCATCGATGTGGGTAAGTTATCTTGGACGGTGTTTAATGGAGGAAGAAAATTAGAAAATGGGTTTGGGGTTTTAATTTTGTTTTAGTGGGTCGGGTTCAAGAAATCGGATCATTTTAATAAAAATTGAGTAACTGAAGTCAATTTGGGATTTTCCATCCAATTAAGGGGTAAATATGGTGAAATTGGTAACGGAAGGGCTAAATTTAACTTTCTTTTAACGATAAGGGTAAATTCAAATAATAAACTAAAATTGAGGGGTATTTTTGACCATTTTCCCTAAATTTAATTTGGAGGTTATTGACATAAAAATTATGAGAATTATGAATATTATTAAAAGTAAAAATTAAAGAGGGGCAAGTCATGGGTAGTAACTCCTAGTGAATAAATTAAAAAATAAAAATAAAAATACTTAAAATATAAAAAAAAAATTATTATGATTTCATGATTAGAAGTGAGATAAACAAAAAGAAAAAAAGTATAGAGAGTTTTTTTTTTATAAATTTTCCTACATTAATAAAATATTTATTTGTATACATAAAGTAATATATTTTCCCAATAAAACAATTAATTTAAATTAATAAAAGTCAAAAATAAACAAATTATGTTTCGCCTCTTATTATAAGTGAGATAAATAAATTAAAAAATATGAAGAATTTTGTTATAAATGATCCTCCATTAATAAAATATTTATTTGTATTAAATTTAAGTAATTTTTTTTATGATATAATAATTAATTTATTTTTTAAAAAAGCAAAAAAAAAAAAAAAACTAAATGCAAATGGAGGCCATAGAGGGGTGTCACATCATCTTGTCTATGATATATATATATATATATATATATATATATATATATATATATATATATATATATATATACTAATAGTAAACTTAATCGCGCTTCGCGCGATCATAAATAATTCGTTTATTTTTTTTAAAAAAAGAATTGAAATAGTTGACTACTAAAAGTTTCGTGAAGGTTTTTTGTTGTGTTTAATTCAAATATATCAGATTTGAAGTCTTAATCAAGTTTATTAGTATTTAAGTTTTTGTATCTGTTATAATTTTAAATCTCTTAAGCTAAGAGTTTACATTTTATGATATCATTATATAATTTTATTGGATATGTATATCTCATGCTTTTATAATTTTTTACAATTTGTAAAAATCTATCTTTCATTCTTCGTGTATATTTTTTATTTTATTTATATCCTTCTCGCAAAATTGAAGAATTTAAATTAAATAGACTTATAAATTTAGAAAGTTTAGAACATCAAAATGTCATTATCCTCCGTTGTTCATCAAATTAAAAAAAAAAATTTATTGTGGTTCAAGTAAGGTCAATAATAGTTTATATAATTACTTTTTTTTCTCCAAATATTATAATCTCTTACTGCTTTCGTTTTTAATGTTCAAATTCTTCGAAAGTTGTTATCCCTTCTCGAGTAATTATGAATCAACTATCTTTTCACCTTTCACTAATTTTAGCTTGTGAAATATTTTGTAAATAACTTTCTATCTTGACTAATATTTACTACAAATATAATATACTTATTATTATATGAAAAGAATAGTTTCAGAGAAATATAACCCCAATTACACAAAGAATATAAAGTATTTGAATAAATTAATTGTTTGAAACAATATCTTTATACTTTATCTAAATACATATAACGGATTTGAGAAAAACTTTTTAAACAAAGATTATCTATATAAAAAAAAATAAGAAAGTTTATTATTGTAGCATATGCATTATTGTAGCATATGCAGATAAATTATATTATTTACTTTGAGATGAGGAAAATATCAAATTTTATTAAGTTGTCATGTGCCTTCAAAACATATAGATAGTCGTACTTTGTCAATTCATTTTTATTTTTTCATTTTGTAAATGAAATATAAATTTAGTAAATCATGACTAGTTTTTTAAAAAAAGTTAGGATATTTACCCCCACGAACAAAATGTGAGATTGCTATATTTGAATTAATATTATAACCATAAATTTTATAACGTCTTAAAAGAGAGTAAAAGAGAATAGTAACAAAATTTGAATATATTAATAATGGTAATGTTTTCAGCAAACTTGAACTTAAATTCTCAAATATTGTCATATGTTCATCTTATCTTTCACCATAAACAATAAAAATGATTCACAAAAAATATACAAAGAATAAAAATTATGAAAAAATCACCAACAATAATGAAGAAGGAAAAACACTATAAATAAGAGTCATCAACTAAACTAAAATAAAACAAATAATATTACCTATCAAGTTTGCATTTTGAATTTGAATTCTCACAAACAACATTGACATATGCTCATCTTATCTTTCATATTGTAAATAAAAAAAGTTAATCACAAATAATCTAAACATTATAAAATTAGGTATAACAAAGTAATGTACTTAAGTGTAAATATAATCAGAAAAGAAAGAAACTTTTACCATTGGTGAGAATGATATGCTTTAGTATTTATAGTAATCAATAAATTTATAACTTAATTGGATGAATTAAAAAAATACAGTAATAAATGAAATTGTAACTTACATTGATATTAAGTGTCTTAATTGTAATATAATAATATCTTTAAGAAGGAATATAGAAAGGGTTTTAGAAAAAGGTGATAAATGACGAACAAAATTATAAAAATTATCTTAATTTTGATATTAAGTGTCCTAATTGTAATATAATAATTTTATTAAGAAGGAATAAAGAAGGGTTTTAGGAAAAGGTGATAAATGGTGAACAAAATTTAAAAAAATATCTTAATTTCTAAAAAAAATTAAGGCAAGAAAATAAGAAAAAAGGCACAAAATCTAGAGAGGGGAAAAAGGATGAAAAAGGTTTGATGAATCGACTTATAACGAAAATATTTTTGGTGGGCTTTATTAATTTTTCTTGACTATCATGAGTGGACTTTAAATAAGTATTTCTTTTGTGAGACTTCTTAAATAAAAAATTTGGTTGACAAAATACGTAGAAGGAAATAAAAATAAGAATATATATATATATATGTATATTAATAAATAAAAAATACTTAAAATATTTTTTTCGAAAAATTTCATGTTATATTTATAATTAGAAGAAGATTAAAATAAATAATTAATAACTTATTAAGAGTGGAAATTAGAGAGGTATGAATTATGAATAATTACTTCTTGTAAATTGACATGTGAAGAGTTTTTGTTTAAATATACCTCATTAATAAAATATTTATTTGTAATTATTAAGTAATACTTTTATAATAAAATAATTGATCTAAATAAATAAAAATGGTCAAAAAAAGGGGGGAAAATAAATAAATAGGAATAGAGGTCATTGATGTTATATTAAACTTTATTATGGGTAATTACGGTGATGTTAGTGGGCTGGTTAAGATGATGATAGTAGGCTGGGATTTCAACGCATGTTTTGGGCTGCAGATGATCCCTAAATTAATTATGAGCAATTTATACAAAAATGATTATATTTATAGGGTTATTAAAGTTCAATAACTATACATATGGTATTTATAAAAAATGACTATATTTTAAATCTATTTCTAGCTATATTATTGTATATGTTTCTTATTTTTCTATTTATACATTGATATAATTTTAATTACAATGAACTAAATAAGGAAACTGTATTAATTGTATCAAAATAGTATATTTATTTATAAAATTTAAAGTATTGATATATCAAAGATACAAGTATTTATAAAAACTTAATATATTAATATATTAAACAAGATAAAGTATAACAATTTAACATACGAACACGATAATTTGATAAATGAATACATTGTTGTTAAATAAAAAATGAATACACTAATATAGTATACATATACATTGTTCTTAAACAAAAGATGAATATATTTGACAGTAAACAAATAAAAAAAATTGGAAAATAATAGAATGTGTAGGTAGCAAAAGTGTGCAAGTATTCGGTTGCATCAAAAAAATGAAAAAAAAATTCAACAAACGTCAATCTCTTTTTGATCAAGTTTTTCTTATAATACTTGAGCTTGTTATTGACTCATATATTTGTTTATAAAAGATAGTATTAATCTATCCAATTATACTTGTATTACCTAATTAACATTTCAAATTCGATAGATTGATTATGTATCCAAATATACTAGTATTCAGATAACATCATTTCAATTTGTGTTAATATTAGAATATAAGTGATTAAAAAAAAATATTAGAATACAAGTCTCTATGTATATAACTATTATACTATATACAAATTTGACAATCACGCAAACCTCAACCTCTTTTTGTTCGTGTTCTTCTTGTACTACTTTTTTTTATAACTGTAGTCATTGTAATGTAGAAACGAGTCAATCGAAAACCTATAAAAATAAATGCAACATATATGTATACAAATATGATCTTCATAAAAACGAGAAAAAAATCAATTAAGTGATATCTAATGAATTCAAATTACAAAACTTGTTTCTAAAATCATCAAAAAAGATCTTAAATTGAAATAAATTTGGGAGAAAAATACAAAAAATTTATGATATAGGAAGATTGATGAAAGAAAAAGTATTAGTGAGGGTAAACATGGGGAACCAATCACATAAAATATGCCTACTATAATAAATTAGGTGTGTAATAATAACTTTCCTATTTAATATTAATAACTTTTCTAATTATTTATATATATAATTAACTTTGCTATTTATTGTGTAATTATATCCATATAACATAAAAAAAGTGAATTGTAGCTATTCATTTTAAATGTATATTAATGTTTGCCATATTTTGTAGTTTACTCATTAATTATTCCTATTTAGTGTGATCTTTTAACTTCTTTAATCATCTTTTTTAGAAAAAAAATCAAAAAAATTTCAAAAAAAAGAAAAAATATATAATTACAAATTCTGGCCATTGAAGGGTGCCACATCATCGATTCTTGATTCAGCTTTATATATATATATATATATATATATATATATATATATATATATATATATGGATTTCTCCTTTTTGTCATTAGATTGCTTTGATTAGGAATATCAACCTTAATTTTGATATCATGTTATCTTTTAATTGATGGTTTCACTTGGTGCATCCAACTTACCGAGTCAGATCCAACATTTAGAGTCGTTGAATTTAGAAACAAATGGTGCAGATTCTTACATAATCATTCAATTTTTATTTTATCGTATCAAAGTTATTTGAACTATTTTTTTTTGTAACCAAAAATAAAAATAACAATCAATGTTATCTTAGTATCACAGAAAGTCATTAATCACCATAAAAGTAACTTTAGATATATATATTACATGGATGTTGTCTATTACGTATAAGTATCAGTGATGATATACATAGATATAAATATGTGATCGTTTTACACGTGTAACCGTGATATACATGAATATACATTATTATAGACGTTGATATACATAGGTTCTGTCTTCAACAAGTATAACAACTATATACATAATATACATTGTCATAGGTCAATGTCCCTTTAGAATATCGATTGTGTTGTTGGGTTGGAAAATTCATTCATTTTATGGATTCTTCATCGACATTTTAAGGATGAGGAACTTGAAAGACCACGGAAGCTTTTATTAATTTTTTTGGTAATGCATATTTGTGATTTGTATCGATCGATTGGTTTAGGTTTTGTTCGAAAAAAATTAAGGAGCTTGAATATCAATCTGAAGGTGCTTGGAGTCGATTTGAGCTGAATATAAAATTCAAAACTCTGAGGTTGAAATTTCATCTTTGTATCTACTCGGTGTATATTTATGTATATTATGGGATATATATATATATATATATATATATATATATATATATATATATATATATATATATATATTATTCAAAGGGTGGATAAATTTGTTATTATGTCTATTGAATGTTACTGATATTCAGCTCCTTAAAAGATACTCCCTCTATTTACTTTTATTTGTCACTTATTCTTAAAATTGATTTTTATTTTTACTTGTTAGTTTTGACATGTTAAGAAAAAAACAATTCTTGTATCTTTTTCCATGTTTTACCATTAACATTAAATACTATTTTCTATATCATTTTTCAAGACTCTCTAAACATTAATTAGTAGGGATATTGTGATAATTTACCTACATTAATAATTATTTTATTAATGAGTGTGCAAAGTGAAACAATGACAAGTAAAATTGAACGAAGGGAGTAATTAAAATAGCGGGTGAGAATAAAGATGAAGTGTATTAGCGAGTGTGAAAGAACACAATCATATAAAATCTTTATGGGTGTACCAAGTAAAACAGTAACAAGTAAAAATAAACGGAAGAAATAACATGATAAAAGCAAAATGATTGAACACCGGTCATATGCAATCCAAAAATGTGTTGACATTTTTATAATATAAGGGCCTAATCAACATTTTTGTGGAATCTGATTTATTGTTGTTCATCGAGACAATCAAGCCTAAATCATTGAACAAATTTTAGTACAAGTCAATAGAAGTAACTTTAGATCCATTCACAATCAGGGGCGGCTCAAGAGATCTCGTGCCCTAAGATAAAATCATATTAAGAGGCTCTTAAATATATTTTATAGAATTTATAAACTAACAAGATATCTATTTTCTACACAATAGATTAATCATAGACAAAAAAATATCAAATTTCAGACAAAAAAAAAAAAAGAAAGAAGAGTACAAAAAAATAGAAGTGATGGATTATCGATGTTAATCTTCAAAACTCAAATTGAAATTTTAATTTGGCTATCATCACAAATTAGAAAAAGAAAAGAACATACATAACTTAATAGTTGAAGTTTTGAGCATGGATAGTAACAAAAATATCCAAATTTCTGATCAATCTAAATGATATAATTTTTTAAAATAATATAATTCATTCCATTTAATAGCACTCATTGGTGAATATCTAAAACAAATTATAAAATTTTCGTATAATATATTAAATTAAAACGAAAAGAAAACTTAATTCTACATGATACTTAGTACTCCCTCCGTTTCAAAAAGAATGTCCCTATTTCCTTTTTAGTTTGTTTCAAAAAGAATGACCCCTTTCTTTTTTTGGCAACACTTTAACTTTAACTTTCCACGTGGCATGTTTAACACCACAAGATTAAAGGGCATTTCGGTACATTCGACATAACTTTAATTTAGAACCACAAGATTAAAAAGTCTTTTTTCTTTTCTTAAACTCCGTTCCAAATCAAACTAGGTCATCCTTTTTGAAACGGAGGGAGTACTTCTTTCCAATGTTAAAAAGGAAAAAACTAATGCGATCCGTCACTCAATCGAGAGATGAGAAAGGTCACATGAAGCATAGTCAGACTCAAATATCTGAAATTTTTTCAGGCTACTATAAGAATCTGTTGGGATCAGGGGTAGGAATAAAGAAAAAAACAAGTATGAAAATCTTTGAGTAAGACCCTAAACTAAATGAGTCCCAACAAATGCAGCTACTTAGCCAGTTTTGTCACACGAGATAAAGAAAACATTATGAAGTATAAATATCAATAAGAGTGATGACTCATATGGACATGGTGGTGATTTTTTTCATAAATGTGTGAGATGTAATAAGAGATTAGCTATATATGACTATCCAGGAGTTCTTTAGGTATAGAAAAATGTTAAAGTAACTAAATATAACTATGATATCTCTTATCTCTAAGAATGATATGCTTGAGAATGATATGCTTGAAAATATCAGTCTCTTTAACCTAATTTTATGCTCTAATACTCTTTAAAGATGCATCTCTAAGATGCTATGTAAAATGCTTAATCGTATTTTGCCTGACCTAATAAATTCCAAATAAATTGCGTTTGTCAAAGAAAAATTATCGATTCAAAATATTTTAGTATGTCATGATTTACTAAGGCACTATAAAAGGAAGACCACACTAAGATGCTTGATGAAAATTGATTTGAGGAAGTCTTATGATATGATGAAATGAGAATTTGCTTCGAAATGTCCAGATGGGTATGGATTTAAACCAAAGTTTAGCTAACTTGGAATGTGTAACAACTATAAGCTTCTCAATAAAGGTGAATGGACAGAGATGTATCTTCTTTGATGGCAAGAATAGCCTGAGGCAAGGAGATCTCATTTCTCTTTTGCTTTGTGTCCTAGTTATGGAGTATTTTTCAAAGATGCTCACTTGAATGATATATTGTCTAATTTTTTATTTCACCCTCAATACAAATTAAAAGACAACAATTAATTCATATGTTACTACGAGTTATGAAAATCAATAGCCTTCTTAATGAGTAGATTAATTCTTAATCGATTAGAATATCTTGTGGGATTGTAGTACCATATTCTTTGGGATTGTAAATATCTTCTCATATCTTTGTAATTCTATATAATGTATAACTAATCATAATGAAAGTATCTTCCAACTTGTCATGACCTTATTTTTTTGAGTCATAGTGTCACCTACTATAACCCACCAGTAGGTAAGCCAATCCGTAACCCGGAACATCGAGTAATGGGTCTGAGGGTAGAACCTAAACAAGAGTAAGTAAAATTTAAGATAACAATATAAATAGGCGGAAGCAAACCAACACTTATATACAAATAAAGATTTCTCCCAGAACGTGGGAGTCATTAGTACAGAGCTACCAACAAAACGAGTACAAGTCCCAAAAATGGACCACGAAACCTGGACTGTCTCGAAAGGTAAAAGACAAGTCTATACATATACAGATGGAGACTGAAATAGTACAGAATGTCGTGTGCTCACCCACGTCTCCGGATCAGACTGCTTCAAACTCGGTCAACGCTTCCACTCATTTTGACTTGGTATGAGAGCAAGATTAATCCTATGATAGTTACCTTTCTTTTTCCTATACATCTATTCTACCATGGGTAAATCCTCTAAAGATACAAATATTGTTCTAGAACCTATAGTCATTCCATTCAGTGTAAAACTCAATGACAAAAACTATTCTCTTTGGTCTCAAGTTGTTGAGATGTTTGTTGCAAGTCCTGGAAAATGGAATATTTATCGGGAACAATTAAAGATCCTCTTGCTAGTAATGTCACATATGAAAAATGGAGTATGGATAATGCTATTGTTATAATTGGCTCGTCCGTGCCATGGAACCTGACATTATGAGTGTCACGATCCAAAAATGGACATGATGACACTCGTCTTATTACACCAAGACAAGTCAGCCTAAAACTCAACCATTACAATAAAATGCGGAAATTTTAAAATCAATTCAAAACACCCCCAAAATCTGGTTGTCACGTTTACAAGTCTCTAATGTGTTATAAAAAAATTGAAAGAAAAATACAAGTCTCCAATGACCTTGATTCTAGAATAGAACAAAATCATAAATAAGGAGAAAGGAGGTCTGCTGAGATGACAAGCAGCTACCTCACAAATCTCCAAGAAGCCTCGGAAAATAAGAGAATGAAAAGTACCACGAAATCCAGGCTCGTAACCTACAAAAAAAATTGTGGAGGCAAGGGGTGAGTACCAAACCACACGGTACTCAGCAAGTAAATCTCTAAACACAAGTTAATGGAATAAAATACGGGTACTCCTTATACCCCAACCGAACCTCCACAACTACAACCTGCATACAAATCAGCCCAACCTAACAGTTCACAATTTTCATAGCACCTATCTCATCAAAATCATTTTTTACAAATTACACATCCTCAACTACAAACTAAATATTCAACAATCACAACTTTCACAAAAAGACACTCACAATATCAGCAACACACAATATCAAATTCGTCAAATAGAGGTAATCAATTATCAAGTACTTTTCAACCACCAATAAAACACATAATCATCAAGAATGAAGAATGACATGGGATGCAATGCAATATGACACCATGAAGTGATATGCCTCAGAATACCAATTATTCTCTCAACCGTATATACATGATACTTCTCGGAAAAACATCAAAAGTTCATGACCCATGGGGGACTCGCAAGGTCCATATACCGACACGGACGATCTCCACGTGTCTGTGCGGACGATCTCAACGCACTATCATAAAATCAAACAAATTCCACACGGACGATCTCAACGTGCCCAAATTACAATCTTAACATCTCACCATCCCCAGCACAGACGATCTCTACGTGCCCAACTTATACTGAGTCTCATGTCAATGCATGTACACAATAGTATTTCAATACAGGGGATGATGATGAACCTCAATCAATTAATATCATAATAATACATAACCACCTCAGTTATCACAACTATACGAGTGTAATAAAGAAAAACACAATCACACAAAGAATTCAAGTCAAGAATAAATCAGCTAATGCCCATATTGCCTATTATTGACCTAATCATTAGTCCATCATCAATATTCCTAATAATCTATCACATTGGCATCAAAATTTAGTAACTTGATTAAAGATTTGAGTGAGTTTTGGCTTAAAATAGACACATAGTAATATGAGTGTTGTCAGTTTTGAAATCTTATTGTGGTCATTAATGTGAATAGATTGCGTTGAGTTGGAAGTAAAACGAAGGGGAAGGAAAACTGAAGTTCCGGAGTGAACTCTTGATTAATTGAAGCAAGTAGATTTCTTAAACCTTGTCAAGTGTATGAAATTCGTGTATTTTTCTGTGGTATGTGTTTGGAAGTAATGAGACTTGGTGAAGGGTTGACTTGTCCACCTTGATTAATTCTAATGATGAAACTTGACTTGTAAGTGTAACATAGACTTGTATAATTAAAGAATTGATTTTTCTTATATAAATTCCCGTCACTACTTCTTCGTTGTCGGTCAATGAAATATACTGGGTACACGTGATTTCGTACTCATACTACGCTTGCTGCACTCTTTTGTGGTGCAGATTGGATTTCAAATTTAGACACGTTCTTGGAGCTTGAATATGAGTTTGGATTATCTTGGAGTTGTGGTGCGCTGTTTGGGATATTCTGCGGGCCACACCTTCAATCTACCTTATTTATTAGGTTATTTTGGTATTCTGATAGGATATTTCTTATGTTTAGATTTTCATATTAGTTTGGACTTGTACCCTATTGTAGAAGCTCTTGTACTTGTGACACTAAATCTTGAGGGTGGTATTTTATTTTCCGCATTTATTTTTAAGACTAGTATGTCAGATATTAGTTTGCTACTTACCTTTTCACGTTTAAGTTGAATTGGTAAACATATTGGGTTGGCTTACCTATCGGTTGGGGACATAGGTGCCATCACAACTTCTGATTTTGGGTCGTGACATTGAGCTTATTTATCTGTCTTTCAATAGCCAAAAATATTTGGGACACCGTGTCTCAAACATACTACGAAGAGGCTGATAGATCAGTAATTTAAGATCTCTCTTTTCAAACAATGCGTATGAAAACAAGAGGGGAAAACAATCTCTATATACTTTGCAGATTTATGCAAAATATGACATGAACTAGATTATCATAAACCCATCTCATTCACTCAACCTAATGTTGTCCAGTGCCGATGGAATAAAATTAAAGAAGAACTTGTGTATATCTTATTGGCTGGTCTGGATGATATTTATGATCGTGGACGAAGTGATATTCTTTGGACAAATTCTATCCCGAATTCAGAATATGTTTTTTCTACGGTTCGAAGTGAAGAACAACGGAGGAACACAATATTAAATAATAGTTCAGAGTCCAGCATGGCTATGGCAGCAAAGGCTTTTTTTGTCCAGAATCGTTACCATCCAAAAGCTCGTAGCAATGGTGAGAATGATTATACTCATTGCGATAATTACAAACATGCAGTTGAAAATTGTTTAGTTGCATGAATATTCAGACAGGTGGAATGGTTTAAATGAAAAGAAGTCCAAGGAACGACGAAATTGAAAGAATGGTGATAAATATGATAGGAAAGCCGATGTTATGGTTTCAACTAGCACATCACTGCCAATTGTTGGAATGACTTTGATTTCAACTGAAAGTAGTTATTCTAATTTAACTATACCTAGACACTCATTAGGTAATATTGGATGCACTCTCATTAATATGGATTCTAATAAAGACACTGGATGGATTATGAATTCTGGAGACACTGATCATATGACATTTAATTAGTCATTTCTACAGGTTCCTAATAAATCATATCCTTCACATATGTCCAACGCAAATGGTGTATCATCTCCAGTTACTAGTGCTGGAACTGTGGTTTTGACTCCCTCTTTGTCTCTAGAGAAAACATTATTTTTTTTCTCCACTATCCAAGAATCTTTTATTTGTATCTCAAGTAACTCAACAATTACATTGTCTAGTATTAATGTATCCTAATTTCTACATCTTTCAGGACCTCAATATCAAATAGATTATTGGGAGTGATACTAAAAGAGGGGGGCTTTATTATGTGAATGATGTATGTCATGGTATTGCTCTAACAAGTCAAGGTTCTTATTCTGCTAAACACCACCAATATGGATGTGGCATCGAAAATTTGATCTTGCTTCCTTTGGCTACATTAAACACTTATTCCCAATTTTATTTTTAGAGTGTGATTTCTCTAATTTTCATTGTGATATTGTGTTTTAGCTAAAAGTCACCGTACTACTTACCCTTTAAATACTAGTAAGATGATTGAGTCGTTTGCATTGATTCACTCTCATGTGTGGGGTCCTTCTTCGATTTTTAGTTCATCTGGATATCGCTGGTTTGTTATCTTTGTTGATGATTTCAATCGTATGACATAAATTTTTCTAATGATGAATAAAAGTGATATTTCACATTATACCGCTCATTTCATATGATGATTCAAACTCAATTTTCAGCCAAAATAAAATTTATTAGATCTAATAATGGTGGAGAATTTGTTAATCAAGTGTTGCAGTCTTATCTCCAAAATTATGGCATCGTTCATAAAACAACATGCTCTTTACACCTCAACAAAATGGCGTAGCAGAGAGAAAAAATCGTCATATATTGGGAGTTACTCGTGCCTTGATTAGTTCTCATATGCAGCCCGCATCTTCGGAGGATGCTATTTTGTATGTTGTTTATTTAATAAATAGTGTACTAGTGTTCTTCATTTTTAGATTTCGTTAAATCACCTCTCCAGTTCTGTTAACCTCTCCTCTACCTTAATCTTGGAACCTCGAATATTTGATCGTGTTGTTTTTGTTCATCTCCCAAAACACAGACGTACTAAACTTGATCTATGTACATTGCGATGTATCTTTGTTGCATATTTGCCTAAAAAAGGGGCTACAAATATTATCATCCACCTACCAAAAGATTGTATGTTACTGTGAATGCGTCTTTTTATGAGACAGAGATGTATTTCTCTCTAGATATTATCCAGCTCTCCTCTTAGGGGGAGAATAAGGTTGAAGACTATAATTGGATAGTGTTACTATTTGACAATAGTGGTACAAAATTTGTTAATACATGGTTGTAACGATCCGAACCGTCGTTAATTGAGAAAGGTAAGATGTTGCAAAAAAAATTTGGACTCAGTCCCATTACAGCTGGAGAGCTGGCGCTAGCGCGGCAACTTACCCCGGTGCAGCGGGATCAGCGATGCAGAACCTTAATTATGAGAAATCCTTATTTTTCCATCCTTCTAAAATATCCTAATAGGTCATAAATTACCCCAAGAAAAATTATTTCAAGTTAGGGAAAGAAGGTGAGGCATAATACATAAACATGATCTTTAACTTGACGTCAGTTGGCAACTATGACCCTTAACTTTAGATGTGCACAAGAAGGCACTTAAACTTGTATAAAATTGAAAAAATTGAGACATTCGTCCTACATGACATCGTACATAGAAATTTTGTGTCATACATGGCGTCCTACGTGTATCATGTCATATAGGACACATGTGTCTACTTGTTCAATTTTATACAAGTTTAAATACCTACTTGTGCACATTCAAAGTTAAGGGTCATAGTTATCAACTGATGTCAAGTTAAGGGTCATATTTAAGTATTATGCCTATTTTGTACCCACTACAATTACATCTTATTTTATATTTCTTTTTCAAGTGGGACACCACATTGATATCAAATGAATACTAATTGTAAATTACATTAAATATCATCGTAGATTCAGTTGCATACCAAATGTGTATCAATTGCTTACCATCATTACTTAATAAATTACTCAATATATATTTTGAAAAACAATGAATACATTGTTACAATCAAAACAAAACATGAGTTTAAAAGACAAAATCAAACAAAACATGATTTTGTTACAATTTATACATTATGATTTTTTTTGGCGCAGGGTAATCTGAACATTTCTATTGTTGTGGACATTTTTATTGTTGTGGCTCTCTTGATGACATGTACTACAAGTAACTTTAGACCTTTTGAATTTCACATTACCATTACAGCGTTCAAGTTCCAGTCATCCTACAATTCTTTTTGAATCAGGTGGCAACAATTTAGGCTCAGAAACATAACTTGGTATATTCCACGTATTCTTGCATGGGAGAAATTCAACGAAGATCACACATGCATCTTTAATACAAAAGAAAAAATACATATGTTATATTTGTATACAAATACAAAAGAAAAAATATGTATGTTATATTTGTATACAAATTTTATACAATTCTTATTCACACATTTCATACATATTTTTACTCAATTGTCATCAATTATTCATACCAATACCATGCCAGCAGAATATCAAAATAATTCCAACTTATAAATATTATTTGTAATTTCTTAATTAAACAGTATATCAAATTCATTACATTATTATTATATTATCAAATTACATTCCATAATAATGCCAAAATGATCATTTAAATCAGAAATCATACCATAAAACATTATAGAATAGAGTATACACATTTCATACATTTTTTGACACACTTTTCATACATATATCCTGCTAACATTATTACTATTTCATCTTTAAGTCCTAATTTTTTTCATAGCAGAATAATGTTGATATAATAAAAACATAATAATAATTTAACAATTAACTGTAAATTATTAAGTAAACAGTAAACACAATTCATTCAAATATAATTTGAAAATCGTACAAAAAATAATATAAACAGTATACCCATTACAAATTATGTAATAAAAAAAATACCAAAAACTTTGAATTAAAAAAAAGTCATACCAAAATCTATTCCACTATCAAAAAAGTATTATGTAATCTAAAAAAAAAAAATGTCCATACAAAAATCGTCACAATTAAAAACTAGGCATAATACACAAATATATCCTTTAACTTGGCTTCAAATCACATTTATGCCCTTTCACTTTGGGTGTGCACAAGTAAACACTTAAACTTGTATAAAATTGAACAAATAGACACACATGTCCTACATGACATCCTGCATGTCATTTTTTGTCCTACGTGGTGTCGTACATGTATCGTACCACGTAGGACTCATGTGCCTACTTGTTCAAGTTTATACAAGTTTAAGTGTCTACTTGTGAATACCCAAAATTGAAGGGCATAAACGTGAAATGAGACCAAGTTAAAAGGCACATTTATGTATTATGCCTAAAATCTATTATACACAAAAATATTATGAAAATTTTCTTTTCAGTATCATTGTACTTAATTTTATTTTTTTTACGTTTGAATAGTATAATAATACAAATAAAAAAACAACTAACCTGAAACATCTCATCTATCTTCATGCTTTATTAATATCTATAAGAAATCGTCCATTATTACAAAATGAAGATTATTGAAGAAAAATGAATTGAAACAAGTTGTGAGCAACAACAATTAGAGAAAAAATTGACAGGAGAGAGAAACCTTTGAACAAAAGATGAAAATCTGTTTAGAAAGAAATTTAACTGATTTGAGTATTTGTTTTCCTTTTTCACTTTTTTTTTAAAAAAAACAACTGATTTGAGTTTAAAACGGGAAACAAATATTCTTTTTTTTTTAATCTCCTAATTTTATGGCACACATTATTTATCATTAATGAAAACAAATTAATTGCTAATAATAATTTCATTTTTAACTTATATTTTTTTCAAACAAACTAATTTTTACTGATATTTTAAAGTGTTTTTTTATTTTAATAAAATGTTAAAACCTGCAATTTTTTATTGTTATAACTTGAAAGTATTATTCTACTGTCATAACTTGAAATTACTAGTTCTATATATGTCAATTATAAAATTTTCACTAAAATTATTATATGAATAACTTTTATATAATGTTTAGAACCCTACCCACCAAATATGATACAAGTTAATATTAATTTTTCAACTTGATAAAAAAAATTTTACTAAACATAGTACAATTAATATAATTTTTTATATATGAATAAAATGTAATCTTATATATTAACCAAACGGCCCCCAATAGATGTAATTCATTTTGTTAGTATAGTAATATTTACAATTTATTGCAAACAAAATTAAATCTTGAAAAAATAATTAAAGATTAAATAATTAATAATATATGAAAAAAAATTATTTTTTTGGTTGTTAAAAGTGCAATTAGAGATTCCATCCCCTTCTTCTAGGTTTCAACTTTTGAACGTGAATCACAGTGCAACCCTAATACAATAATCATGCGTCCATCTTATGACTTCTCTTTCAGTCGGGCTAGATCCGGTACGCTTTCCGTCTATGCTCGTCGTCGTCCATGGAGAGAGCTATTGACGCATCCGTCTTCCTATACCCTACCTATTTCTGTCAGCGATTTTGCATCTCGGGTGAAGCGAAATCTGAGCTACTTTCGGGTCAACTATGCGATGATTGTACTGGTTATACTCTTCTTAAGCCTTTTATGGCATCCGATTTCAATGATTGTGTTCTTAATCGTGTCGGTAGTTTGGTTTTTCCTCTACTTCCATCGCGACGAACCGTTGATGGTTTTTAATCGTATGATTGATGATAGAATTGTTCTGGTTGTTCTCGGAGTTGTTACAGTGGTGAGCTTGGTGCTCACTCATGTTTGGTTGAATGTGTTGGTGTCGATTGTTGTAGGGATTTTGTTGATATTTTTGCATGCAACTTTTAGAATTACAGAGGATTTGTTTCTGGAAGAAGATGATGCCGCTGATGGTGGATTGCACTCTTTTGTTGGTACCTATGTGTGATTTTGAAGCCTACAGATCTGGAAAATAGCAATCAAACTATCTGCTTCTGTAATCTCATTTATGCATTAATTAGGTTACCAATCAATAATACGATTTGTTTCATATGAATTCAATTTGATTTGTATAAAACATTGTTCAAACACAATATTGCCACTTCATTTCATTGACGAAAATCATATGCGCTTGATTGATGAATTTGTAAAACAATAACAACGGGCGGGAAGTTTGATTACCTGGGAAAAAAAAGAGAGAGGTTGGGTGGGGACATCTTTAGAATAGCAGATAAAAGAATTACATCTCAGAATTGCTATTATAATACAACAGTACAATTCATTATTCTACAGTCAGATAGAAATGTTGCCCAAATGTACCGTCAAACTTCAGATGAAATACTAGTACCTTGGAAAAATAAATTAAATTGTATATATATTACTAAGATTTTGAGATTTGAAAGACATGAATTAAAAAACATTATCAAGATTCACTCAGGTAGTGTACAACCATACATGATACAACACATTGCAGAGAGAGAGAGAGAGAGAGAGAGAACTTGAAAGCATGGTGGCCAGAATGGCTCAACTTGGATTTCAGTATCATCTTCCTCGTTATCTCGTTCCTCATTTCCTGCTGAGTCGCAGCAGTTGAAAACAACCTACTAGTCTACAACTCACAATATTGTTGGAAAACGTTCAACAAATATGATGAGGCACAATGGTTCGTATAACAATTCCCGTCTGCTACTTCAACATATGATTAGCTCTCATGTAGTTTATCAAGTATAGAAATGCAGTGATAATAACTCAAGAAGCTGCAATGCCTGGGGTCTTTCGAGCATAAGCTAGTCCCATAACAAAATCCTTTGCCGATGAACCAACAATTGCTGGTATTCTTTCGGATGGGGTAGTTTGAAGCCACATATCAACCAAACTGTTCAGTGGTAAACTGGGGACGATTGCTTGTCCCATACATCTAATCTCAACCTACAAAATAAATTAAAGAGTCAGCACAGCATAAAAGTAAACAAGCAAATTGTTTACTATGTTTTTTCCAATGAAGTTTGCTTCCTTCGATACTAGTATATCTTCCAAGAAAAAAGTGTCTGCCATACTTGTCACATGTGGGTGATCTTTCTTGCTGATCGGAAAGGGAAATTTCGTTTAACATCCAGCATCACACATTATCATTCCTCATCTTTGCACTTGTGTAAAGTAGAGGGTTACCGGCCCCAAAGTTGAGTTAGTTCATGTGGAAATTTGTTAACACAGCCTAGTTCAAAACCAGACTGGATGACCATTGCATCCAATGTCTTTAAAAAGTATAGAAAATGATGTCCCCCAGACTTCAATCTAATATCACCAAAGAAGATATATAGGGTTGCATAAAATGCTAATGGTGTTCATTGATTTATAAATTACTATGAAGCAACACAATCACCTCGTCTTCGCTCTTAAGATCCAACTTCCGCATCAGGTATTTTTGGATAAAACAAACTGGAATATTGCCATCCCTGCAAAAGAGGAATATATGAGAAAATATGCAAGAATACCTATTATACTCCTACAAATGGACTACCTCAATCTTAATTTTGGCAAACAGAAACTTTTCCAACTTGAGCTGCTCTTTCTAGCCTCTAATACTATATTCCCTTTTTGGCTCTAGGTGTCTTCCACTGCCAAACATGTATGGCTTATCCATTCCCAGTGATTATCTTAGGTTACCTAGATATTTTTTTCTTTATTTTCATCCTCCAAGTTTTATTCGTGTACATTATTTGCTAGTTATACATCCAAAACTACTTGTAAGTCAGATTACTGATGCAAATTTAGGTGCCATCAGGCCCATAATTAATCTTCCCAAAACTGCTTTTTCCATTTCTCATTCTTCTGAACTGTTAGGAATTTTAATGTCAGATATCAAACTGCAAGGTTCTTTTTGTCCGTGATTCCTTTTCTTTTTAAAATTCCAAAATCACTTTATCATAAGTACACATCACTTCATGCTTTCATTACTTATTTCAGAGTACTGTTGGTTATAAGCCATTAAAAAAGGTAGCCCTGTCATTTCTGAACTTTGCTGGACTGAAAATAGGATTCTTGTTTCGTATATAATAAGTATTTCAAATTGGAAAGTATAATGTCCTCTTTCTTATTAAATAATCTCGTTTGCTGAGGCCTTATAAGGTCACAAGATATATACCAAACTGCAACAGAGGAAATAAATGTAATGAACATTTCATATTCTGTCCTATCTAGCTTCCATTTATTTCAAACTTCACGTGAAGAGGAGATCATTTTCAGTTCAAGATCAAGCACCTTAGTTTAATTTATGAAAACATATTTCGATGCAGGGCATGCTAACCATATCACTAGAGATATAGTCTTCTATTTGAGCAAACATGGATGTTAACATATAAATGTATAATTCTAAATGAAGTAGTCACATGCTTATCGTATCAGAGAAGCAAATATTCAAAATTCAAGTCTCACATCCACCAATTATCAAAAAGGATTTCATGTGCTTGGGATAAAAAAGAAAGAGTCAAACCCGCACATGAAGGAGCGTTTTCCAGACCTAATACAAATAAACAAATGTTTCTTCTCTAGCCGCTTAAACTTTTAGATGAGGTGGTCACACAATTTAATACTAGAATTATATATCCAAAGGGTGGAAATAAATGAAAATAAGAAGTACAAAAATCTATATGGCAGGTGCGGAAGCAAACAATCACTCTGAACATTGGACGAACTTTTGGCAGTAGAAACATGCTGCAACAGTAAATCAGTAGCAGCACTGATGTGGAAGAAACCAGAGAATTTTGAGGGTTGAGGAGCATCATAGACTAAAGCGCTGCTGCAGTAGCTTGGAAATACGTAAGACGGAAAACCAGTATAACTATGAATATAGTAATGTTAGATCATAACCCTTGCTGCTTCTACCCCTTTAAGAAAAAGTAGAAATAAATGGGTTTAACAAATTGACACTCCATTGTACACTAGTGTTTTACTTGTTAAAAATTAGTATAAATGTATCAAGTTCAGATATTAATGCCACAAAAAGTGGGACATATCCCTATAAAAGGAGAACTAATACAAAAGGAGTTATGCAAGAATAATGCCCTCTATAAAACCCATCCTACGGTTCAAATGTATCAGATTGGGTTACCGCTGGTACTTCTAGTAACAGAAGAAAGCGGTACAAGGGCGAGTTGGGGTGGTGTGGGCGGGTTGAAAATGGATCATAACTCAATACACCCATATTCATATTTAAGCGGGTTAAAACGGGTTTGACTAGGGGTGGACATTCGGTGTTCGGTTCGGGATTCTCAAATTTCGGGTTTGATAATTCGGTAATTGGTAGTTAAAGGTAAATGCCAAATACCAAAATTTTAAATTTCATTTTCGGGAATCAGTAAATCAAACTTCGGTTCGGTATGGTATTCGGTAATACCGTATCAAAGTTGTAGCCGAGTGTATTGTTGCTCCAATTATTTCTATTTTTCTATGTGGAGGCATAATATAATACAAGATCAACAAGTACGAAGACATCAAAAAAAAGTAAATTGAAACAACTAAAAGATATATATTTGGGTTGTTTATGTTTAGTCTTCTCTTTGGACTTGTACTGATGAGTATGAACCTAGTGATATATGGCTTTCATTAAGTAACTAATTTGGTATTAAGGAAATACTGAATACCAAATGGTTCTAATATCTCATACCAAATCCAAATACCATAATACTAAAATTATACTCCCAAATACCAAATACCAAATACGAAATCACCAAAAATTTTGGTTCGGTTCAGTAATTCGATTTTCGGTATTTTATGCCCTGCCCGAGGTTTGACCCATTTTGTATATGGGTTAAGATATGGTTATATTGTAGAAAACTGTTTGTGTTGCTGCTGATTTACTAGTAGAATAATAAGTAGTTTAGGATGAGTCTTTGTTTAAATTCAAATTTAGTTAGGTTGAGATAAAATAGACTTTTGAATTTTATCCTGCAGATTTCCTGATTTAAAGCCCTCAATGTTTAATAAAAAAAACAAAGACAATTTCAATCATTTTGAATTTTTTTTTCTGCTCCGCCATTTTTAAAACCCCCATAATAGTATCAAAAAGCCTCATTAGTCATAGGGATCTGTGAGTTCATTCTAAAGAATCATTTTTAACCAATACCAACTTTTAACCTGTACTTTTCAAACATGTCAAGTAGCAGTCTCTCCTTGAAAACTAACCAATTAAGTTAATGAAGATGATATTATATCTTGAAACCTATGATTTATGGAATGATGTATGAAAGAACAATCCTTAAAAACACTCCTTGTAGATCCCTATCATGGTCCAAATTAAAGCACATTCAGAAAAGCTTTCAGATAAGACAAGGTAATCAAGGTGCTTTATATGCACAAATCCAAAAACAAAAAAGAAGAAGAAGAAACAGTCTTGTTAAAGAAGTATGCAAGTTCAAAAGCAGTCAAAAAACTCAGCACCAACTGCCAAAGCAGAAATTGAGGAGGAGCTACCCTTTTAGATTGCAACAACTGAAGTAAAAGAGTGTTGAAAATTGCTTATGTTATTGTTGATACACAACAATAATAAGCAGTTTAATTGAAAGAGGAGTCTCTTTTAAAATTTAAATTTAGTTAAAGCAATTAAAATATAAATGGTGAAGGTACATCTTAAACATTTTGGAAGTATTACTTCATACTTCTTTCAAACTTGACACTAAACTCTTCCAATGAACGGTTTAATATATTCACAGTTTAAATTATGATTTCTAACGTTGTTACACCAAAATCAATTTAAATCATTTATTCAGAATTTTGTTCTTAGATCAGATAAGAAAAATTCGGTCTGGATTCGACTGCAAGAGTATAAAGGCTACGAGAAGTTGCTTCTTCTGGTGGCCACGTGTCTGAGATGCTCAGAGAGCTGACAATGGAGAATACCTCTTCTAAATTAGAGCAAAGACAGATTATTTGAAAAGCATCGACTGAGCAAAGATTTTTAAAACATGTGAGTGACGTGAAGGACAAAGTCTGTACCATGAGTGATTTACCAGAAAGCTATCCCAAACATAGTTAACCCATATCTGACCCGTAAATAACTTGTGAGCGACCCATTTTATACAGTTCAAAAATGGCGTGAACCCAAATTTTATCCATTTTAATTAATACTGACCCAACCCACTTAACTATGGGTGGGTTATTGAAATATGGGTCCATTTTGCTAGCACTAGCTATATACTACCCAAGGTGAAGCAACATTATCATTATGAACCAAGTAACAAGCTTATGGTTTACACTAACATTACAAGACAGGTCACTCATAAGTTGCTACAATTCCTACAGGATACTTGGCCTATTAAAATAATTCCCATTGGCCATGTCCTGAAGGGAGAGAACAAATCCACAATGCATTGGTCAGCAGTTTTTTCCTAGTATCCATCAGGTACATTATCTCCGTGGTCAGCACCTATTTGTTATGCTCCGAATTTCACTTCCTCCAGAGGAAGAAAACCAAATTATAACTGGGGTGTGCATGACGTCATAGACAGAAAGTAAGCATCCTGTTGACTAAAATAGATAAAAGGAACAAGCAATGCCTGTACTCCAACCCCTTAGAGGATCTATGGCTACTCCAAGTCCAAGTGCAAAAGACTTTGTGAGAGTCCACTAAATACTGTTGACTGTTCTTACAAGACACCTCATGTCCTTCATTTGGTTGTTCCATATGTAAATACCTAATTGAAGCCAGTTGCTCTCATGAGTCCTTTTGATATACAATAGCATAGGTAAACTAGTTAGTACATGAAACTCTTTGCACTTATGATTGTATTCAGTCATTTAGGCGCAAGGGTCATCTAAGTGAATACCATTTCCGGTTCCTCTCTGCCCACATGGGTTTCTCAGGTTTAGTATAAGGGCCCAAACAGCACCCAACTGAAGTTTACCAGATGATGCAGTGGGAACTGCCGAATAATGGAAAAGCAGCACTGCAGGAAAGCTTCAACAAACGAATATAGATTAATAGGCAGAGCTAAAGAGAACCTACAGAACTTGCTTGGCATAACTGTCCTTGGACTAGATTTATGATGCCCGAAAAAATGCATTTTGCCTTGAGCAAGAAAAAAAAAAAAAATCTACCCAGAATATCAAACAGTTCTAGAAAGACAACTACAAAGCCTTATCAAACAACACAAAAGATCAAATGAAGAAGGAAAAACAGAAAGAAAAAATCAAGGACATAGCTACCAAACAGAAGGCATCAACCACATAGAAAAACATTAACCAAAATAACTAAGAAGAAAAGAGATGTGAGAGCTCTGGCAGATATTGTTTTTGATTTTTAGAATAAAATAACAAAAGCAAGACCAAATTCCTCATTCTTTCTGGAAATCTATTAAATCTCTTCAAGTAAATTGGATATTGAGAAGAAAAGTTGCATGCCGATGGCTTTCATTAAATGGGTATGAGTGGTAGGCGCATGTTAAGAGTTCGAGTCATCGTATGAACCAAGTTTGGAATTTGAGTGGAGAATCCGTAGAGGAGCAGGCTATTAGCCACCTATTATGAAGCTAACAACAACAGATTTAATGGTTATCAATATGGGGTTCTTTTATGAAAATGGGTCTAAAGTGAGGTGATAGATTAACCATGGGTTGTGTTGAGAATACAATCAAATAAATAAAAGTGTGCTCTAAGCTGTTAGATGAGATAGTCTCATACTTGAACACATGGTATCAGAGCAAGCAGGCAGAGGTCCTGTGATTGAATCTCACCGCCACCCATATCAAAAGAATTTCCACGTGTTCGGCCCATAAAAAGAATCAGGCCGGCACATGAAGGGGCGTGCTGAGAATACAATTAAATAATAAAAGTGTGCTCTCTCTAATAGCTTAAGCTTTTAGATGAGATGGTCTTACACTTCAACAAGTTTAGTGAATGGTGGGTATAGAGTATCTTTGATTTTGTTAAAAGCTTAAAGGTGTAAGCATAGAACCATGAACCTTTAATAATTAGTTTCATTTCGGAGGGGAAAATTTTACATGGCCAAGCAAACGGCATGACATGTATTTTGATATAGGTCAATCACATGAATACCAAACTTACTGAAGTACACAGTGGTTGATAGGTACGTGCAACATTAAAGGAATGTACATCTACGACAAGGTTTTACTCTTATAGATACTTCAATCAAAATTTCACTAGAAAATATAGAGAGATATGGATAGCGACCTATCTGATTATATAACCCGCTAAACTAACATTTTATGTTAGAATAAAGAAAGTCATGCACAAGTCCATAGTCAAATTAGCAACTTCAATTTAGATAATATCTTTCCTGATCATTGCTGGCTGCCCCCTAAATGATATGTGACTTACTGATCAGATGTGATCAGATGCACAAAATAAAGGTAATTGAAATCAACTGCCAGGCTTGTCGCCACAGCAGATTGACTGTACTCTCGTCTAGAGCATATCCTACTTTAAAAGTCAGTTTCAGTGATTCTGAAGCAACATTAAGAAGTTACCATTATTAGCTTATATTCTCTATCTTTATGCAACGTGACTGTGACTTCCCAGAGCCACCAAAAAATAGACAAGTTGCAGAATTGTACCTCAGAAAGGGGAGGAAAAAGATTTTAAAAGGTTGTAAGAACCAAAATTCATGCAGCTAAAATATTGTTGGGGCAACCTTTATGAATTATAAGAACTAACAGGCATACTAAGAGCGTCATCAGAAAAAAATTGTTTCACTGAATAAAACGAACTTACTTTATTCTCAAGTAACTTGCAGAAATCTGTGGCAAGGGTGCATCTCCCTCCCTGAAAATTCATAAGGAGAATTAAAACAAGGGAAATTCAATCTTGTTTCTGAAAAAAGTAAAACAGAAAAATTCTATAAGATATATCAGATTCTCACTGGTCTTCCGAGGCCACCAACGAAAACCATATTGGATAGATTCTCCTTTCACATCTGGCAGTGGTTGCATCCAGAACAGTTTGCGGTGAAATATCAAACTCTCCATAAAATGATGCCTTCTTTTGGCGAATTCTACGCGACTTCTTAGGTTTGTCAAATTCTGGAGGAGCAGGATCACTATTATTGTCATCCTTGATCTTTGATTTCTGTCCTTGTTCTTTGACTTTAGTTTTACGGACATGACCCTCACGGTCATGGGAATGCAGACCTTCTGACTTAGCAGTAGAACCGTCTGAGGTAAACCTCGAAGATTTGCTCCTGTTTGCTGCTTCCACCAAACAATTTAAAGGTTTCCACAAATCAACTTTGCCTTCCCACTGTTGACTGCCATTTTCAGTTTCTTTATCAGGTGTAGGGTGACTAGAAGGCTCAGCACTGGAAGAATTCTGCAAAAAAGAGAAATTAAAAAAAATTGACATGATCGACTGTAACAATATTACCACAGTTCTGTGCAAAACGTTGCAAAAATAAGATCTAATAAAGTCCAAATTTAGGCACCGCACCTAACATCTGAAGAACATGACTTACCAGCCTTATGTTCTGAGTGAACTTGTTCAAAGTCTCAAGTGAGCTAGAGCTATCCAGCTGATCTTCTCCAGAACCTTCTTCTTTCTTGAGAGATTTCTCAATTGAAAAGTTGGAACCCCGTAATGTTTTTCTTGCCACCGATTTTGTTCTTCTTCCTGTTATTCCAGTTTGTGAAGATACTCTTGGAGTGCTGACCACAAGTGACGAGAGTGATCTCTCCTTTCTCCTCACTGGCAACGCTAGTGAAGTCACAATTTCAGGTGCATTCACCTTTCGCCTCTTATAAGGGAATACCTTTGCTCTCACATCTTGCAGATTATGATCTGGCCTGTTGTAAAATAATTTAAAAAATAAATGCTATTCTCAGGAAAATTTCATCTTCCACTCAACTGTGGAAGTAAATATAATATGCATAAGAGGAAGCTAATTTGGCATATTTTACAAGTTTTCCTCCCTATATTTCGAAAATCAGTCTCTTCTAGTTACTTTTTTGTCTTACTTCCCAGACTGCAGAACCTCCAAACAGTACCCAGAAATCAGAATTAAGTGTAAATACTGATCCAAGTCCGTAGATTGATCAAGAGGCAAATTAAACCAGTTGTGGGATCAACATTGTTATATGGGGTGAATATTTGGCCTGAAAGACCTAACATATCCAAAAGAGAAGTGATTGCATCCGACAAGTGTAAGGGGTGCAACTAGTAGCACACAGGAAAAAATATGAGAAGTTCATCTGAAATGGTTTAACTATGTCACTAAGTAAATACACTAATGTGTAGTTGCATTACTATGATGATTGAAAGTACTAAAAGGAGTGAGGCAAACCTAAACCTATCGAGGTAGTTGACTCGAAGACCTCTTGATCAATGTGGACTTAGTAAGTGCAAAACACGGTGAAAACAAAGGATCCATAGATGACATGACTAGCTGGGATTCAGGCTTAGTCGCAGCTAACATTATGTCATGTATCCACCAAAAGACTAAACTTTTAGTCTGATAAGAGACTTGCATTCAGTGTGGAGACAGCTGTCAAATTTAGAGAACTTATACTTTTACGGAACTCCTGATTTGCCTTAAGAGGCGGATTATGTAGTATTGGAGTGAAACTTGCATGAATAGATCTGAACGGATATAGAGCATTCATATTGCAGATCCCAGCTAGTTTCAGATATAACATAATTGATGATTGATTAAACATGTACTAGAGTTACTCTTAAGTCTTTAGCCATTCATTGTGACACATTAGAAGCAAACTACCCCATATAGCACTATGACAATAAGAGAAAACCTGATTGTCTATATCCAAGAACAACAAACCTTATAAAAGACAGCCCAGGAAAAAACTAAATGTCAACAAAAAGCTGGCATGCCTGTCTCTTTGAAGATGGAGTGCATAAAGAAGAAAGGTGAATGAGGTGGAGGAAAGAAGTTCCCAACTGTGGTGGACATGTCACATCGTTCTCAAATTAAACATGGAACAATCTTGAGTCAGCGAGTAAGTAAGAAGGCAACATGTATAGCCAGACATATAACCTATGGCTAAATACACATACAGAAACTTATATGTCAACGGAGTACTTAAGCAACCTTTTGCATTTACGGAAAAAGGAAAAGAACGAGAGCTAGAAGATAATATGACCTCAGTTTCTCTAAAGGAACACAGCCTAAGTCAATATTGCAAATTGGACAGTGTTCCGTTTCTTCATCGGACAGCTTCTTGTAGATGCATTTCCTGCAAACTGAGTAAAGTTCCAGAAGGTACAGTGTCACAATAGTAGTCATCTTTTTCACAGAAACAGTTACTAGCTTTGATAATACCCAAACCAAAATGCAAAAAAAAGTAAGCTTTTATTTAAGATGAACAAGAAGAAAGTACGCAAAGTTCAAGGCATGCATCCAACAAGATGCTTCACACAATATACACCAGTGTAAGTTTCTAAAGGAATACTTACGAACAAAGAAACATCTCATTACAAACACACAGGCATAAAGCAACAACCACAAATTAGCACCTACGCTGTGCTCCAATTTGTCAATGAGATCAAATTGCCGCAACAGAAAACCCAAAAAGAATCATAGGATACAAATAAATCAAGTCAATCAACATCAATAAACAAATATCACTGAAACGAAACCATCCATATATATCACCAATTGTCCAAATGGAATGGATCAAACAGATATCCGTTCCCATTTAGCTGAAAAAAACCAAAATAATCCCATGTTCTATTACAAAGACGAAACACCCAGATGGGCAAACGACTCTCTCCAGCTAAGATAATGCAAACAGAGCAAAACCCAGATCGTAAAACGAACTGGAAACAGTTCAATCGGAAAAATCGAAATCAATTCAAAATTCAAACAGGTAACATTGACAAGGAACTCACACGTATGAAGACATTCGGAAATAGTAGTTGCATCTCTGAAGAGATTATGACAAAGAGGGCATGTCATGCATGCCGCAATCACATCTCTCTTCACCTTCACCAATTGATTCGTCATAATATATTATCCACCTCTCTATTATCAGCTCAATAACACGTAGTGAAGCGGTGCATGCTAGAAACAGTTACCTACACACATGGAGTTTTACGTTCATTCATCACTCACTTTTATCATCTGCATTAAACCCAGAAAACGATAGACAGCAGATTTGCGAGTGTTGAATCTGATGAGATTTGGATGAAATTTTGGTTTGGATTTAGATTTTGAGGGTTAAAGTGAAGTTGTTGAATGATCTCTTATTGCTATGTAGAGTCGAAATCGACGGTGTTTTCGGTTGGGGGTGGGTTGGGTGGGGTGCGTGTTTAGGGGTGAGGAGAATAGCTCATGAACAAAACCCAATACTTATATTAACTCCAATCATTGAATTTGCTATTGTTAATTCATCTCGCTCCTATTTTAATTTAGGCATAATACATATATTGGATCCTAAACTTGATTTCAAATTTTAACTTTGATCTCAAACTTTCATAGTGCACAAATAGGCACTTTAACTATACTATCTTTCAACAAATAAACACGCGATTCCTACCTGGCAAAATGCGTGAAATACACGCATTTTGCGCGAGTGGAAGGTAATTTTTGAGGCCCAAAACGATAAAAAAATGCTAAAATGACAATTCTACCCTTAATGAATCTCTTTTATAATTTTTTTAGTTTCAAAATGACGTGTAACTTTTTTTTAAAAAAAATACGTGTAAATTTTTTAATTAGTTGGCAGCCACTGATTGGCTCACTAATACACGTGGAAGCGTTTGCATTTCACGCACTTTGGTTTCAAAAATCGCGTGTTTATTTATTGAAAGATAGGATAGTTAAAGTGCCTATTTGTGCATTATGAAAGTTTGAGGTCAAAGTTAAAATTTGAAGCCAAGTTTAGGGTCTAATATATGTATTATGCCTTTAATTTATATGACATGTAATGTAATGTAATGTAATATAATGTATAATATTTTGATGTTTCATAAACTAAAATGAAAGGATTGTATTTTTCTCTTGTTAATAAATGATTGAGGTTAACATGTCTGTTTTAGCTACTGAAACTAGATAATTCTTTGTTGATATGCCTGCTTCAATTATTGAAAGTAGACATCTTTTTTGTTGATATGTCTACTTCTATTCGAGAGCAGTTTTGAAATATTTAAAAATTACCTAAAAGAATATTATAAGTCAAAATGATTAGAAATTTAAAATATTTGAAATTCTTATATTTTCAGTTATATATTATTAAAAAATGTTTAAAATATACTACATGTCGTAATAATTAACAACTTAAATTTTTTTAAAACATAATTTTTTTTTGAATGATTCTCAAAATTTTATAAGTGTCATATAAATTAAAGCAAAGAAAGTAACATATATATTATTTGAAATTTACGTAAAAGATATTATTAATCACAATAATTAACAACTTCTAATATTTAACAGACATAAAAATTTGATTGATCCTCAAAAATTTAGTATGTGTCACATAATTCAAACAAAGAAAATAACATATATTACTTTAAATAACATAAAATATACGATAAACACAATCACTAATAAGTTAAAAATTAAAAGACATAAAAAATTATTCTTGTGCCGAATAAATTATGACATAAAAACAATATATATTATCACAATATTTAACTCTTCGGAAAAAAGAAATTCCGCACAAATTGAGATAATAAATCTAACATATTAGACTCGTGCTAATAGAGACCCAATGATACGAAGAAGTGGGCTGATTAATACTCGTTTTTGTGTTTCGTATGCGTGACGGCGGAGTTGCAAAAGGACCAGACAGAGGGTAGTTTAGAGATTAATTGCACTCACGGCGCATGTTAGCCAATTCGTGGTGCAAGGAAAACGTTTATTTTATTTTATTTATATGCACCATGTATTTATGTTGCATTAAAATTTTTAGTAAGTATGATTAAGTGATATATAGAGTTTTCAATTTAATTAACCGTAACTCTTACTCATAATTCATAAACATTAAGGTGCTTTGAATTAGTTATTAGGTGAAAATGAAATATTTCTTTTTTTAAGAAATAAAAAAAAATTGTTTATAAGATTTAAGTTATGAACTTAAATACTTCAAGAGAAAAAATTATAGTAGAAGTTGCATTAATGATGTGGTTTAGTAATTATCGAACTGAGTTTAGTACTATTTGATTTTAAATTTAATTAATTGAAAAATAATAAATATTATGCGAAATTAATTGAGATGCACCCAATTATCATTCGTATTGAGTTGAAATATTCATCATTCGTATTGAGCTGAATTTATTGCACATGAATCTGTGTGTTTCAAAATAGAGTAATGCAGTTCGGTTCCATGTTCGTACTACAAAGATATAATAGCTCAACTCATGTCATAATGTAAATCCTTTTTTACGGTATCACATTCCAAAGGAGTTGTATATACTGTACCTTGAGGGGTCGTTTTGGTTTATAATTGAGGTGTTTTAGGATGATAATTGTGGAATTAAAATCTATTAAAATCTTTCTCTTCTATATGAGATAATTTATACCAAATAAAATTATAGGATATTTTTTAAAATATATAAAATCGAAATCGAACCAAAAAGTCGAGTCAGTTAGATTTCCGTTTCATTTTTTGATATTTGTGTTCATTCTTATCATGAATTGTTGGTGGATCAATCGTAGAATCTCCAGCATGGCCTCGAGGCGCAAAAACTAGTGGTCGGCCTCTATCACGAATATAATTAATTTGTATTAAAAAATTAGCTACTTCTAAGGAGGAGAGAGACGAGCAAGATTGAAAAAGGGGGGGACAGGCAAGTGAGATGAGAGAAACGAACGAGATATCAAATAGAGATACAAATCATATATCTGATTGATATCGTGTATATGATTGATAATGCATCACAAAATACAATTGATATGATGATTTCTATTAATGAACAAATTTGTATCAAAGACTATTGTATTCCATTCGTTTATACAAATCAATTATATCGCGTATATCGATGAATACAATTGTATCATTATTGTAATTCGTAACAAACTGTATTTGTATTTATATGTTGCCTTGTATATATTGTATATATATATGTGTTACCATGTATATTTATGTTGCCATTTGTATTTGTATTGTCAACTATTATTATTTATATTTGTACCACTAATTGTTATCATTATATTTGTATCATTATATGTTATCATTTGTATTGCGAAGAAAGAGGGGAAGAGGCGAGAGAGGCGGAGAGCGAGAGAGGAAAATTCTAACGATAGCTACGAACCATAATTCTTTAAATTATATTTGTATATAGTAAATACATATCATATATTTGCCTTCGTAATTTTTTCTACTATTCACATTTTCCACACCCACACCCTAATTTTCCAATTTTTAATCAATCTATCTAAATAGTTAGACACTTAAAAAAAGCATCACAAAATACTAGATTTGAATGAAGTTGATTATCATATGTCTAATAGTAATCTTATGATTAGTCTGTGGTGTACTAATTGGATAAACTTTATACATATATTAAAACGCCCTTCCCTATGTCCTAACGATTGAATTTCTACGCATTAATTAAGTTATCAAATCACATGTTTTGTATCATCTTATTATATGTATCATATTATAATTTAAAAAAATTGTAAACACTATTATTACTACAACAAATTTTAACTCATGATAAAAATGATAGCAACAAAAGTTTATCATAAAAATTTGATACATCATTTCGTTATGACAAATAATTATAATTATTAAATCAAATCACAATATTTAGTACTTTGAAGCAAATATATTTCATTAGTAATTTAGTATAATAAAGGCAATAAGAAAGTCGAAGAGTGAGTTATAAATTGTTGACATGAAAACGAAGCTTCTTAAGTGGGTCAATGTGGAAAGGAATGGGGTGTATGACGACACAATTTTATGTGCTCAGTGGAACCCACTATATGATCCACTTTGTTTAATTCTAGTGTATTAATTTTTTTGAGTTTAAGTTGTATTTATTAAATATTAATATTTGATATTTACTTAATCGATTATATAAATTCGTATCATATATAAGGTTTATAAAGGGGAAATACGTCTTATTAGAGATTTATCCAATGTCAATATTTGAATCTAATTTTTTTAATTAAAGATGCAGGATCGACTTATCCATCTCACTACATGTTAAGAGTTAATTGACACTCATTATTTGAATACACTAGATAAATAAATGTAAGATATGTGTTTTTTACATATATATTTATTAGTTAATCATGGTTAGATAATATATATATTCATGTTAAATTTTAATTTTTAAAGTTACGATATTTTATACGATTTAATTGAATATGTTATTATTGTTATTATACTCGTCTAGTTTGAATTTTCACAAAGAGACAAATCAATGCATTTTGTAGTAATTCATTGAACTCAAAGCATTCTAAGTTTTATCGGATTGTAATCTATGGTTATTGAACTTGATTGAATGATTCATCAAATTCTTAGGTCAACCTAACGTCATTTAACGGATAAAACTCCTCCATTTCAAAAAGCATAACCTATTTTAACTTGGAACAGAGTTTAAGAAAAGAAAGAAGACTTTTTAATTTTGTGATTCTAAATTAAAGTTATGTCAAATGTATCAAAATATCCTTTACGTGGAAAGTTAAAGTTAAAATGTTGCCAAAAAAGGAAAAAAATCATTCTTTTGGAAACAAATTAAAAAAAAATTAGGTACATTTTTTTTGAAACCTAAACAGTATAATACAATTTATACTAAGCATGAAAAAATCTGACATTCAAAAGGGTAAGTTGGTAATTTTCCCTTCTCTCTTCCTTCTTTCTCTGCGATCTTTTATCTTCCTCATTGTTATTCTGAAAAACTTTCTTACTTTCCATGGAAACAAGTAGATTCATTCTTCTGCCCAATTTCGGAGACGGAAATTCCTCATAGATTTGCTCCTACAAACTAAAAGGTACACTCCTTTGTATTGTTTGTTGCTTGTTTCCCATTCATTGATTTTCTGGGTTTTCCTTCCAATCGGATCTACCAAAAAAACCCTAACTGGAGGTGTATCTTTTCGCCTTCATTTACTTGATTTATGTGTTGTTTAATGTTCTATTTGCTAATATGAATTGTTACCTTCCGCTTAAACTTAGTGTTAATTTGGTTGGTTTGTTGAATCCGCAAAATATCTCTTGCACTTTGATTTTGCTTTGGTTTACTCGCTTTGCTTCTTCATTTCTGTATTCACAATTTGTAATCCTTATAGCATGCTAGAATTAGTTATTTTGCTATGTGTTTCAACATCCACGGAAAGGGCTCTGCGCTGTGGATCTAAAATTTTCTCCACTGCTATTCTAGAATGTTACTTTTATACTATGTGTGTCAGTTTGATTTCTTGGCTAAATTCAGAAAAGAAAGATTTTCTGCTGATTTAGCTGACCACAGAAGCTATAACTTGAGTAGTTGTGATATTGGTTCGTGGTTCTAACTACAGTATTACTGATTTTGCTAAAACTATGGAAAGGTAGGCGATTACTTGCACTTACGCCTACCACTCCTCATGTTTACCTCCACCTTTTGATAGTACAAGCTATATGATAGAATTGATGGCCTTGAGGTGTTTGATATAATTGATATAAAGTTATGTATATACAATTATTTAGTAATAAAATATAGTTAAGCATTTGATTTGTTAAATTTACCATGCTCACTACGTGTTCGACAATTTGTTTGGAAGAAAAAAAAGTAGTAGTCATCAATAATAATAAAATGTTTAAAACATATGAATACTCAAGACTGAACTAACTCACTAACTTTGTCTATCTATGTGACCTCTGCTAACTGAACTACTAGACTAGAGCCCTCCAGAGAGTGAAGAGGTCTCACGAAATGTATTCTGTAATACCCAAACACATTTACTACCCCATGGGGATCCCCGAGTAGTTTACCAGACACATTGAGTTGTGGGGACTATACTTGTCAACATCGAAGATTCTCTTCACCATCTAGGCTATGGAAGAAATTACTATAGAGTTAGATGCTAGATTGTTTAGTCAATGGGTGTGAATTATCACTACACTTGCAACTACTATGTCGTAGTCGATCTGAACTTAGTGTATGTGTATTTTAAATTGCTCAATTAGTGTATTGAGAGTTGAGGGTGGTACGGCTGCCACACCACATCTTACCTGGGGTTAGTGATAGTTTCACAGATTACTTTGACTGTAGTTTGATATATAATATCTGATGCTTTTGTTTTGCGAGTTTCAGAATGAACTGTCTTTGTTTCTATTTTACTTCCTTATGATTAATCCTCTTCTTCCGTCTTTAAATATTGACATATTAGGCATGCGTTGACTGTCCTATCATTACGTACTTCTTGTGCTTGAAGATGTAACATTCTTCACCTTTTTGGTTTGCCTCCTGTAATGTGAAAAATTATTGGTAGATAATTGAACATAACAGGCTGTGTTATCCTTATAGTTGGTAACAAACAGCATTTCTTGAGCACATATGCAATATTGCGAGGTGCTGATAAAGTTTCATTATTACGTACGTGTGATCATATGAATAAATCTGAACGTGTAGTTGAACAGAAGGAACACTTCTCTAAGTGAAGCGAAGGAAACAGCTCTCTAAGAGCAAAAATATTTTATTCGAAGAGAACAACTTCTATGTGGAAGTCATAGTCCAGAATGTACATAATAGTAAGTACTTAAATGAACTACTAAGCATCATTAGCAGCTGAGGCAAAATATAGACATCTAAATATCAAAATAATATGATCGTGTGAATCGGAGTTTCTTTAAGGATATTGAAGCTCGTGGGATTCAGGCAAAAGTAAGTAAGTTGGAACAGAATGGTGCATCTATGCTATCAAACTATCAATTGTAGTTTATTTCAGCAGAGGAGTTTTCTCCCCTCATAGAGGATAGGCAAGGAGACCCATTGTCTTTTTTTTTTGTTTTGTTTTTTGTTTTAATGATGAATGGAGGATCAGAACAAAATGCTGAAATAAGCTGTACAATTGAGCTGGATTAGGGGTTATTAGGTGGGCAGGAAGGAAAATAACTGAAGTGGTGTCTCAACTCTCATAAATTATGCTAATGACACACTGATAATGTGTGTCCAGCAGAGGGGACAGTTGGAGTATTTTAGAGTAATGTAGTTATTTTTACAGCTTGGTGCTTGAAGTGTTAAATGATTTTGTAAAAATTGATGTTTTAATTCAATATTTACGATTAGGTGTTCATATATTGCTACTTTTCTGATTGGAAGAAATATATATGGTTAGTCAAATTCTGCCTAAGTTTCATCACAAGTTCATTTAATAACAACAGTGACAACAGTAAGAAAGAATATTAGTTTATTCAGTGGTGTTGGCTGGGAAGATGATGTCTTGCGTCATGTAAATGGATGGAGAAGTCTTGATTTGAGTAGTAAGAAGTAACAAAGCGTACATGGGGGGATCTTGCCCCTGTTACACTTACACTCTTTTATCTTTGGTAAAAGTGGGTAAGTTATTAGCGCCTTAGTATAGGCAACCTTTTTGGCATTCAATTAGAGTTTGATAGATGACTACCAGATTTTGTTTTGCGAGTTTCAGAATGAGCTGTCTTTGTTTCGATTTTACTTCTTTATGATTAATCCTCTTCTTTCGTCTTCAAATATTGATATATTATGCATCCGTTGACGGTCATCATTACTTACTTCTTGTGCTAGAAGAATTAGAGTTTGATGTGTCATTACACACTTGATAATGTTCGAGTCGTACTTTGTAATGGCAGATGCAACATGTGTTGAAATTTCTGAAGTTGTCTGCTCCGGATGCTTCTTTGGTTTGCAACGTCTGTTGAAATTTGTGAAGTTGGCTTCTCCAAATACTTCTTTGGTTTCTTATTTTTTATACACTAATTGGCTGGTTAGTATTGAACTAACTTTATGATAATTTTTATGATTTTTCTTTATGGGAAAAGAGTGGAATAGCTCTTTAACTTTCAAATCTGGCTTAGACTTCTTAAGACATTCTTTGATGTGTATTGCATCTTTATATTCTCCTTATCTTTTATCAAATTAAACGATATAACAAACAACAATGTCAGGCACATGTCCGTGCCTTGCACGGGCACAATACATCTAGTAACAAAAGAGAGGGGAAAGCGACTCTGGTGGGGTTGATGGTATCTTCTTCGAATTTGAATTGAATTGAATTCAATGGAGAAGAATATCTGTTAATAAGATTGCAAAAAATAAATGATAAAAATGTTAGAAGAAGACGAAGATTTCCTGGAATCAGAAACACAACTTACCGATGACCAGAAAATTGAGATTGCCAAATGGTTCCTTCTTAATGCCCCAGCCGGCGAAATTCAGTACGTCGCCAAAGGTCTTCTTCTTCTCTTTCGTTTATTTTCTGCGCTAATTTTTTGTATTTTGAAGCTTTTTTCGTGCTTGAAATTGTGACCGCATTGGTGTTCATTTGCGATTGGCAGTTTATTGTTTCCATTTTTGGTTTTGAGCGTCATTTGGTTTGATTTACAGATGTTAGAGCTATTTTAAAGGACGAAAATATATATAAGAAAGCGTCCGAGGAGTCATTTCCTTCGTACAACAAATCTCACTTGATTTGTCTCGAATTCCCAAACAGAAGTGGCGATGTAAGTCTCTCTCTTGTTTTCTTTTTTCATTGGGTAAGTTAGATCTTTGAAAATGTAATTTAGACTAATCGTGTCATTCAATTGATAATTTCAGATTTGATAGTTTTCCGTAGTCGAAGATTAAAATATTAAGTGAACTGTAAGCAATACTTATTGTACTGATGTTGTAATTTTCCTTAGTTGATAATTTCAGATTTCATAGTTTTCGGTAGTTGAAGATTAAAAAATGAAGTAAATTTTTTTTGGAAGCAATATGATGTTGCAATTTTCCTTGCTTGAAGGTTCATGACCTCTCTAGGCATCCTTTAGAGCTCAAAGACTGAATGAAAACAAAGGATAAAGTTATGCTTGAGAAACTTTTAAAAAAAAGTTGCATGAAAAATAAGTAAAATTAATCTAATAAGTCTTCAAATAAGGCTTTTAGGATAGAGATATACTTCATGGTACTTGGATGCTGGCGCTACTATATATGAAAGAGTTGGGTGTTGTTTGTTGAGCACCATGTTTATGGACAAGTTCTCTACATCTGTTTAAAGCTTGTCTATAGGGAATTTCCACCACTTCAATAAATGATTACTTCTTCAATATAGAAAAGAAAACTTTCCGGAGAACTGTTCTTTATGAAGTCTAAGATTTTGTTCCCCTCTTCTAAAAAGAAAGTATAATGCTTTTCATGTATGTAGTAATGGCCACTTGGAAGCTATTTTCATGATCTAGCTGTGTAAAGTTGCTGCTAACTAATTTGTAGGTACTGATTTCATCATTTAGTGAGGTTGATAAGGATGAGTATCTTGATCCACGGACTGCCCAGGTTGCCAGAGTTGACCATGTCAAGCAAGTACGTTGTTCAGTTAGTATACAATGCAAAATGCTATTTTTGGGTTTTTTACAGTTTGGTGTTTTGACTTTCTTCTTGTTGATAAGATTAATAATTTCATTGGATGAGGCACCTCCTTCCATGTGCCACTAACAAACTACCTTGCAAAAACACAAAAGCACCAAAAATGGTGCTGGAATTTATCATCAAATCCCCAGTCTCTTAATTTCCCCAATAGTTGCAAAGCTCATAATCTTGAAGGGAATCATTTAATAACTTCTATTATCTTTTTTATAATTGAAAAAGTTCATTTCACTGTTCCTATCAGTTGAGTCGACAGAACTTAATAAATGATAATCTAAAGTGACGATGAAAAACTTGTCTTTTTCCTTCTTTTTTTTCGGGGTATGGAGTGGTGGGATCCATAGAAGAGGAAGCAGGTTTGTAAGGATGAGTATTTTGTTTAGAAGGTAATTCAAAAAAGCAATAATATGGACAGACATAAACAACCTGGTAGAGATGGTGGGACTATATCCAAAAATGTGCTTATTCTGAAAGAAAGGAAAAGAAAAGTAAAAAGATCAGGACGAAGTAAGAAAAGAAGTAAGAGAAGCATACATATAGTGCTGGGTGTACTCCTTTTTATGCTGTGCAATTAAAAATCTCTACATAAACTGGTTTTATGCTCATGTTGTTTATCTATAGTTTAGTATGTTTAGACATCTTCTGGCTGATTGGAACTTGATTTGTTAAAAACATTCAGGCATTAGGGCTAAAGAACACAACACCAGAGTGAATTGTGTTAACTGTTGGGTTGGTTTTCATGATAGAAGTGGATATCAAGAATGAAGATATTGTAAACTTGAAAAATGTGCTTTGATATAGCAAGCTCTTGATTATCCTCATTATTCAATAGTTATGAACTTCACATAAGATGCATTTTCTATTCTTGTTAATGGTGATGGAGTAAATACCAATTTTAGAAAAGTAAAATAAGGTCTCTTCTACTATAGCTGGTCCATGGTTTTAAATTGATCCTCATTAGTCTACAGTGCTGAATGTCACATAACATGCATTTCTTTTCTATTCTTGTTAATGTGATGAAGTAGATGTAAATAGATTGAAAAAGTGGAATAAGTCTCTGCTTAATATAACAAGTGCATGGGTTTATTTATAATTCAGGGGCTGTGAAATTAAATGTATTTCCTTCCTTTCTCTTTTTTTCCTATTTATTGCTGCCGTGTAATAATTTATGCTCCCTTCTTGTAAGCTCATGGTATGTCTGCATTCTAGGTTTGTAAAGACGTTAGGCCAGCAAGAGATGAAGAACTTCCATCTGCCTTCGTGGAAGAGTATAGGTAAGCATCTGTAGGATATGAGATATATTTCTCAGTTTAATATCTTTGGTATTGCTTCCCTTTTTAGTTACTCACATTCTGTTTTCCCCATTGAGATGTTGAAGTTTTTCTATATTATGACATTCACAATTATTTTGCCTAATTGGGCTTATTTTTTAACCATGCTCAACAAGACTTGCAAATTCAACCTCAGTTCTCAGACGGCACTCAGATTATAGTTTAAGATATGCTAGAACAGTTGCATTTCTTGTGGAAATTTTCTTTCCGGCTTAATTGAAAAAAAAGCTGCATGTTTTGGTCTGCGCTTACCGAAATCAGTCTGAAAATAAATAGTTTAGGCTAATCTCTCCTATATAGATGCTCTTCTTCTTAATCAGTATCATTTATTCTGTCCTTCTATATTACATTCTATGCCTTATCTTTCGATATATTTTTAGTAATCTTCACCTCAGTCCTCAAGTGTTAATAAGCTATCCTACGTCATGATTCATGTGTGTGTCTATTCCATAAAGAAATCTGATTTATAATACACTGGTTTACCTTTTTGTTCATCTTTATCGGTGAGGAACAGGTGTCTCCAAATTAATGGGTAATGACATCAATGTCAGATACTAAAATGGTAGTAAGACACCTAAACTTGGTATAATTGGGAGGCATTAAGAGTATTAAAGGATTATATTCTTAGAGCGCAGTGAATTCTTCAATAGTTCCTAATGCTTGACATGCAGATTATAAAAATCATGTTTTTGTTTTATGTGAGTAGTTCCCTTCTTAACATGGTTAGCTGTTCTTCTCATCAGAGGCTTTGTTTATGAGTACTGACTTTGTGATTACCACTGCTTGCCAAATTCTTCAGATCATGGTAATTCTTGTGTAGGTCTACCATGGATGCTGAAATTATGAAGTATGTGAGTGAAACATATCCAAAAGGCATCTGTTCAGTTTACTGTATGAAGGGAAAGGATGTGGAAGAGCCAGGATTCGACTTTGAACTTGTTGTGGTGATTTCAGCTGCTAGGCATAGTCCTCAGAATTTCTGGTGTGTTGGATTATTAAAATTCTAACTCTGACTAATTTGTGCAACACTCCCTTCATAATTCCTAAATAGTTATACTTATCGTGGTGCAGAACTTGTAAACAGATACTGAAGTAGTAGGTTGCTATATATAAACAAAGAATGAGGGATTCTATTGCCTATTTTTCCTGTCAGCTTCACACTTGTCACTTGCGTCAAGTGATATCTTGTTATAGCACGTGTGACTTGTCAATTGGGTCAACTGATACTTCTTATAGCTTTGTCTAAAGAACCTGATACTATATGCATCTTTTGTAGCAATGGAAGCTGGCGATCTATATGGAATATTGAATTTAAGGACGATATTCAGTCTGTAGAAGTGAGAGGCGAGATGCAGGTATGCTTTCATCAACAGTATGAGCATATAGTGTTTGCCTTTTGGTTTCCTGATCTTTATTTTAACCCTTTCACAGTTTTCTGGTTTCTTCACTGACTTTAGTCATGAATGTAGACTTTACTGAATTATTCTTTTTGGATTGAACCGACCTTCTAGTTTAGGGGTGAGGGTAGTTGTCGCTTTGTTGTTGTATCAAAAGCTTAAATATTCAAACTTGTATATCCTTTACCTGCTCTGTATTCAGGTTGGCGCCCATTACTTTGAAGAGGGAAATGTACAGCTAGATGCAAAACACGAATGTAAGGATACAACGCTAATTCAGGTAAGTGACTATAGTTTGTTCATAAACTTCTTTTTTTTTGAGAAAGGTAACATTTGCTTCTATATATCCACAGGTATACTACATCAAAGTGTAGTTCCCCTCCAAAAATTTATACTACATCATAAACTTCTCTTTGCTTTGTTGTCGTGTCTCCTGGTCTTAACTCATAAGGGTATAGCAGTTGTTCTCTGCTGTAGATTGTACTGTTTCTTTTGTTTGTTTCTTAACCAGTGCTAAGGGTTAACGCTTCAAAACAGCACATAGAGACTGTAGATTGATGCCTCGTGAAGGTAGTCGGAGAATGCAATGAGAGTTTAATTCTTTTGGCAATAAATCATGATAAATTTTCTCAAAAGAAATTTAAGGGCAGTCTTGAGTTTAGCTATTTTTCACCTCCCTTCTGCAGTGTGAGACTCTGGTTCTTGGTACTTGTTTTCAATAAGCAAAGTCTGTTAGTTCTCAACTTCATGGTATGTATTGTTTCCAGATTACCATGTCTGGAGCAAAATTATAAGCATTACTATCCAACTCTAGCAGTAGAACAGACTTCCGTCTATGATAGCTTTTTTCATAATTTTCTTTCATTTAACACGATTTGTCCGTAATTTGTACTTTCAACGAGAGTAAAAAGGCACTAGGATGGTTAGACAACCAAGAAAATGGAAAATGATATAGCTGCTTCTGTACATCCTACTTTGTGTATCTCTGTAGAGATTGAAGGTCATATTAATATCAACACTTTGTATCTTAAGCAATCTGATTTGAAATCATATTGTAGAATAAATAGAAGTAGCATGTTAAGAAAATAAATGGTGAGACACAACAGTTTCTTGATATCCTATATTTTGCCGGTCTATTGTTGGAAAAGGTTAAAGCTAAAATTAAAAAAAAAAAGAAAATCTTGAGTGATCTGATTAGTAATCGAACAGGGAAGATTAGAAGTAGCATGGTCAGACAGCCAGAAAGAATAAAAAGCGAGACAACTGTTTCTGAAAATCCTATTTGCTTAACTAGTGTAAAATTTGAAGGTCAAGCTAAAGGAGAAGTTTTTTTCTTGAACAATCTTATTAACTCAAAAAAATAAAAGTTTGATCAAGTCTATCTTGTGATTTTGTTTATATTTCAATGGTTCAAGTTTGAATTTACTGATTTTGTGGTGTCTTTCTTAGTCCCCAGATGATTCTGCAATTTCCTTGGTCAACATTATTCGCCACCATGAGACTGAGTATCTGGCTTCTCTTCAGGTTTTTACGTTGTTCCTGCATCACATTCAACCCCTCTTTCTATCATGTCACCTAACACTTCCCCCTTCCCTGCCCCTCTCTTCCACCACTTTTCTATCAAGTCTCTGTTGCCGGTATTTTTGTTTCAAGTTACTGATCGACTTTTTACTGGCAGACATCTTACTTGAAATTGCCTGATACCACTTTCAAGGTACTCCTTCAATGTCATTACTCATTACAATCATACAGCAGTCATGGTTTCTCACTATGTCTTAGCTGGGAGAAACACCTCTCACCACCTTGCACCATGAAAAAGGATACAAATAAATAAATTCTCATCTTTTGCAGGACTTGCGGAGGAAGCTTCCCGTTACTCGTACATTGTTCCCATGGCACAACACTGCACAATTTAGCCTTACAAGAGACATTGAAAAAGAACTTGGAATTGGAAAATAGAAACATTGCACGTCTTTTATACAAGTTGAATATGTATACACCATTCTTGATATGACAAGCGAGTTTACTTGAGATTGCCGTGTCCGGCTATTTGTTGTCTTCTCCCTATTGTATTCCTTTGAGAGGGGGATTTTCATGCTAATTTGTGAACTGTCCCTTAGTTGTCAGTTTGCCAGTTGGGCTGAGAGAGTTGTGTATGCTGTGAAAAGTTGTAAAGTACTGATTTGGAAGTCTTTCTTCATGGTTTTTAACCTTGGAATGACTGAACAATGCTGGTAAAGAATGATACTTTATAGTTGTTATAATGTACTTACTTTTTTCAAACGCACTACTAAAAAAAACAGTGATTACCAACCTCAAATAGAAGTCGGTAATTTTCGACTTTCGGAGGTTGGTATTGTTAAAAAGAGTTAAAATAAAAAAAATTAGAAAATAGACTATAAGGAGTCTGTTTTTATGAAAAATAAAGCGGAAAAATCAAATTCCAATCTTTGGAGGTTTGAATTTTTTTGGGAAAAAAAATGAATTACAATAAAAAGTGATCTCTTGATGTCGGTATTAAATAAATCAATAAATAAAAATATTTTATTTTGTGTCAATTAAATAAAAATATCTTGCAAAGATCTATTGTGTCCATCTAGTGTTGATACTAAACTTTAATTTAGGAATAATGTGTTTGATAAGCATAAGTATCAACACTAGTTGATCCTATTAGTTGGTGGATTTAGTTGTTGGAATTAATACAAAAGTAGTTATAGTCAATGTTGTTATGAAAAAATAATAATGTGTGATCTAGAAAATTGTTGTAATTGCGGTTGTGCATATTGATTTCTTTTTTCAATTATTAATAGTTGTTCTTGTTGCATGTAATCATGAACATTTGGATCACTAATACCTTTCAAAATTTTCCTTAAAATTTTATTTTCTCCTATAAATTCCTTGAGTTTGATATATCCATCTAGCCTTTCACCGTCTCGTTGTTTGAATGTAGCCGACTCTAATTGCACCAACAAAAAATGATGGCAGATGAAAATCTCTTATTCGAACAATTTTTAGTTAGACGTAAAAAATTAAGATAAAAATGTTAATTTTGAACTCTGTAATGCATTATCAAAGCATTTTTGAAAGTAACATAATAATCTTGAAAGTTGAGTATTTATGTAACGTTTAAGTAATTGTATTTCACTTTTATTTGAATTGTACATTAATTTGTTTATTATATAATATTTGATTTCAATTTATGTTATTTTAGAATAACATATAATTTTATCTTAAAAATAAATTTTAAAAAATAAAATATTATATCACATGAAAATTATATAAAATGATTATCTGGAAAAATAAAAAACAATAATTTCTGTTATGAAATAAAAAAATAAGAATGAAATTTTGATTTTAAAAATAGAAATTCTATTGGGGGAACCTTACGTTTTCGTTTTTTTTTTTTTTTTTTTTTTTATATAAACAAATGTAGTAGAAAGACGGAAATCAAGCTAGGTAAGGCTTTGAATATGTTATACTATGTATTAGCAAAGATTATTGCGTATAAACTCATGAAGTGTCTACGTTTGAATGTATTAAAGAGAGAATTTACAGATTGAAGTTTTTTTATTTTTATTTTGTGTGTGCGCGCAATTCTTCGGGATCAGTTTTTTGTTTTATTGGTAATTCTTGTGTTTTGAATTTTGCAGGGCAATCTTGAATTTGGAATTTTCCCCATCTAAAGATGGTAGGTTTAGCGACAATCGTCTTCTTAGGGTTAGGGTTTTGAGTTCTTATGAAGCTCTAATTTTTATTTTTCTTCTGTAACAGCTTCCCCTCTCTTTGCTCAAGACTGCACAGGGGCATCCCATGGTAAGCTTTTGAATTCATGTGGAAGTTCTCTTTTCTATCTTCCTAGTTTATTGTCTAGTCTGATCTTAACTCTTTTTGGTGTGGTAATGTAGTTAGATCAATTAGGTTTTTCAAGTGCTGCATGTTTTGAATGAACCCCAACTTATTAATAACATACAAAAACAACAAACCATGTGAATAAAGTAGTTATAGGAATACAGGAGTGTAATTCTCCTGTTGTAGCTCTTTGGGAAATTGGAGGGAGAATAACAATAATGATTTCATGTTTTGTCCTGTTGTTAGTTGAGGCTTTTGGCTAATTTGGTACAGTTTATCAGTTTCTGCATATTTATATTGTATCTCCAAAATATGCCACAAGTCCTTGGAGCCCACGAGATTCGAGGGATTTTGAGAATTCGTATGGGATTATTGTATTTGTTCAATTATCTCAATCTGGAAACTTTTGTTTTCTAATAACAGTTGGTGGAGCTAAAAAATGGTGAGACTTATAATGGTCATTTGGTGAATTGTGATACTTGGATGAATATCCATCTTCGTGAAGTTATCTGTACGTCAAAGGTAAATTATTGTTTTTTAATATGTTATTGCTAGGTTTTCAAATGTATTGGTGTAAGACCACCTGATTTTGAAAAATTAATGCAGGATGGAGATAGATTTTGGAGAATGCCTGAATGTTATATTCGTGGCAATACCATAAAGTATCTTAGAGTTCCTGATGAGGTTAGTTTATTTTCTTAATTACTATGATTAATAATGCTTTCGTGTAGTATTTTTTGTTTTTCACTTGCAACATAGTGTGTATAGCACTTTTGGACTTTGTAGAAGATGGGTGCCTATTTTGTTGTAGTTGTTTGTATTATTAAATGGTTGCTTTGTAGGGTTGACTGTAAAAATTGTAACCTAGTTGTGGAATGGCAGTTTCTACTTAAGTAACTAAGACTAAACTACTTGCTTTAGTGCGATCATTCAACATGACAATGAGTTTGAAAAATCTTTAGTTTTCATAGAGAGTACACGTTAATATACACAATAATATTTTTTTACACACCTAACGTGCAGGCCTGAATTCGTTTTCCCGTGCCATGCACACAACTTATTTTCTGATAATGGGTAGATTGAGAATTGCACTATTTTGAGATGTGAAATGTGTGATCATTTGATGTAAAAGCTTAAGTTGTTAGGGAGAACACATTTTAATTTACTCTATAACATCTTGTACAGAACACTGAGGACGGTCCATTTACACCTTTATCGTGGTGCATTCTAGGGGCATGGTTTGATGTAAGTAGGTGGAATCAAGATACTAGCTAATTTTGGTGTGACTGGACTCATGGATATACTTGTCTGGTTATTCACTCAATGGGGCTTTTAGGGGTGGGTTTCAGTTGTGTTGTTGTAGGCTGAAGTTATGCTACTAGCTAATCTGTGGTGTCTGGGTCTATGTGGCTAAACTTACCTTGACATACTTGGATTCAGAGCTGGAAAACATAGAAACCGGGTAGAAAAGTTAAAAGAGGTATCAGCAGTAACACATGTCCAAGCAATAATGCAGGGAACTGAAGGTTGAACTTATAACACAACTCTGATGCTCCTAAAGGCTAAATATAAATGCATCCATACTCTTGTTGCCTCTTTTCTACTGATAAAATAGATTTCTTGAAATGAAATCATTGTTGTGGTTGGAACATTAGTGTTTTAGACTTCGAACATAGTGTTCTTCTCAAATAAGATGTGTAGCCAAATGGTTTTCATATAAGATTCGGAAGTTAGATAATTCTTAGTTCTTAAGTAATTATTTTCCAATATTACTGGCTTAGTTTATATAAGATATCCTATACTAAAAAAGATTATAAAATGTTAGATATCATAAGGTTGAACCCCTATTGATGTTGTTCTTTCTTACATGCCTGTAGTCAACTGTATGTTCATTTCCTCGTGACTGTGAGTAGAACATTCCTGTAAGAAGAGAATTGATTACACTGATGTGATGCACTTTAGCCAAAAATCAGACATTGTTGTGCTCCCTATGGACCGTTGAATCTGATACCTTAGGTAGGAGTGCGACCCTATGAAGATGGCAATGAGAGATTGCTTTAGCGATGACGAGCTTCCATGTGAAATCTAACGTTTGCAGTTTTGACTAAATAAAGTGGCGGCACATGCTTTCTGCTTTTATTTTCTGTTTACATCGTATTATGCACTCTTCCGCGCTGTTTTTTATAGCTCATGACAGGCACATATGGGAAGTTATCCTAGCTTCTCTCATCCATTCGCCTTCCATACATTCATAGTTGATTCAGGAATGACCTTTGAGTTTTGGAGGTTATCCTTTTGTTGATCTTTTAGGGGTGCCAGGAACCATCTTTTCCCGGTGTTTGTTTCCTCTGTTAGATGCTTTTCTAGTTTTCTTTTTGTTTGTGTGGGCTTTCAATACTAGCTAGGAAGGGAGATGATGTTTGAATACAACTGTTATCCTAATTTTCTGTACTTCTCCTTTGTTTGGACATATGGGGGGTGGGGGGTTTGAAAAGGAGAGGTAGGTGAGTAGAATTTTCATGGGCAGCTCACATTTTCTTTTAAAAAGTCATAACGTTAGCAGATAGAAGTAACTATAAATTGAAAACCCCCTATATCCTTTCAGACGTAAAAGGCAGATTTTACACTTTCACTTCTACAAAAATGGAAATGAATGCAGATTGCCTTTTCTTTTGTACATGGAATTGCAACATTATTTTACTGAGAGGCTAAGCTTTGTAGATATTCTTGATGATATATATATTTTAAAATATGGACATACCTACTTGTGTTTACTGGTTTAAATAGTGCACTTTTATCACTGGGGTTGGAGACTGAGTTTGCAGTAGTTTATAAATTCTGGAAGCTTAGTCTGCCCTTGGCTCTTCATTTGACCAAGTTAATAATCCTTCTTAGTGCTGTTTGGTTAACTATGCTATAATTTTCCAGGTGATTGATAAAGTACAAGAAGAAACAAAAAGCCGTGGAGGTACTACTTTGGACTATTAATTATCAGAATTGTTATAACCAACTGCTAATTAGCTATCGGATCAGTGTGGGGTTTGTGATTTTACAGATACTGCCCTACTAGCCTAGAATCAGTGTCTGAGCATTCAGCTTAATTAGTATACTTTTAAATCCTTTTGCAGATAGAAAACCACCTGGTGTCGGTGGTCGAGGAAGGGGAAGAGGAGGTAGGGATGAAGGTGCTGCTGGAAGACAGGCGAAAGGCATTGGGCGTGGAATGGAAGATGCAGGTGCCAAAGGCCGGGGCAAAGGAGGACCTGGTGCCAAGTCTGGTGGAAAAGGTATGAAGTGTTCAATATGCAATTTTATTCTCAATTCTGCTAAAGCTTATATTATCCCCGAGTCTCCATCCGCGGCACTGCATTTCCATGTGAGATATCTTATTCATGCATATATCTATCTAGCAATACATTCATGTTCAAATGCTTGAATTTAATCTCTATGTTGTAACAGTCCTCTCAAGTATATTTGTGAATGCAATATGTATATAGCCATTTGCTAATCAGATGATTTTGGATGGTACAGGTGGTGGCCGTGGACGGGGCTAATTCGTCGTCATTTAGAGAGACAAAGAAGCCAAATGACAAGCTAGATATATTGTATCTATCTAATTTTGTTTGTACTTTGAAATTATAAAGCAACTTACCGGAGAAAAGGCCTGCTTCCGGCTATTATTATAATTTTAAGATGGAATGTATGTAGGCTTCACACGTAAGAGTGCGTGTCTTGAAAATATTTGGCCTCTCGGTATGTGTTATTTTAAATGAAAAATGTGCTAGCTTTTTTTTACCCAATTCGAGAAGCTGAGTTTCTTGTCAAAAACGCCTTTCACTTTATACTTAGAATGTTAAATAACACGAGTAAATATTTCTGTACTTGAGATTAGGGGCATACATTTCACTGGGCTTCTACATTCTCAGCTGTCGAAGAATGGATTTTTATCCCTTCATGATGGCAGAGTAGCCTTGCTGTAGGCAGGAACTTTAGATTATGGGATAGTTACAAGTACCAATAGTGTGGGTCTTTGGCTGCACAAGAATAGGATGGGTAATTCATTAGCAATTGTTTCATCAACAGGAAGAGTGCTAAATTTTCAATGCCAGAAGCAAGATGTTAGGAATTTACAAAAGGATAAAATGGAGGGACTCAAAGGAACAGCTTCTTTGTGATGATATCTCAAGTATGAAAGAATTGTTGGATTGGTTCCTGCTCCTAGTCACTTTATAAGTTGATTTGAAACATCTCTTGTGCTAGTATGCCAAACTCTATGCACATGATAATAGAGGCACAATAAGTATAGCAAGAATTTAGGAGTCAACATTCTTCATTATAGTGATTTAGGACACATTCATGCATTTATAGGACTTCCACACATTAGTCATTAAGACTTTGGGAACTCACTTTAGCCCCTTCAAAGTCTACAATAGCATCCCATACTAGTACATAAATTGGGCAGGACAGAAGGAAATGACCATTATAGATTGATCTCGACTCACAAAGGAAGGGTAAGTGTGTTGTAGTGAAAACATTGACGCGCCAGGTAAGGTGTCAAATACTCAAATTATAGGATTACATCATTTGCTTCTAGGTGTTTATTGTCGGTATTACTATATATCCAAAATTCCCTTCATCTATTTCTCTCGAATCAAATTGGTGAACCTGTGCTTTATCCGGGTTATACTCTGCTAAAGTTCTTTTACTAATTGAATTCTGTTGTTGATCCTGACAACTTAAAACCTGGTTGGAGTAAATAAAGACAGTTATTTGATATCTGAATAAAGTAAGTTGATGAAAAGACTACAATGATATTGGAGGCTTGGAGAAACAGATTCAACAACTTGTCGGGGCAATTGAGTTGCCTATGACACACCAAGAACGGTTCCAGAAATTAGGGATCGAGAGGTCCAACGAACTATGTTGGAGTTACTTAATCAGCAATGATCGGATTAAGGTTCTTCTCTAATTAAACCCATTAAAAATCACTTTGATAAATAAGATACAAGTATGTCAAACACATCTAAGCGAAAAATAGAAAGAAAAAAAAGTGCATATTTTCCCTCCGTTAATACTTCAAATCACTAATGCCCTTAGCGTCAAATACTTGGTCCAAAACATGTTGTGCAAGTCAGGCCATAAAATTCTCTCTTTAACCCCACACTCCTACAGTCTTCGAGGATATAAAGTTAGTAATAGAAATGTGACTATAACATACCTAGTGTAATTCCACAAGTTGAGTCTGAAGGAAGGATGTGTGCACATCTTACCCGTACCTTTGTGGGGTAGAAAACTCTAGACTTAAAAACGAAATTAAAGGGCTCTTTAGTCGCAGTTAGCACCGATGAGGATGTATCAATTTAAAACAATGACAAAGCATTTTGTTCTAATACAAAGCACTTAGATACAAGATCCAGTTTTGACAGATGCTCAAGTGTTTTCTTCAAGTTCAAACATTCCTATTATTACAAAGTAAAAGCTATATATTTTATCAAAAGAGAAGTCACCAAAGCAATGAACATGCAGCTTTTGAATTGACAATTGCTACAACTATATATAATACATTGCAAAATTTGAAGTAAAGTTTGGCTCTGATTTTGTGCACCTCAAGTCAGCCGAGTCTTTTAGGTTGAACACCAGAAGTATGGGTCTCCTCAATACGTCTGGTAAGCAATGATATTCCGTAATGTGAGGCACTTGAAGCAGTGTAATATGAAGTCATCGTAAGTTGAGTAAACCTTGGAAGTGCATATCCTGTAATGCAAAATCTGGTCATTTACACATCGAAAATTACTTTCATAAATAAGATTAAAGTATGACAAAAGATCTTTGATTATTGTCATTAAAGTACTTCCCAGAGAGTGTAAAAATGAGTGGCTACTTTATTTTCCTTTAAATGGCACTTTCCCATGAATTATTCCTTCAAAATATTGTAAAGAGCCTAATTTATTCTAGTTTTGAAAAATAAAGTGAAGAAATATTTCTTTGGGACAAGTAGGAGGAGAGGGTCGGTTAGGCCTGCCTTTTCAATCAATCTTCAGGCGTTCGGTGCCGAGCACATCTAAGAGAAAAATAGAAAAAGAAGTGCATGGATTTCAATTGGATACCCTTCTTCACCCACCCTAAGCAAGATTGGTTCAGCAGGCCAATTCAGGTATCTGCTGCAGAGTACAAGCGTCAGCCCTATGAGCTAACTTGTCCCCTAGATACAATCTATTGTTCTGGAAAGGTTCAAATATACCATCATACTATATGAAATTGAGCATATTATTCCTCCGTTTATACTTCAATTTACTTAAGCCCTTAGCATCAAATACTTGATCCAAATACGCCCTTATTCTGCTCAATTGCGCATAGTATTGGACCAAGTATTTGACGGTAAGGGCATAAGTGAACTAAAGTACTAACGTAGGTCAAATCTGCTCAATTTTGCATAGTATAAGGGTATATTTAGACCTTCTATGTATGTTGTTTAAACTTGGTACCAAGAATAAGTACGACAAAGCGATAACTAAAAATACTAAGTCCAGTAAAGTCAGTTATGTCTACAATTCTCCAAATTTAGAAGTATTTGAATCTTCGGATCCTTGATTGTGCATGGCATGACACTATTGTTCACTGACCACGCCTCTTATTCAAGTGCTCAACATTTCTTATCGTAACAATAAGATGCTCATATCTTGAAGAAGATAATTAACCTAAGCATAACAGAAAGCTTGCTCAACAATGATCTGAAACAAACAAGTTCGAATATATGACATACATTCAACAAAATACGGGTACCAGAACATGTGCAATTTTCTTATAAGAAAAAAACAGGTACCTAAACTGTAGAAGACACAAAATTTGTGGACTACTCCACTTTTGACATTGAGCTGTAAGGAAGGAAAAGATGCTTAAATTTATTATGTGCATAGATTGCAGTTCTCGTGGCTACTTAGTTCACATGATTTGAGAATGAACTTGTCAATCACTTGCCCACCGGAAGCTACAGGTGTGATGTAACCTTTTCTTCTCTCCGAGAATTATTTCCAGGTGAGGCTCGTCTACTTTTCCATCAAGTGTCATAGCACTTCCTTAGTGCTGGTTTAGACATCAGTCATACTCATCACAACAACATTCCCAGTGTAGTCCCACAAAGTTGGATCTAAAGTTGGATCTGGGGAGGATAGAGTGTATGCAAACCTTAGCTCTACTTCAAGGCAGAGAAGACTGTTTCTGATAGACCTTACCTCTACTACATAGTAAGGCTTCGACATCAGTCATTCAAAAATGAAATAAATGCACCCAGTTGAGCCCACATTATATTATTACCACAATTACCTTATTTGGTCTATTAAGGTACACCTTTAAAATACGCCAGATCAACACTAGAGGGGTTATATCTGATATATGTGAGAGTTACTCACTTGATCAACGTATGTCTTCTTGATTACAACATTCTTTTCATATCCATTATAAATTCTGATTCCTTACAGTATATAGTTAAAAGCAATGTTCATTAGAAGTAGATAAGCAGGGAGTGAAAATATCACCAACAATTATATACTTGCGTAAAACGGAAGATTATACATTAGGTTTTCTTAAATACTCATAATACCGATGGGTTAAAGTGATATTTAATTATATTAAGATAGAGAAAGTAAACTAAAACAGAGATACCCAATATAAATCCTAGCAAGTAATTATTGCATTAAACTTCAAATTACCAACTTTTAAGTATTAGTGCATAGGAAAGTATTGTTACAGTCTTACAGAGGGTTTACTTATAAAAAAAAAGGTTAATATGCTGAGTGTCATGGCAACTTTATTATCAATTCATAACATAACACATGCTAAATTGAAAGAATGAAGATTAGAATGAAAAAAGAACTTCATAGAATTACCTCCAAATGTCGCACTAGCTGCAGAGAACATGAGTAGTGGAGGAAGCTGTAAGAACAAAACAAGGGGAAAAGTGAAGCTTTAGATAACAAATCAATTGTATACTCGATTATACATAGATTTGAGTACAACACAAAAATCAAGAGTACAATGACTAGGAGGAATAGAGGAAGAAAAGAGTTTAAGATCAGAAAAATGGATTAAGTGCCTACCCCTATAACAAATGGAAGCCACTTTGGACCCTTCACGTGTCTCTGGACAAAAGGAATTCCTGAAAAGTACTAGCATTAAGACTTCAACGATGAATTCATTAGATAAAAGAGAGGGAAGTATTAAGTTTAATATTTCAACCATGATTTACTATGAGGAGAGTAATACAATAAAGAAAACAAAGATAAGCACAGAAGAGATGATTAATTAATCATGCCTGTATTGAAACCATGAATTGCACTGAGCAGTCCACCAATTCCAGAGCCAGCCTACACAAAGGTAAAGAATATTACTTTAACTAGTTGGTAAAAGCTCTTCATATTATGGTTGCGCTATAGCTCTGTTCAGTATGGGTTTATTAGCCTTGTCCAACAGATCATAAAAATTATGATTAGTAAGACAAGGGTAAAATATTCAGCTTCGGGTAAAAGATAGTCTTTCAGATTTTCAGGTGGAAGACATTGAAAAACGGAACTCTTTCAGGGGTCACAATAGAAACTTTCTTCTGCATAGAACTCAACTAAGCCCAATTCAAATGAAACAAAATCTTGAAGTTTTGGACATATACAAAACATTCATATAACATTAAGAGCTCTTCGGCATCAACCACTTTCAGCATCAACATGGTCTGATATTGTGTTTTGGTCCAAGCCTGCACGATTTTCCAAAAGGCCTCACGCCATTAAGACTATCCACTATCCCCATACTTTTTTCCATGACCATGCTTTTGGGCTAGGTTACCAATCTCAAGAGGAGGATTCAACAGCTTATAAGTAGCTGACGTTTCTTTTTAGCTACCAGTATGGACTTTACGCACACACAACAATTCCCCCATTTACTAAATCCCACACGATCTATTACCATTCATGGGCTAATTCGGAGTTGGTCCCTACACCATCACTACGTCATCTCCCTACTCATCTTGCACTCATTAGGTTAAACAGCTGAAAGATACACTTAACATGTGTGATATTGTCCGCTTTGGGACAAGCATGTACAATTTCCTAAAGGGCCTCATACTATTAAGGGGTCGCTTGGTTGAGAACAAGTTATACCAGAACTAATCATCGGGATATAAGTTATTCCACCATGTATATGAGATAACTTATCCCATCAATAAGATCTAGATGGTGGGATAAATAATTTCAAGACTGCCTAATATCTCTAACCAAACACACGATAAGATAATCCCGCATTTTATCCCTAAGATTAATATACCTCATCTCTCACACTAAACGACTCCTAAGATAACCAACACTTACAATTAGTAGCTTACATTTTATTTTCAACTACCAAAGTGGGACTTTGATTACAAATACCAAAACCATTCAATCTTAAAATTTGTGACTACTTGGGGTAAATTTTAATCATAACAACAGATTTAGCTAGTTCAATCTTGCAGTACAAATACCATTCGAAACATGTAATATAACATACTAACCACAATCGTGAAATCATGTAGAACAGGAGTAATCGCCCATTCTCTACTTTTCTGCAACCGAAATCAAACGAAAACAACTCAAATTACTAGTTAGGCATTTCATCAAGCATGTACTAGACAAGATGTGGACAATTACAAAAACACAAAAAAAATGAGTAGAATATGATACATACTGAATTGGAGTTCAAGAGAGAAAAACAACGAGGACATCTAGCAGAGCCGAGGCCAGGTTTGATTGTAGGATCATGATGGAGATTCCCTCTCTTCAGCTTTTCTTCGTATACCTCTCGTGTTCCCATGTCAACTGAGGAAGAAGCAAAAAAAAGAGAACCTTTCAAGAGAAAATTAAGGGAAAGGTGTCAAATAAGTCTCGTTTTTATTTTTGGTGACAGATTGACCAAGACTTGATCAAATCCTTTTTAAAATGTAATTAATTAATTATGGGATCAAATTAATATTTTCAAAACTTTTTAATTTTTTATAAAATACAAAAAAAAAACACTTTTATAATTCAAACCAAATCATTTAAAAAGAAAAATCTTTTCATCTTCCCTCCTCTCTCTTCTTTTCTTCCTCTCTTGGGTGATTGTTCATCTTCTTCCTTAGAAAATCGAAAATTCGTCGTTACTCTTCCTCTGCAGTTGTTACTCTTCCTCTCCAGTCCTCCATTACTCTCTCATCTTTCTGAACTGTAATCGTGTTCGACTAGAAATGGGAAAGTTATTTTTTTGAAATACTTTACGATTTTTGAAGTTTTTTTCTTGGATTAATGAACAATATAATGTTCTGTAGGTGTAAAAAATGAATAATCGACTTAATGGTGTGTATTATTTATCATTTTTGAAAGAAAATCAGCCAACTCTAAAAATCCTTATTTTGAGGAAATGTATATGTATTGTTATCATTCAGTGAAAAGTCATTTTTTGTTGCTGTTGTTGTTCTTTTTTTTGGCCACTTTGTTGATATGATTTTAGAAATATAGTGTTGTTTACACTGTTCAAGCGTCCAAAATATATTTAGCGTATGTTGCCACATTTTAGTGATATGTTGGTCATCTGTTGCCACATAAGGTTCAAATATTGCAATAATCTTTACAGATGTGTCAACATATGATGCATCTGTTGCTACATAAGAGGTATATGTTGCGCAACAGCAGGTACATATGTGGCAACATAATGTTAATTTATCGCAACAGACTATCCATCGGTTGCAACATATTGCTATTATTATTTTATAATGAATTGTAAAATTGATATGTTGGTCATCTATTGCAACATAAGATTCTAATGTTGCAATAATCTGTACAGATGTGTCAACATATGATGTTTCTGTTGCTACATAAGATGTATATGTTGCGCAACAGCAGGTACATATGTGGCAACATATTGAATTATAAAATCTCAATATTTTTTTATTTACCTTGTAGATGAAATGATACAAGAAGCTTCATCCATGACAACAACTCAATCTTCTAACATGAAATGCTCTTTTTGTCTATGCGAAGAATGTGAGCAGCAACATGATTATTTTATTAGTCGTGTTAAAAAACTTACTGATATATTTAAGGAAATGTCTCATAATATTGATGTGCAAAGATCCAAGAAGACTTCACAGCCTTTGAAATGTAGGAGGTTGAAAAAATCTATTTCTCAAACACTTTCTATGATTATTGAGAAGAAAAAAAAGGAGAAGATGGCAAAGGAGGAGAAGGAAAAGGAGAAGAATGCAAAGGAGGAGAAGGAGAAGGAGGACAAGGAAAAGGAGAAGAATGCAAAGGAGGAGAAGGAGAGGGAGAAGAAGGCAAATGAAGAGAAGGAGAAGGAGAAGAAGGCAAAACAGGAGAAGGAGAAGGAGAAGAAGAAGAAGGTAAAACAGGAGAAGGAGATGGAGAAGGAGAAGGAGAAGGAGAAGGAGAAGGAGAAGAAGAAGAAGGCAAAGGAGATGGAGAAGGAGAAGGAGAAGGAGAAGGAGAAGGTGAAGCAGAAAGAAAAAGCGAAAGCGAAAAAGAAAGGGAAGAAAGTCGAAGTTGTCAGTTGTGATGTGAAACGATAATATCCATTTGAAGGTTTTAACATTGACGGCGAGGGTCCAACTGAACTAATGTCATCCTTCTCGCAATGGATAAACGAGGGTCTTTACAAACATCATGCAAAAAAGTAAGTAAAGTAAGGTCGTTCAACTATTATTAGAATTTCTTCTTATTGTCCAATAAATAATGATTTATAATGATTACACAATTGCAGAGGAAACAAGGAGGATCACTACTTAGCCAATTGCTCAAAACTTGAATTTGACCAACTTGATTTAGTAGTTGCATTTCCAATGAATAAGGACTGGTTCTACGTAATGTTTCAACCCAATTGGTGCTGGAATGATGAGGTAAATCCATGCCCACTTTTATATGTATTGTTTAGTACATGAATATATACAATTAAATTGATACACTTGTTTGATGCATGTGTGCAGTATGTGGATGTCATATTTTACTATTTGCGTAAGAAGTCGAAGCAAAAGATTCAGTCTAAATATCAATATACCACCACTAGTTGTTTTTTCAAAACATACATTGAAAATTCTAGTGAATATGAGGATAAAATCATTGACATAATGAAAGGGTATGCTATACCTTCTGGAATGCCTTGGCACTTGACGGATGATGTTTATGTCCCTGTAAATAGTAATGGGAAATTCCATTGGGTCTTGGCAGTCGTTGCATTGAAGGAACGGTGCATAAAAGTGTGTGATTCCATGTCCTCAAATAGGTCTAATAGAAAACTATCCTCCGAAATTCAAAAGATGGCTACAATGTTGCCAAAGTACCTTGAGTTGAGTGGATTTTTTGAGCAAAATGAGCGAACCAACTGGTCAGTTCTTAAATGTTACCAAGGAAAGAACAAATCTCACCCATTCAAAGTCAGTCATGTTACTGGTATTGCCTAACAAGAAAGCAGTAGTCTGTAAGTATCACAATATTATTCTATCTTACGACTATCGAAATGTAATGTTATTATATTTTCTGATTGATGATATACCATGCAGAGATTGTGGAATTTTTTTTGCTGCATATGCTGAGTATTTGAGTGATGGATTACAAGTACCATCATATGGAATTAGTGCTGACACCCTTCGCTTGGGATATCCTTCACTCCTATGGAATTATGGGATTGTAAAGGCTCGAAATGGTTATGTTAGTGACAATGAAGACCAAGAGATGCGTAGAACTAACAAAAAAGCTAAGATCGATGAAAATGTTGTGTTTACAACCATTGATTAGATAGGTGGTTATGTATCAAAATGTTTTTTATGATTATTTCGATTTTGTTTAAACAAATGTCAATTATGATGGAAAGGATCAAAATTATATGTGGCAACAGAGCGAATCATCTGTAGCAACAGATAGTATATGCGTCGTAACATATGTAATTTCTGTAGTAATAAATACAACAAAATTATATGTGGCAACAGATCGCATATATGTAGCAACATATAGTATATATGTGGCAACATATGTCACTGTTTGAATTGTCCTAATTAAAAAAAAAAATTAAACGGTTTTAATAATTTTCATTTTCCCTCGCTCCTTTCCTCTCCCCTCTCTCCTCTCTCCTCTCTTCTATAAATGTGTCATTTCGTATTCCAAGATTTATTTAAATTCTCCTCTCCCTTTGCCAGTACAGTACAGTACATTTCTCCGATCCTTCTCTTCTCTTCTACTCTTTCTTCTTTCACAGATCATCTTATACAGCAAATGCGGTGTTGTGTTGTCCTCATAGTTTCTACTTTATCGTTGATATATATCTTATAAGGTAATATTTAATTAGGGTTTTATCTGTTTATTGCCCTGTTTTGACTTGTGGTTGTAGCTCATGTGTATGTGGCTTTCAAATATTTTATTTTTGTGGTTGCAGATACAAATATAATGGCTCCTGTCAAAAGAAAACTTGATATTGATACATCTGACCAAACAAAGATCCAGAAGAAGGCTAGGTCTAAAATTCCTAGGAAGAGGAACGAAAATACTACACTTTTAGAAAATCTTGCAACTGAAGCAGTTTCTTCTTCTCAAGCAGAAGTAGAATTTTGTCAAAAGGAATATGAACAAAGACAAGTAGTGGAGGAAGAAGATGGAAAACAAGAAGGAGTTGAGGAACAAGGGAAAATAAATGAAGTTCAGGAAGAAGAAGTGGAAAATACAGAAGTAGTAGTTGTGGCACAACAAGAAAAAATAAATGAAGTTCATGAAGAAGAACAAGAACTTCATGAAGAGTTCAATGCTAGTGGTGATGATGGGATTAAAATCATCAATGCAGACACTTTCCCTGTGCATCTGCAGCCTGATGCTAATGGTGACAGCATCATTAGCTCTGTCCTGGGAAGACCTTCCGTTAATTCAGGGATATCCTCAAGAGAAATCAATTGGAAGATTTTTTCAAAAATAGTTGTTTTGGTCATTTTCTTGATTTACCCATTGATCCACTTCCACGTTTTCAAATGACCATCGTGTATAAACTTCTGAAAAGAAGGTTCATTTTTGAAAATCCCAATAAGAAGGATGAGATTCTAATTAATTATTGTGGCATGCCAGTTTTCTTTAGCATAAGAGAGTTTGCCATAGTTACAGGACTAAAATGTCATCCTCCTGTTGAGCCCATCCCTGAATACATTGTTAAAACAGAACCACGAAAAAAGAAAATAGTTAAAGAAGTAGCAGAAGCAGGACAACAGTCACTGCCAACTGAGGAGCAGGACTTGATGTCCCTTGTTGGCAAAAGCTTTAATATTCTGACTTATTAAGTTTGTTGGAACGGGAGGATACACCAAGGAAGCACAAGGAGTCATTGTGCTTACTTTGGTTTACACATAATATTCTTTTGCCGAAGGATCCGGGCAACAACATACTTTTAAAGTATGTCAATTTCTGTCAGGATATTGAAGCTTTCAAGAGCTACCCGTGGGGTCATGAGAGCTTTCATCTAACTGTCGACTACATGTTGAGGCCTTTAGGAAAAAAGACCAGTAACTTGTTTGGGTTTCCATGGGCTTTCATGGTAAAGCTGAATGTTTTTAATCTTTTTATATTATATTAAGTAATAATTCAACATTTGATTATTGACAGGTTTTCCTTTTTTACAGGCCTGAGCATTTGAAGCCATTCCTTATTTGACCAACCAAGTAATTGCAGCAGAAGAGAGATCATCCCCAAGGATGATGAGATGGTTGATGGCAAGAACAAAAACTACCAAAGAAGGGCATATTACAGATCTTTTTAACCCTCCTTTTGATACAGTAAGTTATTATTAGTATATTACAGGCATATATTGCTACATTTGTGTCACATGTTGCTACAGATGATTCATCTGTTGCTACATGTGACACAAATATTGCTACAAATGAATCATGTGTTGCGACATGTGCCATAAATGTTGCTACAGATGAATTGTCTATTGCGACATGTGCAACAAATGTTGCTACAGACGAGTCATGTGTTGCGACAAGTGACACATGTTGCTATAGAGGATTCATCTGTAGCAATATTTGTGACACATATCACAACAAACAATTTATCTGTAGCAACATTTGTGGCACATATTGCTACAGACGAGTCATGTGTCGCAACATGTGACACATGTTGCAATAGGCAATTCATCTGTAGCAACAGATAATTCTTACTGATGACTCATTTTTACAATTTTAGGTTGTCCATCCATGGATTACCCCAACAGAAGAGGAATTGCAAATGCCATATCTAATAACTCTAGGGTTGGTTGAAACCATTTTTGATCCTGTTGTGGATAGAGTTAAAATGATGTTGGCTGGAGCAACAACCATCAAAAGAGAGAGAGTTCCTAATGAAGTCATTAATGAATTAGTTGTTTTTTATGGTACTGCTAATGATGATGGTGCTGGTGTTGGTGTTGATGATGGTGTTGGTGTTGGTGCTGCTGCTGCTGCTGCTGCTGCTGGTGTTGGTGCTGTTGCTGCTGCTGGTGCTGGTGCAGGACAACACGAAAGGGCTACCTCTTGTAGACGATGTTGTGGCTTTCTCTGTGAGAAGTGTAAGAAACATGATGAAGATTCTATCATGTATCTACAAAAATTGAGTGAAGCTGTCAATGAACTAAAAAACAAGAAGGGTGTGAAGGGCATTCTATCAAAGAATGTGCGGCATGCATATACTCCAAAGGCCAAGCGGAGAAAAGAATCATGTGCCAAGGCAATGCAAAATTTAAAGAGGAAGATGTTTGGAGAAATTCCAAGGGCCGTAATGGAGGAAGTGGTGACGAAGTATAAAAAGTTGAATATTTATAGGCGTCCCTCTGTAGCTGAAAGAGAAGCAGTAATTAAGGTGACCAGTGCAAAGGATATTCGAATGGAATACGGCATGCATGTTTTTACCGGTCAAGATTTCAGGAACATGACAAGCCTAGAAGTTTGGTGGGAAGACTGGGTAATCCTACTTTTTATATTATTAACTATTTCTTATGTCTTTTCAGTGACTACTCTTCCTAACTATTTAATATTATTTTTTATTTCAGTATATTGACGAAATCCTTAACCTCATGCGTCAGAGGCATTGAAAATACCCGGACTGCTATGATCCCAGAGATAGAATCCTGGATCTCAACTTCTATATAAACTTCCTACATAGATATAATCAAATGAGCGATGAGGCAACAATCTCTGGTGGTAAAAGCATGAGGCAGTTACTAGATGACTTTGTATGGGATGATGATATGATTGACTATGTCAGGGGCATTAGGCCAACTCCTGGAGGCATGGATTGGATCGACGCAAAAAGGATTTTGACAGTCATGAACACATCGGGTAACCATTTTTTGACTCTCGAGATTCTCTTGCACGAGGGATTGATCAATGTTTATGACTGCAACCTGGTGGTTACGGAACATGACAAGTTTTTCACACTCATACAACCTGTCTTCGAGTTGTTGCCTAAATTGCTGAAGCAGAGTGGAATAATGAATCATTTGCCAGAGAAGTTGCTCACTCAACCATGGGAATTTAACGATCGAATAGAACCTATGGTACAAAATGCAAGTGGATCAGCGTGCGGGTCATATTCCATTGCATTCATTGAGCATTTGATTAGTCGGACAGAATTGCATTCACCCAGTTCACTGTTATGTGACAATCTAATTGAACGGATGCAATATATTTGGGCTTATGGGATAATATCTCAGAGCTTAAAGCCTTGACATTATGCTTGTAATTAAAGACAACGTTTAATTTATCAATTATGTTTTTTTATTTTATCTTAAAGACAATGTAATTAAAGACAATGTTTATTTTATCAATTTGTCTGTCACAACATTTGGCATATGTTGCTACAGTTGATTCGCTTGTAGCAACATTTGTAGCATATGTTGCTACAGATGATTATATGTAGCAACATTTGAGCCATATGTTGCTACAACTGATGTTTATATCGCAACATTCGTCAGTCATACCATGTGGCATATGTTGCTACATATGATTATATGTAGCAACATTTGAGTCATATGTTGCTACAGATGATTATATGTAGCAACATTTGAGTCATATGTTTCTATAGATGATTCTATGTAGCAACATTTGAGTCATATATTGCTACAGCTGATGCGTATATCGCAACATTCGTCCGTCACGATGTGTGGCATATGTTGCTACAGATAATTCGTCTGTAGCAACATTTGAGTCATATGTTGCTACATGTGATTATATGTAGCAACATTTGAGTCATATATTGCTACAGATGATTATATGTAGCAACATTTGAGTCATATATTGCTACAGCTGATGCGTATATCGCAACATTCGTCCGTTACGACTACATAATAATTTGTTGTTTGATCAGGAGTGCAAAACTACGTCTATTTAATTCCACAACTATGATAATTGTATTGGTTGTACACAACTACATAATAATTTTGTATCCTCTACAAAATTCTTCTTGGTAATGCTTAAAAATACAAGAAAAAAAACAAAGAACACCAACATTAGCTTCCAGATGCTACAACATTTGGTCTTTTTCTTCTCCTTCATCCCCCATTCGGTACTTCTTTTGATATGACTTTCATCAACAGTGTCCAACTCCTTAATTTTGTTCGCCAATCGGAGAATAACGAACTTGGATCGTATATCAATATTTTCACAATCCCTCCATCTAAAGAAGTTGCAAATATTTTAGAAATAAACATACATACACGATATCGTGGACAAGACCAAAATCTGCGACCTGGATTGTCTTTTGACCATGAAGTTTGCATTGAAAGTAGATCTCCATGTTTGCAATACATTTTAACATTCAACATAGTATTATTTTCATCATCACAAATTCGACTTAGTATAGCATTTGACATCATACCAAATCAACAAACAAAAAATCGATCTAATGAAAATCGATTTACTGTTGAATATGGGAGTACCGAAATTTGGTTTAACCAAAGGCCAATCAAATATAGAACCGTGTGACTGGGGAGTGACTGACAGAAAATCAACTAAGATTATTACATTTAATGTGAAGCGACAGGTCCTATAGGAGATAGGACATCCCAGGAGAGAGAGAGAGTGAAAAAAGGCGCCAAAACTGAAGCGGCGAAGATGAAAAATTTGAAAACCCTATTCTTGAAATGAAAATAAAAATGTATTCTAGAATGGGTTGGGCCTATTTTACTTTTTGTTAAAACTAATGGGCTTTGCCTATCATTGGGCCACTTTTATAAAAGACCGATTTGTTATAATTGTATGTTGCAATAGTTGCATTATATGTTGCGACTTTTACAACAGAAACTGCATATGTTGCTACAGATGAAAAATCAAGGAGACACTAATAGACGATTTGATCGATTTAGGAAAGGAAAAAGGGAAATTTGAACCAAATTTTAGTGATAGAACATAAATAATCAATAATAATAAGGAACGATTTAGAAGGGTGTTATATAACTATCATATGGATTTACTAGGACAATGTATGATGAACTAGTGAGATAATTGTCTTTATAAATATAATTACTATAATCTAATGGAGAGTGTTGTGTACGACCATAATTTGTTACTTAGACATGTTGTAAGACTATATATTGGTGTTACATATCGAATTACGTGATAATTTAATTGAATTAAGCCCCAAAAGATCGATTTGTTATAATTGTATGTTGCAACAGTTGCATTATATGTTGCGACTTTTACAACAGAAACTGCATATGTTGCTACAGATGAAAAATCAAGGAGACACTAATAGATGATTTGATCGATTTAGGAAAGGAAAAATGGAAATTTGAACCAAATTTTAGTGATTTTATTCATAAATAATCAATAATAATAAGGTATAACATTTGGAAGAACGATTTAGAAGGGTGTTATATAACTATCATATGGATTTACTAGGACAATGTATGATGAACTAGTGAGATGATTGTCTTTATAAATATAATTGCTATAATCCAATGGAGTGTGTTGTTAACGACCATAATTTGTTACTTAGACATGTTGTAGGACTATATATTGGTGTTATATATCGAATTACGTGATAATTTAATTGAATTAAGCCCCAAAAGACCGATTTGTTATAATTGTATGTTGCAACAGTTGCATTATATATTGCGATTTTTATAACAGAAACTGCATATGTTGCTACAGATGAAAAATCAAGGAGACACTAATAGACGATTTGATCGATTTAGGAAAGGAAAAATGGAAATTTGAACTAAATTTTAGTGATTTAGAACATAAATAACCAATAATAATAAGGTATAACAATGGAGAGTGTTGTGTACGACCATAATTTGTTATATCATAATTCAAAAATAAGTACAAAACAAGTGAAGGCAACATTTTCACCATATGTAATAAATATGTTGTCACATATATAATTTCAAAATAAATACAAAAAATAATAAAATCAACATCGTCTTCAACACAGATTAAATTATTCCCACACAGTAGTATGCGGCAGAAATTTAACTAGATAATCTAGTTCTAAATCACAAATACACAATTCGCAATGAATATCGTCTTCATCGTCACTTCATCTGGGCCAACCAATCTTGCGAGCATTTTGTTGGGGTTGATGCACAGTGCAATAAATGGGTCTTACACCCAAAATATTAGGTTCTTCCACCCACATTCGATTTAAAATTTCTCGCAAATGGTGTCGACATCTTCTCACTATTACTGACATGTTTTTTTTCATGTTGGCAATGTACATCAAGCCTTCTCTCATGGAAATACCGCCTTCAAAGATTGAAATTACGGCAAGCACATACTCTGCACCACGGTGGCCACCTTCTGCTGCTTTTTTAACCATTATCAGTGCAGTTGGATCATTACGATTGAAAAAATCAAACTATAAAAGAAACAACACATTAAGATTACAAAATAAATTGATGCAAGGTGAAAAAAAACTAAAAACAGTAAATTGCCACGCCTATAAGGCTTCTAAGTTCTCCGATGCTATGCAAATATTCATGAAAGACCTGGCATGTTGATTCCTCGTCCATGTAGGTTCAGTGGGAAAGCTGGCCAATGTAACCTTCTGATATACAGAACGTTCATTACCAACTTTATTGAGGAACCTAGAACATAATTTAACACTAACTAAATCTTCTAGAGAGTAGGAAGCAACCCTTTCAACGATAAGAATTACTAGTTCAGTCGGGAGGGATTCGAAGAGGTTTTTCCTAGTTGAAACCATTTTTGAGAATGAAGAAGAAGAAAAGAAGAGAAGACAACTTTTGACTTATCAGAGCCCTTCTTGTGTACTTATAAAGGCCAACAATTTTAAAATATTGCAAGACATGACGTTTCAACAGAGTGAACTGAAGAGTCGTAATTATTAAACAAAAGGTATTATCTAATAGCACACTCCCACGTAATCATTATTTAAAAGTATATTGGGACAGATGATTATATGTAGCAACATTTGAGTCATATGTTGCTATAGCTGATTCGCCTGTAGCAACATTTGTTGCATATGTTGCCACATCTAATATATCTAAAAGCACACTCCCACGTAATCATTATTTAAAAGTATATGTTGCTATAGATGATTATATGTTGCAGTCATATCTTGCTACAGATGATTCGCCTGTAGCAACATTTGTTGCATATGTTGCTACAGATGATTATATGTAGCAACATTTGAGTCATATGTTGCTACATGATGCGTATATCGCAACATTCGTCCGTCACAATATGTGGCATATGTTGCTACAGCTGATTCGCCGGTAGCAACATTTGTTTCATATGTTGCCACATCTAATATATCTAAAAGCACACTCCCACGTAATTATTATTTAAAAGTATTGTTGCTATAGATGATTATATGTTACAGTCATATCTTGCTATAGATGATTCGCATGTAGCAACATTTGTTGTATATGTTGCCACATCTAATATATCTAAAAGCACACTCCCACGTAATCATTATTTAAAAGTATATGTTGCTACAGATGATTATATGTTGCAGTCATATCTTGCTACAGATGATTCGCCTGTAGCAACATTTATTGCATATGTTGCCACATCTAATATATCTAAAAGCACACTCCCACGTAATCATTATTTAAAAGTATATGTTGCTACAGATGATTATATGTTGCAGTCATATGTTGCTTCAGATGATTCGCCTGTAGCAACATTTGAGTCATATGTTGCTACAGATGATTCGCTTGTAGCAACATTTGTTGCATATGTTGCTACAGATGATTATATATAGCAACATTGGAGTCATATGTTGCTACAGATGATTCGCCTGTAGCAATATTTGTTGCATATGTTGCCACATCTAATATATCCTGTAGCAACATTTGACATGTGTTGACATAGAAATAAAGAAGAGCAACAAATCACGTATTGGGGCATTTCTAAATAAGATTATATAATAGAGATCATCCTCAAATAAGAAAGAACATTCATTAAAATTCAAAACACAGCGCTTAACACTTCTTATGGGGCATTTTGATTTGGGCATGTAGTTTTTTTGTGGCCAAAGTCCCTACATACTGAACACTTATTTTTTCTGGTTGGAAATGATTCACCAACTCCACGCCGTCTCTTATATGTCCTTCTTCCGGGTTTACTTGGATCAACATATGGAGGAGGTATTTCTCTCTGTATGATATCCAAAGGGACAATCTAAGAATCTTCAGTTGGCACAGGGTGAATTTCCTGACAATATGCCATTATGTATTTTTTCACTGAATAATATGGAGAGGAATACAGGTAAATCTAATTTCCAAAATCAGCACCATGTTGGCATCGAATCGCTGCCATGGCATGTGGACAAGGTATTTTGTCCAAATTAAAAATTCTACAAGTACAAGTTCTTCTTTGTAGATTCACAGTAGCAACATCTCCATGACCAGTGACACTGAACTTGTAGTTAGCGATTTGATGGGCCAACAACTTGTTGCCCGCGTTGACATACTCTGATATATCTTTTTCAATTGAAGGAATAAATCTATTTGCGGAGTGCACCAGTTCCATACGCCTCTTGTGAAATAACAATGCAAATCTCCTATTTATTTCATCAAATAGAGCGACAATGGGAAATTCTCTTTCAACATCAAACATAGCATTCACCGATTCTGCGATGTTTGATGTCATAATGTTATATCTACACAACAACAGATAAAAATTAAACAAAACACATAAAGTAAAAATAAATTCAATTGAGATGGTACCTATTTCTCGGGCAAAATTCCCTACTCCATGTGTGAAATCCAATACGTTCAAGAGCTTCAGCGACCTTTGGTACCAAATCTCTTATTTGATTGAAATGGTCATTGAACTCACATATATCGTACGCCTTTGCTGCTTTATAAAAATGGGACACTACCTTTGAATTGTGAAAGTTATTTCGAATATTTTCTCAAGGTGTCTCATGCAACAACCATAATGAGATGCAGGGTAGATTCTCGAAACCATCTTTCGAATACTTGGATGCCTATCAGAGATAATGCACAACTCATCAGTATCATCTACAAAGCTTCTCATATTTTGAAAAAAATATTCATATGAGGCATCGCATTCCTTGTCCACGACACAGAAAGCCACTGGAAATATATGATTCTCGGCATCTTGTGCCACCGCCGATAGCAGAACTCCTCCATACTTGCTCCTTAGAAATGTGCCATCAACGGCTATTACTTTTCTCATTTTTTGAAAACCAATTATCCAAGCAGCATATGATACAAAGAAGTACTGGAACCTCCCATTTTCATCGAGCAACAATGCCGTCTTGCTTCCTGGATTCGCAACTTCAAGCATATACCGGTACGCATTAAGCACTGCGTATCCATGCTCATGTGTTCTCCTAACATTAGCCTTAGCATGCTCCATGCCCTTATAAATCTTCCAATAGCTTACCTTACAAACCAATTCTGTGCGGAGTTGATTTGACATGTCTCTTGTGGATGGGCCTTTACCATTGGGAAACCTATTTTTAAAGTACTTACCTGTGACTTTTGCCGTGGCGTGGGGATTATGGCTTGTAAGATGCTCTGAACTACACGTATAGTACCTTTCATAGATTAATGTCAAACCTGTCACTACTTGTAAATTTCACAGCCCTCAGCCACCAATTGCAATTCGGATATGAACATTTAAAGGAAAACACATTACGAGAATTGATCACCTTTTTCAGTCTAAAATCTTTTTTCAAGCAAGCAATTTTCAATGAATTTGCCAGTTCTTGCTTGTTCTTGAATGTCATTCCCTTATAAAATCCTATTTCATCATCTCTAACATTATTCACACGTGAAGTTTGAGAAGCACATAGATTGTTGCTGCCAACTATAGGTGTGGGAGGAAACTTGCTCTCAAGGTCCGACCCTTCAGCTTGAGCTTCACCTTCACCTTCACCTATTCCAATTTCATCATCAGGATTATTCATGTTCGCAGGATGAAATTCATCATTAAACATATCTTGTTGGCCTTGGTCTACATTATGATCCTCCTCGATAGGAGTTTCTTCCACGTAGACTCTTAATATTGGCGATTTCTCTGTTCCTCCCAAATAAACACTCAAACTAGATTGGTCAGTTATTCTAAAAGGTAAAACCTTCTCATTATTAAAAAAATGGGGAATGTAACTCATGACAAGATCTTGCGGTTTACAATTGTATCCAGACTTTAGTACGACTAAATTGAAGAACTCATCATACAAAATGTTTCTTTCGACATACATCCCTACTGAACCGGCTCCTCGATTTTTACTATCCTCCCAACGCCATATGAGTCGATTTTTCTTCTCGACCCATTCACCACGACAATCAATCCCTACAAATAATGACATTGTACCTGAAAAAAATAATAAAAAAAATAATTACTAATTATGAAGAATAAGCATATGTAGCAACATATGACTATTCTGTGGCGATATTTGAGTCATATGTTGCTACATATGACTGTTCTGTTGTGAAAAATAAATCACATGTTGCTACATTTTTTAGTTATATCATATGTAGCAACATATGACTATTTTGTTGCGAGATGTAAGTCATATGTTGCTACATATGACTTTCTATTGTGAAAAATAAGTCACATGTTGCTACATTTTCTAGTTATATCATATGTAGCAACATATGACTATTCTGTTGCGAGATTTAAGTCATATGTTGCTACATATGACTGTTTTGTTGTGAAAATAAAACACATGTTGCTACATATGACTATTCTGTTGCGAGATGTAAGTCATATGTTGCTACATATGACTGTTCTGTTGTAAAAATAAATCACATGTTGCTACATATGACTATAATATGTTATAATAGTCAACTGTTGCAACATATATAACAATATGTTGGAAACGCGAATGCAAATTATTAAAACAATTACAGGTACCCAGATCAGATGATAATGAATTGATTTTAAATAACTATTAATTGTACTTACCAGAAACAATGGTGTATAACGCTTATGCAATAATTCCAATTGAACAAAACGAAATTTGGTCCACCAGTTACAGATTAAGTGAAAAACTGATTTAAGAAGAAGAAAGCACAAGCACTACCAGCGAAGACCCGCAATGTACGAAAATAAGAAGAAGAAGAAGAAGAGGAAGATGAAGAGAGCAGGAAGAAAGGAAAGCAAGCAAGCAAAGACGAGAGCAGAAGAAGAAGAAGAGGACGAATACGACGGCTGGAGGCGGGGAAAAAAAGCTTTTATTTCCTCTTTTGGCTCGATATTTCCCACCAAAATTGGTTAAATTAGGTTTGATATAGTCAATTTACCATTTTACCCCTCATTTAATTCCCACCAAAAGTTGGTTAAATTAGGTATTGTGAAATTACCCTTTTACCCTTCATTTAATTCAGTGGACCAAACTGTCAACTTATAACTCCACAATCCTTAATCATTAATCACATAATTGTCACCTACACCCAATACTTAAGACTTATGTCACCACCCATTTATTTTGAAACTTTAATGTCACCATTTTTTAAAAATCCCACCTTTCAACTCGTGCGTAGAACTACTGTTTTATTGAAATAAAATATTAATTAGACTGGTTTTAGAGTTGCCACTTAGTTTTACATGGAAATTAAGAAAACTATTTTTTCAAAAGATTAAAACAAAAAATCTAATGAAAAATATTTAAAGGGTTCGGGATTCATATTAGCATTTTGGAAAGGGTTTAAAGCACCCAAAATGCTCGCTAACGCACGATTATCCGACAATTAGTTATTTGGCTAATGCTTTAAAAGATAAGTATGCTTGACTAAGTTAAAGTAAAATATTTACTTGATTTTAAATTTTTAATGCAAAATGGTAAGGAAAGGATCAAAATAGTCCCTCTTATTTGGGTTAAGGGTCAAAGTGATCCTTGAGTTTTCACGCACAGCAGTAATAGTCCCTCATGTTCGCAATATTGGTGCACTTTTGGTTCTCATCCAAAATTTTATCTATTTTTTAGCATTGATTTTATCTATAACCTATGTATGAGATGTGCAATCGTCATTTTATATATTTAGTAGAAATAACAACTCCATATGAAAGTATGTGAGAAGAAAAATACTTTATTCTGTTTAGTAGAAATCGTATTGCAGGTAAAGTCGAGAGGTTCATCACGAATAAATTACTTGTAGATTTCCTAGGTTAGTCAAAGTAAATACATTTTCAAGATTAATTTAATTAAATTATCAAGGGTAATGGGCAAAAAATAATAATTTATGTATAAATTTTATAAACTAATATATATTATGATCCAACTATATTTAGAAAAGAACGACATATAACATGGAAGGAAATAATTTTATTGTAGTTTCAAATTTCAATGATGTGTACTAATAATTCTCTTTATGACATTAATTGGAGTCTCCCTGCCATAAAGTGACAGCTTGTGCCAGCCACACAACAAATTTGTAGTCCTTGTAATTTTGTTTTCAACTTTTTTTTTGTGCTACTGCTACCATTTGGTCCCAAAACTTCTTAACATGCATCTAACAAGTACTTCACTCTTATTTGTCACTTGTTAATTTCTTTATAGTTTAATAACAAATCACAAATAGTTCAAATTTAAATTTTGAGTTAAAAATTGTTTCTTTTGTGTATTATTCTCTTTAATATATGTAGTTTATTTATGTCGATATAGCCTCTTTGAGAATCAAGGATATAGGTGGAGCAAACTCTGAATTTCACAAAAGAAATTGTTGTAGCTTGTAGACCATCCTTAAATTCTTTTTTTTTTCCAGTGTTGTTGAAACTTTTGATTGATTTGCAACCAGTAGCGGAGATATTAACTCAAAGGGTGGTCAATTGAATCCGCTTGTCAACAAATTACATCTGTCCGTATGTGAGTTTTTTTTTATATATATATATATATATATATTTACTGTTGAATTCATCAATACAAAACAAGCATGTTTTAGGCCATAAGTTCGTATCATAACATTTTTGCATATCTTATCTACAATCATGGCTCTGCCTCTTCCTCGAAAAGCTGCAATTTAGAAATTGAATTTCAACATGTTGACATGTATGGTGTATTTTATATTTACAATATAGAGATTGGAGGAGTAATAATTATTAAGATTTAATTTCCAACAAGACCCTTGTGCCTAGCATATGCAATTATTGATAGGAAAACGGATGCAGAAGCAATTCCAGAAAGAATGACCACCTGCAATATAAATACAAGTGTTACAAAAAAAAATACATAATTTTGAGTGTACGAAGCATCCTGCATTCACACAGGATCCAGGGAAGGATCACATCCCGAGAGAGTGTGATATGTAGGCAGTCTATCCTGACGCAATCATCAGTGACTGATTCTATAGCCACAATAGAGACAACTTCATTGCTGCTTGAATCCTGCATTCACACAGGATCCAGGGAAGGATCGCATTCCAAGAGATTGTGATATGTAGACAGTCTACCCTGACGCAAGCATCAATGACTTGATTCTATAGCCACAATAGAGACAACTTTATTGTTGCTCGAATCCTGCATTCACACAGGATCCAGGGAAGGATTGCATCCCAAGAGAGTGTGATTTTAGGCAGTCTATCCTGACGCAAGCATTAGTGACTTGATTATATAGCCACAATAGAGACAACTTTATTGTTGCTCTGAGGCTTTACTTCTAGAGTTTAACTTCTATATACTTTTGAAGTAAATTCTTGATGTAATAATATACTACTCCCAGAAAAAGAATCGAATATGCGCACCCATTTAAAAAGGTAGCCGTGGTCTTTCTTCCATGGAAATGGAATATTCATTCCAAATATTGCACCCACCAAGGAGTACACTGTCAAACAAACTGTACCAGAACTCAGGAACAGCTCCAACTGCGGTATCAATCAAAACAAATGCTCTTTATTCGCCTATATACAAGTCGAGAAGTAGCAGACTTATACAGGATATATTTAACAAGATGGTACACATTTCAACGTACCTGGATCAGCTGATTTCGATGATTGTCCAGCTGCCAGCAACAAGGAATTTACTGTTAGTTTTGTGTATAGTTCCTAAAGCTAGAAGGTTTTAGCATTACACAACAAGTTAACTCAGAGCGGAGTAGTAACCTGAATATTGATATAGTCCTCGGTGTCATCAATATATTCGCGCAACTGGATAAAGAAACATCAGTATCACTATGTAATTAGAGTTCTGAATGATCAGTTCATTATTTCATTTTGTGTATGTAAAGGGCATCAGGTTACTGTTTTTTTCATTTTCTTACCGTTTTCAATTTGTTCATCGTGCTTTCAATTTGCACAAAGTACGCCTGCAAAAGCATGTAGTTATTGAACAACACAAGTACCCAAGGATTAATTAGGCCAAAGTGTGTAAGTTCGTGATGACACTAACCTCAAGCAACATTTCAAGTTCCTCAACATCAGTCTCCTCATGAGTTATCCCACTGATCCTGCTTGCTTTGGATAATAACTTTGAGCGTATTGAGGACGTCCCAGGGGACCAGTAAGGTGCCACCTGACCACTCAGGGGGGATGAAACTCCGGCAACTAATTTTCTTGAGAGGTAAAGGTCAGCCATGTCACCATCATCTTCGAGAAGTTGTTCAAGATCATCCCTTACCTAGATATTGGCATAATTTAGATTCAATTAGATTAACAAAACATTCAGCTCTAGATGATCTCATCTTTTTCCTTTTAGACACCATATCACTAGTCCATGCATGAACGGATGCATAGACCAGAACATCTTGTATGTTTCAGGACATTACATGTAGAAGAAAAAGAGAGACATACTTTTTGAACCCGACTAGTCAACCTAGTCATTGCACTCTTCAATTTGCGCACTCTATCCAGGTTGCGACTACTAATCTGCCAATTAGTAAAAGAAAAATCACAAATTAGAAGAAAAGGTACTTGGGAAACAAACTGATCAAGAGAGACTAATAAATACGCTGTGCGCAGCACATACATATCATAACCAAAATGCTATCCAGTAAAGCAACTAAACAATGGTTTCCTTAGTTGTACTTGGGATGAACAAACAGTTGAGGAGAGACATTTTGTCGATTCAATTTATGCAAAACAATCGGGCAAGGTCTTAATATGTTGCCTCCTGTTCAAATAAAACCAATCTTGGTTGACGTAGATGACGAGGTTTACTGGTGATAAAATCAAATGGCACCATAAGTCTATATCTAGGATAATTCTTACAACACATTCCACCTGATTCTGTGGTGAGGTAAATATATCTGATTGCAAGTTTTTGTTATAAAACTTCATTAATTCATCCTTCAGTTAGAAGTGATCGTTTCCCTTACCTATAAAGACTCTGCAATTCCCTCTTCTACGGATGATAATATTTCTAAGAACATTGTTTTTCAAGTCTGTGCTTAACATAACATTGCAAGAAACTAATTATCTTTTTCCCTTCTCTTCCCTTCTGACTTTCAAGCCATAGACAAGTGGGGAACGCTAAACATAGCATTTTCACAGTAGATTTTCCGCTGTTAACTTAGTTCTACTTTAATCAATTAGAAAAGAAAGGTGCTAATCCACTGCTTTTGGAAGAAAACAATGACGAAACCATTATATATAACATGTCAACTTATCGAACAACAGAAAGTTGTTGGACATTCGGTGGTAGCAAGTAGATATGACTTTCAAGAGCGGCAGACATGGCAACTGATTAACGGTAATTAGAGCAACTCAATGCAAAATAATCAAAGATAATCTCTAACCAAACAAATTTTATCTACTTAGGTAGACAATTTTAGGCAATTTGATCAGCTTCAAACGATTACCACACTCTTTACAGATTATTAATGCATAGTTTAGGTAGTTAGTTTCACTAAACATGAAAGTGACCTTATAACATATCGGTTTACTATCTTACCTTGGAGGTGAGCTCATCTAAAGCCGGGTAAGCAGCAGTCTCTAGTTCTCGTGTCTGAGTGTCAAGATAACTGCATACTCCTTCTAGTGCTACTTCTAAAGCTCGAAATTCAAAAGGAAACTCTGCTTCACAAATAATAGGAACGGATGATTAGCAATCGTGTTGCTTGCATAGGAAGAACACATAGTAACCAACGACTCAACACTGAAATAAGAAGCAGTAGGTGCATACCAGTTGGTTCAACGGCTTGCATTTCCTCTCGTGTCCCATTAACAACAGGTTGATCATCATCTTCACCTTCTCCTAAGCTAATAGCTGGCAATGGCAATCTTCTTTGAAGTTCTTCAACAACAGGAAGAACATTATCATCCATTGGATCACGAATCAATACCTACCTCAATCAAATAAAACACACACAATGGGATATACATTTATTATTAAACAAAAAAAATCAAGAAAGCTATAAAGCGACAACCGATAATCATATATTCCCAATCAACTTATCTTAAATACTCTAAGGGGTCGCTTGATAAGAATAATACTGAATAGAGTCATAGAGTGTATTAGTAATGCTGAATTATTTTTATCCATGGTTTGTCTTTAACCAAGCATATTCATGTGTTAATAGTACATAATAAATCCTATCAAACAGGACTATGTATTGTTTTATCTAGGGAAAATCTATAAGTATCTCATCAACCTATGCCCGAAATTTTAGAGATACACTTATATTATACTAAGGTCCTATTACCCTATTACCCCCTGAATTTATTTTATAAATAATTTTCTACCCCTTTTTGACCTACGTGGCACTATCTTGCCACGTAGAACGAAAAAGGGTAGAAAATTATTTATAAAATAAGTTCAGGAGTAATACGACCTTTATATAGTATAGGTGTGTCTCTCGAATTTTGAGCATAGGTTGAGGGGTACTTGTGTATTATCTCTTTTATCTATAACATACTACCAAACTCCCCCTAACTATGTGAAGGAAAATTTTACAGTTACATCACTCCGAAATTGAAATTAGTAACCTGAAAAATAAGGTACAACAACATAAATTATACAGATAATGTAAAATTATATTCGATTTCATCACCGCCTCAAAAATCTGGTAGTTAGGCAACCTAGAAACACCACAACAAAAACAACTTTCAATAGTATTCTATCTGTACCAATTTATATGACACATTTTATGTTTTTTGAGAGTTAAACGGTTTTAATTTGATGTATTATAAGTCCCAAGAATTGATAAATCAAAATGTTTTAAAAGATACCGTCAAAGATAGACTTGTTTGACTCTTGAAATCCGAATTGTGACATATAAAATGGGGTGGACGGAGTAATAAATATGCACATTAATAGAGAATGCTAAACTCTTTACCGTGATCAGTTAAATGTCATTTGATTTAATTTCTGTATAGACTTTAGAAACATTTACAAAAGAATGTTAATTGCCACTAAATATACATATTTAGCAACAATTAAGATATTATCGTTGCTAAAAATCATTTTTGGTGCAGGGAAAGCAATAGAAATTTACCTCATCTGTAGTAATAATTGCTTTGATATGCTGAAGGCAGCGAACAAACAAGCCAAAACAACAAAAGCAGAGCAATTAGATTACCAGAATATCGAATCATAGAAACAAAAGCATGTTAGATTTCTTAGACGGTCACTCAACTGATAGTTATTATTCTTTTCAGTAAGTCGAGACTAGTTTAGTTGAGTGACCATTTGAGAAATCAAAACTTGAAAGGTTAAAAGGATTAAATGCACCTCCAAATTGAGTACAATAGCTTTTTCTCTACCGAATATTGCAGAAGGATAAGAAAGCAGAGGATCAAGAATACGAAGATCTCTAGCATGTATTGAAACTCTTTTCATAATAGCATATTTATCCAAATCCAATATACTACTCTTCCCTTTACTATCTACAAGTATCCATCTTCTGGATACCCCTGTTTTCATATTTCAAACTTACAACAAATAATAGTAATGATGCAATCCTACTATTAAAAATCACAAAATTAGTTAATTCGAACACTGATTTTTGCAGAAGGGGAATTTGAAAGGTAAGGAGAAAAGGGGAAAAAATGGTGATAAAAAGAGAAAGATAAGGACATGAAATGATAGGTGAAATTGTAAAGAAACAAAAGTAGTTATTATTACTGATAAATGAAGTAAAAAAGTTGGTTTTGCATGTCTGTATGTTTTTTTTGGCCGATTGTGAGTGCGTTAAACAAGCAAAAACTTACATAAACAGACAAGTACGGTGTATCAACACTCTAGTTTTTCATGTTTTTTGACAAGTATTTAAGAATAAAAATAAATATTGTTTTAATTATAATATTTATATACTCTCTGTCTTAATTTATGTGACACTTTTCATTTTTCGAAATTCAAACAATTTAAGTTTGATCAAAAAATTACGCATGGATTCTTCAATTTATATATTTTAGATCGTAAAGTTATGCATATTTAAACAATCCATGAAGAATTTACGATTTAAGATAAATTTATTTAAATTTTAAAATTAAAAAATAACCCATAAAATGAAACAATTGTATATAATTTAGCGGATATTATTGAATTGGTGACTTGGTATGAGGGTTGCAATCTGACAGGTGGTGAGGTGGTAGGGACAGTGGCTCATGAATTGGGATTGAGATTGGTGGTGAGCTGTGTTAGTAGTGAGAGGTGGGGCTAGTTTGTTGATGGTGAATTCGATGAATTTGGTAAGTCTAAATATTTATAATATATATATAACTTGTACATTTAGGCTCTAGTAATTTTAAAAAATTAAATTTTTAAATTTACAAACTTTAAATCCTTCCTTTGCTTTTCTTTAGTAGGTCAATATTGAATAATTAGTGTGTAATGTCACTTAAATCGTGTTCTTTTTCTACTTTTATTAGAAAAAATATATTTTTTTTATTTATATAAGGAATTAATTTATTTTTCTAGAGAATATATTTTTAATTTTTAATTAATTAGATATGAGAAAATTTAAAATAAATTTTAGAAAATATTTTATTCAACACAAATACACTTCCAAGTTTTTAATTTTTACGGTGAATATTCTTTATTAAATGAAGTTGCATTCGTAAAAAATAGATTTGATCAACTTTTAAATCAATCCAAACATGCTCTTAGAGGTCGTTTGAATTGACTTAAAAGTAACTTTTAAGTCAAAAATTAAAAAGTTGGGTCTGCTTTGGGTTAGGCCTGACCAACTTTTAAATTAATCCAAACACCCTCTTAGAGCCTGTTTGGATTGACTTAAAAATTTGTCAAACCTACTTTTAAGTTATTTTTAACTTTTGAAAGTGTTTGATAAGGTTAAAAATAATTTAAAACAAGTTTAAAATCTATACTATGGAGTTTATCACTTGCCACTGTTATTTCAAGCATCTAACAACTCCTTAACTTCTCACATAACAGTATGCAATACATTTAAATCAAGGCTCTAAAAAAAGACTCGTACTTTAGCAACATAAATTATGTATAATAATTTTCTTGGTCCCAAATGACAAATTTATAATAAGTATACCAAATATGTTATTCCTAAACTTGTTTAAAATGCATTTTAAGATCATCACAAGTGAATTATTTAAGAGTTTTTATATTTATACTTAGCAAAGTCTTAAGATTGATCCATGATTCTAAGGGGTCGTTTTGATAAGAGTCATGTTCTTTCACATGTTTTGGATAACTTATCTCACCATTAATATCATTGTGATGAAATAAGTTATCTCTTATACGAAATGAAATAAGTTATCCTAAGATAATTAATTATGGGATAACTAGTTCTTAACCAAACGATCCCTAATGTCCTTTTGCCTTCTCTTTCTTGATGAGTAGACGACTTTTTCTATAAGAGAAAAAAAATCATGTTCTTTCATGAAAATAAAAACAAATTCTCATAATAATCAAGGCTACTTCTTTCATAAACAAATATGTCTGTTCAATTTAAGACTTCTATATATTACTACAAAATAGTAAACTTGGTCATAAATATTTATCTCTTCTAATAATTATATTTGATGACTTAGTTATGTTTGTTTAGCGTTTTAAAGTCCGTTTGTTTTTTCCGTTGGATTGACACTAAAATGGTTTAAATAGATACTTCTTTATTTTTTTAAAATTTTGGTTTTGAATTAAAATTTCATATTAAAAGTTTTTAATTATAAAATTCATTAAATAGATTGAGTGATTTTGTGAATACAATTTACATAATTTAGTGACTTTTAAGTTATAGATCAAAATTGAATAACTTTCCGAGAAAACACCATAATAAGGTATATATATTGTTATTGTTCGATTTTAGTTTTGAAAACCTCTAATATATATATATATATATATATATATATATATAAAAACTGCTAAAACAATTTTATATAAGTAATATAAATGACAGAAAAAAAAATAATATTAAGACTTCAGAAGAGCTTTAATTTACTCGATAGGTATGTAATCTTGCCGGATTCTTTCTCATTGTAGCACAATTTTCTCATGTACATTTCAAACTATGAATTCGATCTTGCACATATTGTTAGGTAAAAATAAGAAATATAATCGAAGAAAAAGATGTCTTTTGAGGCATTATAAATCGACTTTTCTTAAAAAGATAATACTCGTATAGAAAATACAAGCAATTATCTTAAGAATGCAACAAATTTTTTATATATATTTGTAAATTCAGACTATGATGGTCAAACTAACTAATATGTATATGAATTCAAACATAAAATCTTCAATATTTTTGAAATATAACTTTAAATAATTAGAAACTATACAAAATTATTTTAAATCAGAATAACTAACGCTTCAAAATATTTTAATGATAAAAAAATATCTTTTGAATGGATGTGGCTGGTTGGTCCACTTCATAAGAAAACAGTGGTTAATATTAGATGACATGACACCTGGCTGAATACAATTGGTTAAAAGAGATAAGGAGCAATCCAAATAATCCATGTTGAGGTGTGGTTATGCTTTTTTTCAACTAGAGATTATTATTCATCCCAATTATATGTATGTTGTGTATGAATAAACTGAGTTGATAATAGCCCTATCAACAAAGAAGTTAGAAGTTGTGATCATTCTCTCTCACTAATACAAAAATGGCAACCATCACTGCTTGCACCACAACTTCTTCGGTGGCGCGTGCCGCCCTCGTGCAAAGGGGATCTATATCTCGCACCTCAGTTGTTCTTGGTACGTTCATTTTCTAGTTTAATTTCATGTATCGAGATTTCAATCTCAAGAAGTTGAATTCGATTATTGAAAGTAAATTCGTTCCATATATATAAGCATGTCTATCATTCATCGATTAGGGTTAGAGAACAGTGTTGAGTACATATATCGATATCGATTTAGAGAGGTATTATTGGTCAGTTTCTTTTATATAATTTTCAATAACTTTCACTTATTTAGGAACTTTTGAACTTAAATTAAGTCCAAAGTACATGAGCATGTATTCATCGATCTTACATACGTATAACACACACACATTCACCTAAAAATTACTCTATTTTATTTCAATTCATGTTACATTTTTTATTTTTCGAAATTCAAACTATGTAAACATTGATCAATAATTTAAAATATATCTTTTTTACATTGAAAGAATTGGAAATTACAGTATAAACATTGAATAGATAAATTTTAAGCCATCTAATTCAATATAGCTTCAAAGATCAGTCAAATTGAGAAAACGAAGTGCTATATAAATTGGGACAAAGTTAGAAAATAATATATATATCAAGTCAGAACTACTTTGAACCTCGTAGCTTCTTCAAAGATTAGTCAAATTGATTCTCAGAAAACGAAAAACACCACATATATTAGGACAGAGTAAGTCAGGACTATTTTGAACCAACTAAGTTTAAATACTGAATCGGTGTTTATTCAGGATTACCATCAATGAGCAAAGGTGGAAAAGTGAAATGCTCAATGGAAGGAAAGGGAAAGGGTGAATCAAAGTTTGGAATGGGAGAATCATTGATGGCAGCAGCAGTAGCAGCAAGCATGTCAAACCCAGTAGCAATGGCTTTGGTTGATGAAAGAATGAGCACTGAAGGAACAGGGCTACCATTTGGACTCAGCAACAATCTACTTGGTTGGATCCTTTTTGGTGTATTTGGTTTGATTTGGTGTCTCTACACTGTTTACACTTCTGGACTTGATGAAGATGAAGAATCTGGAATGTCTCTTTAAATTTTGTGTATTATTTTGTGACACTATAATCAAACTTTAATTTAACTACTTCTTTTGATGTTGTATCTCTTAGACTCTTCAATTGAAGTATTGTATTTTTTTTCCTTCTCCTCTTTCAATAATCCTTCAATTTGTGATGCATTAAACATTGAACAAAATTAGTGATGTTTAGAAAGGGCAAAAAACGAGATTTATGTAAGTTATACAATAATAATGTGATAAATAGTAGTAGTGTCACCCAATAGGGACTTGTGATTAATTATTTACTGAATTAAATTAATGTTAATTAAGATGTGAAATCAAGTTCGTCTAGATGCCTAGTAAAGAAAGAGTTGGAGATCATGAACAACATTTCTGCACAAGGAGGTAGGCGATCGGGAAGCTTTGCTTCTAAAATGCCGATTAGATGGAAACATATGTTATATAGGTTGACTCTAATTCTTGTTGTCCGATCGATTCAAATGAATGAAGGGAGGGCTTGACCACAATTTTTCAAGTAAGAGATAAAATCTCACTAAATTGGAAGGAAATTGAGGGTTTTGATCCATTGTGATTCGCTTTCTTGGTATGAAGAGACCTCTTATATGACAGAGAGAGCTCCTAAGCCTTATACTGCAGATCAAAGAGCGACACAATTCCAAATCATTCAAAATAGTATTTTAGTAAAGAAAGAGAGGAGCTCGATTTTAGGATGATAAAACACTTAACACCTCTCATTTTTATTATTTTTTCAGTTATGATTGTGAACTAACTAAAATAAAGATAAGAGAGGATTTTATGTTATCAATAAGATGGATGTTAGAGGCGTTCAGGATGGTTGACCAATACTACTGAGTTCTCAAACTATTTCTTCATAATTGATTTATCAGTTATATATTGCTAAGTAATTTGATTAGATTTACTCGTACTATTCTCCTAAACTAGTACTTGTCTGTCAAAATGTATTGTCACACTTGTATTTTTATGAAATTAGTTTATTAAGAACGCATTGCGTTTACAGTATTTAATTGAATAAGACAACTATGTATATCTTTATCTTAACAAATAAATTTAACGAAATTAGGTCAAGTCTTCTTTAGTTCTTCTCTAGTCTAAGAATGAGCATGTCTCAAGTAAATGATAGAACCTAAATGTTTGTTAAACAATCAAGCAATTGTGAACAAAATTAAAGAAAAATAATCACAATTGATAATAATCGTCAAACGTCAATATTTGTGATTTATCATTTTCAGAATATAAAATTTAGCTTTACATAGACATAAAAGAAAAAAATAACAATCACCCAAAAATATACATCATATATATATATATAACAAAAGGTAACCGATTATACTCCTATCTCCACAATGCTCCTACCTTTCTCCATTTATGCAGAGTATGTACCTAAAAGATTATTTGGTTGGTGTTACAAGAATATCACTAAATAGAATGTATTAGTTAATGATATGGAATCATAAAGTCAAATCAGGCTGAAATTGTATATTAAACATTGATTTCATCTCATATATGATACCGCATGATCGAATGCCTACTTATTGATGAAAATTTTTTAAAATTATTTAATAAATAACATTGATAATTTTATACCAAAAATGAAATTGATAAAAAGAAGGCATTTGGCAATGATTTAGTTTCACTTTATATTAAGCCAGAAATTTTTGAAAATTAATTTGAAATTAAATTATACTCTACAATTTTCAGAAATAATAATAATAATAATTTTCAGTTAAAAGTAAAAAAATAACTTCAATTTTTAAAATTAAACCTTTTCATTTATTGATTTTCTTTTTAAATTCACAATAAAACATTATTATATGCCGACTAAAATTATTTTATTCGTAAAATTTTTAGATATTTCCAAAATAGTCAAATTTCCAAAAGAAATAAAAACAAAAGCTGCGTAGAAGTGAAGTTTGAATAGCTATCTTTCGGAGATTTTCCGAATCACAAAAAAAAAATTAAAAATAAACAGAGACAAATTCGGAACTGCCTTCACTTATTTCTTCACCACAAAAAAAGCAGAGAAATATATTCCGCCATGGCTGCTACATCTTTGAGCTCACCAAAGCTCAGTACAACTCTTTCTTCTCCAACTTTCCATTCTCTTTACAAATCCAAATTCTCTAATTTCTCTCTTCTTTCTCTCTCTAACCCTATCAAGCCTCTCCGCTTCAATTTTCTCTCTCATCCCCGTACCTCATCATTATCTTATGGCCGCCGTTTCACTACTCCTCGTGCTGAGTCCTCTAATGGAGCTGAAACTCCTCGGCATTACGATTTCGATTTATTCACTATAGGTGCTGGTAGTGGTGGTGTTAGGGCTTCTCGTTTTGCTTCTAATTTTGGGGCTTCGGTTGCTGTTTGTGAGCTTCCTTTCTCTACTATATCTTCTGATTCAACTGGCGGCGTGGGTGGCACGTGAGTTTTTCATTATAGTGAACCTTTTTAATTTGGTTGTGAAAAAATGTCATCTTTAGTTTTTTCCTACTCCTGTTATACTTTTATCTGGGGAATTAGGTGAAGGAGAATCAACAAATTGTTTAATTAGAGAATAGTGTAGAAAATGGGCGATTATTAACTGTTTTATTTGTCTCGGATATGTTTTAAGCTAAAGTGTAATATTGTTTTATGATATTGTTGCTAAAGTTTCTGAATTGATCGAACTGGATGAGCTATGTGATTCATAATAGAATCACTATGCAGCTTTACCATGGATTCCAGGATAATTTCATGAATATGGGTTCAAAGGATCATTTCGCGGAAGGTTCTGATATCAAAATCGTGTATATTGCTCTAGGGAGTGTGAGATTGTTTTTGGGAAACTAGACTATGATTGGCATTAATATAAGAAAATAGTATGTACAGTATGGTTGTAAATGCCTGTGATGTTATCGTTTCTTTTTACCAGCTTCTTAACATGAAGCTTGTAAAAAATGGAATTGAATGGAATCGACTTAGGTTAAAGAATATGCATGTTGCATGTATGCTGGATAATGAGTGATGTTCATTCTATGTACAGAAGGTCCATTTTTATATCTATGGGGCTAGCCTTTATGGGCCTAAACAACTTCGTATTGTACTCAAAATTGTTCTCTAAAAGCTCGGCTTGTGACTGTTAATACTGTGGTAGTTGATTGTCTCCTTTTCACATCAACTGACCGCCTTGATTGCGCGTTGGCTAACCACATTTACCTTCAAGTGAAGTTTTCTTCTGCCATTCTCTATGGAGAAGCAGTTACTTGACCAAGTCTTTATATGGTAAAACCATATATCACTTGACCAGGTTCAGTAATTATTCTTTCTTATCCAATCTTTTCAGATGGATAGAACAAATGAGTTGTTTAAATCACAATTTCTATCTTGAAGTATCTAAATAAATATTAGAAAACCGTAAACAAAGAAAGAATTGTGAGATTCCCTCAATCTCTCCATTTCATTTTGTATGACTGTATTTGTCTTGTAGTAGTGACATTGGAGAAATATATTGTAATAACGTTGAAAAGCTAGTTTAACAGTGAAAAGTGAAAACATCCCACATCAAATTTTAAAATCAGAATAGTTTAATGTGTTGAATTCTTGATAATTGTGAACGTTGTATGGAAATAGATTGGTGTCAAACATTTTGGGACATCCCAAAATGAAAAGAATGTCATATAACTTAGAACCAGGGGAGAAATAATTCCATATGAAGTGTAACATAAACAATAATGTTTCTATTAAGTGTAATCATTTCTTGATTTCTCTAATGAAGGTGTGTGCTTCGGGGATGTGTACCCAAGAAATTGCTCGTATATGCATCAAAATATTCTCATGAGTTTGAGGAGAGTTGTGGTTTTGGATGGAACTATGAGGCGGAACCTAAACATGATTGGAGCACCCTCATTGCTAATAAAAATGCCGAGTTGCAGCGCCTCACGGGTATCTACAAGAATATTCTGAAGAATGCGGATGTTACTCTGATAGAAGGGCGGGGAAAGGTTGGGAAATGTTAGAATTTGAATTTCATGCTCTTTAAGGCTTCAAGTTAAAGCATATTACCTTGTGTTTGACTGTACTTTCAGGTGGTGGATCCTCATACGGTGGATGTGGATGGTAAACTCTACTCGGCTAAGAACATACTAATTTCAGTTGGGGGCCGCCCATTTATCCCAGACATTCCTGGAAGCGAGTATGCTATAGATTCTGATGCTGCCCTTGATTTGCCAACGAAGCCTGACAAAATTGCCATTGTTGGAGGCGGTTATATTGCACTTGAATTTGCTGGAATCTTCAATGGATTGAAAAGTGAGGTCCATGTATTTATACGACAAAAGAAGGTTTTGAGAGGCTTTGATGAAGAAGTGAGTAATTTATCCCTGACATGCAGAGTAGATTCTGTTAAGTATTTTCTCTCATAACCCAAAATCTGGATGATGCACTCAACTTCTTTTGTATATGCAGATTAGGGATTTTGTTGGTGAACAGATGTCACTGAGAGGAATTGAGTTCCATACCGAGGAGTCGCCTCAGGCTATTGTCAAGTCAGCAGATGGTTCACTGTCTATAAAGACTAACAGAGGAACAGTTGAAGGTTTCTCTCATATCATGTTTGCAACGGGACGAAGTCCAAATACAAAGGTTTATTCTGCTTTCTGTTGGTAGCTTATATCTCTGATAGACCTCATAGGTTAATTCAGTTAATTACTATGTTTGAAGCCTTATGGAGGAAGAGCATGGTGATTTCTCCTCTATAGTCTAGCCAATCATTCTCCCTCCCCCAAATATTGGCAATATTAAACCCAAAACCCTGTGATGCCTGTGAAAGGCTGAAATCTTGCTTTTATCACATTTAGCGCAGTGGAACTCCAAGGTACTCTGATGAGAGTGGAACTCCAAGGTACTCTGATGAGAAGATCTTTTATTGAACCTTCTTTTGGGCTCTCTCTCCCATCCTCTCTTTGGGTGGTGTGAGATTGCCAAGGCCAGTCAGTTTTTTTTTTTTGGTGGGGGTGGTGGGTGGTGGTAAATTATTTGGTTGGACTGGTGATCCTGTAGAGGTGATTATTTTGCTTCTATTTTCATCATCAACTCCTTCGTTGTTTGTTCTTTGATATTGTTCATATTATGTGGAAGGATATCGTCTTCTCTTATTACTACTTTCATCTTTTTTTGCAAACACATGCTCTCTTTGATTGGATATTCAAGTTGTAACCACCACTTGCTTAATTTTCTTTTTGTTTAAACACATTGCAGAATTTAGGATTAGATACAGTGGGAGTGAAAATGACAAAGAATGGAGCCATAGAGGTGACTGCCTTCCTGCCTTCCTCTTTTTTTTTTTTTTCGAATTTGCTTTAACTATTTAGTGCATGTGTTCTTGAATGAGAGTTTAATTTGCAAATTGTTTTTACAGGTTGACGAGTATTCACGTACGTCAGTGCCATCAATTTGGGCAGTTGGAGATGTTACTGATAGAATTAATCTAACTCCAGTTGCTTTGATGGAGGGAGGAGCATTGGCAAAAACTATTTTTGCTGGTGAACCCACAAAACCCGATTATAGGTACCTCTTCTTTCTTCTGTGAATTCATTTGATGACTTAAAAAGTTTGACAAGGACTGCCGAAGATGCACACTTCTCCAATTATTTTTTACTACAAATTGGTACAATGTGCTTTAAGATCTGTGGTTCTACCATGTAAAATGCATAAGCTCTCACAGCTGAATTTTAATTTGTTTAAAAAGAAACATCTATAGCTGCTCCCTGATCTGAGTGTTCTGTTCTCCCAAATAGGAACGTACCATGTGCAGTATTTTCCCAGCCACCTATTGGACTAGTTGGCCTGACAGAAGAAGAGGTATAATAGCGAGAGTATGTGAATTGATAATTAATTATTATGATAAATGATTTGAATTGTTTTTACAGGCCATCAAAGAATATGGTGATATTGATGTTTATATAGCAAATTTTAGACCATTAAAGGCCACTCTTTCTGGTCTTCCAGATCGGGTTTTCATGAAATTGGTAGTATGTGCGAAGTCTAGCAAAGTTCTGGGCTTGCACATGTGTGGAGACGATGCACCAGAAATTGTACAGGTTGGAGTTTCCATTTAATTCTTTGGTGCATATTTCAGATTGATCATAAAATATGCATGTAATACTTTTTGTCATAATGAAACTTCCAGGGATTTGCGGTTGCAGTCAAAGCAGGGTTGACCAAGGCGGACTTCGATACCACTGTGGGTATTCACCCTACAGCAGCAGAGGAGTTTGTCACCATGCGAACCCCAACAAGGAAGATTCGAAGCAGTCCATCTGAGGTTTGTCATTTACCTGATTCTCGTGCTTTCCTCCTTGTAATTCTTTTGTTATAGTATTTTTGAAGAAATTGTTAGGATTATTAGAGAAAGATCGAGTCACATGACGATGAACATGAAAATCTAAATCAATTGACTTCGACTTCCCCTTGCCTTTGTTTGAATTCCCAGATCGACCTATTTTTGTATATAACTTATAACTTCAGTTCTTCAAAGGGAGACTGAAACCTTAGAGTTCAATGGAAGACATAACTCCGATCTCTTGATTTTTTCTGAAATATGACTTACCCCTTTATTCATCAAAAACCTCTGTAAATAGGAGTCTTATTACATCAATAGGATGTCTAATTCTTATGAAAGTAGGAAATCTAAATCCTATTCCAAACTAATAACTATAGCTTAACTTAATACTTATGAAGCTATGAAACATAAATCCTCTTCTAGAATAATAAATAAAGCTACTAAAAATATAACTAAATACTTAATTTAATGGCTTCCAACGCATGCACTACAGAACCACTTTAACTTCAACATCTCTCTCACTCTTAGTGAAACTGAAGTCTGAAATCACACAATGTATCAACCAGTGTGCTCATTATTAGGACTTGTTCCTCCATTGAACTGAATATCCCTTTAATGAAGCAAATGATCAACTTTCATCTTTTTCCCTCTTCTTCTTCCAATAAATAAGATTGGTCTTTGAAAAAATTACTTCACACTCTGTGGAAACTTTAATAGATTTTTGATGTCTTAATTTTGTGTCATGCTCTTTTCTGCTACTGAATAGGCTATGCATTTTGTCTTTTTTAACAGGGTAAGGCAGAGCACGACTCTAAAGCTGCTGCAAGAGTTTGATATGCGGCGATAAAGGCTCAATTTGTTAAGTGACACAGAGAACATGAGTAAGAAAGGGTTCCTTCTGTAATGCACAAAAAGGAGGCTGTTTGTAATTTTACATATGCCTTGTCTCATATCGTGTTGTCTTCTTAGGCACTTCTTATTTATGCCACTTAGATTATCACCGTTAGCCACTGTCCTCTTGTTGCCATGAGTCATGTGAATTAAGGTTGAGTGCAATTATAACTACCTCTGTCTTTTCACATTAAGGAGGAAAATGGAGACCACTACATGATGATGGTAGTTTGTACTTATTTTGCCGCCAACATTATACTCTCTCAGTTGTGAAGTCTGAACTGAGATCACAATTTAGAAATTTTAGTTTTGTAATTAATATTCATTGTGGCAAATAAAACATCCAATAACATAAATCCTGATAGAAGTATTAGATCTCTCAGATCATTGCATATGCTGCAATAAGCACTTCTGAAACTGACATATTGAACATGACTGAAAATCCTTAATCAGATCCAATATGATGCAAATTCATTGACATTGTCCCTACACAGTATGATTTGTTTAATTGTGAATAATCAAATAAAAGACTTCAAGTTTCTAATGAATAACAGATATGCATGTGCAGAGCTAAAAAGCTCAAGATGTTTGAAGCGCCTATGGTAATTTGCCAGTTTGTAGTGTTTGCAATCAGGGATAATGATTTTATGAGGATATGGATGCGAAGTTCAGAGGGTGGATGTGGGATATTGTAACTGCACAACTCTTTAATGATGCATCTAATTAAGTGTTCAAGTTTTGGTATCTTTTTTTATTCTCTTACAACTGAGGTGATTGTTGGTGTCCAAAATGATTACTGCTCCTTCGGCCCCAGTTTATGCGACACTGTTTCCTTATTAGTCTGTTTAAAAATGAGTGACATGATTCTATATTTGGAAGCATGAACTTACTTTTTTGCCCTTAATTTGAACTTTGAAGCTTGTATTGCCATACTATGACCATGTTTTAGATCACTAGTTTCAAAGTCTTATATAGTCACACAAAATGTCATGGCTTGTTTAAGACCACAAGTTTCAAGTTTTTTTTGACATAACTCCATGCCGAGTCAAACTATGTCACATAAATTGGAATGAAGTACATCTTTCCAATTTTGTACAACCTCAGGAATTAGACTCGCAACTTGATTGCACTCATTGTCATTTAGCTGTAGCAAGAGTTCTGTATTACAATTTCCTTATCTGTTCAACTGGCTTTGCACCATATATGAGATGGATTACATGGTCTCCTAAAGTTTGAAATGCTCAATATATTGACGGTTGATATCACTTTAATGAAAAAAATGGTACCTTTAAACTCTGTATGTGAAGATTGAATATTCCACCCCCTCAATCAATTCAGTATGTAGTATCTTTTCTTTAACCAGTATGTATGTTGTCCATTTATCAAATCCACTACTGTTTATATTGTGCGGACATTACATTTGCAGGTACAATCTGAAAGAGGTTTTAGACTGATGGGAGCTTATGGAACATCAGTATGGAGTCACAACAAGCAAAAAACTTTCTAATACACTGAGTCACTAATACTTCTCGGAACAAATGCTAACTTCACTACTTAAAAAGGTCTCTCAAGGTGGTTGTGATGATGGTATATGCATTTATCCATTGGCTTGCATCTTGTCAACAGTATTTCCTTTGATCAAAGTAATAGAGGTTAAACATTCTGTCCAGATTTTATTTAGGGGAGTCCAGAGGATTGCTGACTAATATCTTGATGATGCTTTTCTCCGTTATTGTACTTTTCTGCTGGGGTTTGAGGGCACATTTGGGCGGTGTAATTATAACATTGCTTATTAAGTATTGTTTTTGTAATTATAAAATTAGTTGATATGCTGCAATAATAGCAGTTAAGCGGATTGCTTAATGGCTTTTATATATATTGGAAATGTTCATTTTCCTAAAACTACTGTCAGTTTACACATCTTTTATTACTTGTTAGGTGTTTGATATTGTGACAATTTAACCTTTACATGCTAGTCACTGTTAATAATTCGTTGATAGAATGAGCAAGTGACAAGCTGAGATTGTAACTGCGAGACGGCTATGATAGATAGTAAATAGCAAGGCTGTAAAGTTTGATCTAATTGACTTAAAGTTTAGTTAGACAATCAGTTAGACTGTTGGTTTATTAAGTGGACAATTAGTAGACTTCACAGTGTATTCATGTAGCTAGATGCAGTTGCAGTAGGTTTTCTCTTCTTCATCTTCTTCCTGTGATCGATCAGTGGGAGAAGTTGTTTCTATTCAAACAAGTCTGAGTTGAATCGTTCTTGAGCAGTTGAGTTCATAGCTATTGAGATGACCGCTCTTGTGATTGATTAGTGGGAAGAGTTGCTTCAATTGAGCACAATCACCCTTTGTCTCTTCTTTTTCTGATCAGTCTCTGGGACATCCTTTTTGTCTTCAACCTACAGGCACACCAGGTAATTTGCTGTTGTATTCGATTATCTGGACTGAACTATGCACTGTGGAGTAGATCTATGAGGATAGGTTTACTTGGCAAGAGCAAGTTAGATTTTGTCGATGATTATTACTTAAGATGAGTTTTGACCTGCATGAATAGTGGGAAAAGGTGAATGTTGTAGTCCTCTCTTGGTTTATGAATATTGTAAGGAGTTGATCGATGGTATTGTGTATGCTTTTAATGCTCACAAAATGTTGAATGATTTGAAAGAGATTTGGCAAGGTGAATGACTATTGAATCTTCTACTTGCATAAAGAGATTGCTACCTTATCACAGTGTACCATGTTTGTATTGAATTATTTTTCCTAAGCTGGAAGATCTTTCGAATGAGTGTAAAGTTCTCATGCTCTATCTTGGAAGTGCATGTCCAGAATCTAAGAACTTCAGAACATTTTATATCTAAAAGACTCCTATAATCCCAATGAGCTTTAATGAGTCTTATGCTCAATCTTGAAGCCAAGTACTGGTTATGATACTGATAATTTCATAGGAGAATTAGACATTTTTGGCAGACTTTGCACATGTTGCAGAGGTAAGAGAAGGAGCTGCAGGCTTCAACAACATAGGTGGGTGTTAATTTCAAGGCAAGGAAAATCCCGATGCAGTGCGAGTATTGCGACACTAAAGGACATACAAAAGAAGTGGGTATCCACCAGATTTTGAAGTTCAGAAAGAATGGAGGGAGATCTGAACTTATGTTAATCATGCTGATATAAGTTTGCTGGATGGATATCCACAAGAAACCAGCCATCAAGCAGAACCAACAAACTTATCAAATGCTGAACATGGAAAACGAAGAATGAACATCTCGAACATATGGGGAAAGCTGCAACTGCAGGTACTTTTATAAACTTAATGTCATATTAAGTAGATAGTATAGTGAAGGCATCAAACCACATTACATCTAATCTGGAGATGTTAGGAACGATTATTTGTATATTCATGATTTCAAGTACAACTTGTTATCAGTTTCACAATTTACCAAGGAGTTGGATGTTCAGTAGTATTCTTCCCTGAGTTTGGTATATTTGAAAACCTCTTCAGTAATCGGGTGAAGATGATTGGTAAAGAAGACTTTGGATTGTATGTTCTGAAAGGAAAGTCATTACAGCATGCTCAGCTAACTAGAATAATGAACAAGTGGTGTGAGTAATGCTAGTCTACTGCTGATTATAGTTTTTTGTTTGGCAAAAATGACGAGAACATGCACCTCTAGATATAGTAATAAAGAATCATAACACTTAAACTTGAGAGTTGATAAACAACATCATTGTGTACTACATGCCTTTTAGCCAAACAAACAAAGTTACTGTTTCAGTTGTGTGCAATAGCTACTAAATTTGGGTTTGAACTTTTGTTCATGATGACATATATATGGAGTCCTTACAGAGTTCCTACTCTTTGGACAGAAATTCTCTGTAACTGTTACTATTTGAATCAGGATTAAAACTTGGATGTTACGCGTTCGAAATGGTGATCTGTATATCCTGATTCAAACACTAATTCTACTTTTTTTGATGTGTTCAAAGTATTTTTGATTCATGTCTAATGGAGTTTCAGTATTTGAACTCAGGATGCATTCGAAATCATGACATTAAGTTATTTATGATATACTTGTTTTTCACTTACATGTGTACTCTTGAATATATATTGCAGAAACTACTGTCTATATATAAGTCATGGTTGAATTCACCTACCTCTATGATATTTGTTCATATAAAGCCAAGCCAACTGTCAATGTTCCCTACTTTTTCATTCATCTGGTTTGTAAATTCTCAAGGTTCTTTGGTTAGTCGATAAGGATTATAATTTCGAAATAAAATATGAGATTACTTTATACATAATGAGTGGTCATCTACATTATTTTTCCTATTATAAAAAAGAAAAGTGATATGTTGCATACATACTTGCCTTTTGTTTTATTTGTCTTCCTCTAAATAATTATATACAGATCCTGTTGATCTGACAACTATCTTTAATTAGTATTGATATTAAAATCCTTGGCCAACTATATTATTTACAAGCTTTTTAAGATGATCTTATCTCCCACCAGATTCTGATCTTACAGATAGGCTTAACTAAACTCTTTTTAGAAGTGGTATTTATCCAAATTCTTAAGTTAATGTTTTAATTTGTGCTATCAAATGCCAAGTTTTATTTATTTAATACACACTTTTGAGAAACAAATAAAGTTTGATCAAACTTTCCAAAGTACTTGTTTGGAGTGACTGTACTTTTAAACACTTTTATAGTATTCGAATAAAATGGATCAAATACATATTTTTAAGTCAATAAAATAAGTCAATAAGTTATAATTTATAAGTTTAAGCGGGCCTCCGGTGTGTATTTTCCTCAAAAAGTATTTTTTTTAAAGAATTTTTGGTAAAAAAAACTACTACTATCTTATGGGAAAAAAATAGCTTCTGCTACTTCCTATACCTCTTACTTTATTATATTAAATTTAATAATTGTTTACAATTATTGATCCAAGTTGTATCATTATGGTGTGTTTAAATTGTGGAAAACAAGATGCTCTTGCAGATGAAAAATCAGCCAAGATATTATAATGTTTAGAAAAATAGAGCATATACCAAATCTTAGCTAGCGTTTCGGCTCAAGTTTTTAAATATTTTTAACAAATAATATTTGAGTCAAAGTTTTTGATCAAAGGATAATGCTAAATGATTAAAAAATTCAATTTTGAAATAAACTAATTTGGGTAACTTTCACATATAGCAAATATAAAATTCATATTTGTATGTTATAGCAAAGTTTGCATAATTGCACTCTATAGCAAACATATAGATATATAATTTGCTATACATATACAATTGAAGCGAATTGTATAAAACGAGAAAGAGAAAGAGACTTGGACAGAGAATTGTATAAAAACGAAGTGTATAAAACAAATTGTATAATTATAAGTGTATAGAATGATTATCTACAATTTGAATTTGTATAAAATGAGAAAGAGAGAGAGGCAAAAGAGACATGGGCAGGGAATATACAATTCAATCGAATTGTATAAAACGAGAAAGAGAGAAATTATAATTTGAATTTGTATAAAGCGAGAAAGAGAAAAAGTCAAAAGAAACTGGGCAGGGGAGTATTTTTATTGTATAATTATAAGTGTATATGACAAAAAATATATGTATTTGCATGTGTATATACAATTTTCTCTCGTTTTATACAAACAGAAACGCAATTTATACATTTTATTTTTGTTTGTATAAGCGAGAGAGGCGAGGGTGACGAGCGAGATTATGGAGAGTGGCGAGCGAGAGCTGGAAGAGGGGAGAGAGGGGAACAAAATATATGTATTTATACAATTTCCTTTGTTTTATACAAATAGATACAGATTTTATACACTTGTATTTATATAAAAGTGAGAGAAAGCGAGCGAGAGATGGAGCGAGAGAGGAGAGTGGCGAGCGAGAGTTTGAGGGAGAGATGTGACAGGCAAACAATTCGTTACGGGACACAATTAAATGAAAGGATGGTTATAGCAATTAATTTGATTTATTAGTTTGTCATTATATACAATTTTCCCTTTTTTTTATTTTTTAGTTAAAAGATATTAAAATTAAAATGGTAAAAATATTCAAAAAGATAAAGTACAAGTAAAATGTTATTCTGCTCAAATTCTGGCCATATTTTTTGCCAATAGAATTTTTTCTTATCTATAAATTTTAAAAACTATTAAAGATATCCATAAATTTGTATTAGCTATTTGTAGTAAATATTTTCTGTTAGAAAATAACCTTATAACATAATTAATAACAATCATCAACACAAAATATCATATAGATAAGACAATACATTAATCAGTGGTGTAGGCAGAAAAATTGTGAAGGGTGTTCGCCAAAAAATAGAGAAAAAAAAATGTAACCATGGGGATTTGAACCTTAGTGCTAAACTATTGCCACTAAGCTAACGCTCTATTCCTAAAAAGTTGTTCCGTTTTTTAATTAAATAACTATTTTAAAGCAGACCACATTAAATAAAATATACAAAATGTTAATGCTGAAATTTGAACTTGGGTATTCTGAACATATTGAGCACACTTTTAAAATTCCCAATATTAAAACTTGGCCCAATTACTATTTTTTCTAAAATTTGGAAACTTGGAATACTTGGCAAATAACGAGAAAGTTGCTCGAATGGTAAGCACCCCTCAAAAACCACATTTATATATTTATTGACAATGCTAAGTATTTACCATTACAAGATATATATTAATTATAATTAGAGTACATATATATATACTTGGGAAATAAAATTAAAGTCCTAAATGTTTGAGATGATGATGAATATCATGAGGATGATCATCAAGTCTAGGACGTTCTGGTTGAATCCAACGTCCATCTTTGTCTCTAATCATACCTTTATTTTCATCTTGTCTCCAATTAGGAGGAACACAATAATGATCTTTCAAAAAATCACATGCTTTGTTCACTAATGCTATGTCTCTTCCTTTTTCAAGCACAAATCTTCTCCCTTTTCCATGATATCTGTCCACATATAAACTAACACAAATCAATACGTACTCGTCTAAGAGTTAAAATTTTTTTATATATAGCTATATCTTTATTACGTTTCTTACGTGAAAGTTATAAAGAAATTCAAGACTGTGATTTGAAATGATATTAAAATACGATCATGATCTTTAACACCATTCAAATTTTTGTGCTTAAAAAGAAAAAGTATAATCATTTTATCTAACGTTTAAAATACATATTAGAAAAATCATACTATTAAAATTTAATTATGACTTTGACATGAAAAGCTCACAATGTCAAAAATAATCACACTATTTATTTTACAAATTAAAGCTACCACTCACAAAAATTTAATAGAATTTCAAAATTGTTGTTGGAATTAGAGTTTTCACACGGTATGAACTCATGTGAATAAGATTTGTATGTCTAGAAATGCCAAAACAAGATAATTATAATATATTGCCATGCCCATTAATAAACAAATGTATAAGTCATGACTCATCTTACTCTATTCATTATTTTAAAAAAAAATATGATGTTACTTGTCTTTTGTTTATTATTTTTTCTTTTTGAAGTCTTCATCTATGCATCTGTTCAAGATAACAATTAATAATAATAATATGCTCAACTTTAAATATTTTCAATCCCAGTTGTCTACCTCACAACCACATTAATATATACTTTTAATGTCGAATCAGAATCTATAAAATTATACTAACATATTTTTTATCGTGTAGAAGATATAATCTCCATGTAACATTTCTTATCAGAATCTTCAATCTAACTCCTTTCAGACGTGAACTTATTTTTTATTAGTCTTTAACATAATGTTTTAGAAAGATTTTATATGTCCACAACAACTTTGATTAATTATTATATGCATAGGCAACTTTGGTATATAATTGTATAAGTATATTTTTGAGATCATATTGATAAGTTTAAACTCTTTTGTCCTCATCCGGCTGCCATATACAATAATTATACTGTTTAAAATTTGTATATATAAAAAAAGATTAGCATCATTTTTTTACCGTGAATTTTATTGAAATGTTGCCTATAGTAGTAACACTTGTTATTAATTATGCCGGAAAAAAATAATTCAATTTATATAACACTTCTTTTGTTTTTTTAAATAAGATCCGCTTTCGTTCACCTCAATTAATTTCATAAAATATCTGTCACCTCTCATCAGTAATAGATATCAGATATCAGATAATGTCTACTAAGGTTAGGACATATAAGAAAATTCACCTAGTATATTATTTTTTGTCTGTGTGAGTTTCTGAACCTATAACCTCAGGGTTCTCAACATCTTCATTGACCACTAGGTCGTAACACCCTTGGTGCTACTTTTGTATAATTAGTAGTAATAATTTTACTTTCAAATTCTCATTTTAGTCTTACGAGGTCGTTGTACTCGCCCACAAATCTAAAAATTTTGTTTGTTTTTTATAAATTAAACAAATTGTATCTATCAAACAGTTTCACGTAGAAGAGTAGAGTGGAAGGAAAGACTAACCCGTCAAGCAAGTGCAAATGAGCCTCCAAATTATGTGCACAAACAAGATCACTAGTTGGTTTCAAAAAAGGTGAATTCTTATGATCCAAAGCCAACTCCACACCAACATGTGAATAACTCCATGGTAACTTTTCACATATCTTCATAACCATAGATGGTGAATGCTCATTCAACACTAATCCTGGTGATTTTGGCACTATATCATGAACATTCACAACTCTCAACACTTTCACACCTAATTTTTCAATTCTTTCTTTGAACCTTACATTACCAACTCTTGGCCCTGAAAATGAAAATACACATATTGGCACACCCCTTGTATCCTCCTTTACATTTAACCCCGTTTCCACTATGTCGTACGCGCTTAATATTGCTAGCGCGCTGCCTAAGCTGTGCCCTGTAACCGTTATGCTCATTTCCTCGTCTGGATACATTTCTATTAATCTTTTCACTTCCGTTAGAATCTGTTCTCGAGCTGAAAACTTGCAATACCTGCATAAATCATTCAAAGATATGAATTCTAAAACTCTGATCTCTCTAACAATTTAACCTTTTAGATGAAATGGTTACACACTTCAACATGGTATCAGAACAGACAGAAGCAGAGCAGACAGAAGTACTGAGGTTGAGTTATGTGTTTTTTTTTTCTAACAGCTTAAGTTTTTTTTTATGAAATGTTTACAAACTTCAACATGGTATGAGAGGAGACAGAAGTGTTGAAATCGAGTTCTATGTTCTCTCTAATAGATCAAACTTTTTGATGAAATGAACGTACCTGCATTTCTCGTCTTTGTCAGTGTAAAGATCAAGAAATCCAGACTCGACCTTGACATTAGGATCAGGGCAAGGTATATTATCTGAAGAAATCGGACGGAGATAATCCATTAAATCAGCAATCCATTCCAAACGAGTCACCGTACCTCTCCATGCTATTGTTATGTCACGACGCCCTAAACGTTTCGTCGTTTCGTCATTTGAAACCGCAACATAACCGATCCAATTCGCGTTTTTACTCCATACCTATTATTCAGACACAATATAATTAAGTAAATAAAAGTATAAACGAATACCTTTTTTTCTAATAATATTGACTTTTCAGATGAGACAGAGAAAATAAAAGTTACCTTAGGCCAACGCGATTGCTTGAAAAAATTTGGCAAGTTAATATTTGAAGTTGCATATAAATAACGTGTGATATCGTATCCATATTCAGCCATGCCTAATCCATCAAAAAACTTACGTCTTGGAAATTTGCAACTCCCACAATATTTAGAATATGGATCGAAATCGAAAGCATCGTAACAAGCTTGAGCCATTTCTCCGTAACGAATTAATTCGTTACGTAGAAGTGGATCCATTGGATCAAGCATACCTACCCAATCATCTTGACCATGAATTTCTAGCCATCGATCTACTACTTCTGGTTCATAAATATTCGTCCTATTACTAGTGTTTTCACTTTCTTCTAATTGATCGATGGATATATTGGTCTTTTCCTTTTCGTTAATGATAGATGTAAAAGACTGGCTTGTTCTAGAGGACAAAGAGCGTGTTTTGGTTGACGACTTGACTCTAAGGGGATAAGAGGGAGGAAAAAATGAATCGGCGGGTTTGAAATTGGTTGTACCTTGGTGCTGATGGGGTGTACATGTTTGGAATGTGAGAATGGAGTTTTTAGTGAGAGAAGCCATTGATGAAACAAAATGAGGTCAATGATGGGAGGAGGGAGGGGCTATGTATTGGGATGATGAAATGATGGTGGTCCTTTCTTATATATAGTAATTGATAGAAGCAACGTTTATATATAATATAATACAACAACGTTAGTCGTGGTGGAGTGGTTGATAACGTTATTTCAGTCTTAATCAGAAGTTTGGAATGTGAGTTTTGGATATAAAAAAAAAATTCTACTAAAACATCGCACACAAAATGAACCTTACAGTTTGCAATTTGAATTTAGCCTAAATTTAAATATGAACACTGAACACTAAAAAAAATTAAGATAATACTAGTAGTTTTACTCTACTCTCTCCGTCGATTAGTTTTACTTGTTTGTTTCACTCTTTTAAGGATAAACATAAAGATTTTATTATAAATTTATTTTTAAAATATTAGACGAATAAAAATAAATGGAGAAGCAATAATGTAGTCAATTATTTGAATAATATTTATGTGAAAGCAAAATGAAGTGCGCATGTATCACATGGAATAATTTTGTTGGTAATATTCTTGGAGCTTTGGAGGTTGACCTAAATGGATTTCTCAAGAAGTTCCCCACTTATGATTTTTTATTTTTTAAAATATTAATTTTGTTATTACTTGCTTTCAATGTCAATATAATACGGTTAAAATGAATGTAGTAGTAGTAGTATTTATTGATACTTTTACTACTTAGCTAAAGTTATTTAAGGATCATTAAAATTTAAAAACATATATAATATTAATAAAATTAGTAAACAGAATTATATTGCATATTCATGTAAATGGTACCACTTGTGATAAACTATACAAATTTCAATTCATTTAAAGGAAACACACAAAACTCACTTTAGTTAAATAATAGAACTTCATATTATAATATAATAAGTTACCGTATTATTTTGACTATGGTAATAAAATTTTCACATAATATATATGACTTCCAAAATTTTATCGTTGTTTTTCCTTATTTAATGACTATTAGAGTTCTAAACTAGATTGGTAATCGAAAAGTTGACTTGATGATTTTGTTTGAGCTGAAATTAATCTTTCTTATTGTGTTTGAGCTTTGAAGCCAAAATTTGGGTTAGAAAAATATGATTTTCTTTTTTTGGTTTGGTGAAGTTATAGATCAAATATGATATTTAATTTGGAGGTTGTGGAAGAACAATCTCATGTATGTTACTTGTAAATATTATGTATATTACGTATATATACCACTTTTTTTGTCATATATATCTATGTCACGTGTATGTCATATATAACACTGATACACATGACATATAATGATATACACAATCATCTTTTTCGCGAAATTTGATTTTGAAGTTTTCTTTCTTTATATTAATATCGGTTCTAAACAAAATTACTAATATTAATTTAAAAAAATTGTAGAGAGATATCTTTTTTTCTTAGCAAAGGTAAAAGAGTGTTTCTCCATACTCAAATCATTTAACTATAATAATTAAGGTACTCATTAAATTAATTTAAATAAGATAAGCATCACTCATCAAATGTACTCTCTCCATTCTTAAAGAAGTGATATTTTTTGCTCGCAACCTTGGACATACTTCTTAAGAAACTATTCACTCTTAAAAAATATAAACTATTTTTATTAATTTATCCTTAATAAATATCTTTTAAAAGATTATTCTTTAATAGTTATTTGATTACATAAAATTGAAATAAAATTATTAGTATTTTATTTATTAAGTATTTTAAGAAATAGGGACAAGGTGTGATGGAATCAATATCTTTTGTGAAAGAGATTTTGCTACTAACAAATTGATTTTTCCCAACCAAAAGCATTAATAACTGACGCAAAAAGGTATGAATGGTCCTATATATGCTTTAATTTGGTTGTTACATTATTGTTTACGTCTCTCCTTCCAACTTGTCACTTGTGACCCTCTAACTAAATATAAATTTTTGAGTTGTCTTCACCTCTATATTATTCATATTTAACTTGATATATTTTTAAAAAATGATTAAATAAAAATGAACGAAAGATTTTTTTTCAAAAATATACAAAAGCTGTCTTGTACTGAATTATTGGACATTGTAGAATTAAAGGTTGCATGATTGAACCTCTATAACGACAAGAATGAAGTTTTCCTCTAATATAATTAAGTTATTTTATTAAAATTAAATAAATGGATCGAAATGAACTTAGGAAGATGAAGCTAAATTCATAATATATAAACATGATCATTAACATGACTTTAGCTGTCAATTGGTTTGTATGAAATTGAACAAAATACATTTGTCGTACATGATAATTTTTTATCCTGCATAGCGTCTTATGTGTATTATGTCACGTTAACACGTGTGTCTACTTATTTAATTTATTACATGCTTAAGTGTCTACCTATACATACCCAAAATTGAAGGGCTTAGATTTCAGTTGAAGTCAAGTTAAAGGGCGTATGATCAGCATTGAAAACTCTCTAAAGTTTCATCTAATGGTCCCTTATATACATATATACAATTTAAAATTTTCGCTAAGGAGATTCGAAAAATAAAAATGAATTATTTGGTATTTGAACGTACTTAAAACAATAAGGTAAATTTTGAATCCCTAGATCACATCTAGTTAGGAGATTTAAAATCTATAATATATATAAAAACTAAAAATATATATTATATATACATCATAATTTTTTATTGAGAGAATCAACTGAACATCCTCGAAGGTAGGCACGAATCTAAATGTAAACCTAGGGGTTCGCATGAACCCAATAGCTTCTGGGCAAGTTCTCTATATGTACGCAAAACATCGATAAATATTTGAATGTGGATCCAATTATTATTGTACATTAAACCTAAAATCTGAATAAAAATTTGTAAACTCAAAATTTTAAATTCGCCTCGGAGATCCGCCTCCGCTTATATACCAGCTTTTTGATAATTACTTCATACACTTAATATACTTGATCTCTTGTATGTAAACATTATACATACTGAAATTTATATACTAAAAATGTAATTATCGTCCTCCTATTTGTAATGTCGAACTCATGGCAGCCTGTCTTGCAATTTTTCCAATGTAGGCCAGTTGCACCCAATGAATTATTTCCTCCTCTACGTCAAATCAAACCAATTTAAGGTGTGTTCGGTTCAGATTATTCAATTTTTTCATGTTTGATCAGTAAAAATAAAGTAAAACTATTTTTCTTTAAAAAATAAGTTTATTAAAATAAGAAAAATGACTTCTCTGATAAAAGTAGGAAAAACAAATTTCACACGAGATATTCCATGTTAATTTAAAATTTTCTCTCGATCGATAGCTATCTTCTTTTGACGCTTATTAGTAATGATGATAAAATGATGATGATGATTATTTTTTTAAAAAAAAGTATAATATAATTTAAGATCGAAGAGACTATGTGGCCGACTACTAATGGAATGCACATCAGGTCAATTTCATAGTTAAAGGATATTTGAACATTGTTTCAAGTTATTAAAGCCTGAATTTTCAATATAGAATCTCAATAATTACGGTTAAAAAGTAACTATAACACATGAAACTTTTGTAACATTTTAATCACTATACTAATTAACCTTGTGTCCAAAGGGGTCACTACTTGTATTGACATTTAAGTTCTATCAATAAAGATTTACATGATTAGGCTTTTTACCTAAAATCCACTATAATAATACAAAGAAAAGACAAATAAGATGGCCTAGAGTAACAACAAAGCCTTTCTGTTTCTCTTTGTATCATCAAAAATGATTGGTATACATAATTTTGTATACAATCATGTGACCTGAACAATTAATGTCTTAAATTCCTAAATCAAAAAACACAAGTTGTAGTTGTGTTATTAGCTTGTAGTGATGCAAACTTTTTTGGTGTTACCTGGGGACTGCATGCAAATTAAACTATCCAACGAATTCATGAATTTTATTTTAGTATCAAACTTAACAAGAAAAAGTATATTAAAAAACTACGTGGGGTGAATCACGCGGGGGCGGTTGCGGGCTGGACGGTTGACTAACTAATGAATATTTATCTAACTTGAGGCGTTTCTTAATGGTGAGATTTTTAAAAAATATTATGGAAATATTCATCGTCAAATATTTCATATTCACAAATTCACTACATATATGTGAATTTGTGTGTTAATTCTTTTTTGCTATTGTGATTTACATTCATATCAATTTTATTCACGTTTCTTCTCTTCTTCTTTTTTGTGTGTCTTTCTTCATTTTTTTTAACTTTACATATATTTCTACGTGGAGTATTTTAAAATTGTTGAGAAAAATCCAACCATAATTAGAAGGCTATGATTCACACATTTAGAAAAAAAAAATTAAACTTAAATTGGAATATGTTGATGGATTTTTATCAGAGAGTAATTATATTTTCAAGAATAAACAAAGTGGTGTTAGAATTATTGAATATTTATTATCATGGGTAGACATGATAAAAATAAGAAGATAATTATGCATATATTATCTTCTTTTAGTACTTATATTTTCATCCTTTTTATGAATATTATTATTTTTATTTTAATAAGGTACTTTAATATTTGAAAAGATGTCTTTGACAGTAATTTTAGGAAACTTACATAAATATACTATAATAAAAAAATATTTACTATTTATAGCGATAATATTTTTTTTCACTTAATCACTTTTAATTCATTTATAATACAAGTTTAATACATATTACAAAGAACAACTTATTATTCACATATAATATAAGTTTTAATGATAGATAATACATTTATCACACATTTTAATATATTTTATAACACAATGTGTCAAATTCTTACCAAACAAACATAATATATTTCAAAAAACAATAATAATTCAAAATATTGCATACATAATTCACTTTTAATTCATATTGCAGATTTAACATAGTATTGCTATAAATGGTAATAAATAAAAAGTATCACTATAATCAGTAATTATTTATTAAAATGTACTAATTCATGTAATTTTTCCTAATTTTTACTAGCAATTTATGGTGAAGTTGGTTTGTAAATATGTTAAAAAAGTGAACAAATATAAAAACTTAAATGTAAGTTCAGATCTCCTATTCACGTAATATAATTAAACATTATATTGTTCATTTGTTTTAAATGAGTAAAGCTGTCAAAATGGGTTAGCCCATTTCATTCGGGCTAACCCATTTAGGCTTTCACATTTTAGGGGTCAGACCATGCTAGCCCATTTTTAGCATGAGCCAGAAAATGGTCGACCCAACCCACAAGTATGTGGGTTACAGGCTTGCCGGGCTAGCTCATTTTTTAAAAAAAATCATATATTTTTATAATTATTAAATTAAATTATAAATTATAATTTAAAAATATTATCATAAATAATTAAATATCGACCAAACAATATTACATGATGTTAATGTTACTACTTGATAATCAAAGAGAAATTACGCGATTAAGCAAACTTGTACTATTGAATTACTCATCATAGCTATAGTTTACTATAATTACCACTCGCGACTAATATTATTCATTAATTACGCGGGCTGACTTCGAGTTTGTATAATTAGTCACTTTTATATTTGTATAATTCGTCAGAATATACAAATACAGATGTACAATATACAATTATTTAACCTATATACATATACAATTCACCTCTCTCCCACTTTCTCCCACTCTCTCGCGCTTCTCTCCTCCCTCTCCCAGTCTCGCTTGTCATATATGCAAATGCATATGTATAATATACAATTATATACATATACAATTCACCTCTCTCCTCCCTCTCCCAATCTCGCTCATCTCTCTCCTCCCTCTCCCAGTCTTGCTCGCCTCTCTTCTCACTCTTTCAATCTCGCTTGTCATATATACAAATACATATGTATAATATACATATACAATTCATTTCTCTCCCCCTCTTTTCCCCCTCTCTCTCTCCTCTCTCCTCTCTCTCCCGGTAATTAAGTTTTTTCCAAGTAAAAGTGCAAATATCTAATAGAAATATTAACCTAATTGTTTTGAGATTGGACTCTCTTTAATTTTAAATTTTAATATTATATCATATTTTTTAATTAATTTTTACTGACCCACGGGCTGGCTCCACCTATATTTCTCAAGTCCCACAAATCAACAGACTTATTCAGATTGGGCTAAAAAACTCTTTTCTTAAATGGACTCCAAAAATCTTAACTCAACCCTATTAAATCCCGATTAAGTCAGGTCACCCAACGGGCCTAGCCCATATTAACAGCTCTATAAATGAGAATTGGTTTTAAAAGAACTTTTATATCAATTAGGTATTGGAGAACTATTGTAAATAATTATTGGGTTGGGTCTATTCATAAGAAATGTAATTAGCCTATTAATTTATTCTTATTCTTAGCCCTAATCCTTATGAACAAATACAGCTCTAAATACACGTATAAAAAAACTAGTTTTTTACATTAGATGGTAATTAGGGTTTGAAAAACTCATTTCTCTCCTAAAGGATATGTAGGTTGTGATAGAGGAATTTTATCGGCTTGGTGTGGATTCTTGATGATTAATGTGGCAACTCCTGATCGCTATATGTTTTGCTATGGAGAAACTCGTAAGTCTTTTGAATTGGTATTTACGATTCACATGCTATATTAATATCAGAGTCATAGACTTGTGTTCCGATGTTTTACCTGATTAATATGCTAAATATATTTTAATTTTTTTCTATAACTCATATTTGAATTGCAATTTTTGTGTCTTTAATTGCCTACTTTGTGCATGAAATTTAGGGCTTTTAAAGATCTAAAGATCTTGTCGAGAGATCTTTGTCGATTAGTAGATCGTAATTTTTTACCAAGTAACTTGTGGGCAGGGCAGGGCAAGATATAAAATATCAAAAATAGAATTACCGAATTGAATTAGAATTTTTTAAAATTTGGATGTTCGGGTGTGATTGAGACATTATTATCATTTGGTATTCGATAAGAAAAAATTAAAGAATAAACACAAACAACTCAAATACAGTCTTTTAGTTATGTTAGATTGTTTTTCTTGATGTTTTCTTGTTAATCTTCTACTATATTGTGCCTCCACATAAAAAGATAGACGTAATTTGATAAAAACTTTGTGATACAATTAGTTACTACTTCAATACGGTTTACATAATACCCTGACAAATTAAAGTTTAATTTACCGATTACCGAACTACCAAATTGAAATTAAAAAATTGATACTTGGTATATACTTTTAACTACTAATTACCGTATTCCACACTCGAAATTTGAGAATCCTGAATAGAATATCGAATGCCCACCCTAGTGGGATATTGAATTTTAAAGTTTTAGGATTTTATTATTACAAATTTAACTCTAAAAATTCAATCATCACTATTTCTCGCAAATTTTAGGGTAAATTGAGTTGGGTAATATGTTATACATATATATTTTTTTTAAAAATCATATAATCTTATGATTATCATTGAAATGTTGAGTCGAAATGTAAAGAAAATTCATCAAGCAATCCTAAAATATATTTAGGATGTAAACTGTAAACCAATCATTTAATTGAAGAAAATTGATCGAAAACTAACACATTGTAGAAGAAAAAAGAACAACCACATTTTTTCCTACACATTTCTATAATCAGAGTTTTGCAATTAGACTAAAAGAACACATGATTAATATTATGCATACACATGAATAATGTAACTCTAGCAAATTAATAGACATATTATACATAAATATAAATTCTAATTTGTTCTCAATTATTATCTAAGAATATAAACTAACAGTATGAACTTAATTTTAGTCATCAAATATTTTAATAAATATATTTATTTCTTTGGTTACAAGTGATATATACACAAAAACATAATTTTAGTCATCAAATATTTTAATAAATATATTTATTTCTTTGGTTACAAGTGATATATACACAAAAACATACATATCAAATATAACATTTATATCTTATTCTAGATACACTTACATGTCAAATGAATATTTTAGATAGATCTAAAAAATTAATATTTGAGTATGTATCGATGTTGCTCCAATTAGTATTGCACTAATGATAGTTTTGAGAATGTAAAAAGTGTTATTTTGCGGATCAATAATCTTAAATAGTATTACAAAGTCAAGGACATTGACATCTAATTTGATTTTATGATGACATAATTGCACGCAAAAAAATTAATTGTAAAGTATATTTGCACAAATTGCAGACGGTGAAATTTTATTGATAAATTTATATCAATTTTTAGATTAATCGTTAATTTATGATATATTGACCAAGCTAAACTATAGATTAATAAAGTTGAATTAATATTTAAATTAAAATTATATGACTTAAATAAAGTCCAAAATACATTTGGGCTAGTCCGTTAAATTGACAAAATGAGACTAACACATGCTCTTCAAACTCAAGCTCCTCAAAAATTACATGAAGACCAATATACACCCCCCTCACGACTATATAAGACTAGAAAAAAGAACAAGAAGAGAAATACATAACAAAAAAAGAAGAAGAAGAAGTTGTTCATCATTGGTGATTTACAAGTATTCTGCATATAAAGGAGTCTTCGTCTCGAAATTGTGTGCAACAAGTCTTCATATCTCTGCGATTGTGATTTAAGTTTGGCCTCACATTTGTGGTATAGTTTCAACAAGTGTTTCACTGATTCAAAAACAAAGAAAAAACTTTTAATTGACGATCGTTGACAATCTTCTTCCCACGAACGTCAAGTCAATGACTTTTCTTTGTTCTTGAATCAACGAAATACTTGCCGAAACTTCACCAATAATGTGTAGCCAAACTTTGATCACAATCTTGGAGATATGTAAACTTGTGACTCATAACTTGGAAACGAAGACTTATTTTGTATACATAAGACTTATGGATCACCACTAAAGTTTATCTTTTCTATGTATTTCTCTTCTTCTTGGGGTTTTATTTTTTTCATTTGGTCTTGTGAAGTCTACTTTATATAAATTTAAGCTAGAATTTGGGAGTATTTTGGTCTTCAAGTAATTTTGGAGGGACTTCGGCTTGAAAAGCATGAGTTGGGCTCGTCGTTTAATTTAACTTAACTTACTAGCCCAAATGTAATTTGAACTTTATTTAAGTCGTATAATTTTAACTTAAATATTAATCTGACTTTATTAACCAACAATTTGACTTGAACTTATCATGACTTTAAGGATTAATCCAAAACTTAATATGAATTTATCTAAAATTTCATGATCTACTCAAGTAGTGATTGCAAATCCATTTACTCAACTGTTGGGATATATACTATTAACCATGTGTTAAGAAATAATATTTATTAGGGAATAAATATTTGCTCAATTTCAATAGATCATATATTCGTTTATGGTGTCTATTTACTTATATAGTAGATGATTTAGTGTGTAGAGTTTTAGCTTATACACAGAGGATTAAATCATCGGTTCTTATAAGTATAAAGTTTTGGTTCACAATCTAGGATGGAAATTGGACATGCCATCGGGTACGATTGTAGCACAAGATTATATGTAATTTGTCCTGATTATGGGAACGGTATAGTTCCAACTTCTTGTGCTAGTACATTTTGTATGTATTGAACGGGACCGAGTAGAGATAGTTGTTTTAGACTGACTGACAAAAACATATTCTCTAAACTATTAAATGTACTTATATTCTTAATCCTGATATAACTATTATGATCTGTATATATTAATTGTCGTTTTAATTTATTAAAAGGTGAGATTCTGAGATGGTCAATATGCCTGGTAAGTTGGATGATAATAATATATATTGGTGAAATAATAAGTTAGTTGATGGAATCCATGTCTCGTTATAGAGATTGATTGATATGCCTTTTTGAGAAACTTATAAGTTTTCATTCTGTCAAATCTTGCAAGTGGATTTATGAATCCGACACATGAAATAAGTTAAGTAGTGCTCTAAAAGGAAATTAATCATTAAGTTAAATTCGTCAGTAATTTAATTTATTGATTAGTATTTGAAATCTTAACATGGGGAATTACGAAATAGAGGAGTGCAATTACGAATTTCTAGTGGAATAATTTGTAATTTATTATGGTAAGAATAATTCAAATTAATTATTTGGAATTATTTCCATAATAGGAAGCCTCGGTAATTAATTCTGTGATCCCTATAGTGCCCATATTTAACTAGAACTCAGAGTCCTATTTCTATGAAAAAAAGAAGAATAATATGGGTTTTTCTAGTCTTCTAGAAAAACTAGGTTTTCTAGTCCTTTTTGGATTAGAAAGACATCTCTATAAATAGGTATTCTCCTAACTTAGAAAAAAGATGATTAGTATTCTATTCGATACTTACCCACCCAAGTATTGAGAGAGTTCAGATGTGACTTGGGATCACTGTAGAAGACCATAGCTATCTTGTAGATTCGCTTGAAGATTCGTTTAACTTGGAGATTCGCTTGAAGGTATCCTCTCACGCTTCAAGAGGTATTTATCGAATTAACTTTTAGTATGTTTATGTGTTGTAGCATGATATTTGTTTTAGAATAAACGGTATTGGTTATCTATTATTCATGTAAGTAGTAAAGATCCTTGATATGCTTCCGTTGTGCATATATGTTTTCCAACAATAATCTGACTTTATTAACCAACAATTTGACTTGAACTTATCATGACTTTAAGGATTAATCCAAAACTTAATATGAATTTATCTAAAATTTCATGATCTACTCAAGTAGTGATTGCAAATCCATTTACTCAATTACATTCTAGAGATACATATTTCTTATTCATGCAAAATCTCAAGGATGTGTGAAATATGATATAGAGTCGTTGATGCTTGATAAATTTTTTTAATGTTCATGATTATTATTTTATAAATATCAAAATAAATTTGATTTGCATACACTTATTATTTTAATGTTGTTGTACATTCAGATAAGTGGATATTTTTACCAACTATATATCTTATTTTTAAGCTTATATTTTAACTTGTTTAAGTGAGAATGAAAGGATTTGATGTAATTTTCTTCATGTTTTGCAAGATAATGAGATATAGAGTTGATAGGAAAAATAAAAAAGAGAAAAACAAATGAAATCAAGATAAAAAAGGGGACTAAAATTGAAAAAATCGAACCTTGCAACAAGTTTCTCATCACGACCATGTGATCATATATCGCAATCACAGTCAACAAGTCCATAATGAATCACGATCACATGGAAGGAGGTCGCGATCGCAAAATCTTGGTCAACGTAGACCTTGCGATCGCGGTCAACCTTTCACGAACACGAAGATAAAAGTGTCAAGTTTCCAAGACAGTGTTGAAAATTTACATTTTGATCACAATTCACAATATACACTCACGTAGAGCCATTTTGAGAGAATCTTTTATAATTTTTAATTTAGGCATAGCTTTGAGAGTGAGTTTTTATAACAACACCATTAGCGTGAGGATTGAATATTTTTTATTGTAATGATAGTCACCCTTTCTTCAACTCTACGCTTTGTAATACTTAATTCTAGGTAAAATTGTTCATAAGTGATTTGGACATTCTGTTAGTGATAGACAATTGATGGTTTATTGATTTTTATTAGGTGCTTTTGTAGTTAATTGAATATTTTCTCATATATGAAATGAGTCTTTAATTTGATTATCTAGTCAATCTCTTGTTTTACCTGCTTTCTAATGGATTTGATCACTATCACTCCCATGACTTGTTAATTTACTTTGATTTAGCTTGAAATAGTTAATTGAGGTTGAGAAAGATTGATTGATACTAATTTGAGGTGTAATTACTCAATTAAAGGATTATAGTTAGAAATAGTGAAATCATTACAATGCCTATATTCAGATCATCTTTATTGTCCCTTAGCTAGGTTTGAAAGAGCTAGTTGAGATATATTTATCTTTGACCGGAGGATATAGGTGGATAATCGAGGTTTCAAGGCATATTTTCGATTTGACCCATGATTAATTGAGATAGTGATATTGATTGTATAGATGTTGATTGACTTCCCATTTCTAAATCTCCTCTAATTCCTTGCTTGATGAGACACTTTTCCTTTATATCTTATACCCCACGTTATTAATTGTTCATTAGTGATTTGGGTTTTATGTTAGATATAGACAATTGATGATTTATTGATTTTTATCGAGTGCTTTTGTAGTTAATTGAATATTTTCTCATATATAAAATGGGTCTTTAATTGTATAGTCAATCTCTTGCTTTAATTATTTTTCGATGGATTAGATCACTCCTAGAACATGTCCATTTATTTTGATATAACTTGAAATATTTAATTGAGGTTGAGAAAGATTGATTGATGCTAATTCGAGGTGTAATTACTCATTCAATGGATTATAGCTAGAAATAGTGAAATCCTTGTAATGCCTATAATTGAATCATGTGTTTTGCCACTTAGCTAGGTTCGAAAAAGCGAGTTTAGATATATTTATCTATGATCGAAGGATATAAGTAGATAGCTGGGTTCCAGGGCATATTTGACTTGACCCGTGATTAATTGAGATGTGTGCAATTGATATGCAATTGATCGTATAGATGTTGATTGACTTTTCATTCCCAAATCTCCTTGGATTCCTTGCTTGACGAGGCTTTTGTGCTTGCTATCTTTTATTTCATTTTCTTAATTGTTATCGAAACCCTCCCAAAGATATTTGTATTGTTTGTTCGAATTCAAATTACTAGCTTATAATTTTTTATTTCTTCAATCGTCATTACATTGTTTCTAGTGGAATTCGGCCCCAACCTATTACGTTGAGTTGTATATTACTAGTGTCCGCCTACACATGGATTCATATGATGTGTAGTTGAATATTGTCACTGTAAGACCCCTAAAATGAGTTAAGGTGTCTAGAGCCTCACATGTGTCTATAAATTTGTTAACATGTTAATTAAGTGTTTTAAAGTATGCATGAGTGATTTGAAGTCATTTGGAAGTCAAACGTCAAGGGACGACCAAGACATTCGACGACTATTCACCAAGAGGCATTAGATGTTTTTATGTGCTTATATGTATGTCATTGGCTTATAAAGTCCTTATATGATTAATAATGATGTTCATAGGCAGTATGTTAAGTTTAATGAAGTATAGAGCTTAATCGTCCAAGAACGTGCAAGACGTTCGAAAGTTAGCCCTTGATACATGCATGTGTGACTTGAGTGTGCCAAGCATGTCTGAATGTGTTACGAATATTTGTTTTGGGTGAAACTGATGTGGAAGGTCCTTGACTTGTTAAGGTTTATAAATACGTTGGAAATATCCGGGTACGACTCCCCAAGGGCCCAGCAAGAGCCCCCCTTGATCCAAAGGTTGTCGAGACACTGCCTTGGCAGTGTCAATCGACGGAGCCAAAGGACGCCTCGTCAATTGCCTTACGCACCGTCGATGGAGGGGGGGTGTCCAAGACTTAGCCTGGTGAAGGCTCAAGTCAATTGGCAAGGCCCAAACCCAAACGACGGCCTGCAGTACGATCCTTGATGGACCTACTGGCATCGTTTGAGACCGTCGATGCAGGTTGCAATTAACTGCCATGCACGCTGTCTCATTATGGGGTGAATGAGAAATTCACCCCAAGTCCTAACCTGAACCTAGTTGGTTTATTTAGTTATTTTTGGATGTATTTAATTGATTAAAAACGTGACTAGCCCATTCCCAATTCATTCTTCAAATTAAAATCTGTCCCTCTAAAAAATAAACCTTTCAAGAATTCTCCATTGAATGTAAAGCTCAAGAACAACCATGGTGATGGATTCTCAAGATTTCTTCATCAATTTTTAGTGGTTTCTCCTACAATGAGGTATGGTGATCCTTTATCTCTAGTTAATCTTCCATTTAGAGAGTTCTTCTCAAAATTTTCAAAGAGAAAATATGATCAAACTTCTCCTTCTTCAATTTAGCCATGGGTTATTTCTCAAAACGTTTTCAAAGGCTTCCTCATGATAAATTGATGTTAATATGATGATTGTAACGCGAATTTCAATCCAATTGCATGATGAACCCATGCTCTCTTCAAACTCTCGTTTTAGCCATGTATGGGCTTTGTAATTTTGATCTTATGTAAATCGAATTGTGTCTCAATAATGTTAAAATATTTATATCTACTGCCTAATATGTGTATTGATGATGAATTGCTGATGAGTGATCCATGAGGATGAAGGTTTGAATAAGGCTAGTCTATAATGTAGTATATTGTGATCTTGATGCTAAAATGATTATTATGTGATTCAATTATGGTGAATTATCTTAGCTACTGCACTACATGTATATTTTTGATAAATTATTATTATTGGTCAAGGCAAGAGAAATTGATAAATGATCTATATTACTCTACTTTCTATCAATAGATGAATGTAGTGCATTCACTGTAATCTCGTCTCCATAGTAAATGAATGTAGGATTTCGTTTAGTAAAGATACTTGTATCTACTGTCGTACATTGATATTATTGATGAATTATGTGTATAAATCATGGATGATCAAAGCAAGGGAGTTTTGGTAAGGATGATCTACATTCCTCAAATTCTATAGATTGATGATGTAGTGTGATTGATATGATCTTGATCTTGTTATGGTTAATGCATGATTTCGATTATGTTAGTGTACCTTTAGCTACTGCCCTAGATATGAATTGTTGATGAAATATGAGTATTGGTCAATGAGGATCAAAGGTGGATGAATTGGTTAGAATGACTCATTCTCTCTACTTTTGTATAGAATTGTTAGTTGATGAAGCCTTGTATGGCATTGTGTGGTATGGACCACTTATGGTGGCGGTGTTTACTTTATTGCCAATATATATATATATATATATATATATATATATATATATATATATATATGTGTGTGTGTGTGTGTGTGATGTGATCATGGCCTTGAAGACAATTGTGTTATGAATATGTGATGATGATGATCACCCAATGTGAAGCCTAGGACTAGTTTCCTATTTTAGTTGTGGTCTAGGTTGTATTGCTAATGTTATGAGCATGTGTATAACTATGTTAGAGATAGGTTTAGGTGCTTCCATTGATGAGTTGTGATGGTTGATGTCCCCTTACCTATGTATACCTATATAAATGTGTGAATAGCTAAGGTGAGGAGTCTTGAAAGTAATGTGATGTTGTCTTGTCTCCTATGCTATTATGTGTTGTGGCTCAATATGTTGCTGATAGCCATTATGTGATCACGTTGACCAATGTACACACACTTACACATTATGCATGCTTACAAGTGGTATAGGTTGATGGTGTCTAATGAAAGGTTATTTTCATATGCACTAATGTCTACTACTATGCATGTAAAGTACATGTATCAATGAAGTATGTGATGTATCATTCACTAGTATGACTTGATAGGTGTACTAGTATGGGCAAGGGCATGGGACCTTGTCTATGCGTTGCACATGTGTGCCTTGATAGGATAGTTTCTAGGTTTGGTTTTCTATGTACATGAATATTAATGCATGATTATGTTATGAATGTGTATAGTGTCTTAATGTGTTTATATGAAAAGATTTATCATAAATACATTTATGCATTAATGTATGAACATGTGTGGCCTTAATGTGTTATGTGAAAGGTTTGCTCACATATATGTATATACACATACATGTATGGTGATCTAGTCAATGGAAGGGCCTTGAAAGATGTGCTCAAGTGTATCCTAAACTAGATAGATGCTTGAATATGCTATGTCCATGTGAAAGGGTTTCTCACGTGATTTAGGTTGATGAACTCTAATCTATGACCTATGAGCTAAGCATATGAGGAGACAACTCTCCTAAAGACTATGTTTTTATAAAGTAATGTTAATGAAGGCTTTTTAATAAAAGGGAACTTAGCTTAGCACCGAGAGAACTTGAAGTTGAGGGGTGGCCCTTCCCATTGTAGGAAGGTAGGTCACCATAGTCCTCACGAGGTGGTTAGCCTCATAGACCAAAAGGGCATAGAGTGATATTTCCAAAAGTGGATAACTACAATGCCCCATTTGGCATAAATAGGGTTTCCACATGTACCTCAAAGTTCCATAAACCATGCTTGCCACATAGGATCTAGCAAGTGATTTCACTTAGTATGCTAGCATGTGTTAATGTTTTACTTTAGCTAAGTAGATCACCTTCTCTTGGTGTAAGGCTCTACAACACCAAATTCCATGTAGCACCCATGGTCTTAGTGTCGATTAAGGTTATAGTCTCCCTAAAGTAAAATGGACAATGAAAGTAAATGACTAGGACTCTAACTAGGATAACCTAAAGGTAGTTGCTTAGTGTAGGTGAGGGTATGAGACTTCACCTATGCATTGCACAGGTAGCTCTTGAGGGAAGTCCTAGGAATATGTTCTAATGTATATTACTATGTTTATGTTCCTTATGCATGACCTTGTAGTGTTGTCTACTTGTTGTGAATGAAGTGCATGGTATGAGTCTACATGAAGTGGTCTTATCCTTATGTGCATAAAGTTGGTCTTATTGACTATATGATTGAAGGTCCTACTTGATATGCATGTAGTTGACCATAGTATTATGGTGGATGAGTGAAGTACATATTATGATGCTTGTGGTCTTATGATAGGTCTATTAAGTATGTATAAGGTTATGAGGCTTCACATGTACATTGCACTAGTAAACTTAGATTAGGATTGTGAGTAAGCTTTTATGTTAAGTGTAATGTGAAGTATGTGTCTTGCTATATGAAATGGTTCTATTGTTATATGTGTTGGTTTGAAAGGTTGTATGTGTGGTTTCCTTGTGGTCTTAAAGTGATGCTTGAGTATGGATAGTGTTATGGGACATTATCTATGCATTGCACCAAGTGTCACTAGAGGGTCACTTAGGAAAGTCAAGGAGTTAGAGTATGAAGAAACTTACTGTAAATAGAAAAGAGTTCACTGTAAAAAAGAAAAATGCTTACTGTAAAATAGTCCTAAAATATCTTAAATGCAATATATGATTTTATATGATGGTTGACCATGGAATATGCCTATATGAAGTATGTGGATTGTATAAATTCTATTGTATCAAAGTTTTATGAAGATTTCACAAAAAGGCATAAATGCATGATTTCAAGTAAAATGTCCCTTTTAAATGCATGTTTTTGCATGGTTGCCATACTTAGTGCATTCTTGTATTAACTCCATTCTTCTCTACCTTTTTACACAAAGTGTAGGTTATGAATGCTTAAAGGATGTCTTTAATGGTGAGGAGCTTGATATGTGATTCCTAAGCTCAAGGAAAGGAATCCTTTAGTCCAAGGATTTCCTAAGTCTTACTTTAATGTAAAGTTATGTATAAGTATACTTACGAATTATGTTGTAAGGGTCGTGTCCCTAATGTACTCTAATGATGTTGAGTATAGGATGGCAAAAAGAGACTAGAGTCATTAACTATGTATTATGATGTTTTAGATATATTGGAAGTGATATTCTAGCATATGATGTGCTATGAAAGTTTTAAATTTTTCGCTAAATTTACCTATGACAATGCGATAAATAATAACTATGGGCTTGTATAAGACCTCTGAGAGGTCAAGTACGCCATGTTGCTTCTAGGGGGTGCTCTCCGATCGTGACAGTCACATTCTTACTATTATTAATGTTTATTGTATATTCATATTATGAAATATTTCGGATGTATTTTTTTATGTTGGCATAAAGTATGTCAGGTAAATAGACGTTAGCCTTCTCACACATGTGACAACCTCTATTACTTTGGTGTAAATGGGAGATGAGACGAGATTTCAAGCAATTTATCACATGTAACGATTATCATATGAATTACAATTTTTAGCATTGTACAAGGAATGACAAAAATTATTTAATATTTTTAAGGTGAAAATAAGTTTCACTTAATATATTGTGAGAGGTCATATGTGAATTCACATTTTATTAAATAGATCAAGAAACTCAATCAAGATACATATGGTACTTAATATCACTTATACAACATTATCTTATGAAACAAATACATGCGCTTCATAGGAAAGAACACACATTTCATACCACATGCAAATATAAACCAAAAACGCTAAAATAAGTTATATCTTGACTTATTATTATTTGATATCTCATTAAAATACTCTCACAACTCTAATTAGTAGCTCGAAACTTAGTTCAATATATTAATTATCTTAATTAGCATGCTATCAAATAACAATGAGAGATTCGATTTGACGGAACATAACTAGAAAAGCGAGCTAGATACAAATTGAGAAACTCGTGTTTAGGAGCGTGTTCAATATGAAGAAAATATTGTTTGATTGCATGTTATCAAATAATCATGAGAGATTCAATTTGACGAAAGATAACTAGCAAAATGAGCTAGATACAAGTTGAGAAACTCGTGTTTAGGGGCGTGTTCAATATGATGAAAATATTGTTTGATTGCATGCTTATCAAATGACCATGAGAGATTCGATTTGACGAAACATAACTAGAAAATTGAGCTAGATACAAGTTGAGAAACTCGTATTTAGGGGCATATTTGGTATGAAGAAAATATTATTTGATTGATTAAATATTTATTTTATAAGAACAAACTCCTTAAAAATGAGAGAAAATGATTCCAAACAAACACCTTGATACATTTGGAATATCTTTAATCAAAACCCCCCAAAATTATAAATCTTATTTACTTTTTTATACTTTCAAAACATGAAAAATAAAATAAAAAGCTTTATTATGACTAGAATTTTTTTTTCCCCCCCCCCCCCCCAAACCCGCCACACTATAATAGCACATGATGCCGCTCTACTTATTAAAATAAAATTTTCAAAGAGAGAAAGCGCCAAATTGGGCCAAAACTCCCGCGCCTTCCGACCCACATCCCCCGCCCTTTATTTCTTCCCCTTTCTTACCACATTTTCATCTCTTTCTCCATTCACTTTTTTCACTCTCACTCTTACTATCACTATCAATGGAGGGCCGCCATTCTCATCCATCTACTCCAATCCCCGAAGATTTTGTTCAGAAGCGGGGCAAGAAACGCGGTAGCTATAACTGTGGAAGATGTGGCCTTCCCAAAAAAGGACATGTTTGTGATTTGACTAAGGAGTTTAGTGAAGTTCCTACTCCTACATCTAGTGATGCTAAGTCATTTGTTTTGCCTTCTCCGCTTTCTGTTATTCTTACTAAGCCTACCCCACCTCTACCTCCGCCACGTCAGCCGGTTGTGCAGCTCCGGCGGGCGCTTTCATTTGATGATATTGGTGTTACTGATGAGTCGCCTGGATCTGATGATGAGGGTGGGGGGGAAGGGGAGGGGGAGTTTTTGGATTTTGAGAGTGAGTTGGATTTAGGTGGATCTGGGAAGTTGCCGGCGAATTGTTTGTGGGAAGTGTTTAAGAGATTGCCACCCTCGTCGTTGCTTTCTTCGGCGAAGGTGTGTAAGGGTTGGAGGGATGTTTCTAGGAGGATTTGGAAGTCGGCGGAGGAGCTTAGACTTGAGGTTCCTGTGAAAGCTCAGATTGGACTTGTTGGATCGGTGTTGCAGAAGTGTCCTGGACTTGTTAAGCTTTCTCTTAGAATGAAAAGGTATGGTTTTATTAATTAATGGTTGGATCTATAGATTTATTTGACTGGATTTGTCTTGTTTAGGAACAAAATGGTAGCTTTATTGTGAACTAATGAAGTGTACTGTTTTTGGTGTTTCAGTGATGTGGATGCCACAATGCTGGCCTGCATTGCATTTTCCTGCCCTAATCTGGATTCACTGGAGATCCTCACTTCCGATACCTCAGTCAATCGAATCACAGGGTATGCTTTGGATCTAATGCTTACCAGATATTTGATGAATTGTCTCTATGACTTGATCTTAATGTAGAGTTGATTATATAAGTGTTATCTTGTAAATTAACCGTAGAAGGAGGTGGGGTATCCCACTCTTTGAGGGCTCAGATCTGCTATTTATCCATATCAACTTTTCTAGCAAAGTTGACTTTTTGATGTTTAGTTTTTTGTTATCACAATGCATTCTAGTTACATAGTTTTCCGTTAGTTAGTTGTGTCTAATACCTCATATGCAGTATATGTGCTATAAGTATGTGTCAATGCAGAAGCAGAATATATGTGGTTATCTTTGATTGCCTTCTCTTTAGCTGGAAGGCTCGTTGTGGATTTGTAGTTAACTTACTCATATAGGTTCAGTTACGTTGCATGCAAAGAACTTACATTTGTGAAGTCAGTGACTATGCTACTTCACGTTTAAACAACATCAATAATTACAGATAAATTCCAAATCAGTCAGAGCCTCACTATCTATATGCCTGATTTACATTTGTTTCTATTCTAATGTTTAATAATGTATGTTTCTTAAAAAAAGGTACATTGCGTATTTATTGGAATAATAATGTCTAAGGAGACTAAATGACTTCTAGTTAACATAGGGCTTAAGTAAGTGTACAGACATGTCTAAGTCTTAATTTAATCTAATTGATGTTGCCTATGAGCATCTTTCTTCTTTTCTGTGCTTTATTGCTTGCTTTTCTTGCATGAATTTCAAGAGATGTAAGTTTTTTGAATAACTTCTTTGCATATGATTTTATATCTATCTTATTTTGTTTTACACCTTCAAAATTATAGTTTCACACATGGATTGGTACATCTCAATTGACTTCCTCTTATATTATCATCTATGTGTGCTACTTGAATCTTCCGTTCTTGAGCTTTTTTAATCTTATCTAGTCTATGATACCTTACATTCAATGCCATATCAAAGTTGCATTGTATTTACTGGCCCAACTAAATACCATTTACTAAAGATTCATAAAAATCATCTGTCTACCATAGCTTTTCTGCATTTATACATTTTGATCAGTCCTTGTTGGCAGATATATTTTGTGATATTGTAAATCTCTTATTTGATGTCCAAATTGGAATGTTAGTATATTTGAATATCTATACATCTTCTAGAAGACCCTTGTTAGAATATGAATAGGTTTATACAATCCTATTAGAATAGGAATAGTTTATACAATACTATTAAAATAGGAATAGGTTTATATAATCCTATTAGAATAGGAATAGGACTACTAAATAGTATCCTATTTGGTAAAGGATTGTATTCTATGGTCTATAAATAGGGTCTCATGTAATAATGTAGATACAACAATAATTCAATAATATTATTTTGCTATATTTCTCACAACCCTTAATAGCATTACAGGGGCCTGTCCTATCTTTTATATCCAGGAACAATTTTGCAATATTATCAATGGCAATCTGATCTAATGGTTCTTGTAAAACCCATGTGTCTTATATAGGGATGACTTAGGTCGTTTTGTAGCTGATAAAAGGTGTCTTACCAATCTTAAGATGGAAGGCTGCTCAAATCTTGGAGGCTTTACTCTTTCTTCAACCAGCCTTTCCACTCTTTGCCTTTCGGAACTCTTTTGTCACTCTAAGATGGTAAACTGACTAACGATGTTATGGCATTAAGCCTATAACTATCTGTGCTTAGTCCATTTTCTGCAGTACAAGCCTTCTTCTGACATGTTTCCACTTGCTTAGGTCTTCAACTGCCCCAATTTGAAGGAAATCTCCCTGATTTTTTCTCGCCAAGAGAATGAAAACACTGATCTTACAGCTATGGTGAATGGTCTTGGAAGGAGCTGTCCAAGACTACAGAACATTCATGTTGCCTCAGTTCGGCTGACACATGCTGTTGTGCTTGCACTAACAGCAGCAAATTTAAGGTTTGTAATGTTTTTTTGGTTTTGTCTCTTACAGTTTTCTTTGACTAATTTTTCTTTTATTAAAGATACCTTGAACCTTCATAAAGCTTATTAGTTACTTCTTTGAATTTCAGGGGATTAAGAATGCTTTCACTTGTACTAGGATCAGAAATTACCGATGCATCTGTTGCTGCTATTGTTTCGAGCTACTCAAGGCTTGAGTTACTTGATTTGAGTGGGTATGTTTCACTTTCTGATATCTTATTTGGTTCCTCCATATTGTTGGGATGGCAAATACTGGAGGTTTGATTATAAATATACAAATTATATATTTATCTAATTAGTAGATTAGTTTCTTGCTTTTCTTCCAGTTTACTTTCTTTTTCTTGGGATGTCCATGTCCTCTAAAACAATCAAAACAACTATAAAGTAGAACTAACCAATGAATACTTAAGCTGGTATGTGATAGCTACTTTAACAAATAACATTAGGGTAGCAATTGAACTAAGTTTATGGTTGAGAAGTAGGCTAATATTCTAGTATAGATCTTGGAAAATTGTTAACTTAATTTAGAACGACATTCAGGTTATGTCATTGTTACTCCTTCAGTGCATAGACACGCACCTGCATATCTAATGTCAACTATTTCTCTTATTACAGGTCTAGTATTAGTGATAGTGGCATTGGGATGATATGCAATGTATTTCCGGAGACATTGTTGAAACTTCTCCTTGCTCTCTGTCCAAACATCACGTCAAGTAATACTTAAATCTGCTTCCTTGACATCTACTCCAACACAAATTTTGGTATGCTCTCTAATGTATTTTCTCTCTTGTTGGATTATTTTATAGGTGGCATACAATTTGCTACAGCTCAGTTGCCTAACCTAGAGCTAATGGATTGTGGAATGAGCATATGCGATCCAGATCTAGACAGTCCAGCAGCACAGGAAAATGATAATGTTGAGATACAAAGAACACCAAGTAGTAAATTACACCTTATTTATCAGAAACTGATTATTAAGCACAACCACTTGAAGAAACTCAGCTTATGGGGTTGCTCTGGCTTAGATGTAAGATATCAGTCTATTGGATATAAGGATTATTCATGTCATTGTTACTGTTGCTGATTGAGATTTTCATGCAGGCATTATATCTTAATTGCCCAGAGCTTAATGATTTGAACCTGAACTCTTGTATGAATTTGAATCCAGGTCCGCACTTTCATGTCCCACATTTAGGTTGTGAGCTCTTTTGGAGTTGAGGCTCTTCTTTCTTTATCTAAACCATAAATTTTATACTTGACTACAGGAAGATTGCTACTCCAGTGCCCCAATCTGGAAAGTGTACATGCATCAGGTTGCCAAGACACATTGGTTGAAGCTCTTCAGAATCAGGTAAACCAGCAGATGTCTCCTGCATTTAGACTTTGTTTTCAGTTCTGCATCATTCTTCTGGCTAGGTGACCTTTTTCACGTTGTATCAGACTGCTAGTTAGGCCTGGTTAGTCTTTGTGTGGATTCCATAGACTTGAGGCATCTATAAGATTGGTAGAGCCACTGTGCTCTTTTTGGCCTGCTGTATAAAGAAACAACCTAACTTAGTATTGCCTTGGAGATTCACTTAATTAAAGCTTCCTGCTCTCTCTGGTGGTACATGTAAGGTTAAAAGTAATACTAACAAGTTAGTAATCATATCCTTCTGCCCAGGGTAGGGTGAGCAAAAAAAGATTTTTAAAACTAAACAGTTACTACTCATATCCTTTTGCCCCAGTGTAGGGCAGACTAAAAGTAGATTATCCATGGCAGTAAGAACATTAGAATCACCACATTTCACTTTCTGCCCAGTTTTCTTGGTTTCAAGTCTTGACTCCCTTTTGTTTTCTATGCAGGTTTGTGGTGATTTTATGGCTGAAGACAATCATTTTCCTTGTAAACGTCTTCCTGATGGCTCAAAAAGGATCAGAGTTCCTCATTCATACAGTCCCCAGGTAATACGAAAAAGGTTACATCACTACAAAGCTGATGATACAACTAAAGTTGTGATTTTGTTTCATTTTTTGTCTAGACATTGCCTTTCAAATGAATCTATCTAAAATATTGCTTTTACTTATGTGCAGCCGTTTGATGATGGAAAGAGAAAAAGAAAGCTTTCAAAGCAACTTTGTGCAGTTCTTGTTTATTAGTCAGGAACTCATCTTGTACTGGCTTTGTTGTTACTCTAGGCCATCTTATTCATCTATTCTTTGTATTTATAGTGATCTGAGGTCAAGGCCTAATCATGTAATCTTCATTTATGGAACTAAACTCAATGTTATCAATACAGGGATTATATTCCCTATATCAATAAAAAGTGCTTTGCACTGTGAACTTTGTGATATTTTCAGCATTTTCCCCATTGATTTTACAGAGTTTTGTTTGCAGAAGGTGCATTCTGCTTATACATGCCCAATTCTGGTGAGGATGGAAATGGTAAAGAGTATAACTGTTGACATGGATGCAATAATCCCAAAAAATAAAATTGTCAAGATTTTGAGTGTGTTTTCTTTGGTTTAACACTGCAACCAACTTCTTGTGTGTTTTTAGTTGACTAGCTAACTTTGTAATTTAAAGTGCAAAACTACTTAAATTTTAACAAATCAATTTTATGTATCCATTTTGAACTATGTACGAGTGAGTTATTGTAAGCAGCATGTAAGTATCACCTCAATTTTTTAGTTGATTTCACAAGTGAAAAATAGGAGTATGTAAAGAGAAAGGAAGATAAAATGGAAAGGAAGAAAGAGGGGGAGGAGAGAAATAATTGGTGAAGGAATCGATGGGAAAGGTAGGTGATAGGTGTGCTGAAAAAATGTACAAATAGATAATTGCTTAGTTTTATTCTAGCTTTTCAAATAGATAAAATGAGCCACTATCCAAGTGTAAAAAACTAAGCAACAAAATTATTTTTAATAAAATAGTCGCATGTATATATGATGTATCTATACATATATATAATGTATTGAATTGCAATTGTAAAAATAGTGTATAAACACATATAAAGAATATATAGTTATGTATCAAAGATATATACACATCTATATATATTGTCGATATAATAAGGTATACATTGCATATCGATTTTTTCTCAATCCCAACCAACTCAAATGTCCTCTAAACAGTACCAGAATTTAGATATTAGATAGAGTTCTTCTCAATATTTCAAGTCTTTTGATATATAGTAACATTGTTTGGTCATGTATTTATTGTGCCAAAAGATGATTGACAATTTTACTAGCATGGATACTTCTGTTTTCATCAATACAAAGAGGTAGCAGAATCAGTGAACTATCAACATACAAGTTTATTATACATTTTATTTAGTTATGTACATTTTGCTATATAGACACTAAAAACTTGCATAAACACAAGAAAAAAGAGACAAGTGTAGAACTCCATATAAGTTATCTATAGGTTATGACTCATTTACAAGGAATAGTTTATTCCTTCAGAAATAACATCTTTAGTTGACATCCTGGAGCAACTGTGGAGCTTAGGTAGTTCAGGAGATAGTTCTGGCATCTAGCTATATAGTCTTATGCGAGTTTTAATGGGCTCTCGACATAAAGGACACAATTGTATCGTGGCACCACACTCCTTGCATGTCTGACTCAGAAAACATAATGAAAGAAATTCATTAGTCATTACCTGGTCTAGAATATGAGTTGTAGGTAATCTGCAATTCAAATGTTAATAGCAAAAACTAGATGAGGTGCTAGGCGCATCCAGAACATGAGAATCAGTGGCAGAATGAGTACTAGGATTAATGAAAGCACTAAACATGGAGCCTATCATAGGTCATGATGAAACAGCCTTACCAATACCAAGTGACTCGGAAAGATGCTAAACGTTATGATCATTCAAATAGGGCACACATCAAATCTCTTAAGTCACAAGGTTAGATGTGCTTACTGTCCAAACTTCAAAAGAATACTTTGGAGCAAATAAGGTCCTTAGGATAACTGTAGTCATGAAAACCACCATTCGTGCAGTGAATGGTAAATAGAGAATCTTAATATCAAGCAAAGTATATCTGTTCTTTCTGCTACTGTCAGATGAACTAACAGTACATCAAAAGTTCGTTTCAGCAGTATCGTGTGTAATACTAGCAGGATATGCATAATTAAGTAGGAAATGTAGGTGAATGGTATTTCACCATGTGAGATGTCAGAATGCCAATATTCAAGCTAGTTTTCCTTTTGACTAATGCTAGTAAGGAATTCCAGAAAATGATATGCTCACTATTTTTTTGATACCCTCACTGTTTAGTGACACTCTAAGGATTTCTTATAAAAGATTGGATACAGAAGAGCAAATGAATTGCAAACTAAACATGTTATCTAGCCTTTAATTTGCACCGTTTTGTCTTACATTCAATGATGAGAACCTTATTGTCATTATTCTTTATGGAAATAATGTTATTGCAATTCCTGAAATAGTATCCATTTAGACATTCTAAAATTATATAATAGATTATAAGCTGAAACTATAGCGGTCAAACGTCTCATGTAAACTTAAAAATATTATGCCTTAGATAGATTATAAAGATTAGATTCAACACTAACAGTAGTTAAGTGTCACTTCAATAATCACTTACCAGATGACCACATCCAAAAGCCATGTCCTTTGGGTTTGTCAAGCAAATGGGACAAACCTTAAGAAAAAGGGAAAACATTATTTAGAAAAACAAACAGAACGAATAAAACAGACTTTTACGAACATTGAGTTATACATGAAGAGAAAGAACCATATAACAGAAACACTTACTTGTTCTGCAGCTCCTGAGTCAACAGGTTCATAGCTTGTCACATGTGGCACTGATTTGACAGCAAAGTCATGATCAATTACTTCACGAGGAGGAGGAAATGGCCTTGTACGAGGGCCTCTATTGCTTCTAAATAACAAGTTTTGAAAAAGTTAGGCATCATGTAGATGCTTTCACCTTGCAAGAAGAATATACACAAAGATAGATGCTACTCACTCTCTGAATTGAAGGCGTTGTGTGGCTCGGTACTGAAATGGAATTTCCATTAGTGCAGCAAGAGCAAAGGCTGTTTCCTTCTTGGCCATCTCTGAACGCTCAGACATGATTTTTGTAAAATTAACGAACTGCAAGTGGGTACACAAATAATTAGGAAACTCAAGTTGATTAGCATCAAAACTTTCATCGCTAGAAGAAGAAATGATCCCCTACAGGAAAGTTGCATATGAAAGGACTGTGCAAGATTATTTCCTTCCAAAAAGCGAACCTAATCGTCTATAAAGGGGGCCAATTATACAAAAAAAAAAAAAAAAAAAGAAGTTCATTCCATTTTGTAGCATGAGGATTAGCCTCCATGCTTTACTTCTAGTAAAATCTGCTCCACCGAATTCCCAAAAGCACATCAGCTGTTTTACCCTATCGGCATGACCCAAACGGAAAATTGTTAAAGCATCTCCAACCACAACTTCATTGCAAAATTACAGGGCAAAAAACAAGGATGAGCCTCCTTCGAACTCCCTTACATGTAAAGCACCAGATTACAAGGATCGTATTACTCTTCCGAAAATCTCAGCAGCAAGAACGACACCCATGATTGTCCAAACAAAGATAAAAGTGACTTCCCTAGGAACTACTGAGTTTGCAATTTGAAGCTTGCTTACATTTCAAAATGATGTACATAACGGATTTAAAAGAGAAAACGGACACAACATGATCCTGCCAGCTCCAATCCAACAGAACATTTTTTTCCAGATATTGTTTTCAAATGAAATTTCTTCACAAATCCTTGTCTTTCTCTTGAAAATTGAAGGAATAAAGCAAATTTATAGACAATTTCCTCCATCTTCTGCTAGTCGCGCAAGTTTCTCATAATTTTGCAGTCCAAAACCACGGTTCCTCCCTCACTTTATAAATTCAGCTACCATTAAATTTTTGTTCAAAGAATAGAAGAACATATGTCTACTGAAGTCTGCTTCAAAACATCCACTGTACACCAATGTTTATCCCAGAGAGAAATTCTTCTGCCATCACCAACCACTCAATGAACTCCTTTTTTTAAAAAAAAAATAATTGGTAATTCGCAAATCATCAACTTTTCTATATCATTCTGTAGCTTCATGGTGTCCTCTCATTAGGTTGTGCCACTTTCTCATGTTCCCTTTTTCTATACCATGTTTCTCGCCTATCACAGTTCTGACTCCTCGCTACCAAACTTCATAGTCTCTTGACAATGCTATCCCTCTTTAGCACCATCACATTCTCATTCCTATGGAAAAAAAGTTTGTTACTGTATTCTATCTTTTTAACAGATTATAATTCCGGACAGAAGCATTGCAGCAAACCATTTTCCTGATACAACAGAGATTGCAAGGAGGCTTTCTGTTTTTCTTTTTTTTCTCTTTTTAAGTAGTTTACCCTTTTTCAATTGGCTTACAACTAACAGCAGTTGGGAGGACGGGAGAGTGTAAGAAGACGCCTAGAAGTTGGAAGCAAAATCCTTCACAAAAGCATGGAAACCTCTAGGAGACAGGTTATGTGGTGCAGCAGTTGAAAATATAGAGCAAAAATCCCTAAAAGTACCAGTAGTGTGTATTGGGCAGATGTCACAAGCTATTTAGAGAAGATTCCTGCAAATCCTCTTATTCGAAATCAGCTTCAATTCATCCCTCAGATTTGACAATAAATTACTTTTTCGGTATCTGTTTGAAATATTTGAACCAGCTAGCAATCACCGAATGATAACCTCCTATTGGAAAAGGTATAGTCTTCGTATAGAAATTTTTGCCAGATATGCTAGACAAAATGGGCAGAAAGTTAGCAATTGTTTCCTAGGCGATATTGATCAATAGGAGAACCAGCAATCAAGCTTGTAAAAAATAAAAGGAGAGGTATTATAACATGGTAGGATAATGACTTGTCTTCAATATGTTAGGGCTAAAGGGAAAAGGGATGACATGTAAGCCTCATAGCCACAAATATTGTAACTGTAAAATCCAGAACGAAAATAAAAGTAAAAATATCTAGAACAGATGAAAGGTGAAGCATAGTTGGTTTAACCAGACATGATAAACAGATGGAAGCAAAGAGTATTTCTGTCATGCCTGGAAGTTATCAAATGCCCGTTGTGGAATGTTATCATCAAACCGTTTCATTTCATCCCATGGGCCATCTCCAACACCAACGAGAATAATTGAAAGAGGATATTCACTGCATGAAAGCATGTCAAGTCAGGCAGGAGAATGGCACTATAAATCAACTTCTAAGAAAGGTTGCTGTTTACCTAGCAGCAACAATGGAATTTACAGTAGCCTGTTCTTGAGGGCTAAGGCTTCCATGCGGAGTGTCAAGGCTCCTTGTTACCTGTTTTTAGAATTTGGAATAATTATGGATGAAGCAAGGAAGTAGTCAAAGGATTCAAATTATTTCCAAGAAGATATGCACCTGTCCGTCTGCGATAATGACAAGGACATGATACTGCCCATTATTTGCTTCCACTATATCAACTGCAGCATTGACTATTGGGGCAAATGAAGTTGGACCTACATGTTTTTCAGATGAGCTAGGATAATCAGATCAAGCAGAAGCATTTCATAAAGGAATTTCATTAGATAACAATAAACAATGACATGATGCAATATTATAAAGAAACACAAAAATGAAGCCGGCCTAGTCCAAGAGTAAAATTTCGGCTCCAAGAACTTCAAAGCCTTGGGTTCAATTATCTAGAAAATAACATTTCTGCATCTCGTATTTGTTATATCGATAACCTTTGCAGTTCAGTTCAGATTGGTTAGATTTGTAACTCCAATATAATTCTTGCAAGAACTGGGGAACATGGTTAGTGAAGATTCATATAACCTAACCAAAGTTGATTGAGACTGAGGTGTGGTTGTTGTATTAGTTCTTGCCAAAACTGGATAATCATACTATCATAAGTTCACCCTCCCTCTCTAAACAGGAAACTTTGCATAGTCACTCCTTCTCCCCATATTGTTGTCATAAACACCTCAGACAATTTTTATTTTTTTCGATAATGGTAACAGTATATTCACAGCACAGAACCTGTGTTGGGAGCCAAATTTACGAGAGATCCACGAGTCTAAATATATCTGTGAAGAGTCCCATGATGATGGTTTAAGGGATGGGAGGTTCGTTTACATGGTCTTCGGCAATCCTCTTCTCATGAGATAGCTTTTGGGGTTGAGTTAGGCCCAAAATTCATTTCTTTACATGGTATTGGAGCAGGGCCCATTCCAATTCATGTTTAACAATGTTGGGCCCCCATAATAAAATTTCCCGATTATTGACCCAAAACACTTTATACTTCCTCTCTTGGAGATGACTTGTGTACCGATGTTCACTTCCACATCTACCTCGTAAGTCACTGAACTGAACTTCCACTCGAAATAGTCTATCTTAATCCTGCTCAACCTAAAACATTTAGATTCCAAGATTTGTCTCCAAATCTCCAGCCTATCTTAACTCCGTCGCGTGTCTCGTCAATCAATACTTTGTCATTTGCAAATAGGATACACCATGACATCTCCCCTTGGATATGCATCACCAGTTCATTCATTACTATGGCAAATAAAAACGGGCTAAGAGTTGATCCTTAGTGAAACCCCATCACGACTGGGAGCGTTGGAGATGATATCACAAATTAATGTAGATGTTGGAGAACATATCAGCAATTTCTAGAGCATAGAAAATGATAATAAGAGCTAATGTAACATTTGAGATAAGAAAAGTTAATATAGTATTAAGAGAATTAATCTATCATATACATAGTCATCAATTGTTGCTCGCGTACATATAAGATGTAGTTAAGTATATTTAAATAGCTGATTGCCAAAAAAATACCGAGCAAATTAGAATCAATAAAATTAGTTCCTCCGTTTTTCCACTCAGAGTTTCAACACTGTAAACAGATGCACTAACTATAAATCAGGAGTTCATTAAAACTATAATAACACAGTACAAACTTTGTCAATGGAATACAAACATAAGATGTATGAGATAATCCCTACTCTTTTTTGAGAGTTCAGTGTACAAGGTTAACAACAAGAAACGTTATATGACTACGGATGCCACCATTACGAATTCAAGATTCAGAAAGGCAGACATTCATATCAAACACTGTATGAACCACACAGATGACCCCTATCAAACTACTGAATAAAGGAAATTATGAAAGCAGTATTCAGCTCAAACCTGATAATTTCAGATAAGGAACAATTTCCTTATATCTTGTAAGAGCTTCCTCAAATCCATTGCAAGGCCGATGATCAGGGTAAAAGCTAAACACATGTTGATCGTGTGTGGTTGCTAAAATTTACAGAGACAATAACCCATGGTCAAGGCTATTTGAAACCATCTTGATTGTTTGTGAAAAAATTAAGGCTCAGAAAGAAAAACTAACCATCACCAAATCCAAAACATGGTATGAAGTTGTCTTCATCAAAAGGAGACAAAGTTCGCCCAATTATAGAGATGGCTTGCTCGTATGGGTTGGCTGTGTGACCAACTGAGTGGAGGCTTCTCCTGTTGAATGAAGACTTCCCTACAACCTTAAAATTGTCAACCCATCGCCTCCACAACTCGAGACAAACACAATGACTAATAGTCTAGTGAATGAAGTACTTCACCTGTCCATTCATTGCTTTTGGTGAAATCAATGCCAAGAATCAAGTTTGACGATTCAAGGCCTGCTTCTCGCAATGCAGTAACAACCTGACATAGAAACTCTTTCTGTTATTTATATATTACATTGCTAAAAAGTCTAGCCACTACAGTTCATTAGCAAAGTAAGCAATAAAAAATAGGAACTCAACATGAACCTACTCATTGTTGACTTGTTGCCTAATCTAAGTTGATCTGTCAATTCTAAGTTTCTAACAAGAGAAAATGGTCAAACAATGAAACAATGTTTCCAATGATCATCTTTCAGAATACTAGTTCTATAAGTTTAGTGTGGGCTATTTTTATCTTTAGCTATTTTGACTGATAAAATTAAATAGAAAACAACAATGTCTACATATTCTAATGTAATACGACCAGCAGCTCTCTAGAGAAACAAAAGATGGTATCTTTAAGGAGAACAATGCGAACTTGCTATTTTTGGCTCATTGCCATCTGATGGCCCCACTTTGGTCCACCATGAGATGTTCTGTGAAACTCTATAAAAATCTGGAAAGAATGAACATGTTATTAAGAAATTAACCTCATCCAAAGATTTAAAGTTATCAGCTATGTAAGAGGCTTGCTGGTTCCTTTGATAGTTTGCTCTATCTGAACCCCCGGCGTATGATGTAACTTGAGCTTGATAGTTAGAATCCACGGAGCTTTCTGCATATGTAGTAGGATGATATTGCGGATTGGAGCCAATTTGATTTCTTACACGTTCTGGGCTGTGGTGATAATGATCACTATGAGCGTCATTTAAGGCAGATTCTTGATTCCCCATTGTGTAAGAATATGTTCAATGTTATCAAGAGCTCTGCAAAAACACTGTAATAAGCTGATATAGCAGTAATTTGAATTGTATTCACAACTACATACTAATCAAGTAGAGCGGGTGTATTTGTAAGTTAAATTTGCTAGAGCTCAGGAATCCATAAGTGCCCAATCAACAACTCTGTCCATGTACACAGAACTCATTTTAAGGATTCATATTTGAAAATAATAAACAGGTTTTAGAAGCTGTGTAATGACATATCAGCAATATGCTTCTACAGAAATAGAAGTTCCGAGCACAAAGCACAGCGCCTTAACCTGAAGCTACTGCCGCTTAATGACTGAAACACTCTTTAAGGTTAATATTCTGATGGGAACTTCCCATAAAAAGTAAACACTGCAGTTAGATACACTAAAATCAATTCATTCAAAAAGAAAGAAAGAAAAAATCAAATAATATAAGTATCCCGGCTAGGATGGATAAAGAATCCAATATAAGTATCCATTAGTTCACAAAAGTTGGAATCTTGAAATTACTAATGAGGGGCGGAGCTACAAGCCCGTCTACGAGTTCAGCCGAACCTAGAAGCTTTGGCACAAATATTGTATCTGTGTTTAAAAATCCATTTAATACGTATATACATATAATATATCCAGAACTCAATAAGTTGTATTTTCTAGAATGCAAAATCCACAACCTCAAAATCCTAGTTCCGCCTTAGCTACTAATTGGTGCCTCACAAGTAAAGTCAAAGTAAACCATGCATCGATGGCTGGATTTCACTAAACCACTTCATAAAATAAGTTTATATGATTATAGAGATTCAAAATCCCAAATTGAGTATGCACATACCCCAGATGCAATGAAGCTACTGTTGACCAGATTTATAACCATTAAAAAACCTCCTTTCTATTTATTTGGTTATCCAGGTACTTTTAGAAACACACAAAGCAGCCTTCTACCAATTCCCAATCTCAAAAAACAAACAAAGACTAGACAATTCGGGCATTTCAAGTCAAATATAGCGATAAATAATGAATTACGATGCATTTGTCCATAGATCAAATTATTTTTTACTTCATTTGTAAAATTTATGGAGTTGGGTTGAAAACGAAACTGTGTTTAGTTATACTTTTTGTAAAGAATATTTGGAGCTGATTGAATCTACTTTAACACAACTTCGAAAATCAATACCCACTTTAGATAATCTCAAGCTAAATTGTTCATTAGTAATCGGATAATATTTGCAGATCTATCATGTTTTGAGATGGTTCATGGAAAATTAAAGTTCAAATTCTATTAAAAAATTTACCAAATAAAGTAACTTATTAACTTATAGTAATAATTATAGAAAATCTTAAACTTCAAATATTGAATCCAACTCTCCGGCTAAAGTTAATAAAAATTAGCAATTCCCCACACAGATAAGCTATTAACAGAAAAATAAAAAGAACCATAAAGCAACAGTACAAAGCCAAATGGATGAGAGAGAGAGCAGACCTGAAGGATCTTCTGATTTTCAGATTGCACAGTGAATCTGGTGCTGGGGCCTGGGAATTACCCTTTTGAGTTTTTTCTAGAAGTAATAAATAAATATATTTATAGTTTCTAAAGTTGTCAGTAATCAAAGTTGTTCCTATTTGATGGCTGCACGTTGAAATTATGATATTGAATATTAGTAATTCTGATATAAATTATGTTTATATTAGTTATGTGAGATTATCTTTTATACGTTATTTTAGTAATTCAATTTTTTCTCAAATGAAACTGACATAGATGAATTTTTAATAAGTATTTTTTTAAAATTCTATAGCATATTTAAGTAAAAGATTTTTTAATCTTGTGATTCTAAATTAAAGTTATGTCAAATGTACCAAAATATCCTTTAATCTTATGGTCTTAAACATGTCACGTGAAAAGTTAAAGTTAAAATGTTGACAAAAAAGGAAATAGGTCATTCTTTTTTAAACAGACTAAAAAGGAAATAGAGACATTCTTTTTTAAACGGAAGGAGTACTTAATTAATTATATAGTCAAATCATAATTGACAACATGTAAAAAATCATTTCGCAAAATGAAAATTGTTCTAGTTAACACATAATAACGTGAATGAATTTTTTCTTAAATTGAAGATGAGTCAAACTTTTAATAGATTGTTTCCAAAGTTTGATAATATATTTGAATTTTTCCCTTAAACTAATTACATTACATAAATCTCGCATCTGCACCCCCCCCCTCTCCTTCCACTCTCTCTCTCTAGTTCTCACAGGAATTGAAATCTAATAAGCAATAAAGGGCTTGTGAGTTAATATGAGATATTATTGATGCAGGCAATAAAGGGGTTGTGAGTTCATATGAGATATTATTGATACAAATCACGCGGGGAATTGTATCAGGCTAGAGATGGTGGTACCTCAACCTGTTCTGTCTCCTCTCCTCTTCAATTTCATATTCGGACTCTTAATATGATAGAACGAGGGAGAGTTACAATATTATATCAATCGTATTTTTAAAAATTATATCGCACATAATTACAAATATATAACAAAGACAAAATAAAGTAGAAGACATCAATGCAATCTATTGTCAGGTGCATATACAGTCAAATACATAAATACTTAATGAATACACAAGGAACATATACACTTGTTATAATTGTATTCGTTCAAACAACATGATAAAATTATATTTATTGATATAGTTATATTTATTGATACACTTGATAGATAGTGAATACACCAGGAACATATAAAGTTAAAGTTACAAATACACTCAAATACATTAATACATAGTGAATACACAAAAAACATATAGACTTGATACAATTGTATTCGTTGATACATATATAACTTGATATAACTGTACTCATTGATATAACTTGATACAATTATATTTGTTGATACAATTGATGCATAGTGAATACGAATGAAATAGATACACTTGATACAATTATATTTATTAGACAAATCAATTGTATTTATGATATAACATGACACAAGAAATGCTATATTATTTGTCCCTCTCTCCTAAATCTCGCTTGCCTTTTTCATCAATCTCCCAATCTCACTCACATTCCCCCCTCCCCCCTTCTAACATGTAACTCTATATGAATCGTAATTATGCAAAATATAATTATAGATCTCTAATTAAGTCCAAACTATACCATTTTTAAAGTTTCTCTATTAAAAATAGAATAACTTTCACATATAGCAAACATAAAAATCATATTTGTATGTCATAACTATACTTTGTATAATTGCGCTAGCAAACATAAATATAATGTGTATATTTCGCTACATATACAAAGAAATCAGTTGTATAATTCACTATACATATACAAAAGATCAATTGTATAATTTGTGTATGTATAAAATGAGAAAGAGAGAAAAACAAAAGAAAATTGGGCAGAGAAATATTTGCATTGTATAATTATAAGTGTATAAGACGAAAATATATGTATTTGAATGTGTATATACTATTTTCTCTCGCTTTATACAAACACAAACACAATTTATACATTTCGTTTCTGTTTTGAGGGAGAGAGACGATTGACAAACATGTTGCTATAGGCCACAATTAAATTAAAGTGTGGTTATTAATTTGAATTATTAGTTTGTTATTATATACAATTTTCCCTTAAAAATAACATATATATATATTTAAAAATTGTTAATAAAACACCTCCACAAACATGATGAAAAATATGTGAAAAGGTATTGAGGGATAACAACACCTTTAATCATGTTAATGCATGCATTCCTAAAATCATAAATTTTCATATATAGTTATACTTACTATCAAATAGAGTGTATAACTAATGTTTGCGTTAGTTATACATATATAGTTGAAAAGTGTATGGAATAGACTAATAATATACAAAGTTAATGTATATACACACGCACACACATTTATATATTTATAATTATTTTTTTCTAATGCACTTTATTAACGACCGTTCAAGAGATAACTCGTCCTAGATTTAAGAACCTTTTGTGATGACCCGCCAAGTCATCATGCCACTTGCACGCTACGTGACACATTTGTCCATTTGAAGACTTAAATAGGAAACATACTAAGGTACCGTTTGATCACAAATATATTTGGGGAACAATTTAAAAATTAGTGTTTGGCCATATAATTTGTCATTACTTGACAAATATATTTGGAAAACATCTCAAATTTCCAGGTTCTAGAAAAAACTAGATTTGGGCCAAATTCTAGTATTTAAAATTTTTAATTTCTTTTAAGATTATCCCAAGTTTTATATTTTATAAAAGGCGAATTGGTCTGGTAGACCCTTGTACTTGTATCAGTTTGTATTCTGAACCCTTCTACTTATTTATTTGTCATTTGGATCCTTAGACTCAATAAAACACAATTTATCGGACCCTTCTGACCATTGACCACGCTTATGTGGCTTTAAGATGGCTGAGTTGGCGAAAGTGTGTGATTTCACACTCCTTAAGGCGAGTGAGTACTATATTTCAATTTTAAAATTATTAATAAAAAAATAAAATAATACAAAAATCAATATATATATATATATATATATATATATATATATATATATATAAATGAGGATCTTCAGCCCGCTTATGTGGCATTCCTCAATGATCAGAAAAATATTTATCTTTTTTTAAAAATAATTTAGGGCCTTTTTTCTATTTTCTACACAATAATATTATGTATACATACATATATGCTACTATTAAATAGTTACTTAATAAGCATCACACCTCCTTAAAATTAAGGAATTTCAAAAGGCTATAAATGGCTGAACTTAAAAATCTATTTTATTGTATTTCTTTTTCTTATGTCGTTTTCAACCTTTTTTTTTAGTTTTTATTATTATAATTTTATTTAAGTGTTTACTATCATACCTTCTATTTCTATTATTTTTAAAATAAAAATATTTTATTTATCTCTTCTCTTGTTTTTTAGTTTTTATTATTATAACTTCTTTTAATTTTTTTTATTATTATACCTCCTATTTCTATTATTTTTTCTATTAAAAATATTTTATTTATCTCTTAGCCTTATTAACATAAATGTGTTCTTTTTATACCTTCTAATTCTATTATTTTTTAAAAATAAAATATATTTTATTTATCTCTTCTCCTTATTATCATAAATATGTTCTTTTCCGTTATTTTTCACATCAATCAATCACACTTTATTTATTGCCATTAAAATTGCAGAATATTAAAGACAATTTTCTTTATAATATTTTTATTAATGCTATTAATTCCCACGACCTTTCTTTTTTCTTTTGTTGTACTACTTTTATTTATAATTTTTTTTAGAGGAAACACTTCTTCAATTTTAAATTTTAAATTATGGCAAATTTCAATCACATTTATTTTCTATTAAATGAGTATTACCAATTAAGCCTTATAAATGAGTATTACCAATTAAGCCTTATAATTTCATATGAGTTACAGAATCTTTTTACCTTCCCTTTACTTTAATATTTTCATATATAAATATATTTTCTCCTTTCTGTCCGAACCTCATTTACATGTTTATTCTTTTTAATTATTCTTGATTTTTTTTGGTTGTAGGAGCTTGGATTTTGGCGTGACAATGCAGAGGAATGTTGTGCTAAATTTTTCTAAGAACGTTAAAGTTCAAAGGTGTATTCGTAATCTTTTTGTTCTTTTGTTTTCATATTTATTTATACTCCTTTTTGTTTCTTGATTTGTTTTGTTTTAACTTTGAGTTGTACGAGTTTGAATTTTCGTGTGGCAACCATGAAGGGGAATGTTGTGCTAAACTTTTTCCAAGAAAGTTAAGGTCAGAATGCTAAAATTTTTCAAGAAAGTTAAGGTCCAAAGGTGTATTTATAACTTTTTTCTTTTGTTATTATATTATTAGGTTGATCTCTTCTTCTTTCTTTTTCTTGATTTATTGATATCTTAGCCCTTTGATAATTTTGTATTTTATAAGGACATTTCAATATATATGAAGAATTTAGAACAATTGAAAATAATTTAAAAGTTTCTAATTTTATTTCTCAATCCGAGACACTTATTGTAATGAACTTTCACTATTCGAAAAGTAAGAATATAATTATTGTTCTTCTCGATTTCTTACGTAAAAATACTAACTTTATCATCCAAAATATGAGAGTGATAGTTACTCACAGCTCTAAAAGCATCTACATTTTATAATAATAGTGCTTACATATTACTACTAACACATACTCATATATATATATATATATATATATATATATATATATATATATATATATATATATATATATATATATATATATATACCTCAAGTAAATCATAAATAAAAAGTTTTTTAAGGAAAATAAACACTTCGAGTACAACTATGAAAGCTAGAAAGATTTTCAAAGTTTATTCTTTACATTCTTTATATTTACTTTTTTGGCTACTTTTAAATGTTTACAAAAATAAAATTTACGAAATTTTTTGTAGCTTCACCAACATTAATAATGAAAGAATTGAAATTAACAAAAAAATAATATATAATTAAGTGTTAATATAATTCATTTGTAGTTGAACAAAAATGTGTTTTATATAGACATATAAAAAGTTGAATGTAGAAAATGTAATGTGGCTTAATTAAACATAGCAATCAAATGCAGTAAAACCCAAATTCAATCTAGCAGCCCACTACCTTTCAATTACTAATACAAGTTTATTTACGATAAAAATTCAATTAGGCATAATTAATTTCCTTAATACTCATTTTTTTTAATTATTCAAATTAGTTATTTACTTCAATTTTATGTCTATTCTTTTTTATTACTATAAGTACTAAAAAGGAAATCATTTCTACCGCGTAACATTTTTGATTTTTCATTTCTAAGCTTTCTATTTAATTCTTCATTACTTTTAATGTGCTCCTTCATTTGAACTCTTTTTCCTAAAAAAAAAAGAAAGTTATTTCGTAGGTTCTTCTTTTTTTGTTTTTCTTTTGTCACAATTATTTATTTTATATTGTATTTTGGTGCAGATTTTTTTGTTAGGAAATAAAGTACAATTTTCCCTCACTTGTGAAAAGTATTTGTCCAAATTCAAGATTGAAAAACATGTCATCATTAGTAATATATCATTATTTGCTACTTTTATTATTTATTGTAAGTTTGTATATAGTCATACAATGCCCTATTATAAGTGGTGGGAATTATTATATTAATTTCATATTGAATTTATGTAATTCTTATAACTTTGTAGAATATATTATCATTAGTGTTTGTATCAAATTTTGTTACTTTTTTTCATTTATTGCAAACTTGTACATAATTAGTGTTGATTGGAATGTAATGATTTTTTTTTGGAGTAAATGTCTTATTGTAATTTTAGGAATAATTATATCAATTTCATATTGAGTTATGATTATTATTTCATTATATTTATAAATAACTAAAAAAGATTATATGAATATGAATTTGTATTTGCTCCCAAAACAAATGACATGTCCTTTTTAAAAAAAAGTTGAATGTTTCTTTTATCTCAAAATAATCTATATAACATATAAAGTTAGGCAAAAGAAGAATGACATGTCTTTTGAATAAGAAAATCATTATTTTCAATATCATAGGCAATTTATAGTTTAATTAATAGAATTCAATCTATGATGGTTATTAATAGCGTTATAAGATGAAAATTAGCAGATTTTAGTTGTTTTAATTTTATCCTTACTTACAGTAAAAGACATTTTAAAACAAAAGTTAAAAAAATAATAATAATCAATATCATAATTTATTTTTGAAAACTAACAGTTATTTCATAATTTCACTAATGTACTAACTTTTTTATTTGATTGTCGATATGGGCAGATTTACATTTTCAATAGTCTAATTTTTTTTACATCTTAAAATCATACATAGTTTATATAACATTAAATAAAATCATTTTATCTTTTAGGTTTATTACAAAAAAAATTATGTTATTCTTTTTTCATTTCTTATTTAAGTTGATATTATACGTTAATTTGAATGAGTAATCTCATTTTCTGGCGTCTTACACATTTATTCGATAAAAAACATATATATATAATCCAAATTCTAAAGGATCATGAAAAGACAATTATTTTCTCTTATATAAAATTATAATGCTTATAAATATTTAATTATATTTATACTCCCTTCGTCTCAGTTTATGTGGCATCCTTTGATTTGATATGGTGTTTAAGAAAAAAAAGAATTTTAAAAGTGTGATAATTCTATTTAATTATGATAAAATTATGTTTATGGGAATGGATAATATAAAAAAATATGTCACATAAAATGAAACAGACTGAGGAAGTATAATTTTTAGGACCGCGCGAAGCGCGGCCAGTTACACTAGTTAAAAAGATAATTAAGAAAGACCACATCTTCTTCACCATATTCCACCTTCAATAGCAACCATCTCCATGCCCAATTCTTTTTTTTTTCTTTCTATACTCTTGTCATCAGATCTTGGCATTGAAACCTTCTTGACTCCATTGGTTCGCCTCTAAAGGGAGAGGTCGATAGTAGTGGTGCTCGTCGGAGAAAGTGCGACGGCGATGGCTAGGTTGGAGGATCTAGTTACAACATTGAAGAGATTTCGGTCAGATCTGGTGGTATGGCGTCGACGGCGATAGTTTTGTGATGGTGTGGCGGCGACGGCCAGATCTGGTGGTGTGGCGGCGACACCTTCAAAATGATTTTTTTTTCTTTAGTTTCTAATATGATGTCCTTTGTTTAGTTTTTTCTTCTCATTTCTACAAATTTGTGAGGTAATAAATTTGATAATTTTGATGGGTAAAAATTAATTGTTAAATGTCATCATGAAATCATATTAAGTGTTGTGTAGAATTGTGTACAATATTTGGATATATTGAGATATTTTAATGAAGATAAAGTTTGCTTTAATGGAGAAAAGTGGTTTATGAAGTTTCAAGTGATGAACAAAGTTTTACAAAAAATTATAACTGAAATTTATGAATGATGAAAACATAAAAAATAATGGTGATTTTCGTGATATAGGAAAGTGGTGATAATGGTGAAGATGATAATTGTGGTGGTGAGATCTAATGTAAAAATGGAGACATGGTTAAAGAAGAATGAAAGAGGAAAGAAGTGAAAATAATTTTTTTTTCTTAAAAATAAATAATTAATGATGTGTTATTTAAAATCTGATGTGGATGATGACGTGTCATTTTTGTTGAGCTTTTGAAGTTCACACAAAGCCAATGGGGTTTAAAATGTTGAGTTTCGTTGAGTCTAAGGGCTCAGTTGATAAATAGTTAAGTAGAAGGGTTCAGAATACAAACTGATACAAGTACAAGGGTTCAGCACACCATTCCGCCTTTATAAAATACATCATCAATTAATCCCAATCAATATCTATTGATTACAAACAACTCCATTGAAATGAACACTTTATTTTTAATACGTTATAATTTATCTTCAATCAGTGACACCTTTAAGTATGTGATTATTGTACTGCTCTTACCTATATTATTGTCTTTGTTGCTGTTGATCGTCATCTATAAGTTTATTTTTAATGAAACATGTTCATTATAAATGACAAAACAAACTTATTAAAAATTTTAGAACTTATGGATAGAAGTCTTTTTTTTTTTGAAAAATAATAATATTTATCCTGAGTCTAATATAAATACATGCTGAAACTTCACCCAAAACTTCATCAAACAGGACTTGCCAAAAACAAATTGAAAATTTGTGGTCAAACGTAACTATTAGTAGAATATTCTAGAGAAATAGTGAGATTTTTAATAGTAGATCTTAGAATTTCATAGATTTGCATGGAAGATCCTTAAAATATTTTAAGCTTGGTGTCTAGAAATTAAAGACTTAATTGTAAATATGTAGAAATTTGTACAATAATTATTATTTGCTTATTAGGTCCTAGGTGAGTAGTATAAATAAATAGGCATTCATTTGTAAATGTATCAAACAAATAATTCAAGTTATCTCTAATACAAATCTTCCTTGCAATTTTCTGATATTTTTTTACTATTTTCTTAGCAATTTCCAATGTCTTACACTGACTTGACATGACAAAATTATGAGCGAATTGTCAAAAATTACATGTGTGTTAAGTTGAAAACTAAGGACATAACAATGTGGTATCAGAATCAGGAATAAAAAAAAACAGAAAAATCAATGTTGTTAAAATCCAAACCACCAGAATTTTGCTGGAAAAATGGGGTATAACAAAAATAAATAAAATGATATACACCAATAAGAGTCAAAAGATTTTTCTTGAGATTGAATCAAATAATGTTTACATTCCACTAAGGCGAGCGAAGATAATGTGAAGATCCTACTTGAGATCAAATAGATAGTAAATTGTGTAGGTTAATGAGGAGATGAACATCATCAAGATGTTTAATTTAGAATTTTACAATATTTGTATTTTAATAGAAATTGATTTTAAGGATAATTGAGAAAATATTTCATTAATTCTATCTTAATTTTATAAATGGACAAGTAAATTAAAATAATATTTTAATATTGCTGACATGTAATATATAAAATAGAGAAAGTAACGATTAAAGTTAATATCATAAAATTATTATTTTATTTATTATTTTTTAAAAAATGTGTCAAATCAAATTAAAACAAATTAAAGGAGCAAAAGTGAACACTTTTGGTAAATATGAAGGATCTAAGTGGTGACGCACATAGTTAATGGATTATTACCAATTTACCCAAAAACATAAGGGATATATTTGTCCTGAAAATGAAAATTCGCGACTGTTCTAATGGAGGCTTCATCGTTTCCGGCGAGCTTCACGAAACTCCGATATCCATTTTCAGGTTTTTTTTTGTATTTAAATTTACTCTATAATCACTATAGATTAATAATAATTCAACAAAAGTCATATAGTTCAACTGCTGCACTCTTGATTCATTTTATTGATCAATTTCCGTTTGGTGAATAATGTTTGTTGTAATTATTGTATAATTAATATTAAATTTTGGATTATGGAAATGTATGCAATCGCAGTGAACAAAACAGATAAGTAATTGAAAGAATAAAATGATTCCGGTGCCAATTTCCCCTTTTATGTTGCAAATTGTGGCGAAGTCAGGAATTCCGCTAAGGATGTTTAAAATTTAATGTATATGTGTGTAGAAAGTAATACTTAGACCTATATATATACAGTATAATTTCGGTGAAGGGTGTACTATTCTTTTATCTGGGGTTTGGATTGGCGTTGCTTTGGGAAGCTCAAATACGTGGAGTTTGAACATTATATTATGTTTTCTTTCAAAGATCATAGATTACAACAATATTTTGGGTTTTGCAGAGACATTGCTGAGTAAAAGAGAAAACTTTCCTGTGTGGATTAAGTGTTATGCATCTCCTTCATCCACAAAGAATGCTGCTGGAACTTTACTCTGTGAAGCTGGGTTTCGTACTCGGAAGTGGAGTCTTTTGCAGGTTCTTTTTCTATAGCTAGCTTGACTTGTATAAAACTGAGGAGATGCGCGTAAAGACATTTTTGTTTTCTGATGATTAGACCTGGATATTTGTCTATGACAATCTCATTTTTATAGTCATTGATGAATGGGGTGCAGTTTGCAAATGTAATTCATATATCTTTTTCAGGTTTCATGTAGCCGAGAGAGAGATATTCCTGTCATAGAAGCTGGGTATGCTGGCTATCTCAAACCACATAACAAATATTTTGAGCTTTACATTTTCAACTATTTCTGTTCTGCCGTTCCCTAATGCCTTCTTTTGTTTCTGCCCTGGAATTGCTTGTTGACATTTATTGCCTTTTCAGTCTCCTGTTGCTCCTATTATCTATACTAACCAACAATACTGTCGTAGTAGGATCATACTGCTTGCAAGATTTCATATTGTAAACTCCCGAGTCAATTATTAAGAGCATTCACTGAGCGTGAGGTGTGAGCAAGTGCTTTTCTTTAGTTTTTTATTATCAGTCATTTTGTTCTACTGATATATACATATTCTTCTGTAAGGCTTCATTTAAGCAACCAAAAGAGACCTCCAACTTGTAAGAGAGCTGACCAAGTGAGTTATGTATCATCTCAGCGTGTTTTCTATTGTTTCTGTTTTTTGAAGATAATTGAAAGAAAGTTGAAATTTGAATAGCTTCTGCTATGAATAGACACTGGAAAAGTCCTAGCTGCTTTAAATGACTGTGCCTGAATATACATCAATTTATAGCATTCATTTTCTCGTTAAATGAGTGAAGAGCTGAAGATAGGACCTTGACTCATTTCTTTACTCAAGTGTGATTGTATTTATTTTCTTCTGAATTGGAAAGGGCCATATGCACTTCTCTAGGCCGCATTCCTGGTTGTGCAAGTCAAGTTATTAGCATAGACCTTTGTAGGGACCTCTTCCTAACCAACTGTCTGATTATATGGATGGGATTCTCAATATAACCCATATGAAAACTAGACCCTCTCTTTCTAGAATTACTGGCTGACTTGGCTGCAGTGAGTTTGCCAATTCCATACCAACTATGTTTGACTGGCATTGTTCCTGAGGCATTTGTGCGGAAAGAACTTCCAATGTTGTGGGACTCATCCCTGTTCAATATTTGGTCAACAGTATGGTGACCATGCTGCACTACTTCATGTTTTTGACTGGCCTGCTGTTCGTTCATTTAGTTCCTGTGAGAAATATATGAGAAAATATTATTGAATTGTGTATGTAAATTGTTACATTGAGGCTCTATTTATAGACACTACATTGGAACCCTTTTCCGACTAGGATTCCTAATCCTAATCCTATTCCTATTCCTATTCCTATTCCTATTCCAATTCCTATTCTAAGTAGGAAATACTTATTTCTATTCTAACACTCCCCCTCAAGCTGGTGCATACAAATCATATGTACCTAGCTTGTTACAGATGTAATTAATACGAGGACATGTGAGAGACTTGGTGAACATATCTGCAAGCTGATCATTTGACTTCACAAATTTTGTAACAATATCTCCCGAGAGTATCTTTTCTCTGACAAAGTGACAGTCAATCTCAATGTGCTTAGTCCTTTCATGAAACACTGGATTTGATGCGATATGAAGAGCCGCTTGATTATCACATACAAGTTCCATATGATTAATTTTGCCAAATTTTAGTTCTCCCAGCAACTGTTTGAGCCAAACCAGCTCACAAGTTGTTGTCGCCATTGCTCGATATACTGATTCTGCACTAGATCGGCAACCGCATTCTGTTTCTTACTCTTCCACGACACCAAGTTACCTCCAACTAAAACACAAGATGTCGAACGTCTGTCAGAGGGTGATCCTGCCCAATAAGCGTTTGTATATCCAATGATATGCTCATGGCCTTGATCCTCAAATAGTAGTCCTTTACCAGGAGCTGACTTTATATATCGTAGAATACGAACAACTGCTTCCCAATGACTATCACAAGGGGAAGTCATAAACTGACTTACAACACTCACGGGAAAAGAGATGTCAGGTCTAGTCACTGTGAGATAATTTAACTTTCCAATAAGCCGTCTATACCTTTCAGGTTTACTAAGTGGCTCCCCCTGTCCCAAAAGAAGTTTAACATTCGGATCCTACGAGTGTCAATAGGTCTACATCTCATCATTCATGTCTCCTCAAGAATGTCTAAGGCATACTTGCATTGAGAAATAACAATACCTGATCTAGACTGAACAACCTCAATACCTAGAAAATACTTCAATCTGCCAAGGTCTTTAATCTGAAAGTGCTTAAAGAGATGTTGCTTCAAATCGGTGATACCATCTTGATCATTACCGGTGATAACAATATCATCAACGTAAACAACCAAATAGATACATCGACTTGGTGCAGAATGCCGATAAAACACAGAGTGATCAGCTAAAATATGTAAGGAGTGTGTCCAGGCACTACATTGGAACCCTTTTCCGACTAGGATTCCTATTCCAATTCCTATTTTTAGTAGGAAATACTTATTTCTATTCTAACAGTTCCGAACAAGCCTACGACAATTGGAGATGTAGGACTTCCTTAGATATAGGACAAATCACTCTAGTTAACTTATGGTGGATTTTGCAGCAATTACTTAATGCTTGCAAAGAAGGACAAGTGATTGGTATGCTTCAGATTCCTTGGAGATGAAATGCCAGTACCAATATTACGATGCAAGCAACCACCGAGCTTGTGGACTCCTTTGTTGTTTTTGTGTAGATTGATCAAGTTAAATCACGGGAGTTTATATTGCTTGCACAATGGTCTCGTGCAGGAAAGTTAAAGAGACTTGAAGAGGACAAAAAAGCATCTGGAGTGATAGTGGCCGAGAACTAGGATTGAATGCATAGATGATGCGAGCTCTACCTGTCTGTAAGATTTTTATATAATACATGGGCTACATCTCTAGATCAGGCCACATCCTTTTGTGGTTGACACTTAATATTAGTTGATTGTTTTTTGTTTTTTGTATTTTTCTTTCTCTTGGCTTGGTCATGCCTAATTCTATTCTCAGTATGATTTCTTCCATAGTGGGACCTTTTGTGCTACCTTTTCTCTCATGAATAAGACTGCTAATTACTTAAAAAGGATATAACTCAACTCCGGGAACAAATTTGTGTCGACTGGAACGATAAAATCAATCTAGACTGAATATGTCATGTTTGCTCTTCTATTGATAGTAGATACCTCCTTTTCTACATGTGGCTATTTCATAAGCTATCAATGTGTTTCCTGCCTATATGCTAAAAGATAAAGCCTGTGCAGTTGAATGCCTCGCTTGGCATGAGAAAATCTGTCCTTGTGAGATGGGTAAAGTTGAGCCACCTTATACAACTGTGATATCTTCTATTAATTTGTATTTATATGTTTTGACTTCATATTTGTGTACCTTGTAGGTGCATGGGTGACATATATGATGCTTTGGCCGAACACCTTGTTCCAACTGCAGCAGCAGCATCAAGCCCTAATTTCAAGTAAGCTATCATTTCGCAAATCTGTTAGATGCTTATCTGCATCTCAAAGCAGAAATTTTGGTTGCTATTTACATGTAGCTTTTCAAGATAACCATGGTTTATCTTGAATTACTTCCTAACTTTAAGGCCTTACTAAAATACTGACTGGAACCTGGAAAAGGGGAAATGAAGGAAAGAAGAAACGATTCCTTTAAGTTTTTGCTATTTCTAATCTGCCTCTACCATTTGGGTGGTTATCTGAATGAGATGTATATTAATATAGAGGACTAATACGACCTGTGCCATAGAGAAAAGGAAAAACGAGACGACAGATCCTCCCAGAGGGGGGATAAAGGAAGAAGAAAGAAGAAGATATACCCCACGAAGCGACAACCAAAATGTATATGTCTCGATTATCCGTGTAAATATGTTAATAATAGAGACTGAATATACATAAAACATCATAGTCACTAAGGGGTCGTTTGGTAGAGTGTATTAGAAAATATAATGCATATTGTAGCTTTGTGTATTACTAGTACTTTATTTGGTACACTTTTTCAATCTATGTATAATTAATGCTTGCATTAGTTATACTCTCTTTGGTATTAAAGTGTGTATAACTAATGCATGGAATCCATGGTATTAGTAATGCAAAGGGTTCTAATGCATGCATTAGCATGGTTAAAGACAAATTTGTCGCTCAAAACCTTTTTCACATCCCTTCTATCATATTTGTGGAAGGTACTTTTGTAAACAAATATTTATTTTAGAAATTATGCTTTCATGTTTTTTTTAATACACCAAACCAAACACTACATAAGAAATAATCTAGCATAACTAATACAAGCATTACTAGTACACCACATTCAACATTATTCTTATACACCCTACCAAATGACCCCTACATTTGTTGATGAGTCAGTTGCAATAATAATAAAAATATGCATGTTTTTCAAAATTAGAAGTTGAGCTATATCAGTAATATAAAACACATCTCTGAAATGTAAAATAACATGCTTTGAATCATTTAAATGAGTAGAATTGTGTATCTTAATTTAGTGATTATGATGTTTATGGCTACAAACATCTACTCATTGACTCAAACATGCATATTTTTTCTTTTATGTATATTAACTATCATTTTCTTTATATTGGTATGATTATTTACTTCTATCATCTCCAATCTTTTTCCATTGCTTGTGCTTCATGGCTTTTATAACTACAAATTGCTAACATTATCAACAAACACTCTACTAAATTGGTACGTTGACTAATTTCATGAGGTGCCTTAAGGAGAACAACTTGCCTAATTATGCAGGCATATTGTTGGTCTTGCTGGTCCTCCTGGTGCTGGAAAGAGCACTGTTGCATCTGAAGTAGCTAAGAGAGTCAATAAGTTATGGCCCCAAAAGTCTCCTTCCTTTGATTCTCAAGTTGAGCCTCCAGAAGTTGCCATTGTTCTTCCAATGGATGGATTCCACCTTTATCGTCATCAGCTTGATGCAATGGAGGTAGGATTTCCTATGGTTTCTTACTATCCGTGTTGCTTCATTTGACTGCAATTTCTTTAGTTTTTTGCCAAAACATTTGAAAATCTACGTAAAATCGACAAAGCCTTATTGTTTGATGTGAGTTGTTAGCTGGTTTTGAGTAATGGACAGAGGACAAACATTAATGTAAAAAACAACAGAGGAGCTGCGTATAAAATACTTTTTTTTTTGTTTTGATAACCGTGGTGTTCGGGCCAGCTTGATACCTTTGACCTCCCACCAGCAACAAGTACCAATGGACAGAGGACAAACATTGAGTTAGTACTTTAACAAGAGATGAAAGAGTAATGTAAAAAACAACAGAGGAGCTGCATATAAAATACTTTTTTTGTTTTGATAACCGTGATGTTCGGGCCAGCTTGATACCTTTCACCTCCCACCAGCAAGAAGTTCCAGATAACTTTGTCCATTAAGGCTTGAATAGATGAGAAGAAACCACCCAGTGTGTTAGTGTTTTTGTCTCTGGTGGGATTTGAACCTGAGACCCATGGTTCTCAACCAACTCCATTGACCACTAGGCCACACTTATGGGTGCTATTAAATATTTTTTCAGCCTTTTTCTTTTGAATTACAGAATTATAAGTAAAACTTCGTACATATATTGTGGTTGGAGCATGTGTTTAGCAGATATCATTTTAAAACTTTGTAACAGTTTCAACAATCTAACTGGTCGGCCTGTTTTATAGGATCCAGAGGAAGCACATGCGAGAAGGGGTGGTAAGTTCTCTTTTTACGCAGCAGATAGCTAATATGTTTATACACAGTAAAAGCATTAATTTCTGGTTTAACTTCTATTTCTCTCTCTGGAATCTCTTTATGTTGAATCAGCTCCATGGACGTTTGACCCCAATTTACTGCTAGAATGCCTTAAAACTCTTAAAGATCAGGTGAGTGAATATTCACGTCTGATTACTTGCACTTACTTCCATGAATGGATCTTTTGGCCTTTTGAGTTAATCTCGTGTGGGCTTGAACTTTGATGTTTCATCTAGAGAGGAGGAGGTTATTCTGCTTGCCTCTACCTTGCTCTGTTCATGTAGTGAAAATTCTAAGATCTGATAATCTTTCTTCTGCAAGGGATCAGTGTACTGTCCATCTTTTGACCATGGTGTAGGAGATCCTATAGAAGATGATATCTTTGTGAACCTTCAGTAAGTTTATATCTAGTTTGGGTGCTATTTTCTGTCTTTGATTGCACCCTATAAAATTCTAAATGCGTCTCAATTCACTATTTTGACGGGAAATTGATGAATAGATGAATAAGCAAAGAATATGAGTTTTATCAGTTCATTTCTTTGAATTTAGTTGATGCTCTATGTAATGGTTAGAAGTGAAGTGAAGAATACGTTATGTAACTGTTAAAGCTGGCTGCTGGGTAATGTTTTGCATATGCAGGCCTGCTGAGGTGTCTTGTTATTAAAAGTATTAGCTCAACCAGTGTTCTCACTATGATCGTGCTACTTCTGTTATAGTTTTTCTTCATACTTGTGGGCACTGGATTACTAAAGTTATTAATAGCTCTCTCATAGGTGTCTGCCGATATTTCAATAATTTGATTGGATAATTAAATAAGTTTATGAAGACACAAAAGGAATAGACAAATGTTGAAGTTCTTTTGTCTGTTGCTAACGTTGCCTCTTCCCTTTTTAAAAAAAAAAAATTCATGGTGAGTTTTGCAGACACAAAATAGTGATAGTTGAAGGTAATTATCTGCTGCTTGGAGATGGTGCTTGGAAGGAGGTATCCTCCATGCTGGATGAGAAGTGGTAAGATGATCTTTCTGATCCATGTTTTTCTTTGACAATAGGGAAGGAATCCCTGTGAATCCACTTGAAATCACCATAATATACTAAACTGAATGCTGAGGGATAACTTTGAGTTTTTCTGCAAGTAAAAAGTTGAGTTTGCATCAGCCTAGCACAAAAGATGTGATTTGAGTGTGCGAATTGTCTTTGCTATTGGTTTACGGATTACTTGACTTCTATCAATTAATGGAACTGATTTGTGAATCAATATCAAGATACCACCAAAGGATATAGTGGGCTGCAATACCTCCCCCTTACCCGAAAGTCTTGGATTCGAGCCATGGGAAATTGGGAATGGAGAAACTCCTGCTTGGGCGCGCCTCTCCTTTTAATGGGTCCTATCTGACGCAAATCCGAATTTGTCGGGCTAGTGGTACCAGATACCAGATGGTTAAAGAAAAGGATCAATGTTAAGATCCCTGACTAAGTCCATAATGTGATGCCTATCCTGTCTTCAAGGAGAAAAAAGTTGTGCTAAAGCCATCTGAGAAAAAGCAAGCAATTAAAGATACCCGACTTAATGGAAGATGGCATGTTGCTAAAACTAGAAAATGCCTGTTTAATGTTAATATACTGTAATAGATGATACCTTAAGTTTCTTAGATATAGGTTATCAAAGCCTGCTGGTAACCGGATCTGTTGACTCGTTAAAAAACTGGCTGCTTGGCAGCATTATATGAGAACAAAGCTTTAGTTGTTCTTGATGTGGTAAGACGCTTGTCTTATATGTATTTACTTTTAGGTTCGTCGATGTTGATCTTGAGAAAGCAATGCAACGTGTCCTGAAGAGACATATATCTACAGGTACTTTTCCAACTATTGTTTCAACTCTTTTTACTAGAAAAGATGTAGAAAAACACTCGGTAATATAGACTAATTGGCGCCTTCTCATCTATGTTATAGGGAAGTCCCTTGATGTTGCTAAATGGAGGGTAAGCGCCTCACTTCTAATACCGCTATTTTTTGAAAGAAAGAACTATTAAAATTAACAGTGAACTGTTAATCCCTTTTACGATATCATCTAGCTGAACTCCTATTGTTCTTTGGGTATTGAACAATATTTTGGTTCATTGCAAAATTCTTTCCACAGATAGATTACAATGACAGGCCCAATGCTGAGCTAATTATGAAGTCCAAGAACAATGCAGATTTGGTGATCAAGTCGATTGACGAATTGAGGTGAGCCCCCGACTCGTCACCTGTAGTAAGAGTGCTGAGGGAAAATTTGAATGGTGGCATCAAAAGTTAGCCAAATAGAATTTTATCCATTGGCTTGAATCTGATGAGAATGCAGAACCTTTCGTTGCGTTTACGCTTAGAGGTGATGAATAAGTTCAAGGGACTGGAAATAATCATGCTTACAACACACTTTTTTTCCTTGCAAATAAGATGTAATCTTTTTGACATGTAATGCTTAAGGTCGAATACTTTACTTTGTATGAGTTCTTTTTCTATATTTTGTGAAAGAGTTCATCTTTTTAGCTCTCATCCTTCATAATTCATATTATCACTTACTTTTTAGCTAGACTTTACTACAAAACTCAAATGATTAAACATACACAGATATATTTTTGGTTTCTCGTTTGGTGTTTAGACTAACTACTACATGTCAGAATTCATTTAGGGTGATATTTCCAATAGGATTATCTCCATATCGAGAGCTTGAATTGAGATGATATAATTTCACCATTCGTGTCGATACGAGTAAACATGGAAGTGACAGATGATGGGCGCACATGCGGTGTATAGGATGCATAGATAATAGGCCAAAATGGGCTGGACCCAAACCCAACCCTACCTACAGACAACAAAGTATGACTAGCCTTCCTTCAAAAGTCAACAAAGTCCAAAAACTCAACTACAAGTGTGGTAAGGCCCACATCTCACCATCAACAATTAATTCCTCACACGTGTGGTTCACAATCATTTTACTTGGCTTCTACGGACATTATAATTTACAATTCTGAGTCTGTATTAGTAAATACTTATATTTGTATATAATTGAACAAGTAGACATTGAATATCGTGTAGGATGTAAATTGTCGGGTTAGAACATCACATAAAATATGTATATCTATTTATACAACTTTTAGATAGTTTATTTATACATATTTAAAATTAGAAGATATAACTATCAGTTAAGTCCAAGTTAAATGACACGTTTATTTTATATGTATTTTTACTACATCAACCTTATCCCTTTTGATAGTTGTCATCCTCTCCTCCATTCCGACACGTACGTACTTATCATGTGAGCAATGAAAGCATGTCTTGATACAATGTATGTTTAGTCGTCCAACATAGGTCGGATGTGAAATATTGGATTTTATTATATATTACTAGTAAACAAAGGCCGGCGTTGCCCGGCCCAATATGAATAAAAGTTATATTATTGTTAAATACAAAATAAAGATAGTAATGAAATTGAGGGTAGAAATAAAATAAATCTTTTTAAATTTAAGTAAAAATAAATTTATTTGGTTAGTTTATAATGTATAATCAAAAATAAAATTTTAAAACCATCTAAATCCTAATTTATGTGACAGAAGTAGCACAAATAATTTTTCTTTTGTCGTGTGGATATTTTAAGATATCAATTTTTAATTTATAGTATTTTTTATTTGAGTTTTTAATAACATATGCTACTTTCTGTGTTCAAGAGTTAACCATTTTTTTATGTGTGTCCTAAATATTTTAAATTGATAATTTTTGTGATTTTTAGGTCATTTTCAAATAATATATGTTACTTTTTTAGTAAATGAGGAACAGTAGAATTTGGAGAGACAACTAAATTTTTGTTAGCAAATAAAAATTGACATTCACAAGATTGATATCTGAAGAATTTAAGATCGAATGTACTAACTGAAGTCGGTAATTGTACCAATTACTACTATGTCACATTAATTCTATATTTTGAACAAAAAATTTAGATATTCAAAACCTACACGAAAAATAGTATAGATTGCAAATTTTTCATTTCAATATGATAAAAAAAATACATCATAAAATGTTAATTGAAGTTGAATTAAAAAAAAAAATCACAACAATTAAAGTGAACGGAGAAAGTATACGATAAAACGACTGAATTAAAAATAAAAATTGAAAAGTGACATAACTATATTTTTTTAGAAAAAGAAATTGTGCCTCTAATATATTTTATAGTTAAAATATAATAAATGCAATAATTAGATTCAAACAATTTAATTTGCCAAAAACTAAACAAAGTGGGAAAATTAAAGAGTAATAAGTTGTGAGAAACAAATAAAAAGAAAAAAATTAGAAATTATAGTTGAAGAATGAAAAGAAAGATTGAAAGTAGGGACAAACAAGGGGTCCACATTTGTGGTAAAAGAAAATAAAAAATAAAGGTCATGTAGCAGCCATTTTTAGTTTTAAGAAGGGATGAGGGGCTTCTGGTCGGCAAGCAGCACGAGCCTAAGCTCCTCTCCCTAGCCTCTTATTATATATAGGAATATAAACGGTGATATTTATTTTGTTTTTATTTATATGATACAGTTTAAATATAATTACGGTCTCTAGAGTTAAACTAAAGATTTTCACTATAATTTATATGAAATTTCATAACTTATACGTAGTAGTACTTTTTATGCAATTTCAAAATATGTAAATTGTTTGTTAAAATCTTAAAAATTATTTATTCAAATACTATATGTTAATATATTAATTATGTTTTATTTTTGACCGATTGAAAGCTTTTTAAGTCAAATCTACCGCAAGTAAGGATCCATTGTTGTCGATCGTGTGCCCCTCTTATAGGTTGTCAAAAATTAAAGTAATATTGAATATTTATAATAGTAGTGGATAATATTTTGAAAAAAAGGGAAGAGATAACTTAGGTCCAAATATAAGAAAACGATCGAGAGCAAGGTTAAATGTGTTTAATAAATATAATTGGAGTAGTGGACCCTTATTGTCTGTTCTTCTTTCATTAGCTAAGTTTTCAGGCTTCAATACAAAATTCGAATATCGAGTGGAAAAAAAAAACATGAATGTATGGAGTAAAATATTATTACATACCACCAAATTAAAGAATACACATGATACATTCTTGATATATGTTTGCAACTTGTCCTAAATAACATAAAGCAATCTTAATATTTTTTTCTTATTTTATCCTTAATTATTCTACGTATTTTTTTAGAGTAACACTATCTTGTACCCTATCTTTCTTGTAGGTTTATCATTCAAATTTTGAATATATGGACATTATGTAACGATAAAAAATAATATAATCTATCCAAATATTATATTTATTAAAATAATAAGAGTATTAATTGGACAGAAAGGCAACCCGACATTTACATTTTTGAAGCGTGATATTGTCTGATTTTGTTCATCTAATAATACATTTAATTTTAGGTGACCCCATTGATCGATAACCCTTTCAATTATACCCAAATTAAGTTGGACTCAATATATATGTGTGGTTAATACCTGCCATATTAATTTTAATACGTGCATGCTTTTAAATCACATAATGCTACAAAAATATCAAACACGTAAATACGTTAATTATTGTCATAATTTGGTGTTTTTAATGTCGGATTTCAGTTAAATAAAATGAATACTTGCATCTTGTATGTAATTCTTTTTTTTCTCTCTATAAGTATAACCATTTACTCTAAGTAATTTTGCATACACCTCCTAAGTACGAGGTCATTTCTGATGATTTTTTTTAAAAAAATGTAGTAATGTTACGATTGACATGATCATATAAAAAGAAAATTATAACAAAGAAAATACTCGTTAAACAAAATGACAAACACCTTGAACTAGAATTCTTGTACATGCACACATATAGTCTGATTTATAAAATTACATTTATAAAGTCATAATACTAAAAATATTACTTTATAAATAATTAATTAAACTGAGATATTGATTGGCATTGAGTAACAATGGAGACTCCAACGTAACGTTATCTAATTGGTGGAAAATTGAGGTTCTCATCAATTGAACAACCAATTAACGTAACTCTTACTACTACTAGTATGAGTCTATTAACTAATTAAATGCATGCATTGTCAAATTAAAGTTGCAGCAATTGAATACCTACGTGGCACTATCAACCAGATAGCTTGAAAAAATTGTCAGCACACGGTAGATTCAAAAGATAGTGTTACGTAAGTCGAATAGGGTAGAAAATTATTTATAGAATAAGTCCGAAGGTAATAGGATCTTGGTATAGTATGAGTATGTTTATGAGATTTTGAACATAGGTTAGGGAAGGGGGTACTTATGCATTTTTCCATTCCTTAATGTAATAGCTGGCCACAAAGGTCATTCAAACTTCGAAAACACACCTCTGTTTGGTTTGTAATGTAAAAAAAATATATTTGATTTGTCAGATGATCACCCAATTAATAAATATTTTAACTCAATTGATGTATATTTGACGAAGGAGAAGGGGATAAAAATCAAATTAACAGAAGTTTACAAATTTTAGGGATTGTTACGAGTACAAAAAATTTGACCTTAGCTTAGTAAAATTTGAGGAGGAACCCTAATAGCGATATTGTTAGTCCAAGAATACGATCAGAGTGGAGCTAGGTAGAGTCAAGGTCTCTTTAATGAAATACGAATTACGTATGATTAAGTTTAACGATATCATATAAATTAAAACGTTTGAAAATATAATTTAGATGAAAAGGGTATTCGATTTGAATAGGTAGGGTCCTAATTAATAATTGACCTAAAATTCATCAACCGACACCTAAGGGACCCATTCCACATGTTGATTTCTGCCCATGATCTGACACTTATATGCTGGAGGAATTCATATCCAATTCATAATAAAAATTTAAAATAGAATCGTTTTCGTTAGAGAGCGTTAATAAGAAATTATTTGATATAAATTTAAATTTAGTTGTGTTTTAAAATAGATATCAGATTGGATGAAAAATTCAAAAGAAAAAATTATAGAGTATCAGACTAGACTTTTTTTTGTGTGTGTTTCAACTTTATACATTAAAAGTTGTAATAAATACTTTTTTCATTTTAATCTATTTATCTTATTTTAACTTCACATGTAATTACAAAAATAAAGATTTTAAAAACTAATAATTTAAATGTATAAAAAGATATTCTTTTTAAAACTATTACAAAAAAGTAGAACAACTATATTAAAACAAAATTAGCAGTAAATTTAAACTTTATCTCTAACTAATAGCTCAGATTTAAAGTTAAGAATCGATCAAAAAAGACATATTTCTTATTTAATACTATATTTAATAATTTTATTTAATTATTTGACAAATTGTCCACAATAATATAATCTTTGTATTTGAAATTTCATTTATATTAAAAATAATTTTAAAACATTAAACATCTCTGTTATGAACAAGATTTACGCATGTAATCACGGCCGTATTAAATGTTTTTATGTTTACATACATCTGTATCTTATTTACAAAAAATAATCGCGCGAGTTCCAATTTCCATGTAACGTAACGTTAATTCTTCCCTCCATTCCGTCAAACTAACTCATCATTATCAGTGTCGGAGCCAAAAAATTTGTTAAAAAGTTCAAAATACGAGGAGTAGAAACATGAGAAATGCAAGAAGTTATATATATATATGAAAATCTTTTTGGCCAGAAGAATTTAGATAAAATTTGGCCAGAATGATATTTTACTTATGTTATGTTACTTTGTTGAATATTTTTATCATTTAATTTTAATACATTTTGATTAAAAAATAGAAAAAAGATTAGTTTATTTTAAACTAAAACACATGTTTTAGCATTACCCTTTAAACCTTATATATATATATATATATATGTTCGACCCTTACTAGTTCCGCCCTCGATTAAGGGCGGAGCTAGCTTATGGTCAGGGGTTCATCTGACTATTTATACATAGTTAAATTTAATTTATATATATATATATATATATATATATGTTCAACCCTTGCTAGCTCCGCCCTTGATCAAGGTTGGAGCTAGCTTATGGTCAGTGGTTCATCTGACTATTTATTAAATTTACTTTATATATATATATAAAAAAAATTGTCCTTATTACTTGACCATTTTGGCAAATAAAAAATTCTTATCTATTATATTCTCAATTAATTACTGTAAAAAATGTAAAACTTTTTGTAAATTTTTAATTTTTAATTTATCCACGTCATAATTAATAGGGGTAAAATGATAAACTCATTATATCAATAATTGTTTTCTTAATAGTTGTGTCAATTCAAAAATAGACAAATAATTAGAAACATAGAGAATATATAGCAGATGTTAAACCATCTCAATTAATCCATGTGTTTGTATTTTTCAGACTTTAAACTCTCTTAATAAAAATTCTGACTCGATTTTTTGGAGCAAGGCATTGAATACTAGCGTGTGAAGTGTCCCTCTTGTGTTCCCTCATTGCCGGTGATATGAGGGACACCACTCCCTGTTGCATCAAATTTGTGTTCCAAAACTAACGTAACTTCCGTGCAAAAATCGCACCCAACGTGCGTATTAGACACACTGTCTGTTTACCTGGCTGCAAGCAAGCGCGTATTGACAACGAATCGTAGGCGAGTTATTTTCTCGGTGTTATTATGAGATTCATGCACAGAAAGAATAACTCGCCTACATATTGTCTTTTCCTATATAACAATTATCACAATTCTCATAATTCACAACAATTCAAATCAATCATAAACAGCAGATCGCTCTCTCTAAATTATGGGAATTTACGAGAAGGATATCAATGATCTTGAGGCAACTGAGCTAAGATTAGGTTTGCCTGGGATAATAAACGATGAATCTTCAACATCAACTAGTACTTGTAAAAATAGCAGAAAAAGACCTTCATCAAGTGTAAATGAAAATGAACAACAAGACTCAGCTCCTGCACCAAAGTAAGTCATGTTTTTTTTTTTGTTTTTTTTTTTCGAAATAATTTTTTTAACAATTTTTTGGTTATGATAATTTCAGAGCACAAGTTGTTGGTTGGCCACCAGTTCGATCATACAGGAAGAATCATGTGTCTAAATTATCAGAATCTGATAATAATTCTTCAGGGATGTATTTAAAAGTTAGCATGGATGGAGCACCTTATTTGAGGAAAATTGATCTTAAGGTTTATAGAAGTTATCAAGAGCTACTCAAGGCTTTACAAAACATGTTCAAGTGCACTATTGGTAAGTTTCGTGTTATACTGTCAGTGTATATAATATAAATTAGTAAAATTGTATACTTATGTTTTTATGTTGAATAATTTCAGGAGTGTATTCAGAAAGAGAAGGATATAATGGATCTGATTATGCACCAACTTATGAAGACAAGGATGGTGATTGGATGCTTGTTGGTGATGTACCATGGGAGATGTTTCTCACTTCTTGCAAAAGGCTTAGAATAATCAAAGGATCTGAAGCTAAAGGTTTAGCATGTCTATAAAAACATGGAAATATATATATATATATATATATACATATATACAAATCTACTAGGGATGAACAAGTTTCAGTTTTGTAATACAATCTGATCTCGATCAATTTCACGAGATATATAGATCTAGATCTACATGTACAAATAGTTTCTCTTCTTTTTTTTTCGAAGAATTTTCTTGTGTATTATGTATGAGTATAAATATACGGGAAGAAATACAAAATTTTAGCACAATATGATGCAGCAGAAATAGATCTATTAGTCTTCTTGTTTAGCTTACAATACTCAAAAACTTGTTCTGAAAATCTAAAATTCCTTGAACAGTAATACTAGCAAACAAGTAATACAAAATTTATGTTCCTACTGGGAGGAACAAAGCTATACAAGAGAATATTTGGAAGTACAGTCGAAATCAAATGGGGAACGACTAAAATTGGAAATTATCCATGGACATGAACTCTGCATTTCTGCTGCCATTTTGATCATGAAAAGACTCCATCTTTGAATCCAGTATTGCAAGTTGAGATTTCACCCATGTTGGATTGTATCTGCCTTCTACCCACAATGCTTCACCGGTATCTTTGTGCTTGAAGTCTGGATAGTTTGGACTCCTCTGTCAAAGGAATAATGTCACTGAGTACTTATTTTGTGAGGGATTAGCAAAATGAAATAATATTGTGAAGTGTGTCTAATCAATCTTGAAATTTAAGCACCCAAATTCAGTATTGTTCAGTATTTCACTTTGATAGGTTCATAATTCAGACTATCTTTTGCTTTTAGTTTGTTTTCCTTGCTCCCAAGCAAACTGCACTTTCTTTATCTCTAGTGTTGGCACTAAATTATACCCAAAAAAGGAATTCTGCAGCAAGCATGTCATGTGCATTACACATGCACCAGTAAAGATGAGTATAAAAGTGCAACTAGATTATGATGCAAGGACACTAAGCCAACTAGTGATGCTATGGCAATCGGCAACTTCTTGTTTATGTAATTTTAAGAAATGCTTTACTGGGGTACCTTGTTCTTCCTATTATCCCACCATTCTAGTGGATTAGCAAAGAAAGCTTGCCATAGCTCCTCTGTGGATCCAGTGGTATTTGCAGCAAAATTATTTTGCTTTTTACCTGCAAAGCCACAAGTGGAAACCTCTCAAAATTTGATGCCAGAAAGATGTGTATCCAGCTCTAGCAGTAAAGAAATATTTTAGGTAAAGAATTATTATTTACGTGGTGCCATGGAATTAGAGTCCCCGTTATACGAGGCAATAGGAGGAGAGCTCTTCTCAATAAAATTCAATTGCTGAACGACCACCTGCCAAAAAAGAACGCAGAAGTTCACAGTCATAAAGATATAGGACAAACATGATCTCAATATAACACCCAAAGAAAAATACAAGTAAAGCAACCTTATAATAAGTCTGTTCTTTTCCATCATCACCTTCAACTGTATCTGATATTAGGCGGCCAGACACATATATCTGCTGTCCTTTCTCTACATGTTGATTGGCAACATTAGCCAAGTCATCCCAAAATGTCAAATTAATCCTGAAACCACAAAAATAGAAACTGAAGAACTGAAATTTCTGCTGTTGGTCATTAAGTAGGATCAAAAAGAGATAGGAAAGGAAGATTGCTATTTCAAGCAGAGTAAGCTTCATCATTACTTAACCTCTCTTTTATTCATTAAGGAAGCAACAGTAGGAATGCGAGAACAATGAAACAAAACCTTTTCTGTAGAAATAATAAACTCAAATTTACTATGACAAAAAGAACATGATCTGGGCCCTCAAAGGAAACATAGCAACGGAGGACAAACACACTAGTAAACTACACTATAAAAGAAATAGAATTTAGTCAAAGTCCTAACAAAAAAAAAATGAAAGCTCAAGGCAAGGAGTAGTGCCAAACCAAATGGCAGCTTTCAGATATTTTGGTCCTAAAAGAATGTAACTTGGAAAGTGTTAAAAAAGGCATCCACTTGGAGAACAAAAGGTTTGTTGGTTTCACAAGACTTATTCTTCATCAGAGTGGTGGTCAAAATCAGCAGTGTGGAGGCATTTTTAAGAACTCAAAAAGGAATTGTATATGGGAACTTCAAAATTAGATCTGGCTCGATAACTAGTTAACGCAAATACACTTAACTCAAGTGCCCAGAGCAAATTTCAGTTTTAGGGATATCTCTAGTCCTTTAGTCAAGCTAAAAATTGGTATCAGGAAACTCATGAAAACTGACTTTCTGGGTATGTGGTATGGAAAATTCAGACACTGTCCAGTTGTGGAAGAGGAAGAAAAGTAGATCAGTGGACAGTAGGATACAAGGATTATAACAGCAGAGATAGCTTTCATGAGTCGATGGATTTATGGAAGCAGTTTGCAAGTCATAAGTTCTTGCCAAATTGAATCTTGAATTAGGAAAAATGAAAAGGCAAATTTGTTTCAGTTGAAAACATAAATTATGCGTCTATATTCACTACTTGTTATGTTAAGATACTAGATGTATGCGTAATGCCAATAGTTAATCAGTTTTATGTCCATCAATTGAGGATGCCATAACCTCATGGTGTATTAGTAGGTATACTGCATCTTTCATTTGATTTCCACATCGTAAAGTTTCAGTAGATTAAATTTTCTAGCTATGATGGCTTCAAGATAATCTCTTTAACCCCTTAAGTGTAACAACGGATCATTGGAACAATGCCATCATATACAATTATCATTTATCGCAGTAAAAATTACACCAAACTAAAGCAGTCATGATAGAGTGCCTATCAGATGAATAATAGTTGGATCTCTTTGTTCAATTTGTTATTGGATGAAGGCTTAAAGTTTTCACAGTAGCACAAAAGTTTGCCTCTAAACTAACACGCTCACATTATTACTACTTGAATTGGTGAATGAAAATAGTTTACTTAGGGGTTGCTTTGTTGCTAGTTAGAAATGTAAATTACTCATGTATTAAAACCAGTATAATTAGTACCATGTTCGGCAGCATTTTAGTTGATTGTACAAAACTTTCAACATTACCAATTTCAAGAAAAACAAAAAGATATGTATAAAACTCAACACACCAACTACGGTGTTTGCAATCTCGCTTAATACTTATGAGGAATCTATGTATAGAAGATGGATAACCAATACATGAATAATAAAATCTTGCGTAACTTACCTCTGCATTACTAACCTACATAACTCTAACCTGCAACCAAACGACCCCTTAATACTACAAGTGTTCGAATAAGAGTTGCAGTCTAGACGTTGCAACTTCAACAAAAAGTCCTCCTTAGGTGTCATTTGGTTTCTAGTTAGAAATGTAAATTATTCATGTATTAAAACCAGCATAACTAGTACCATTTTAGTTGCTCTGCATAAAACTTCACACACCAAGTTTGGTATTCCCCTACCAGTCTACCATATTACAATCTCGCATAACTAATACTTACTTACAAGGGAATCTAATACCTACATAACTCTAATGAGTCTAACCAGCAACCAAACAATGTCTACAAGTGTTCAAATTGAAGCTGCTATCAAAATTTTCAAAAGGATAGACATAAAAAAGTGTCAAGCAACCAAAAGAATCAACTGGGTGTCGTTTAAATTACCAAGTAGTGTCGTTTTGTGACTTCCTTACAGCAAGACGAGTCCAAGCTACAACCTTTCCGGAATTAAGATGCTTAATTTGAACCGGCACTGCAACATTACCAATAAGCTGAACTGAATTACAAAGCTCCTTCTTCCACTGTACTTCCGAAGGCCGTGGGTACTGAGAAACCCCAGCATACCTTTCATACTCATACACACTACCGTTTCCATTTCCAGAACTATTACTGTACTCAAACGAACATCTTATACGACAACCCGAAGCTAATTTGGCGGTTTGTACTTGCTTGGATTGGGAGAAAAATCGAAAAGAGAGAGATTTTGCAGGGGTTCTTGGAGTTGAAGAGAAGAATGGGTTAGTAAATGCAATTGTTTGTTCTAACGCCATTACTGAATTGATTTCTCTTTCTTCCCTAATGCGCCACAGTATTATCTTATCGTATATTGTTCCTTTTTTTTCTAACTTCGAAAGGGCTTTGTTCAGATATTTTTCCCTTTGGTCCATTGTGTTATTTCAAAGAGCAGATTCACCCCCTCGATATGAATTCCGCTGAAAATGCTACGATAGATATGAATATTATATCAAAATTGTATATTTTAATATTATAATATTTTGTGCCTCTTTAAAAAAAGTTTAATATTTGATATTTACGAAAAATAAATAAATATTGAAATACTAAATATTGTACCAAGTGTATATATATATGTAGTTATATAATATTTGCAAATATATAAAATAGTGACTACTGACTAGTTATTTAGATCTTGAAATATTGACTTAATTTAGATGTTCTTGTTGTGTAAATGATTTATAGAGAGAATTATTTGTCAAACTTTATTTTGAATATTTTCATATGTGTAAGGTATTAGTATGATACAATTGAGATGTGTTTTGAAAAGTCAAAGTCATATTTTTTATTATACAAATATATATAAGTTGAAGATGATCAAATTGTGATAATTGATTTACCTTACCATAAAATATGAAAATCAAACTTTATAATATCAAACTATATCGAATTAATTTGATATAGTAATAATATAATATTTTTAAAAATTAAGAATTAAAGTTACTACCAAACATTTCAATTCGAGATTCTATATGCAAAGGTTGGTATATATACATTATTTAGAGGAGATTGATGATAAAAGAATTATTGTAAGATAGTCAATAATTAAGATAGTAGTAATTATTACGAAGTAATTAATAACATATTTTTCATATAAAACTTTGAATCTAATGTATGAAATTAGACTTTGACAAGATAACTTCAGATATAGTTATCCGAAATAGACGTATATGTGTAAAAAAAGGCACAAATTAAAAGATATCATATAAATTGGCTAACCATATAATTCATCCAATTTTTATAAGTGGTGTAGATAACTATTTAATAAATAATTTTTTTAATATCTATTGCAACATATGAATCTTTAAACTACCATCTAAAAATCATATCTAAGCAAACTTACAAAGTAACAATTTTAGATTATGATGTATAATTTTGTACATATTAAACGACAATCTAATATTCATCGATTTCAAGTTCTATATTTGCCCAAACTTATTAAAAATATGAACAAAATCTTAATGATAGCCTAAAAAGGTACATTTTGTGTAATTATGCCCAAATCAAGTTAGTTACCCAACCCACTATGAATTTGACCAAAGCCCAAATAGCCAAACGTATTGTGGCCGAACGATACGAGAGCCCAAATATAATCTTCATAAATTCTAATGGGCCTGCCAGTTTGAGGACTTCATCAGGACACGCGAACAAGGAACGTGTGTGTGGCACGCAGAACATTCATAGTGAGACTTCCGATTTCTCCATTTTCTCCGACCACCCTTTGCTCGGAGCAATCGCCGGCGACTAAAAATGTTCGGTCGACTCGCTGCCCAACGCCTTAACGAGATCCGAACGGCCATCCGCCGAACTACTCAGGTCTAATCCTCATTAATATATTTTCCTTTTCACTTTGATAGATTGGTTCTTCCTTCCTTTTAGTCTAAATCTATTCTATTTTTTCCGTTTTACAGGCATCGCGATCCTTTTCTACTGCACTCAACTATGTGAGTTTTATCTATTTGTAATTTCGGAGTTTTGAGTTTAGATTCGAAATTTGAGTATTCGATTGCGTGTTTATGTTTTTATTTGTTTGGATTTTTATTGTACGCAGCACATTGATACACCGGACAACAAACCGGACCTTCCTTGGGAGTTTAATAATGCAAACAAGGAAAAGGTAAGCAATGCTTATTATCCTCCAGAATACTTAAGAGCTACTTCTTTGTCATATCACTTGCAACATTTTTTTAGAATTTACGTCAAAAGTTTGAGTCTTTGCTATTGCTGTTCTGTTTTTCTTTCAATTTGTGTGTGGAAATTGAGAGCTCTTATTACCAGGATTTATGACATCTCCTTTTACTAAATGTTTCAAACTTTTTTGAATCAGAATATGATTTCTTTGTATGTTTTGATGAAAATGTATTCCGCTGTACTCTATATCTGTACTATCATCTGTGTAAGCTATTTAGGTGCCTATCTAGGCTTTGAATATTTGAACTTTGTTGACAAATTGCATAAAGATAATCTAGACTGACTCATGTTTTGAGCTTGTCTGCGAACTGAATAACAGCCTTTGAAATGATCTACCTTACACCATAAATTCAAGCTACATCTGTATGAGAAGATTGCCTAATTGAGCATTCAAACTTAGTTTCTCATTTGGAAATGAATGGGGGACAAGTTATTTTCTTAAAAGAACCTAATGATCAAGTCAGTCCTGCATATCCAACCCAAAGAAAAAGCTGGAGAAGGAATAAAATGTGGAGAGACAATCACAAATAAAAGGATAACACTTCCAAAGATAGTAGGTGATTAATGTTGTTGTTCAAGGCAAAATACATTCCCTGTTTGTTTCTTGGGCCTATTTTCGTCATGTTATTCAGTAGCACTGCTGATGCATTGACTCCAAAATTGCAAAAGTCAGAGATATCTTCTGCCGTCGCATTCTTCAGCAGAGGTCATTACTTAATTTTTAGAATTTACTAAACGAAGAAAAGTATAATACGAAACTTCCTGCATCATAGAGATTTTTGAAATGGATTTGAATGTTGATTAGGTTCAATAATCCAATTTCAGAGGATTACCATAGTAGTGTACTTACACTGAATCTATGCATCTCTTTAATTGATAGTTCTTTCGTTAATAATCTTATCGTCTATCTTTCCTACTTAATCCTCCCATGCAATGTGCAGGTGAAAGAGATACTGTCGTTCTATCCATCCAACTATAAACAATCTGCAGTGATTCCTTTGTTGGATCTTGCACAGCAGCAAAATGGAGGGTGGCTACCTGTTTCAGCGATGAATGCAGTATGTTGACTGTTCAGATTGATTCTTACTATTTGCATGATTGTGAAGTTTGTCCTAGTGATCAGCATTATTAACGTTTCCACTTGAATATTGAAATTATTTGGTGCACTTCTTTACAATTAATCAGTATTTGATTGCTAGAACCAATTTAGCTTTAGTTCTTGCCATAATTGTATTTGTGTTATTTGGCATGTGTACTAACTTGATTTTTGTATTACCCTTACCCTTGTTTCCTTTGTATACCCTCAAAGTAAGCACACTGCAAGTTGCCGTTCCTCAATTAGGGGTTATTTGTTCTATGATTTTTCTGCCTCTGTCAAACTGGCATTCAAAAGCATCTAATCTAGTCTTCTAAATGCTTAAGGTGGCTAAGGTTGTTGAAGTTGCCCCAATTCGTGTATATGAGGTTGCAACTTTCTACACGATGTTCAACAGGTCAAAAGTGAGTAGTTTGTCTTGTGACCTTTGGCTTGTGCAAGTGCAGGAAATTTAGAATCATACTTTACTTAACATAGCTTACTCAGTTTCTTGCCCCTTTAGGTTGGAAAATATCACCTTCTGGTTTGTGGCACAACACCTTGTATGATCCGTGGTTCAAGAGGTATCGAAGAAGCTATACTGAAGCACCTGGGAGTAAAGCGCAATGGTCAGTGTTTTTGGAGATCTTTCCAATTATTTTGTTAGCCTTTTTAATAGTCCTAATAATCCCTCTTGGTCAAAAAATAAATTAAATAGTCTTAATAATCCTATTGTTGAAACATGTTCTTATTCTGGTTCATGACTTATTCATGTATGCAGAAGTAACCAAGGATGGCTTATTTTCTGTTGGTGAGATGGAATGCATGGTGAGTCATTTTTCATACATCTTTTGATATTGACCTTGATTCTATTTGGTGGCCTTGAAAGCATGTCTTACATGACAGCTTATGTGAACTATTTTAGGCTCATTTGCTTTCCAAACCTAAGATCTGATGTTGAGATTGGTGCTTGTTATGCTCAACTGTTATGCAATAAATCACATGACCATGCTTGTGAGTTGTGACTGATAGTAACTAACTTAAGGAGTAGAAATCGGCTAATCTTTAGTGTTGGATGGCTGGAACTTTGGTTGATTGTATCTTGTAAGGAAAATCTACTAAGACACTAGAGATATTCTCAGTTTGCAGCCTTTGTTATAGGTGTTCTGATGATGAACGTATCTTGTAGATTTGTTATGCATATGCACTCTTAATCGCAATCAAGCCCGCTTTAGTGACATTTTGAAAGAAATCTTGATATTATGAGGATTAAGTGCCACTTCCAAAACCCAGTTGTCTAGGAATCTTAAGGCATTATCAACTGATCATGACTAAGTTCATCTGACACGCATTCCCCGGGCTCAACGAAAAGGATCTTCCAGTAGCCCTTGTCTAAGTTTTGAATTGATTTCCAGGGATACACCCAGTTATATTAGAAGGATAGGGTGATCTACTGGAAACACTAAGACAGACGATGTCGTAAGAAGCCAATTTCTACGACTTTTCCTCTCTAGTGCTCAAGTTCATGTGCAGAGGCGGAGCCGAGATTTCAACTTTATTAGTTCTGGATGCTAATATTGGTTGTAAATTTAATATATGTACATTTAATGATTTTCTTAGCCCAAAACCAGTGTTTGAACAGAAGCTATTGTGTTCAGCTGAATTCGTATATTGACTTCTGCCTCTGCTCCTGTTCATGTGCATGCATGTATCATCACCTCATTGGTCGAAGCTCAAGTGGTCCCCAAAAGTGTTTTGACATGTTAAAGTTGAACTGAAGTGAGACCCTGTAATGTTCTGATGTTTCTGATGCTAAATGAAGATTTAATATAACTTTTTGGTGGATAAGTCCAACTTTTATTAATAAAGCACCAAGATAGTACAGGAATTACAATAAGCAACATGAACACCCACTGGACAAACTATCGGGCAACCCCTCCGAACAAACTAAATATGTCCATAAACTGGTCCATATTTTCAATCATGTTACCATTACACCTAAATAAATTGAGTAAACAAGAATCTTGTTTCTTGAAGTATACATCCTCTCTCCCTCAAAGCAAAGCCTTGGTTCCTTTCCAATCATATAGTCCAGAAGATACAGTATGGAATCGTCCTCCAAATCTGCCTCTTGTTTCCAGGCATCCATTGACTTTGCCTGGACTCCGTTAAACTTTTGATCTTCAGAGGCATTATTTATGAAACACCAATCAGTCAAAAAAGCTCCTAGCATTCCCTGGAGGAGCTGCAGTTCAGGAACAAATGTTCCATTGATTCCAAATCTTCTTCACATAGATAGCGTCTGCTACTTAGAGCATAACTCCTCTTCTGCAAGTTATTCTGAGTTAAACAAGCCTCCAGGGTGACAATCAAGCCAAAACAGACTGTTCCCAACCTGATTTCCCTGCATCAGTTCGTCCCACATCCACGTTTCTTAGGTTACTTCACTTATGTATTAGGCATATTACCCTTGGTCTATAAGGGTACGTTGGACTCTTGTCTAGTTTAGCAGGCAGGAATATATCCAATGACCTGCATAATTTATCAATGCCTGGTGGAAACTGGCATCCTGACAACCTAATATGATAACCCACATAAATCTGTTATGAATTATAACTCCAAACATATATAGTAAGACCTCTATATAACAACCGCAAGCTTTCTTTGGAACTTTTTATGTTGCATTTTACCACTCTATAACAGTAACGGCCATCATTACAGCTATACTCTTTGTGAAATTACCTCTCTATAAAAGGCCTTAGTCAAATATCTATGTACTTACTCCTTTGTCCCAATTTATGTGATGCAATTTTCGTTTAAGTATGTTCCAAAAGGACTGATGAATTTATATATTTAGAATCAATTTAACTTTAAACTTTTTAATTTACCCCTAATTAAATGATTTAGATCATAAGTTTTAAAAGTCGGTCTTTCTTAAACTCCATGCCCAATCAAAGTGCATCCCATAAATTAGGATAGATGAAGTACTCTATTATTTTATAATAATAACAACACAGTCTATTTTTTTGGGGAGACACAACGATAATAAATTTTTGAAGTTTCAACGAGGAATTTGGAACGTCAAAAGCTCTTGTGAACTTGAAACATGAGATTCGGTCAAACCTGGAAGAATTTAATTTTCGAATTGTTTTAAATTATGTGCTTTAGAGTTTAAGTCATTTTACGCAGAATTAGTTATGGATTAATTAATGTTGTAGTAGTCTTTTAATTTTTTTATTAATGGCACATAAATATCTTTTAAAATTTTAATCTAAAATTAACTTTTTCTTATAACATAAGAAATTGAAAAAATGATGCTTCTTTTGATAATTGGTAAGATTGTATTCTTCAGCATTAAGGGCATGCTGGCCACCTCGAAAAGTTTGTAGCTATTACAAGTCTGCTATCAAGTCCACCATTTGTTCTATATCTATTATACACAATTGTTTACACCAAAAAGTAGAGATACGATGCAATTCCTTTTGACTTCCTGAATGAAATTGGACCTATCTACAGAGCATTTACCATTTCTTTCTAACCACACTGACCACCATATCCATGCTGGGACTAATCTCCAACATCTCTTCTGACTCTTACTTCCATCCCTCCTGATCCAACAACTCAATAGATCTGATGTGTGGTCTGTCATGGTCCAACTACATCCTGTAATGTTGAGGAATAGTTTCCACAGTTGGGTAGTGAAGCTGCAATGTAAGAAGATGTGCTTGTTTGTCTTCTCTGTAGTGTTACACAAAAACCATATAGGAACTAATTATCCCTTTCTTCTGCAAGACTTCTTGAGTTAACATGCTCTCTTAATCAAAAGCCAAGTGAAACATTTTATCTTGGTAGGGATGATACTTTTCCAGAAATAATTCCACTGGTAAGAATGTCCTCCTCCAGCCAACTGCATACCTCTCTTATATGCTGCTTACTGAGAAGTTTTGATCTTTGTTGTGCTTCCACAAGACCCTATCTGCATCTGTTGTGGCAATGTTGTTCCCTTCTAACTTCCCCAGTAGTGAGACCACTCTATCAACCTCCCAATCATTTAGCATTCTTCTAAAGGAGATGTCCCAACCCTGAACTGACTAACAATCACTTACTCTACTCTCAGTATCTCTACAGATTTGGAAAATGTTTTAAACGTTTCCTGTCTATAACTACCAAATTAGATCTAAAGGCCGAATGTTGTTGTAGGTGTGTAATAGGCAACAAAAGGTTCAAACGAATGAGGTTGTATATAACTTATAAAGAGGTTTGACTGTAATAGTGTGCATGGAGACATGGACAAGCACACCCTTATATGGAGGATACACAATTTATCCAGCTATACAAGTGACGAAAGGTTTCAGATTCTGGAGCAAATGTATTTTCTTTATTAAATCTGCAAACCTAGCAACTTGTTGAGGAACTTCTTTTTCCTCATAGCCCTTTTGATGGTTTGGTCCTTGTCTATTGGGGCAACTAAAGGCTTGAACTCATCGATTGCTGAGGATGCCTTTCTTGGTTGGATGGTTTTTAGATACATGAGAAGAGAAAGATGCGATAGGCAGGGAACTATTCTAAGTCACAGAACTCATCTTTACTGTTATCAGACAGTTTTATCAAACCATATTCTCCTATTTATGTTTGTCATAGTGGAATTTTACTAACAAAAAATACTCTAGGGCCACTGGGGCACAGTTCGGAACTGTATGGATAATCTAAATTGGTGCTGACAAATAACCAACTTGTTAACTTAAATACTGCTAGGAGTTTGTTTGTGGTGGCAGTGTTTGAAAGTCCCTAATCTACATGCATTGTCGCCAATGCATTGAGGTCTTTTCAGTGGACCTTGTTTAGACCTAAATTGGGTATCTGAAGGGTGCCACTTACTATTAGTTTGGAACCCTGGAGAAGTCGTGAAAATCATAAGGATATATGACACACCAACGAAAAAGCATGGTGGGAAAGACAAGATTATATCTTTGCTTCTATCTTTTGCTGACTCTCAGTCTAAATCCCTATTTTACACTAGCTTCCTAACCAACCTTGTAAAGGCATAAGATATGATTCTGGAGTTGAAACAGTGGAACCTACTGTCAATGACAAGTTACGGTGATCCATTTTGAAGACAATTTTCAATAGAGTTATTTTCATTTTTCAATATGCTTAAAAAATAGTAGTTCAATAGAAGTATAGTATAGAGATTAGAGAGCATGAAAAATGCCAAAATAATACTAAAATTGCTGTTCACATCCTGTGGAGATTTAATGGTCAGGCTTTAGCTATTGCTTATTTACAGCAAAAGGGATCAGAAGATACAAAGCTATATAAAAATGTGCAATGTCGTCACTAACTACAATATGCAGTTATCAAGACCTTTATACTATTTCCGTAACACTGGTGGTTTGCCAAAATTGTCCTTGGGGGTGGATGGGCAGGTTCTTAGACTATCAGGAAGACATTAGTGTTGTTTAAACTACTGCAACATCCTTCTTACTTTCCATGCATTGGAAGCTCTTCAGCAAGGAACCATTGATTACGTCATTAGCTACTTATATTTGTTCAGAATGTTGAACACCATTCAAGTCATTGCTTATTGATAGATAAGTGCTTTAATATCATACCTCATTTTGGTGGCAGGGTTGCTGTGTAAATGCTCCAATGATGACGGTGGCTGACTATTCCAATGGATCTGAAGGATATGCTTACAATTATTATGTGAGTTAATACGTTAATCCTGTTTTGATCACTTCTTGTTCAATCTTGTAGTAATAAGTTTTAAGTATTTTGAGCTCAATTGGTCTTCCCTTCCTTTCTGCAGGAGGATCTCACTCCAAAGAAAGCTGTAGAGATTGTTGAGGCATTCAGGAAAGGTGAAAAACCACCGGTAAGATGAGTATAAGTTGCATAGACTAATTTTATCATGCATAATGCCGTTACTGCATTTGTTGATTGGCATGCTTTTTTATGTTTCAGCGCGGCACTCAGAACCCAGGTCGTATCAATTGTGGACCAGAAGGAGGAAATACTACATTATTAGGTGAGCCTAAGGCTCCTCCTTGTCGGGATCTAGATGCTGCTGAATAAATTTCTTGTTCAGTTTTTTAATAATGCAAACCAATGGATGGAGACGCATCCGATATCATATGCAGTAACTTACCTACTGCATCGATGATATTTAAAGATTGTTTTCTGTCTGTCAGTATAATTACAGGTAAAACTGATTCTTGTTTATTTTATCGGTTTAACTCTTACCGGATCCAGTGAAAGTCCTTTGGTTTGGGTCAAGATGTCATGTTTTGCCTAGAATTGGTTTAGTACAGAATGGTTAGTTTACAATTAGGAAGTTTGATTTAAGAAGCCAATAGCTTTTCCAATCAGTACACTCTAATGCTCAAGTGTACTGGGAGAAATGGCATTGTTGTTCGGCGTTTTGGATGTGAAAAGAGATTTTCTACTGAATAAATAAACTCCAACTGGCATTCAAAGCTTCTTGTGACAATGTTAATAGTGACTGGAAAATTTGAGTCGAAGTTGCTATTTTGAGTTTTTAATTAGCTCATTTGAGACATTAATGGCTCCTAATCAAGAAAATTCAGTTTCAAAATTTGAGTATTTTATAAACAATTAATCCAGGTCATATATTTTAATCAGCCATCAACGTTTCAATCCCCTTCAAAGTCGTTGATTGTTGAAATTTGAGTCTAGTGATTGAGAGTCCAAGTCAAATTACTATCATCAGATAGGACCAACCCAAAAATATTATCCAAGTTATTATTATGATAACGCAAGAAAATACTATATAGTATAATTTAAATAAAGCAAAATGGGAAACAACTTTCCGTCAGAGCTGCCTTTTTCATTGTCTCTCCAATTATGCATCTCAATAATTACTCAGGAGAAAATTTGGAGAATTAAGTCAAACCACTTTCATAACCCACACACGCTTTCAAAAAAAAATAAATACAAAAACAAAAAGAAAGACTTAAAAGTTGAGAATTTTTTTTTTAGACTTCGGTTGATTGGTTCGGAATAAGTTATTCAAGTTTAATTAATTGAAGATAAGATAAATTATCTCATCTACTCTATCTCTCATTACTAAGTTACAAATGATAGAGATAAATAATTTCAAGACTGTTTAATACCTTCAATCAAACGTAGAATAAAATAATTCTATATTTCATCTCTAAAATTATTATACCTTACATCAAACGACTCCAAAAATCTTATGTAATTTATTAGAATTTATTTTGGAACAACTCAAATACTTAGCTACTTCCTTCAACAAATGGAATTTTTTTTTAATAATTTCTTGTTAAATTTTGATCTCTTATAAAGCTACTATTGTTACCACTAGCACTGAAATAGATTATTAGTTAATGTACCTGTCTTAAAGGGCCCCAATTTCCACTAGCAAAACATAGAGCCCCCACCATAAGTGCTTCTACATCCACCACTATATTATCCTAGTCCCACCATTCATTTTCTTCCCTTTCACACTTAACATGAAGAGAAGTTTGACAATTTCTCTTTACTGCTTAGAATACATCAACAACAACATACTCAGTATAATTAAGACAGTCTATTTTCGTTAAACTCTTAGTTCAAGTAAAACATATAAAAAATCAAGTATCGAAGAACAAAACTACTCAAATATATAAATGATATAAAATGGTTTACTTTAATACATAAACATTTAAAAAAAAAAAAAAACTGTTTTTTCAAGAAAGCTAAATATTACTTAAATAGATAAAAGTAGGAACCATCCAATTCTTAAGGTCATTAGCATTTTTCTATAAGGGTGTCATCTATGAAGGAGGATTTGTTTCTGGCTTAACAAGACTTGATGTATCTGGTGGTTGAGAGTGATAAATTGCTGATGCAAGAGAAATAGGCATTATACATAGTGCTTTAGACTGAAGAAATTGCATTGCAGCACCAACATTTTCTTCCATAAGTTTAGCCACTTGCCTTTCTGTGCCATCACTTGACCACTTTTCCCAAGCTGGTTGGTTATTATTTCCACCTTCACTGCTCTCTTCCTAAATAAGACAAAGCCACAAAGATAGTATTAAGAAATTAATAAGGTGGACAAATCTTCCAGAAAAGAAGTCTAATTATAATTTTAAAAAAAGTACCTCTACTGATGATATTGGAATGTCTGTAACAAGTGGTGCTACAGCACCAGCTCCTCCTAACCTACTCATGCTCAACACCTGTAGTGTCAAATATAATTTTTTAACTTAGAAAAGTAACAAAATGTTCAATAATGCAAGGAAAAAAGTATTGATTCAAAAGGAGGAGAAAATCTAGTGCTATACCCTCAAAAGAGGAAAGGGAACTTTTCCATGATGTGAGTGGGAGATCCTTTATGGCATTTTTCATCTAACACTATTAAATTCTTTTTCATGTTCAAATTATTTGAGCGGTCTCCACCCAGCAAAACTTCCTATGAACAGGAATATCCGGGGGGGGGGGGGGGAACTGTTTACTAATCAGTTGATATAGACATCAATGCTGCGCAGAAAATGACATCCGAACATTTGTTGAATGAAATGAAAAGTCATTGAAAAGAGCAATGCAAAAGCAAAGTGTGAGAATATTCCGTGGAGAGTACATTTTAAAAGAATTTTATGCAGAAAATCCAATCATGTCAAGATGCTAGTTTCAGTACCTTGGAAGTATTACATTCATGACATATTTTTTTAAAAAAATTAATAAGTAGCAGTTACATGAGGCTCTGAGTATTATCAGTAGTACCAGAATGCATTTCTGAAGAACCTTCACAAGCAAAACCAACATCGATAGGTTCAAAATGATTTAGAGTGATTCGTGATTGTTACTTTTGAAAAGATTGTATGTTAACTCACCTTCACTTGCAGCCGTAGGAATTTGACATAATCTACAATTTCATCAAGCATTACAGCTCTATCAGTCTGCAACACCAACGGACAAAGGAAACAGTTGATGAATACTGATATGACAAACTTAACAGAATCATAAAAGCACAGTAACTACAACATGCCAAACATTGTTAATGTTTGATTTATTGCACCAGAAGAATTAGAAATGGGTGGCTGAACGTTTGCATTAACCTATAGATGCGTATAATCTCTCAAGACCTTCTAAAGATCACTTGAGATAAAACATGCATAAACCCATTTTACTTTGTCCCACAATCTCTGATGGGGATGAGGAAGTTATAGAATAATCAAAGAAAATGATGCAGACACGTTTTTACCTATTCATAGATTCTGATCTACTTACAAAATAGAAGATCTAACTTCTTTTCTGTGAAATTTGTTGGCAATTTCGAAGCACAAGACACCTTGTTTAAGCATGCAAAAATTAATTCTCGAAATAATTTTCATAACGACTATCATTTCTATCATATTCTGGTTTGGCTTCTGTGTGAATCCAATCTCCCTAAATTATCAAAAGTAGATCTAGTGGACTAAACTAAATTGAAGATCTGCTTCAGTTAACATATCGAACTATACTGAAATAAATTCTCTTTAACCAGTAATTCTACAACTATGTCTTCTAATAGTGACTATCAAACATGAAATAAGGACCACAATATATGTCATGCAGTACCCTCATAATACGATGCGTATCAGCTCCTCTGTACTGAACTTTAGGGAAGAACAATAGCAGAAGGCAAAGTTACCTAATGAATCAACTTCGACTTTTTACATTCTTTTGGGCAGACTAAAAAGCACGGGAGAAAAGTTGAAAACTCTATACATGGGAAAGTCATATCCATGTGATGTGACCCTACTATTTTTGAAAGAAGTCTCTTTTAGTTCTTCAATTATGAAGTCCTTATTGCTTCTCTATCAATAAAATAGCATCATAACTTGAACAAACAGAGAAAGTTGAAGGCGGTAGTGATTTTAGTTTTTCATAAATTCTGCAAATATTGCTCCATCAAATTCCTGAGTTCTTTGGGTACATACGCACAAGCCCACAAAAGAAAACTGTGAAAAGAAAGGGGTCTCAATGTTTAATCCTCTTCTTTTCTATCTTTTCAAAAGGATGCTCACAGTAAGTGAAACATAGTTCAGTATATAGAAGTTGGAAAACTAACCTTATTGACACTGGGAACCAACTCTTGCAATGCTCTAATTCTTTCTGCTATCCTCTCTCTACGTAACTGCAGGAAAAGAATAAAATCAGTTAGAATGGTAAAGTAACAGCAACTGAATACTAGGAATCAGGCCTTTACACATAGTATTCAACCTTGAACTGATGCTCGGAAATAGGATGTTATTCTTCCTAAGCCCTAGCATAGAACTGAATTCTAAAATAACACATTTTCGCAGCTTAGGATCATCGGGCTTAGGAATTATCAGTGTATCATCGGAACATCTTATGCTCGTAGAAACTATGTAAACCAGAAATAATATGAACTAGTAAGATGATCTCTTGTGAAAAAATTAATGTTTCACTTCGAGGAGCTCATTCATTTACCCTGAACAGTTGCAATCAAATAAAGGAAGGGATATTATTTTCTTCTGTCCAAATGCTAGAAGCAACAGAAAAATATGCTCCTTGTTAAACAATCTGAATAACTTTAGAAGACTCTTTGCTGCAAAAAGAAAAAAAACATACCCTCTCCGCAATGCTGTGTGGATCAGTAGCTTGTCCTCGCCTAGCTCTCACCCTTGGACGTATTGCAGGGGGATGCGGCATTGAAGGCATCGGTTGTCCATGAAAACCCTGTAAAGATAGAACCTTGTCATTACTTTTGATTGTATCTCAAGGAAGCAATTGGTAAAATCACTTAGTATATTCATATTTAGATCTCAGACCATGGTTTCGCTTACATCACCTTGAATGGAAAAAAGTAATGTTACATGTCCAGCCCCTTTTTCTAGGCGAGTCTGCAATTCCAATTTTCTAAAGCTAGCAATAGTAGTCTTAAAATCAACAGCCTATATGATCTCTAGCTTGAATACACAAATATAAGCCTTATTTTTAAAACACCTCATTCCTAACTCCAAATTATACTGGACTAAAGGTAACCAAGTCCAGAAAAGGAAAAGAAAGTCAGAATTGAATTTCCCATACACCAACAACAACAACAACAACATACATAGTATAGTCCAACCATTGCGGTATGGGGAGCGTAGCTTATCCTACCTTGCCAGGTAGATAGAGAGATTGTTTCCAATAGACTCTTGCTTAGGGAAAGCAAAAACACAACTTCCCATATACCAAGCACATACACATATCCCAGAAATAAGGTGGAGCTAACATATGGCAGTTTCAGGGGATAAACAAATTCAGAAAAAACAAACAACTTTCTAGTGAAAACTTCTTAGGTAACACTCTACACCAATTTGCACAAAAAATGAGAAAACTTTCCAAGAAAAACTTACAGAATTTCACAGTATAAGTTATTATATGACAACCAAAAAGAAATCAAGAAACTGAATAACCAAGAAAAGATATAAGCAATAATTACAGGTTTGACAGAAGAAGAAGCTCTGCTATCAACAACATCATCTCTAAACCTCCTTCCAGGTGCTGAAACATCATCCATCTTCAAGAACCCACCTTTCCCTTGTTCTAAACTCAACCCTAAAGGAAAAGAAGCACCCCCACCATGACCATGGAACCCCCCACCACCTAACCCAACCCCAAGACCCACTCCAGTAAACTGACCTGACCCATCACCAGAGTTAAGCTGTAGCATCATCGCCGGCGGTATAGCTCCGGCATCATTTCCCGCCAAATTAGTTTCTGCTCCATTGTAAGCAGGAAAACCCAAGATTTGGTCAAAGAAATCATCAGAAGGTCCCTCAGAAGGGTTGTTAGCCATAGCAGAAACTATAAAGATTCAATCTTTCTTGGATCGGAGCTGTTCTCGACCACCTTAATTCCTCAGAAAAGCATTCAATTGATCAAATACTAGTTAAAAAAGTGTTCTTTACAAGTAAAATGATAAGAGGGTGTACAAATTGGTACTCTCACAAGTACTTGTTACATATATATAGGCAAAAAAATGGAAATGGAAGTGTGTGTTTTGCTACTTTCTAAAGAGCAGTGAGAGCCATGAAGAAAATAAAGGAAAGGGAGTCACCTAAAGCTTTGCTTAAATATATTGTTTGCTTCAATGGTGTCACTAAAAGCAATTGCTTAAATATTTGAAAATATTTCTAAAATTTGGCGTGAATTATTATTTTTATTCTTCAATTATTGTTAGCTTAAAAAATTATTTCTCTATTTGATTAATTAAAATTTTTAGATACACCCTGATCCGTTATCTTTCATTGCAAGTGTTTCGAATTCTTAGAAAAGATGAAACTCTTAACAAAAAAGCCGACACAAGTATTGAAAGTACCACAAAATTTAGCGAGAATTTAGGAGTGTATTTAACACAAGATTGATAGTCTATTTTAGTTTAGTTGGATAAGTAAAAAGTATTTTTAAAACTACCAATAATTTTAAAATTAAATTAATAATTCACATTAAATTTAAATGTGATCTCGTCTAAGAAAATTATTTATATATGTGTTAAAAAAGACTAGCTTAAATATACTCTCTATTGTTTTATGTTTTGTATATTTATATAATATTGAAAAGAAAAAGACATTCAAGTGGGACTAAAAAAGTTATAAAAATTAATACGTCTATGACTTTAGTATAAAGATGATATGAATAAACTAGGAAATTATTTCAACTCTTTTCTTTTGATTTGTGGATTAGGTTATCTCAACATTATAGTTTTAAAATTATATATTTGGATTAATATATTTCCGTTGAGACTTAAGAGATGGATAAAATAATTTCAAGTTTAATGCGATAAGATGATATATCTATGATTAAGTTTGAGACAAAATTTAAGTATGTTTGCTTGACAATATAAATTTATCTAATATTGTTAACCAAAGACGCTATAAATTTTATGTCAAACTTAAAGTTAACTCCCATATATCAAACAATCATATATCGTATATATATAAAAGAAAATCTTAGGTCCGCCTACGTGGCGCTCCCACAAACAAGAATTCCCTTTTAAATTTATTTATTCCCAAACTAGCTTTTTCCTTTCATGAAAAGTTGTGATTTTTATGAAGAGTTACAACTTTTATGTACAGTTGTGACTGTTATATAAAGTTGTGATTTTTAACGAAAAGTATGACTTTTATGAAGAGTTGCGATGTTAATGAAGAGTTGCGACTTTCGTGAAAAGTTGCGACTTTAATGAAGAGTTGCAACTTTTATGAAAAGTTGTGACTTTTATGAAAGGTTGTGACCTTTACGAAGGGTTGCAACTTTTCCAAATATTGTAACCTTTTCGATAAGGCACAATAAACATTTGTGCAGGCTACCCTTTGTTGTCTATAAATAGAAGGATTTCCTCTAATTTTAAAACAACGAAAATTCTAAACCTTTCTTCTTCTTTACTTCTTCTTCTTCACAACTAAATATTTGTGTACTTGGTTCCTGTTGAGTGGCTCAGTGACACCATTGCTTATGTTACAGATCTTGGTATGTATTTTTACAGTCATTAATTTTTACTTGTGTTATTAAGGATAAATGATATAAGTTACCTTTATCAACTAAATATTTGTGTACTTGGTTCGTGTTGAGTGACTCACTGACAATTGCTTATGTTACAGATCTTGGTATGTATTTTTAAAGTCATTAATTTATACTTATGATATTAAGGATAAATGATAAGATAAGTTACCCTTATCTAAAAAAAAAAGATAAGATGTAATAAGTTTCATTTTCCTTTATAGTATTAATGTTTGTTATCGCGTAATCTTGTATATAAGATAATATAGTGTTTTAGTTTTAATGACTGATAGGTTTAAATTATTCTTTTATAAATTTTATGATATAAAATTCCCGCGCGAAGCGCGAGTAAATTTACTAGTTTTTTTTTTACTTGAGAAGCATTTTTAGAATCTTGATCATTAATGAATCATTGCTTTAATATTAATAAAAATATTTTTCCAATTAACTAATCAAACATAAATTATTTAGCAAAACATATTTATCAAATAAATAAATTTTAAATCTTAATCAGACAAGCTAAAAATTTGTTAGTGCAAAATTACATCCATGCCAAGTTGCACACTAGATAAATTTGAGAAAGTGGTTATAAAGTTGGACATAAACTAATAATTTGATGGAATTTGACCTTACTTGTTTGTCCTAAGCACTTCCACTTTAACTAAACCTCTACTTTATTATCTAATCTAATAGAGATTAGTGTTATAAACTAACTCATGTATAACATCATTAAAATATGCCAAACACTACCTAACTCAAATTATTAAAAGTTGATTAACTCCTTACCAAATCACATGGGAGTTACTATACTGTTATTATAATCACTCATAACTAAGTAAAACATAATTATAATAGAGAGTTTGTTAATAGATAAAAACTGACATAAGAAGATGGATGAATTAGGTAAATACCTATTTTTAACACCTCCTTTATCAAATATTAACCACTATTTCAAAAGTTCTTAATAATCATTTAACCATATTCTTTTGACATGAATAAAAATAGGGAAAATTATGTGTTATGCAAACTTATACTATTTAATTATTCATTATAGCTATAGTTTGTTATAATTATCATTTGAGATTAATATTATACATTAATTACGTGGGCTGACTTCGAGCTTGTATAAGAAAACTTACATAAATATATTATAATGAAAAAATATTTACCATTTATAGCAAAAACATTTTTTTTCACTTGACCACTTTTAATTAATTTATAATACAAGTTTATGCATATCACAAAAATAATTTATTATTCACATATAATACAAATTTTAATGATGGATAATACATTTATCACAAATTTTAATACACTTATAATACAATGTATCAAATTTTTACCAAACAACATAATATATTTTAAAAAACAATTACAATTCATATATATTGCATACATAATTCACTTTTAATACATAATTGCAGATTTAACATAGTATTGCTATAAGTGGTAATAAATAAAAAGTATCACTAAAATCAGTAATTATTTATTAAAATATATCAATTCATGTAATATGTATAATTCGTCATGATATACAAATACATATGTATAATATACAATTATTTAACCTATATACATATACAATTCACCTCTCTCCCACTCTCTGCTCTCTTTCGTTCGCCTCTCTCCTCCCTCTCTCAATCTCGCTCACCTCTCTCCTCCCTCTCCTGATCTCACTTGCCATATATACAAATGCATATCTATAATATACAATTATATACATATACAATTCACCTCTCCCACTCTCTGTCCTCTCTCTCGCCTCTCTCCTCCCACTCTCGATCTCGCTCGCCTCTCTCCTTCCTCTCCCAATCTCTCTCTCCTCGCTCCTCGCTCTCCCAATCTCTCTTGTCTATATACAAATACATATGTATAATATACAATTATATAATCAATATACATATACAATTCACCTTTCTCCCACTCTTTTCCCCCTCTCTCTCCCAGTCTCGCTCGCCTCTCTCCTCCATATAACATGTAGCTACGAATTGTAATTATCAAACTATAGCTATGGAGAGTATTTAGGCTATTTTTAAGTGGCTATATGTGAAAGTTCCCCATAAAATATCCCCAACGAAAATATGAAACAAGTCCAACATTGCTTGAATATGAGAAGGATTAACAAGTTGAAAATCCAAGGAACAATTCACAGGGTTCAAGAAATTACTCGAATTTCAACAAAACCGAGAAAGGTTTCAGGAAGTTCAAACCTTTATAAGTTCGAAATTAATTATTGTTAGGTTATTAGCATTTTAATATTAATATTTAGCATATTAAATTGCTTTATTTTGGAGTTATAAGAATGACCATTGATAGGCATTTGTGTCTTAAACTACCAATTTAATCATGTTATTCATCTTTAACTTGGTAGCCATATAATGCCATTACTTTTGGCTTTATTGGCTGAATTCATTGTGAGATAAAAACATTCCAATAAACATTGGAATGGATAACTTCTACATCATCCATTAGCATTGGTTATCCATCACTTTATTTCATTCTTAATTCCTCCTTTATTTGTTTGTAACCTATGTAACTCCTATTGTAACCTATGTAACCTATGAAACTCCTAAGGCCATTATCTTCACTATTTACTACCTTCATTATCTTCCTATTCATTGCTAGGAAGACTTCTTGTAGTATAAATAGTGGTGGTCTTCATTTGGTTTGGTACACACAACACAAAAGAAAATATAGAGTGCATAATGTTTGTCTAAAAGAGAGTTATTATTAGTTGAAGGGAGGTGTTCTTTTTGTGGAGCTTTAGACTCAACTCTTGTCCAGAGTTGTTGAGTTATCTTTTGTGTAAAGGCTGTTGTATCCTGGAGGGGACAACTCAAAGAGAACTACTGCTAGACCGGTGAAAACATTTGCTGCAGTGGGCTTGAATCTCCTTAAAGAGAGCGAGATATCCGTGCCTCAGCCTGAAGAGATTTATTTTCTTCATTTCATTTTTCAGTTGTAATCTTGTAACTTTTTGTTATCTTGTAAGTTTTTCACTAACAATTTTAAGGAGATTCAACATGGATACAATTGAAAAAACTGCGGATGTCAAGATGGGAGACCTTAACAAGCCATTTCGGTTCAATGGTAACCATTTTAAGAGATGGAAGGGGAAAATACTTTTCTACTTAAGTCTTCTCAATGTTTCTTATGTGTTAACTGAGAAAAATCCTAATAAAGAAGACATCATCTCTATGAATGATGATGAAACTATTTCTCATCTAGAGAAAGTGGAAAAGTATGATAGTGATTCCTATAAGTGTCGGTATTATCTACTTAATTGTCTATCTGATAATTTTTATGATTATTATGATAGAACTTACTCTAGTGCAAAGGAAATTTGGAAAGCATTGCAGAGTAAGTATGATACCGAAGAGGCTGGAGCGAAAAAATATGCGGCTAGTAGATTTTTTCGTTTCCAAATGATGGACAACAAATCAGTGGTAGATCAAGCTCAAGACTTCATAATTATTGTAGGAGAGCTGAGGTCTGAAGAGGTTAAAATTGGAGATAACCTTATTGTTTGTGGCATAGTGGATAAACTTCCACCTACTTAGAAGGAATTTCAAAAAACTATGCGCCACAAAAAAAAAGGAAACCTCTCTTGAAACCTTGATCATGAAAATCCGCATGGAAGAAAAAGCAAGGGGCCAAGATGCACTTTTATAAACAGAAGAGAACAACATCACATCGAAGGTAAATTTAATTACTTCGAATAATGCTACTCCTGAAACTCACAAAAATACTTCTTTAAAGCCTAAGAAGAAAAAATTCAAGAAAAATAATGGTAGACCTCCCAAGAAAAATAATGGTGAAAATAACCAAGCACAAAATCAACATGTTCAAGAGAAGGGACCATGCTTTATTTATGGCAAGAGTGGGCATATTGCTCGATTTTGCAGATTTCGGAAATGTGGTCCTAATCCTCAGGCAAACATTATCGAAGAACCTTTTGTGGCGGTGATCACCGATATAAACATGGTTGAGAATGTTGATGGATGGTGGGCTGATTCTGGTGCAAACCGTCATGTCTGTTATGACAAAGACTGGTTTAAAAAATATACTCATTTTGAGGAGCCCAAAATAATCATGCTTGGTGATGCTCATACTACTCAAGTGCTTGGTAAGGGAGATGTTGAATTGTGTTTTACTTCTGGAAGGGTATTAATATTGAAAGATGTACTTTATACTCTTTCTATGAGAAAAAATTTGATGTTTAGTTTTCTTCTTAATAAAGCAGGCATTAAACAGATTATTGAATCTGATCAATATGTAATAGTGAAGAAAGGTATTTTTGTGGGGAAGGGATATGCATGTGATGGGATGTTCAAGTTGAATGTTGAAATAAATAAAACTTTTACTTCTGTTTATATGCTTTCTTCTACTAATTTTTGGCATGCTCGTTTGTGTCATATTAATGATCGTTATGTTGGAATCATGAGTAGTTTAGGATTAATCCCAATGTTTAAAAAGAATTTTGAGAAGTGTGAGGCTTGTAGTAAAGCCAAGATCACTAAAAGGCCTCATTTTCAAGTTAAAAGAAAAACTGGTTTGTTAGAATTAGTTCATACTGATATTTGTGAACTTGGTGGAATTCTAACTTGTGGAGGTAATAGATATTTATCACTTTCATTGATGATTTTTCTAAGTTTACATATGTTTACTTGATGAAAAATAAAAGTGATGCTTTTGAAAATTTCAAAACTTATCTCCATGAAGTTGAAAATCAGTTTGGAAGAAAAATAAAAAGAATTAGAAGTGATAGAGGCCGTGAATATGAATCAAATGAGTTTAATTCTTTTGTTAGATCATTGGGAATAATTCATGAAACTCCTCCTCCTTACTCTCCTTCATCTACATGGAGTAGCAGAAAGGAAAATAGAACATTGGTTGAATTGACTAATGCCATGCTTATTGAGTCACATGCACCTTTGAATTTTTGGGGTGAAGCTATTTTAACTGCTTGTTATATGTTGAATCGTGTGCCTCATAAAAAGCAAAACTGACACCTTTTGAATTGTGAAAAGGTTACAAGCCAAATTTGGGATATCTAAGAGTTTGGGGTTGTCTAGCCTTTGTGAGGCTAATGGATTCCAAGATTACAAAGTTGGGTAAGAAAGTTACTACTTGTGCTTTTCTTGGTTATGCTTCAAATAGTACAGCCTATAGATTTTTTAATCTTGAAGATAATATTGTGATAGAATCTGGTGATGCTATTTTTCATGAAAATAAGTTTTCTTTTGATACTAAAAATAGTGGGGGTCAAAGGATTGAACAAAATATTTTGTCACTACCTAGTTCTTCTACTTCAACTTTGAAAAATAAAGAAGTTAATGATTTTGAGTTAAGAATAAATAAAAGAGCTAAAGTAGAAAAAGATTTTGGTCCTGATTTTTATGTGTTTAATGTTGAAAATGACCCTCAAACTTTGAAAGAAGTATCATCATCACATTATTCTATCTTTTGGAAAGAGGCTGTAAATGATGAAATGAAATCTCTAATTTCTAATAAAACTTGAAAGTTAGTTGATTTACCACCGGGTTGTAAAACAATTGGTTGCAAATGGGTCTTAAGGAAAAAGTTGAAACCGGATGGTTCTATTGATAAATACAAGGCTAGTGTCACGGACCTAGAGTATTCGCTAAGACTCCGTGCGGCACTTGACAACTTACTCACGAATCTTTCACGATCTTGTAAGCTCAAGTAAGCCTTTAAAACTAAGATCGCTAAGAGAAATACAAAGGAAGACTTAGAAAGAGAGAGATTTGGAGGAAGAAGTCTTTATTACTTCTTTGTTGGATTGTTGGATGGATGATTTACAAATGAGATGGCCCTCTATTTATACAACTCCCTAAGGGCCTGTGTGTAAATAAAAATAACTCTACAAGTCCCTAATTATTTACACATTAGTCCATGTTCTAGAGAATTCCACATTCTCTAGAACATGCCTCCAACGGCTAGAACCTTCTAGAGTTCTCTACACAACTCTAGAACGGCTGCCGCGCCTTCTAGAGAATTCTACGGAATTTTCTAGCCTTCTACGGGGCTCTAGAGCATTCTAACAAACCTCTAGACCCTTCTGGCCCTTATCCGGACGCAAATCAGCTGGCATTGTGGCGGGACGTCTCACTCTCCCCCACCTATTGATGCGGCGACCGCGACGCATCCTTGCTCCTTCGGCATCCGAGTCTTGTCATGCGATCTTCAATCCACGTACTCCGTTGATACCCTCGAGCAGCTCCCTCAGCTGTTGCCCGATCTTCCTTGGCCCGGTCTCACGAACTTCCTCCTTTCTTGGAGGCAAGCGCCTCAGCGGCTTCTCCTGCATCACGACAGCGTTCCCTCGCGGAACCTTCTTCGTGCACAGCGGCATGGACTTCTCAGCACCATTGTCCTCCTTCAAACTTGCAATGGCTGCTGTTGATTGCCTCTCTATCTCCGTGTTTACCCTCTCGAGCTTCATGGCCGTCAGTCTGACCTGTCCCTCCGTCTTCGATGCCTTCACCATGGGAACCATACATGTTCCTCCTTGCTCCAAGACCACGAGTCTCTGGAGGAAAGGATCGATCACGGCATGGCACTGCCGAAAGAACTCCTGCCCAATAATAATGTCAAAGAGATCTACGGGAGCGACAATGAAGTCTGTCTTCCCCTGCCACTTGCCTAAGGTGATGCTTACTCCTTGCGCTTCTCCACACGCGGGAGTCAGTGGTGCATTGACCGTCCTGAGTTGGGCTTTGCTTGGTCTACAACGCAACCCCAACCTCGTTGCTGCCGTCTTGGTCATTATATTGACCTCTGCACCTGTGTCGACCATCGCACGAGCATGTCCTCCATTGATCATGATGTCGACGTACTGTGCGCCACATGCCTTCAGCTTCGCATGCCTTAGTTCCGCATGCCTCTGCTCCTCTTGCCTCGGCTTCTCTTGCCTTGGCCTTGCATGCCTCGGCGGCCTCTGTGGTTGCCTGGTGATAGTTCCGCACAGCCCTATCAGTCCCAACTGCTTGGTCTCCTCGACCTGTCCTTGCTCATGTGCTTCCTTAGCCTTCCGCTCTCGCAGGATAGCACCAAGGCTCTTCAGTTCGGGGCACTCCTTATAGCGATGCGGCCCACCGCATAAGTAGCAACCATCTCCCTTGGCAACCCTCGGCTTTCTCTCCGTGTTGCCCTGGCCTCCAGACTTCCTGCCGTTGGACCTGTAGGTATCATGCCTCTGAGGCCGTTGCTCCTCGCATTGCCTCCTGGGTTGTGGCCTTTGCTCCTCGCCTTCGCCACGATCTCCCCCACCATTATCATGACTACCTCTGTCGTCCCCTCCGACACTATAAGGCTTCTCCTGCTTGAAGTCTGTCAATGCTTCGGCCTGCGTGATGGCGTCATCTATAGTCCCGACCTGTCTGCGTTCCAACTCTGTCCTGGCCCAAGTCTGCAGCCCATCCATGAAGTGGAACAACATGTCCTCATCCGTGAGGCTGGGAATCTGAAGCGTTAGGGTAGTAAACTCCCGCACATACGCACGTATGCTACCCGTTTGCTTCAACTCCCTAAACTTTTGCTTCGCCTCATAGATGACGTTGTTGGGGAAGAACGCCCTCCTGAACTCCTCGCGGAATTGCTCCCACGTGTTGATGGTGCACGTCCCCCTCTTGATGTCGGACTCTTTACGCCTCCACCATAGCATGGCCATCTCCGTAAGATACAACACAACGGTGTTGATCTTACCCTCGTCGCTCTTCACCTGACTACACTTGAAGTAATTTTCCAAGTGCCATAGGAAATTCTCCACCTCATGCGCGTCACGGACGCCTCTAAACATAGGTGGCTTGGGAGCCTCGACGCTGGCCTCCCTTTCCCGGTCGAACGACGGTGATCCGCCAACCCTCGCGCCTTCCTTGAGTGCTTCTATCTCGGCCTTCATGGTCTTAATTGCGCTCAACGCCTCCATGAGCCGACACTCCAAGGAACTGAGGACCTCCTTCATCTCAAACCCGGCCCGCTGACGCCACTCCAACTCCTTACGGATGGATTCGGTCTCCTCGAGGGTGAAGTCTTCAAGGGTCTTGAACTTGCCGTCTGCCACGTTCATGCGCCGGCCTAAGATCTCCACGGCCTGCCTCGCCGTTTCCACCCTTGCGACCCATTCTTCTCCGGCAGTGATGTCTATGGGCTCCTCACCCATATCATCGTCACTGGCTCCGGCGGTCGAAGGTGGATGAGATGTTAGCACCTCGCTTGGTTCTGGAAGCATCTCTTCATTTCCCTTCTACTATCTCTTCCCCTTTCGGTTCTTCTTGCTACCATCCTGGCGGAAGTTGGCAGTGCTAGCGACGTTCATGTCTCCTTCGGTAGCCATTTTCTTAGCCTGCTCTGATACCACTTTGTCACGGACCTAGAGTATTCGCTAAGACTCCGTGCGGCACTTGACAACTTACTCACGAATCTTTCACGATCTTGTAAGCTCAAGTAAGCCTTTAAAACTAAGATCGCTAAGAGAAATACAAAGGAAGACTTAGAAAGAGAGAGATTTGGAGGAAGAAGTCTTTATTACTTCTTTGTTGGATTGTTGGATGGATGATTTACAAATGAGATGGCCCTCTATTTATACAACTCCCTAAGGGCCTGTGTGTAAATAAAAATAACTCTACAAGTCCCTAATTATTTACACATTAGTCCATGTTCTAGAGAATTCCACATTCTCTAGAACATGCCTCCAACGGCTAGAACCTTCTAGAGTTCTCTACACAACTCTAGAACGGTCTGCTCCTCCAAACGGTCTCAAGCCTTCTAGAATTCTCCGCACTATTCTAGAACGGCTGCCGCGCCTTCTAGAGAATTCTACGGAATTTTCTAGCCTTCTACGGGGCTCTAGAGCATTCTAACAAACCTCTAGACCCTTCTGGCCCTTATCCGGACGCAAATCAGCTGGCATTGTGGCGGGACGTCTCACTAGGCTAGTTGCAAAAGGTTTTAAACAACTAGAAGGCCTAGAATATTTTGATACTTTGTCTCCGGTAACAAGAATTACATCCATTACACTTTTAGTTGCTATGGCTGCAATTTTTTATTTGCAAATTCATCAAATGAATGTAAAAACTGTTTTTCTAAATGGAGACCTAAATGAAGAAATTTATATGGATCAACCCGAGTGTTTTATTGAAGCAGGCCAAGAAAACAAAGTATGTAAACTTACTAAATTCCTATATGGCTTGAAACAGGCACCAAAGCAATGGCATGAAAAGTTTGATTCCTGCATGATTGAAAACGATTTTAAAACAAATGAGTGTGATAAGTGTATATATCATAAGTCTTGGAATAATTCACATGTGATTATTTGCCTATATGTTGATGATTTGTTGATCTTTGGCTCTAATATGAATGTTATTGATGAAACTAAAAATGTTCTTAGAAGCCATTTTGATATGAAAGATCTTGGTGAGGCAAATTTTATTCTTGGAATAAAAATAACAAGAACATGTGAAGGAATTTTCCTTGACCAGTCACATTATGTTGAGAAAATTTTGATAAAATATAACTTTCATGATTACAAGCATGTTGTTACTCCTTTTGATTCAAGTGTTCACTTATTTCCTGTTGAAAGTGAAAATGATGTAATAAATCAAAAGGAATATGCTAGTATAATCGGAAGTTTGAGATATGTGACTGATTGCACTAGGCCTGATATTGCATATGCAGTAGAAGTACTTGGCAGATTTACAAGCAAGCCAGGTAATGAACATTGGCATGCTATAACAAGAGTTATGAGATAATTAATTGGAACGAAAAATTGTGGTTTGTTCTATAAAAAAATCCTACTGTACTTGAAGGCTTTTGTGATGCAGATTGGAACACTTTATCTGGTGATTCCTGTTCTACCACTGGTTATGTCTTTACTTTAGGTGGTGGTGGTGTTTGTTGGAGATCAAAAAAGCAAACTATAATTGCTAACTCTACCATGGAGGCTGAACTAATTGCTTTAGCTTCAGCTAGTGAGGAAGCGAATTGGTTAAGAGATTTATTATTTCAAATTCCTTATTTTGAAAAACCAATTCCTCCTATTTTAATTCATTGTGATAGCACCGCTGCAATTGGTAGAGTTCAAAACCGTTATTACAACGGTAAATCCAGACCTATAAGGAGGAAACACAGTAATGTAAGATCGTATTTGACAAATGGTACCATTAATGTTGATTATGTCAAATCTTGTGATAATCTTGCAGACCCTCTTACAAAGGCCTTAAAAAGAGAAAAGGTCTGGAGCACATCGAGGGGGATGAGATTGAAGCCTACAAATCCTTGAGTCTTATATGAGGAAACCCAACCTGGGGACTAGAGATCCTATAACCAGGTTCAAAGGGAAAAACTAATCATATGATGACTTGTTGTGAAAAAATGCACTATCTTTTTATTCCCTCCCTATGATGTGAGTGCATTGTTTCCTGTAGTTTGTGAAGGTTGAGTTGATAAAACTCTTAATGAATATCTGTTGCTCGTATGGGTGGAGTGTTAATCTTACAAGAGCACTCTCGACAGATTTCACCTATGTGAAGTGTGGAAGTAGGTCGCTTCCTATGAGAATGGGCTTATTCTCAAATGCACTCATGAAACCGGGATAGCACATGGCCATAACGTGCTGGCTGTTAAAGCTCATGTCAATACCTTGATTATTATGTGTGAGCAGTGATATTTTATTTCCCTTAAGCAGTCATAGTTCAAGTCTGAGATCACTACGACTCTGGAGTAAAAGTTATTGTTTCACTAAGTGGAGGTTCAATGCAGAGCACACCTTCATTATGCATAGTAGTCTTCCTTCAACTGATATACTCTCTTATCTAAATATTAAAATGAGTGGGGGATTGTTAGGTTATTAGCATTTTAATATTAATATTTAACATATTAAATTGCTTTATTTTGGAGTTATAAGAATGACCATTGGTAGGCATTTGTCTTAAACTACCAATTTAATCATGTTATTCATCTTTGACTTGGTAGCCATGTAATGCCATTACTTTTGGCTTTATTGGCTGAATTCATTGTGAGATAAAAACATTCCAATAAACATTGAAATGGATAACTTCTACATTATCCATTAGCATTGGTTATCCATCACTTTATTTCATTCTTAATTCCTCCATTATTTGTTTGTAACCTATGTAACTCCTATTGTAACCTATGTAACCTATGAAACTCCTAAGGCCATTATCTTCACTATTTACTACCTTCATTATCTTCCTATTCATTGCTAGGAAGACTTCTTGTAGTATAAATAGTGGTGGTCTTCATTTGGTTTGGTACACACAACACAAAAGAAAATATAGAGTGCATAAAGTTTGTCTAAAAGAGAGTTATTATTAGTTGAAGGGAGGTGTTCTTTTTGTGGAGCTTTAGACTCAACTCTTGTCCAGAGTTGTTGAGTTATCTTTTGTGTAAAGGCTGTTGTATCCTGGAGGGGACAACTCAAAGAGAACTACTGCTAGACCGGTGAAAACATTTGCTGCAGTGGGCTTGAATCTCCTTAAAGAGAGCGAGATATCCGTGCCTCAGCCTGAAGAGATTTATTTTCTTCATTTCATTTTTCAGTTGTAATCTTGTAACTTTTTGTTATCTTGTAAGTTTTTCACTAACAAGAAATGATTCATAGGTTCAGGACATTATAAGTTGTTGTTTTTTTGTATGTTAGTAGGAATATTTTCGCATTAAAATATAGTCATTCGGCTATTAAAATTAAAATAATGGCTAAAAACTCGTAGCAAGTCCAAAAAGTGACTAAAAGATACATCTATAGAGAGAGAATTAAAACCAAAAATGCATTTCCTTGAGGAAAATATGCAAGGTTTTTGCATAATTTTCATGTTTGTAAACTTGCATAGTCAAATTATTATGTATTTTTAAGTTATTGAGCTAATTGAAACAAGCTATCGTTTTTATATACATGCAAATTAATAAAATGTCGCTAATATTTAACATTATCATTATATAGACTCAACCTGGATTATTGTTGACAAAATATTTTAGGCATCTAGTATCTAGTACCAAAGAATCTAGTTTTGCTAGAAAATATATAACATTACTGCTTTTTTTGTAATTTAATCTCTTTCTAATCAAACATTTATGTCACTAGCACAAATGAATAATTCCTTATTATAAAAGAATATGTGCTTCCTGGATTGTATAAAAGAACCTTCAATAATGACATTCAACAAACATATTCTGTTAAAAAAGGATATTAACTTCTTTAAATGAGATATTTTATCATTTCTTAACTTTATATTTTGCAACATTTCGACATAGCATTGGACCAAAAAAACAAGTATATAATAATGTATGAATTGTGTTTATACACAAAAATGGGGTAAAACAGGTAACAAACTCATAATATGGGCTAAAAAACTTACTTGCAATCAAGGTAAAATATCAGTGATCTCACAAATCCTTTTAAACACCTAAGTATATGTGGTGGCTGCTAGTATACACAACCATAAAAACTAAAGTTATCATGTAAAATTCTCTGACTACATCTTATAATTGTTGAAGAATAATTACTCCAGTTTTACAGTAAAAGTTTAATGAATGATAAAGATACAAATATTTCCAACTTTTACAACAAAGCTCAAGAACCTGTTTAGATCTTCTTCTGGTTCTCACAACATATTGAACTGGGGTATACTGAAGTACAAATATCCAAACCTCGCGTGCTTTTGAAGTAAAAACATAGAGCTCGCGCTGATTAGATGGACATGATAAGCTGCCATTTGACTATTCGGTGATGGGATGGACATGATAAGGTGCCATTTGACTATTCTGTTCTATGCCGGTCTTTAGGGTTGCTGTACATGGGTAACAACAGCATGGGGTTGTGTTTCCGTCTCCCATAACATCGCCAATAAACCACAAATATTACAGCCATTACAAACACAGGGATTGCCCACCTGCAGCAGTAAACAACATAGGAAAGGTAATATTATAAAACATCCTCAGTCCAGGTCATGTCAGCTCATACTACTCTCAGATCAAGCTACAGAAAATTCTTTCACAGTTCGACCTATTGAATAAGCATATGTCCTGATACGCAATACAATCTCAAACTCATTATCAAAGACTATGCTAGAAGAAAGAAACTTTTCTTCAAAAACTTAGTCTGGAGAGGCATGTCTAATGGCTGCGATAAATCTTGTATTGCTTCTACTGATCATCACAAAAAGAAGAAAAGAGAGCAACTCTCTTGTACTACTTTAATTACTAATAAATTGTAACCAAATAGCAAAAAAGTTCACAAAGGATACTTGAAAGTAACAGAATTTTCGAATAAAAAGGTATTTCGTACCTGTCCAGATCAAGGATTGGACTATACACGAGCGTTTCCCAAGTAGCTACAATAAAATGCCACATTGGGTTATAGTAAAGTGACTCTGCAGACCAAAACATTCTTGTATATGTTTCTAAGAAAATAAAAAGTATCCATGCGCCAATCTCGACCAAAATAAACTTTATGACGAACCGCCCGACCACCACCATGAACAGTGAGAAAGCCACCAACCAATTAAAGAGTCTGTGATTATAGTCCTTGATGAATGAAGACTTTGACTTCTCTAACATCTGCATAATTTGAAGATATACACAATTCATTGTACGCCATATGAAATGGACAACGGGAAAGGAAAAAAAACAGCAACGTAGTCGGAGTAATGCAAAACATCACAAACAAATTATTAAAATGTAAAAAAAAGACAATCGGGTAAATCTGGAGACGAAGACTGATACTGATACTGCTTAATTCAAATGATAATTTATCAGGTGACTCTTGTTTATACATTGGACAGGTAAAGGATAATTTATCATCTGACTCTTGTTTCTACATGGACAGGTAAAGGAATTTTCCTATGTTATTGCTAGCATAGTCTTAATAATAAAACTGGCAAATCAGTTTCGCAGAGTTACTCTGCACATAAATTAATAGAGAGGAAGCAGGAGAGGTTAAACTCCTGTTTCTTAATTTTTGAGACAAGGGTAACTTTGTATTCACACCAAAAAGTCATCAACCAAAAAATGATGAATCGGAAACTAACATCCCACTCATGGGTATACTGTACAAGTTTCCTTTAAAATCAGCTAAATCTACTATATCCCCTACAAGATTCTGTTTACACCAAAAAAAACAAAAGGCTTATACATTTCATTCTAATATTCTGTAAGTTAGTCTTTTGTCCCTCAAGACTTCTTAAATTTCTTTCTTTCCAGAGGGTCCACCATATGCAAGCAGGGATAGTTCTCCACCAGTGTTCATTTCTTCCTCTGTTCCCAATACCTTTCCAGCTATTTAGTAGTTCCTTTGTTGTGCTAGGCATCACCCATTTAACTCCCAACAGATCCAAAAACATGTTCCATAGGCTCAACGCTGCTTTCCAATGAAGGAACAGATGGTCATTGACTTCTGCTTCCTGTTCACACATGACACATGTTGAACAAAATTGCCATCCCCTTTTCTGTAAAGCTTCATGTGTTAAACAAGCCTTTCTATTAACCAACCAACAAAAACAAGCTACCTTTGTGGGGCATTTGGTCTTCCGGATTAACTTCCAAGGCCAAATGTCTACCATTGACTGCCTTGTGTTAAGATTCCAGTAACATGATTTCACTGTGAACACACCCTTGTTATGTAATTTCCATCTATGTTTGTCAGGCCTCATAGATAAAGCAGGGTGTGCGTTTAGTACTCCCAATACTAAATTGATTCCAAAGGCTACCTACGAGTATTCAGACCACGACTCTTTCTAATGCTCGTTTTTGTCTTTTTTTAACTGGAGTAGGGCTGTAGTCTACAGTCTACTAATGTAAACTGGTCCAGAAAGAAAACCCACTAGAAGAGGAGGAGCAGGCAAATGAGTTCATACAAGAACATTGGTGTGACGAATAGTTTCCATATTTAAGAGTGGCTGTGCAACTAGTGAAGATCAAACCAAGAATTCAAAAGCAACAACATCTGACTAATTTCCAGGGATAAGGGATGGTGGAAAGGATATTTTCATTTACTGCAAAGATACTATGGTTTCTGTCTGTTCATTATCCAGATTCGTATAGTCAATTATAAGTAAAAATGAATATTTGCCTAGCTTCTTCCTGAATGGCTTTTTTCTCATCTGTTGATCCAGCGTGGTGCAACTAACCTACATATTCACCAGCAGATGGTAAAGTTTCAATCCATGGTTCACCTTTTGGGTTCAATAGTATACTGTCTGTTACTTAAGGTAGGGGCTTCCTGATAAAACACATCCTATTTCTTTCTCTTCCTCAACCTCTCCTAACACAACCAAATGCAACATTATCGTAAGAGCTGAAGTGTACACTCAGTATATTGAGAAAAATCTTGTTGATAAAAAACAAGCAAGTACTAAAAGCTAAATGTATTAAACCTTCATCATCCGCTTCTCATAGTTGATTTTAGAAGGTCCGACACATTCACCGTGAAAGCTTTGGTTACACTGGATGAAGCCAGCATTGAACTTTGCCATCGAAGGAAGTCTGAGGACCTGAAGATTGTCCATTTTGTCCTCACATCTAGTATACAGAGCCTCACACAGCTTTGAGGATTGATATTCATTCGCCAGCATTATATTCTTGTACACCTGCAATTGATGTGGCAATAAGCAAAAAATTGAGAATTACATGAAACTATGCTTGTTGTAATCAATTAAAACCTTTTCGATCTCTTCATCCAATTTATCAACTGATTTTTTTGCATGATGACGACCAAAATGCTGTTCATCAAAGACATTCATCGCTGCCTGTCTGTTCTCTACATGAGCCTTTTGCAAAGACTCCCCAGGCATTGGCAAAACCAATTTAGCCATCCTCTCATTGTACAGTTTTAGACACCGCTCCAGGATACCCTTGTTGAAGACTTCCACAAGGGACCCTGTGGATGGAATCTCCCCTTTATTCAATGCATCAAGAATCTAGAAACAAAGTTGTCATTTAAGAGCAAAGGTTAAAAAAGGTCACAAGTATACAAAAGCAATTGATTACATTCAGGACAATCGATGGACAATCACCTGCTCAAGGAAAGATACGAACTCCTTCCCATTGAGAGATTTACCCTGGACAATTTTTGGACGAATAATAGATGTGACAACTTCTTTTAATTGCTCCCTCTTCTTGACATAGAGAGGATCAAGCTCAGCGTCCTTCATGTCACAAAGCTTTGTGCGCTGAAGATGGGGCTGTAAAAGAAATATGCATGTTATTGTATCTTCTTCTATCACCATGGGAAGTTCTTATACAAAATTCTCAAATCTAAAGGCATACCAAGTTTTGCTAAAAAACCTTGACATGTATCTTTACTATCCATAATACCAATGCAACTACATAAATTTTCTGTGGAAAGGGTAGGATGGGGTTTGCCAGGTAGGAGTCTCGGAGATGATAAAGCCGTCGTTTAGCAACCACCTACACTTATGGACATTCAATGACCTTTCACATTTAAGTTAAACTGGTTCCCCACTTCTCTTAAATCCCCACCTGCCCTGCTTCTGGAAACAAGAGAGGGTGGGAGTGGGAGTGGGGGGAGAGTTCAATATGATGCTATAATTGCATGCCGTGACTTGCTTAAGCAAACCAATGTTTTATCACAAACGAAAAGCGCTAAGGTCTGCTATAAAGCACATCCAAAAAGCACATGGTTTTACAAAGGAAGTTGCAAATGAAGAGAAAATGATCAATGTGCGTACAGGGTTTCGCTAATAGTAGAATAGCAGTTGAGTTCACTTTCTTATTCCAACTCCTAGCAAAATAATAACCATAGTAACGGGAAGGACTTTTTTTGTCTTTATCCAGAAGTTAAACCCAATTTTATTTTCTCTCTTTGTATCTTGCCCCCTCTTATCTCATTGATTTGTCAGTGGTTGCCAGACCTCTGACTAGATTGGCTCCTGTTAAACTACGGCTATGACCTTGACAATCTTTCTTAACAGGAGCTCTCCTGATGGGCTTTGCTGCCAAATAGTGTATTTATCATTGACTGAATTCCAAAAATGCGGTTGTAGATCTGAGTTATGCTGATTTTTTGAAGCCTAGTCAGTCATCGGTTAGTTTGCATTTTTGAATGGAGAGTGTCAACTGGAAGCATCTCATGTCAGCTCGGACTAGGGGATATCAAAAAGGAAGTGAGACTGGAGGCATAGATAAATAGCTGATTTAGAGAGCAAGGAGAGCTTTCAGGAGGGAAAGAGAAGAATAAATGGGACAGGAAATAGCAGCTGTAAGTGCAGGAAGTTGAGATGGTAGAGGTAGTGATAGGCTGATAGCATCTGAAAATGGGCAACAGCAGAGACAACATTGGTGACAGCACTGAAGAAACCAATGGGAGGAGAATTGGGTAAAAGAAAGGACGAGGTGTGTGTTCGGTATGAAGGAAAATGTTTTCCTTGGAAATACTTTTTTGGAAAATGTTTTCCAGATTAATGTAAGAAGGAAATATTATTAAAGCTTGATAATAGTATCAGCAAATTGGATAGCACTTCTATTTAGAAAATCTAATGAAACTTTTGAGTGTTAAAGATTCATTCTAAACTCTAAATAAGAGTTGGAATAGTTGCAACGGATTTTCAGCTTTTTCATGGAATAAGTTTTCCTCGAAAAATATTTCCGGGTAATCAAACACCAAACAATGATTTCCTTGTGGATAAATTTTATTGGAAAAAGATGACCGACATGTTAGAGACACCTACATCATATTCCTTTTAATGTCTTGGTGGATATTTATTGGAATAAAAAAGTGGGAAGCATTTTTAGCAAACTAATGTGTGTTGTGTGCATGCACGTGTGTGTGTGTGTATGGAGAGAAATAGAGAATAATGCAGAACAAATTAACTACAAACCAAACAACAATTATATGGACAAAGAAACTGAAAAAGTAAAATTCAGTGAAAAATAGTGTAACCTTAAAGGTTTGAGTAATGGTAACTTCCTATCAAAATAAAATATGTTTATCAACTACGAGCAATCATCCTTGAGCAAAATTAAAACCAAAAGGAATAACGGAAGAGATAAGAGTTGGAACATCTTAACTTATCCAAAAAAAAAAGGAGAAGAAACTGGTGTTGGGGAATCTGGTAAATATAGTACAATGTACATTGAGAGACACATTTTTTTAAAAAAAAACAGTGGTGATTGAGCCAACTTGTGCGCACTTCAACTATTCCACTAGGTTCCTGCCACACCAGTATAGGTACCAAATAACTCTTCCTACCAAGACTTAGATAGGTGGGAAGATATCACCTGGTGTTTTTTTGTCTTTGCTAGGATTTGAACCTGGTATCCAAGGTTTGTACTCACCTCATTGACCACTAGGCCACACCCTTAGTGCTACTCACATTGCAATATACACAAGGATAACATGAAAGAAAATTCAGATTAAACTAATATTGGAAAGGAGCAGACAGCACTAATCTAAGTCAACTTAGGAGCATAGTTTTTTGATCAAGGATTAGGAGCAAAGTTATAGCAGGCCATTGCCGGAAAGGGATGTATGCAGGTTGTTGTTGAAGAGCGTGGAAACAAGCTATCAATATGATTTAAGGAGATCAGAAAGAGTGAATTTTAATAGTAGAGTAGGTCACTTCCTATTATCGTCAGATGGCTGGGTGGACATCTTGTTGGCGGCATCGGTGCATGCTCCATGTATTCAGGTGGTTCCTGGACTATTTTCTGACAAAGTTACCAGGAAAAGATAAAACTAGTGGCATCTTCTTCAAAAGCAAGATACCATGATCATAAGAAGAGTGGAGACAGATGATATAGTAGCCTGGGTCCTTGCACCAGTAAAAAAGGTGCACATGGACAGCGTAAAGAAATAATACATCCCAAAAGGTATACAGATCATGTAGCAGAACAATATTTGCCTAGAATTATCAAGGACGTTTTCTTTTGGTTAAGATATAATATCTTGTGATTGTAGCAGTCACAAAATTATCGAAATGACAGTTTACTGCACTAAGCTGTGAAATGCAAAACTCAAGGAAGAAGAACAAGATCAAAGAAAGTAGTTAGGCCATACTTGTGGTAAGCTGAAGGCAGTGCTATTATCACCCATTATGGCTAAAGAATCTCGAATCTGATTCACCTGAAATTATGCATTACAATCAAAACTAATCCATTTAGTCAAGTTTCTTCATCATGTGCAGAACTCAAGGTACAACAAAGAGCACCTGATCAATATTTTTATCACCTGTGGTAACAGAAAAGGCAACCATAGTTAGCATATACTAGGCTTCATAGTTATTTATTAAGCATGCATATAAAGGTAATTGAACTAACCGTTGCTATTAGGGACACGTCTTAGAGCTTCATCAACCATTTCTTGCACAGATTTTCCTTCTGTAAAAGGTACAAGCTCAGAAAAATTACAACAGAAGGAACAGAAACAAAAGCATTTTGTTATTAGATGGAAGAGTATTTCAAAAACTCTTCTGATAATTGTACATTAAGCAGATAATATTAAGCACTTCAGTTTATTTTGTTCATTTACATCCCCCAAGTCCACAGAGGACGTCACATTCACAAATGTCAAGCAATTGCACTTAAGAAGTGTTGAGGCATCATTTCCCTACTTACGCAGAAAATCACGTTGGATGAGCCATAGTAGCTTTGCAGGTTCAAACGCAACATCTTGCCCCTACACAACATCCATCAACTGAGCATGTCATATAACTTGTTAAGTAACTCTTCTTTCGTTGCCCCTTTCAACGAGGCAGATATATAATAGGCTTCATGACTCCAAAATGCTTACCTTTACTCTGGCCACAAGGAGAGAAGAGATACAAGGATGAAGCAACAGAGAGTCAGAAAAGAAACAGAGAGAATGTGAAGCTGAACAAGAAACCAAAGGTCAAACATAAACTAGAAACTTTTGAAACAACTAGTTAGAGTTGAACCTTCCATAGAACTCCTCCGCAAGTTCAACTGCGAATGACAGCCGGGATATGTCAGCTTCACGTATCTAAAAAATACAACACAACGCAAAAAAAATATATGATTAGGGAGAGCCCTTATACATCAAAGAAAATAGGGCAGGAAAGAAGTTATCACTCTCAGGGCCAAAGCTTTAACCATATTAGGATGACTTAACAGTTGTCCAAACAATATGTAGACAAGAATAGGCGGAGCAACAATTGATTTTCATACAAATGGGTAGTCAACCATTACATTGGTTGGTTATCTTCTACCACTTGCTCGCCACTTATGTGATTAAATGAGCTTAAAGAAAATTTCTACATGATAGCAGGTATATTTTAATCACTCTTTATAACACGACTCTTCATCAATTAATGTTGTGCATCACCAACTTACCTATAATAACTCCAAAATTGGAGTAAAATATCAACATTATATACTTCAATATATTGTGTGTACTTGTCAAAAGAACAAAAAAAGCAAATTACACAAACCCATCTCCAGTTTATTAGTAAGTAAACATTGCATTCATCCATGTGTAATTGGGTTAAGTGCCCATGACATGTTTCCAAATTAGCACATGAGACCTTCAATTATTATTCATTTAGATGGTGGTGTCCACTGACTCATGTGTTGGGTAACTTTATCCACCTAGACTTGGACAAATAGGAAGAAATGACCAAGGACTTAATTGACATGATTGGAATTTGAACCCTGTCTCCTGTGGTTTTCATCCCACTTTATTGAGCTTGCAGACGTACAACGACCAGAAGCTATTCTGGATAATCACAAGCGCATAGGAAACAAGATGTTATCTAACAGCAGCGTCAAACCCTCTTTTTCAGCTAAGTCTCGGCAGCAAAAAATAACTCTCCAAACGTCATAAATCACAGCCTTGGGGAGTTATAACACTTACACCCTTGGGGGTCGTTTGGTATCTAGTAAGGAAGTAATCTTTTTTTTGAAACTGAAAAAAAAAAATTACTTCCTTACTATAATCTATTCATGTATCAATTTATGATTAAGTTATACAACGCTTGGTAGCGAGTCAAGAAGTAAGTTATAAATGAATAAATTAATACGACGTTTGGTCTGCAATTTAGAAACCAGCATAACTAATAAATGCATAAGTTATGAGGGAATTGGTGTATTATCTTATGCGGAGTAAAAGATGGAATAACTAATACCTACATAACCATTACCCACATAACTAATATCTGCTGAATTCCAACCATCTACCAAACAACCCCTTAATGTTTACTCACATTTTGGCAAATAGTTATTGAATAGACCAATTTACCCCCAAAAGAAATGCTTAAGCAAACCATCTACGTTATCACTATATTCTAATTGACATCTTAGTTTTTCTCCACCAATAATACCAGGAAAGCGTTTTTTCCTTCTTCCAAATTCTCTCAAATGTTAGTGTAATCTTTTGATCTATGAACTTATATGTTGTTTGCACATGTTCTTTTTTGGGATAAATGTATATTGTTATACATGTTATGATTTGGCTTTTTCTTTTCTATTTTACTAACCCAGGTTTTAAATGTTCTAATACTTTACTTTAAACTCAGCATACACTTGAGGAAATACATGGAGCCAAGCTTTCTTATGATAGCTTAATTGTCTGAGTACATCATCATTATTACGTTATGGAGTCAGATTCAATAGTTCAGCAAGAATTGAAGTTCTTGATCTATCCTGCAATTTAAAATTGCATACTCATTCCATAATCTGTTAGGTGTTAAGCAACATCTTTATACAGCAAAACAGAAGGAAGATACATATTTCGCTTTCATTCTTTTACTTTTTGAGATGGATAGAAGAAGAATAAAGTAGTTTTGAAGCAGAGAACAATATCATGCAGATGCCTCACTATCAAGAAACCAATCCTGATTATAGTTTGAGAGAGAAATAACCTATCTAAAACATGGTTTGTCCATCCCTAACCCTTCCTCACACCCCTCTTTCATAGGGATGGCTGTCATATGTTTTTGTGGGATAATAATTGATACCCTTCTCCCACGACTCATCTCTATAGAGGGAATACATTCTCCATATTTCATCAGTCAACACTTCAGGGACAACTATAACCAATCAGGTTCTGTTCAAATTTTTCATGTTTCAACAACTTATATAGTCATGCCCTGAATATAAATTTAAATTAGGATTAATCTCTACAATTTCATAGAAAGAGAGTAGATATTATAGGCAGAGCAACACACCGTCTCAGGGAGATTATATACGAGCACAGAACTCATAACAGCTGCAAGGGCAAAAATCCTGAGAAATAAGAAAGCATCAAAAAACAACCATGTTTAGTCAGATGTATATGGTAGACTGCGGCATCTGAAGATTAGCACATTACCGGTCATCGTATACATTAGATTTTCCAATACTTTCAAAACCTTCTGTGTCAAGGTAAAAAACAGAAGTTTTTACTCCATTGATATCCATCTCTACTGGAGTACCCCAAACCCATATCCCTGGAAGAAAAGGAAAGGAGGAAGTTAAATGATGTCCAGATCTCCTAATGAAACAACAGTATCCAGAAAAATCTTGCATATAACCTTTTGTCTTTGTATCACGCATATGCCCAACACCAAAACCTGCAAAAGTAGAACTCCATAATCAGTTGCAGAAAAACCTTGCAGCCACCAAGGTAACAGCAAACTTTAACAACTAACAAAAAAAGTAACATCAGCTATCAAAAATATAGGCAACACACCTTCATCACAAGACAGGGAAAGGAGCTGATTAAGAGTAAATGATTTTCCCGAACGATATGGACCAATTACCTGGTCAAACATTTTGCAGAAATGTCAATATACCAGAAAAGACACTGGTGGCAAACAAAATCTAGGTAAGAAACAGCTCCGCTAGCAACTTCTCCAAGAAAACCATATTCAGTTGCACAAAAAGACAGATACTTGATAATCAAAACCGGTGCATGCAAGATTCCAAAAAAAGAAGAAGAAGCTAATAGTACTCCCTATGTGCCAGTAAAAGTAACCTAATTTCCTCTTGGACTATTCTGTAAAGAAATAAGAGACCTTTTTCTTTTCAATAGAGAACTTTTCACTTCCTTTTTTTCTTATTTCTCCTTTCACAATCAGACAAATATGAATTACATCTATTCAACATCATTTCAAATTGATGCAATTTTTTTCTAAAATGGAAAGTATTAAAACTTGATTCAAAAACCTTACCAACTAATTATTACAGTTTTCCACTTCAAAACAGTTATTTTGAATTTCTTTTTTAATCAATGCGGTAATCTGTTGGGAAATTTTACTATGGAACACCACGCAAGTTACCAAGTATAACTGAAACTGAAACAAGAAACCCTTAAACATAATAACTGAAACATCCTAGCAATAATAGGGAGACTCAGACTTCCATAAAGCTGTGCAAGAGATGATAACTTATTATTCCTAAGAAATTACAGGTTATAACTGATGCCAGATACAAATGCAAAACCTACAGCAACAGCTGCAATGGGTGTCGTTATCTTCTCAATTGCCTCCAATCCTTCTCTTGAAAGGCGAAGTTTTGTGTGACCTGGATCAGGCTCTATAATAGGAAACCTGTCAAGCAGAAAGATAGCTATATGTTGAAACAGCAACCAGAATTCCAGTAACAATAGAAAGATAGCAAACTATGTACATACATCCATAAAAAAAAATGACAAACAAATTATGTACATCTAACTAACCAAGGTTTGATAAGACAACATTGCTCATCAGACATAGTACGAATAAATAATCTAGTTTCTAACACAAATACAAAAGAAACAGTATACAGCAAAGACTCTGAGTATTCATGCTCTATCTGTCTAAGCTGTAGAATAGATATACTCATTAATACTGCGGCTTATCTTTCTCTATGCAAGGAAATTCATGCCAACTTGCACGTACATCAATTATTTTATCCTCCCACCACCACGAACAGTGGCGTAGCCACATAGTCGGAAAAAAATAGCATATATACAAGTAAAATGATATCCGATATGGTTAAATAACATATTTTGGACACCCTTAACATAGCAAGCTGCTATTTCTGGACACCTTTTATGAAATTTCTGGCTCCGCCAATGACCGTAAACTCCAGCTTAAGCATATCGAAAAAAATCACCCAGCTTTACACTTGACTGCCATACTAATTATTATGTATAAAATATATGACTAGCAAGCTGGTCTAGGTACAACTAAAAAAAATGGATAGTGAGGATTGGTATAGCCCATCCCAACTAGCTCATAAAGTAAAAAACTGAACCCCACCATATGAATATCATCAATCAGTCTTAGATGGGCATTACACTAAACATGTTAGCAGTCAAGAACTTATAAAAAGAAACAAACCCAACTTGACAATATGCATTCTCATTGTTTGAGCATATGCCTCACTGGGCAAAACAATTTACACTAACATTACCACAGATCACAAGCAAACACAAGGATTTTTAAAGCCAAATAAGATCATGAACAAAAAGGGTATATAGTATATACAAAGAAATCTCTGAAAAAAGTCTTACGGTTGATGAAAATTCTCAATAGAAGAAAACGACCCAGATGTGAAAAAGCAAAGAAATGTGTAGAAAACCGCGATTGGCCAAGAAAGATTCATTCTTGATCTGGGATTCAGCTGTAATCTTGCAAATGCCGTAAAGTTACAAGCATTGCAAAGGGTAAAACAACATAGAAAACTGTAAAGATGGGAATTTTTTTCCAATTCTCAACCCAAAAAAGGAGAAGTCATGTGCAAGGGTGCACGTTAAGGATCGTGGAGCCGTTTCTTGAGGGTTGATTTTTATTGGTTGTTTAGGGGTTTCAGACTTTTGAGATTCTTGTCCGAACACAAGGAATTGGAATGTATAATTAACTAAAATAAACTTTTATTATTATTACTCGCTCTGTCTCAATCGTCTCATATTAGTTGACATACTAAAAATACTTATATATTAATTATCCATTCATTCCACTAGATTAATTAGTTGACATACTAAAAATACTTATATATTAATTATCCATGCATTCCACTAGATTAATTGATGACAAAGAAAACTCGCTGTCGCTATCTTTTGAGTACGCACAGGATAAAATTTTCACTCTGCAAATCACATAAGAGAGATAAATTCCCGCTCCGCAAATTCCTAAACTCTCGCTCCGCAAACCAACCCACAACAGGCTTGCTCGAAATCTCTTGCTTTTGCTGATAAGGAATTTTGAACTTGAGACCTCCTATATGAAAGTCTTAAGCTCAAACTATTTGACCACCTCAAAAGATATTAATTCTACTAATTAAGTAAATATTAATAATTCTTTTTAAAAATATTGACGTTGATTTGTATAATTTTGAGAAAATTTTCTCAAACTAATATAAAACGAAACGATTACTAATTTTGTTTGAGTTGACCCAAGAATGCAAGTGGACGACACTCTATTGGTCTAAATTGAATGGGCTACGACGTGGAATTGGGCTGTGAGTCGCATTGGGACCATCAACTCAACTAGTTCATTTGGCACTTCACTTTTAGTATTAAAACTATAGCTTAATTTTATAATTACTTGAAATTGATCAAATATTTTTTCCTCCTACTTTGTCATTAATGGCTTCCTCTATCATTTTTGTTTTCTTCTTCAATTTTTTTTAAAAAAGAAATACAAAATATTGAAAATATGAATTGTTCAAATGAGTTATATATTAAAAGACTTTAAGTATTGAGAGGATTTCATATCTAAATCTTGGGACAATTTAGAGGTGATTTTAAGCGAATTATCTTGTGCGGCTTTGTTAGTATGCTTTATCTTTTTTGTTTTAATTTGATGTACTAAAAACGTGAAATTATTTTAGTTAATTAATATTAAAAAACTTGAAACATTGATAGGATTTCGTATCTAACTTTTGAGACGGTTAGAGGTGAGTTTAGGTTAACGAGATTGAATAGTCAATGTATACTTTATGTATAATCAGTGTATAAGTTTATGTGTCGTTAAGTTATATTTAATTTTTTTAGCGCATCATCATGTATGGTCTGTCTACAACTCATGTATAGGTTAGATATATTGTATAGTTTGGGGTCGTTTGGTAGAATGTATTAACAAAATTAATGCATACATTAGCTTTATGTATTAGTAGTACCTTGTTTGGTGCACTTTTTCATGCTAGGTATTATTAATGCTTGCATTAGTTATACACTCAATCGTGTATTAGGGAGTGTATTACTAATACCATGGATTTCTAGGTACTAGTAATGTAAAGGAATTTAATGCATGCATTAGCGCTTTAAAGACACGATTACCCCCTCAAACCCCTTCTATATCTTTTTCACCATAATTGTGGAGAAATTTTTTGTAAATAAATATTTTTGTAAAATACATGTTATTTTTAATACACCAAATCAAATAATGCATAAGAAATATTATATGTATAACTAATGCAAGCATAATCGATACAAGCTACTAATGTAAGCATTGCCAATACATTCTATTTAGCATAATTCTTATACACCAACTTGTGTTTAGGCAAAGATATATTGTATAGCCAGTGTACATTTCCTATGACTTTTGACTATTTTAATGTGAGTGAAACATGGGTATTTATTGTATATATTTTGAAACTAGCTCATTGATGTACTCTACGTTTTTCTCGAAATTCTTACATATCAAATTTCAATTCAAATACACTATCCTTTTAATTTCTTCTTCTATATATATTTTTTTTGATATCAAATACATTCTACAATTCTAATACATGAAGAAAGAGGCAAGCCAGAGGATAGACATATATCTTTAATAATTGATATATAAATCGTTGATATTAAATGTATTTTATTAAAAATATATAGGAAGAGAGGGTAAGTGAGAGAGGCAATGTAATACAAGCAACTTATGTTTGAATATAGCATATTTGGAAAACATCACCAAATTTGATCTGCATACATATATTTGAGTGTGCCAAATACATGTCCCTCGCGAAGAAAAAATAGTATGGCATGTAATTTCCTAAATGATTAGGATGTAAATTAGTAGGATTTGTGTTGTTTGCTTTTAAAAAAATCAAACAAATAATTTTATGTATATGTAATGTATATTCTATTTATACTGTGATAATTATGTAATATAATTGTAGATGTTTATACTCTTATATACACTACTTATACTATATTAAAATATTGCAACAATTCATATTTATCAAATAGTTAAATTCTTAAGGAAAACTATATAAAAGGACCATAAAATCCAAAATAGTTACAAGTTCATATTCTTGATACATTATTCTCTCATAAATAATTATAACTCATACCAACATTAATTAAGGCTGATATTTTAGCTTAATTAATAACAAATCAATATTGTATACTCTATTGACATCATTAAGGCTGATAATTTCGCTTACTTGATACTAAAACAATATATAAAAGAAAATCAATATCTGAATATAAAAAGAATTGGAAACATGAAATCATATCTCCAGTTTTCTTATATTGGAATGGTTATTCTCATTCTTAAACAAACTGTCATAACCAAAATATTTTAAGAATCAAATATTTGGAAAAAAAATATCAAAATCGAATAATCAAATTAGTTCAGTCCAATTCATTTTTTCAATATTTATGTTTACCCATACTTGAATTATATATATGTCCAAATGAATTCTAAAGTCAATATTAACTAGTTGGGTCAGCCTATGATAAGGTCCGGCCCAACCCAATCAAATCCAAGAGTATTAGTTAGGGGAACTTTCACATATAGCCACTTAAAAATAGCTTAATTATTCTCAATAGTTATAATTTGATAATTACAATTTGTAGCTACATGTTATAAGGAGGAGAGACGCGAGCGAGACTGAGAGAGAGAGAGAGGGAAAAAAGTGGGAGAGAGGCGAATTGTATATGTATATTAGTTAGATAATTGTATATTATAAATATACATTTGTATAAAAGCAATCGAGATTGGGAGAGAGAGGAGAGAGGGAGGAGAGAGGCGAGTGAGAGAGGTCAGGGAGTGGGAGAGAGGTGAATTTGTATATGTATATTGATTAAATAATTGTATATTATACATATGTATTTGTATATTCTGGCAAATTATACATATGTAACTAATCATACAAATTCGAAGTTGGCCACATAATTAATGTATAATGTTAGTTGTGAATGATAATTATAACAAACTATAGCTATGACGAGTAATTAATTAGTATAAGTTTGCTTAACCGCGTAATTTTCTCTATTATTGGAATCAATAAACTTATTTATGCGCCTAATTAATAGTTTTTTTTTGCTTATAAAATGAACTTATTTAGGGTGTGTTTGGTATGAAGGAAAATATTTTTCAATTTTGTCATGTTTGGTTGGGTAAAATATTTTCAAATCAACTTATTTTCTTCAAATTCAAGGAAAATGACTTCCCTTCAAAACTTAAGGAAAACATTTTTCAAAACTTTCCTCCAACTTTAATTTACAATTTTTTTATTGAAAAAATTAATTTTTAAAGCTTACTTTTAAAAAATATTTTTGAACTTCAATTTTCTTATTTTATTTACTCATCCTCACCCCTACCGCCCTTCCCCCCCCCTAAAAAGATATTATAACTAATGTTTGTTTATAAAAAAAATATTTTCAATTTTAAAATTTCATTTTCACCCCACCCCTACCCTCGACCCTCCCACCAGCCCCCCTTCCCCCCTCAAAAAAAAAAAAAAAAATTAAAATTGGGGTCGATAAAGAGAGTTTCTTGCATTTGTTGGGGGTTCATCCCAGCCTGCCCAAAACTATATCATATTATTAGATATCTAGGAGCTAGAGTATAGATAGAATGATATAGAGATATATATAGAATATATATATATATAATAATGAAGTTTGTTTGTAAATTTTTCCAATTTCACTTTTATTTTCCACCCCACCACCCCCCAAAAAATTCCAGTTTTTTTTTTTACACAAAATTATAGTAATTTCAAATATTTATTTTACCCTTCACCCTTACCCCCCCCCCCCCCCCCCCCCCCCCCCCCAAGAAAAAATTTAAGTTTGTTTTTAAAAGTATTTTCAATTTCAATTCAAAAATTATTCTTGTAGTAAAAAAAAGAGATATTTTCTCAAAAATAATTTTCATTTCATAAATCAAATACTAAAAAAAAAATTCCGAAAAATATTTTCTACTCACCAACCAAACATGAGAAAATAAGTTTAAAATCTACTTAGCTTGTTTCGAGGAAAACATTTTTTCATGGAAAACGTTTTCCTTCATACTAAATACATCCTTAATATAAAATGTCTTATGTGAACTTAAGAGACGTAGAAAAATTATGGGATATTGTGATGGTATCTGTAGACTCTGATAGTATCAAGTAAGTAATTGAGTAGTCTTTTCATTGAAACATTATTTCTTCCTCATTGATGTCATTAGAGTATATATATATATATATATTCTAATAGTATTGATGAATAACTAAGAAGTGTTTTCACTGAAGCACTCTTCTTCCTCTTTAATATCATCAAAGTATATATACTTTGATTGTATTAAACATTAAATACAAATTATAAGCAATTAAATTTTGAGGTATGAAGAAAGAGGATAGTCGCTTGTAAATAGTTCTCTTTTTTTGATAAAACGTTCTTTTCCTAAAAGTTATTGGTTGTCAGCTATATATCTTCCTTTTAACCACTCGTTGTTTGATAATTTTAAATGAGTTTCAAAGTTGTGCATACTTTAAATATGTGGGAACTTGTTATATATATATATATATATATATATATATATATATATATACTGAAATTTCGTATACATGATATCCATTTTTACAATATTGGAAATTTTCACCACTAAACACTAATTTTGATTGAATAATAATAAATTTTATGGTCAAACGTCTCCTAAAATTTTACTATTGAGCACCAGAATGAAAAGATATAAGTTATAAAAGTAGGCATAGTAGTTGTCTATTTATTGATGCTACCATCATTTAATTGCAATGTATTGAACTGGGTATAGTACTCTTACTTTAACATAAAAATGGAAATATTTATGAATCCTTTTATAGTTTAGTAGGTAAGAAGTGAAAACACAATTCTACTACCTAACTATTAATTATTTATTAGCCTTCAATTCTATTTTCATCTTATGAATATTAAAACGTTTTTTAATTAATAGTCTGCTTGATCAAAATTTTAAAATTTAATAAATTATAATGTAAAAAATATACGTTTAATGCGAAGAGCTTGACCAATAAATTAAAAAAGTATTTTTAGGTAATATTTAATATTTGATCAGATTTATTAAAATAGGTTCTAAAGTTTTTCTTTCACAAATGTTTATTATAAACCAGTATATGTGTGTCACATGTATGTACATGTGAAATTAATTGAAATTCCTGTTTAATTCTCCTTACATTTAATAGTAGAGTACTGTTTTTTTCAATCCAAAAGACTTTTAGTAAAATAAGTATTTCAATACATGTTGTTCTTGTTTCCATATTTGGATTATTCATGGACCATGTTACATTAATCATGGTGGACCATGCCTAACAATTGTTGAAAGGTGAAAGGATATTATCAATCGTATGTTAATTATTTGTGTAGTTATAAATTAAAATAGAAAAATTGGTGTGGTACAAATTTTACGTAAAATTAATATATATTTGACTCAAAGCCTATAGAAGTTGGCCTCAAAATATTGACATTATGTATACTTCGTATCAAGTCTCTAAATTAAAGAGCGAACAATTTTTCTTCTAAAATCGCGTTAAGCATATGACTTTTCTCCTTAAGATCATGCTATATTAGGTTATACTTAAAGGAAATTTATATAAATTTCACTAGTTTAAGAGTTAATTACTTAGATATATTTTAGTGTGTAATATTACGTATCTTATCAGATTTTGGTGCCTCCAGATACGTTCAAATACATGTATCTCAGATACATGATGTCAATTTTTGGTGTACTTTGTTCTAGATACATTGTATCCAAGTGGATTCACATGTATACAAGATACATAGCAAATCTAACTCACCTCCTTTTTGCTAGTCTCCCATCTCACTTGCCATTCTCCCATGTATTTGGTATCCCATATACATGTGAATTACTCCAGATACATGTATCTCGTGTATATCTACTGTGATTTTCATGTGCCTGGATATATACGAATCTCCGCTCGCCTCCTTCTCCAATCTCTTTCGCCTCTCTCTCTCTCTCTCTCTCTCTCTCTCTCTCTCTCTCTCTCTCTCTCTCTCTCTCTCTCTCTCTCTCTTTTGTGTCTGATAGCAAAAGTACATGTATCCAAGTGTAAGATAATTAGTAGTAAGACGATATGTAATATTTTAAAAGTATAGGTAATATATATGATAGTGAATAATGTCTAATTATGTAGTTTTTTCAACTTAAAAAATCAATAACAACATATATAGCGACATAATTCAAAGGTAGTTCACCTTTTATATGTGATATTAATACATGGTATACATTCTGTGATATAAATTGTATAATTTTGAAGATGATTACATTGAGACTAATTCTTCCTAATATATATCCTAAAGTTTAATTAGTCATTCAAAATATGAAAATATACGTGTATTTTCAAATATATCTCTATTAACTCCTAAGATCGATATGTATCTAAATTTATATCTATTAATTCACAAATAATATACCAAATGTATATCCGATACTTAACAAAATGTATCAGAACATAACATGGTACTACACAATGTATATTAGAAGGTATACATAATATGATAATATGACAAATTTGTCAAAAAAGTATATCGCATATGTCAAAGAACATTTGGGGAATAAATATCAATAGAGATTTTTCTGATCTTGTATCACAAGCTTATCTCGTTACATTTATCCTGGTGGACTTTGGTTTTTTGATTTGATTTTTTTATTTTTGAGTTTAGAAAAATGTGCAATGTATATTAAATTGAACTAATTTAATTCGATTTGTTTTTTCTACTTCAATTTGGTTTAGTTTGATCGAGTTTTCGAATGTAAATGAAAAATAAAATAAAGACCAAATCAAAGTATAAAATACTCAAAAATTTAAAACTATGTTATAAGAAATTATATATCTTGCCGTAGAACACTTATTTTGCTAACTAAAAGACTATATTTGTCTTTATTAAGAACATTATGACTCCAATTACTTCTCGAGAAAAACAAGGACGAAGACAGTTCGTTTACATTACATACAATGATAAAAATATGTTTAAGTTGTTCATGAATGATTTAATTGTTAATTGATTCTTATTTTTAGTTAAGAGAATGGCCATTAATATAATTTTTTTTAAAATTTTTAAATTTTCTTAAAATAAAAAATTTAATTCTTCGGTGCACCAAAATTTTGAGATCCTTACACCTAATATCCAATAAAAAAATCAAACTTTTGAAGAGAAAAAAACACCAATATCAAAAGAAAAAAGTGAAAAATCTAAATAAAAAAACCAAATTAACTCGATTCGATTTAATTTGAGATATCTATACCCACCCGATTTACTTGGGCACCTATTTTAAATAGAGAAATGGGCATCTAGATTATAGATGAAAACTTTTGTTCTGTTGAGACCCATATGTGTACTTTATCAAATTGTCAATAAAAGGTACCACACACATTTATGACATGACATGATATGTCCCATTCATCATAAAATTATGTATACGTAGCCAATCATAGTTTACGTTTTAAGATCTTATATGACGCATATTTAATTTACTTTTTCTTTTGTTTCGATTTTGTTGTTATGATTTTAATTTGATATAAAGTTTAAGAAAGTGAATAAGAATTTTGACGGATAAAATTCGTGCGACTGCATTCTTTCTTTACCAACTGTCCTCATTCCTTCATCTTTAGGCTTTAACGTTATAAATAAACTTGACTTAGTTATATTATTTTCGTTTGACAAAAGACTTACTCATTTATTTTAGATTTAGCAAATTATATTAGCGCTCTATAGTTACAATTTTGTTATTTGTGTAGTTTGCCATGGAGTATTAGATTTGTATAGCATCTGATTCTATAAAATCGTTTGTGTAAATCGGGTGTCTGTAACTATAAAAGTCGCGTTCGTATATGTATATGTTATTTGTGTTTGTATATCTGCATAAAATTTGAATTTTGTATACAATTGAATTCAGTTAAAATAGATGTAATGTATATCAAACCTCTCTCTCCCTTTGTATAACACACATTATACATTGTATTTTTTCTATAATTTGTGTTTGTATAAAGCGAGAAAGCGAGAAAGACAAAAGAGAAATGGGCAAGAAAAGATCTGTATTTGTATGATTACAAGTGCATAGGATGAAAAAATATGTATTTGTATTTCTATATACAGTTCTATCTCGTTTTATACAAACACAATTCATACATTTGTGTTTGTATAAAGTGAGAGAGGCGAGTGAGAGTGGAGAACGAGATTCAAGTGAGAGAGACGAATGACAAAAAATGTTTGCTACAATTTAAAATTAAATGAAACTGGTAGTTATAACATTTATTTTGAATTAATAGTTTGTTATTTTATACAATTTTTCCCTATTATTATTTGTTAACTAAAAACTATTCTTTCTCTCAACTTAGCTCTTATCTCTCGTACAAAACGACTCTTAATGTTATAAATAGAAGGGAAAGTAGTGAAGTGGACATCCTTCTCAAGCTAGCTCTGCTCAATAGAATTGGCACCATGGAGTTGTTATACCCTAGCAACCTCTTTCTCATTTTTGTGCCATCTTTAATACTAGTATTATTTTGGTGCAAAATCATGAGGCGTCATAGAGTTTTCTTAGTAGATTTTGCATGTTACAAACCGCCAAAAAATCAACAAATTTGTAGACAAACCTTTATAGAAAAATCTTCTAGAGGTTTAAATTCTAACAAAAACACATTAGAGTTCATGGACAAGATCTTGCAACGAGTAGGGTTAGGTGATAAAACATACCTTTCTAAAGGTTTGTTAATAGAACCTCCAGATATGAGTGCCAAAGCGGCTAAGGAAGAAGTGGAGATGGCGATATTCGGAGCCATAGATGAGATTTTACTGAAAACTGGAGTATATTGTGAAGATATTAACATATTGGTTACTGTTTGTGGCGTATACAATATTATGCCATCTTTGTCTAGTGTTATAGTGAAGCGTTACAATTTTAGACATGATATACATACATATAATATTACTGGAATGGGATGCACTGCTGGCCTTGTTGCCTTAGGCCTTGTCCAAAATTTGCTTAAGGTAATTAATATACTACATCTAATTTTTTTATTCGATTATCGTATTATCTGTTGTTATTAAACTAACGATATTATTGTGCAGGTGCATGATAATTCCTGTGCACTAGTAGTGACCAGTGATAGCATTACAGAAAATGTATACAAAGGGAATGACCGGTCAAAATTGTTGACTAATTGCATATTCCGTGTGGGTGCAGTAGCTCTTCTCCTCTCCAACAAACCGTCTGATCTGAATACATCAAAGTATGAGCTCATCCACACCGTTCGATCGCAAACATCGAACGATGATCGATCCTATAACTGTATTTTCATGGAAGAGGACGTGGAAGGACATCGAGGTATCACAATCAACAAAAATCTATTATATGCAGCGATGAAAACCATTCGATTAAATATATCCACCGTAGCTCCTCTAGTCCTCCCTCTATCTGAAAAATTACGTTACTTGATAAATCTTATAACACGATACTTTCATATGAACAAAAGCAACGTAGATCGACCTTATAATCCTGATTTCTCCAAAACCATCGATCATTTCTTCCCACACGTCGGGGGTAAACCGGTGTTGGATGATTTGCAGAAAAAATTAGAATTTAGCGACGAACAAATGGAAGCTTCTAGAATGACTTTATATAGATTCGGTAACACATCCACATGTTCGGTATGGTATGAAGTAGCTTATGTTGAAGCAAAAGGTAGGGTCAGAAAAGGAGACACATTATGGCAAATAGCATTCGGGTCGGGTTTCAAATGTACTAGTGTGATTTGGAGGGCAAACCGATCAATTGACCGCGATGAGGTAAATCCATGGTCAGATGAAATTGATGAGTTCCCTGTGGATCTTAGCCAGATGGAAACACTCTCGGACCTATTTGTTGCTTCCAAATAGAAAAAGATCGATCATTTGGTAGAATATATTAGAGTAAAATATATAATACATGTATTGGCTTTGATCATTATGGAGTGTATGGAGTGTTATTCTTTTCTTTAATCATTAATTAGTTCAATTTCAATATTTATGTTTATGCTTACATAAAAGTACGTGTTATTATTTTTCTCACTCAATTTCTTTGTCAGTCGATAATTTTATAAGTCCAGATGAATTATAGACTCGCAATTATTTAGGGATAATTAGACATGTTTATTGAGTTAAAATATTGTATTCGAAAATATTTAAATATAATTAATTAGAAATATATAAATGAGAAAGGTTTGAAAATGTCCTTAACGTATTAGAAATGGTTCAGAAATGTCCTTCTTTCACTTATAAGATAAAAAATGTCCTTAACATATACAAATAGTTCAAAACTGTCCATCTAGCTATTAAATAAAAAATTGCCCTTAACCTATTAAAAATAGTTCAAATTTGCCATCTACCTAAAATATGTATGAACTCAAATATATATATATATATATATATATATATATATATATATATATATATATATATATATATATATATATATATATATATATATATATATATATATATATATATATTCATTATTTAACAATTTGTTTTTTTAAATCGCAAGTCCAAATTTGAACCATTCTAATATTAAGGGTGTCTTTTATCCAATGGGGGAAGGAAGGTATTTTTGAACCATTTCTAATATGTTGACTAAACTAGTTTATTTTGATTAATTAAATTAGCCAATGAACATGAATTAATCATTTAGTTTTTTTATGTTGGTCAAATTCTTACTTCCAAGGCTAATAACTTTCAAAGAAAATAGGCAGAATAGTCTTATTTAAGGAACATTTTTTTAGTAAGAACGACATATAAATAAAAATAGAAGAAGTATTAAAAAACAAATTCTCTCTCCTATTTAGATCAAACTACTCATATACTTTCAAGTAATTACATATTTTATTACTAAAGAGTTTACTATCATATATATTGAAGAAGATACACCTACACATCAAATTACATTGAAATAGAGAGACGAACAAGATGTGAAGGGAGATAAGAGAGTGACAAACAATATGGGAGGGAGTCGAAGAAGGCGAACTTACTAATTAAGAGTTTACTATCATATATTAAAGAAGATACACCTAGATATATGCATTCTGCTACCAGTTACACTAAAATAGAGAGAGACGAGCAAGATGGGGAAGAAGATAGGAAAGTGACGAATGATATGGGTGGGAGTGGAAGAAGACAGATGAGATTTATCTATGTATCCTAAATATATGCGAGTCCATTTGGATACAATATAGCTACAATAAATTAAACTCAATCTTGATCTCATGTACTCGAGATAAATGTCTTTGAACACACAAAAATTTAATAATATTATAAACTAAAATATATTTAAATAACTAGTTTATGAACTAGTGAAATTTCTCTAAATTTTCTTTTTCTTTTAAAATATCTTATGTGAACTTAAGACTCTTAGAACAATTATTACTTAGTTCACTTGTCTATTATCTTCTTTTCAACCACTCTCTGTTTAATAAATTTAATTTTTTTTGGAGTTTGTGTGTGCTTTAAAGATATGGGGAAATGATATATCATATTTGTGGAATAAAATGTACAGTATAATAAATTTTTTTAAGGATACGATACATGAAAATAGGTTAATAATGAATACTGACAATATATTTCAAATGAAAACCTTTTTTTTTTCTAACATGTTTGGCTGGCTCATTTATTATATCTTACAGGCTCAATAAAAGTTCGGTTCATTAGGACGCTATAATCGTACACAAAACTGAATATCAAAATTTTGGAAAAAAAGATTAAAATCAAAGTTAAAAAAAACTGAATTAATTTGGTTTAGTTTTAGTTTTCAAAATAAATCAATAGTTTGAAGATAAAAATTATTAATTTGCGTTAAGTTTAAAAATGTTTTTAATATTGAAAACATTCTTAAATTCGACATGAAATATTAGTTTCATCTTCGAATTATTGACAATCTCAAAAACAGTCATTTACTTGACTCTTGTGAACTTACATACACTCACATCTTGTAAAATGAGTTAAATACACCTTGAATTCTCGTCAAGTTTAGGGTCTTTTCAATACTTTTGTTGACTTTTCATTAAGAGTTTTATGATCCTACAAGAGTTTGAGACCACTGCTATGTCATTGGCAAATCGGGGATATCTAAAATTAGTTAATAAAATAAAATGATATTTTTAAGGCTACTAATATATGGTATGATGAAAAAACCAATAATTTACGCAAAATTCAAAAATGTTTTCATTACCTCTCTCATTTTAAATTTAACCTTATTTGGAGAGGATCCACCTTTATATGTAGCTGATCTAGATGAAATATAAGTTAACTGAACAAACCACTACAACTTAATATATTATAGTTTGTTCAACTTAGCTTTATGTGTATTTTTATTATCTGATATATGTACTTTGGTTACCAGTATATCTAAAATATATGTACTATTTTTTATATCAAATACATTAAAATAGAGAGCGAAGTGAGTGATATGGGGAAGGAGAATTCATTTGAATATACTGTATTTAGATCAAATCACTCCTAAAGTTTTAAATAATTACGCACGTATTTGACCTCTAATTAAGAGTTTACTATCATATATTATAGAAAATACACCTAGATATATGATATTTTGCTACAATTACACTAAAATAATGAGAGAGATGAATGAGATGGGAGGGAGATAGGAGAGTGACTAACGAAATGTGAGGGAGTCCAAGAAGGCGAACAAGATTTATCTGTGTATCCTAGATACATGCGAATTCATTTGGATACAGTGTATCTTGAACAAATTACGTACACCTAATCTTGACCATGGAGATACATTTATCTAGGCTCACCAAAATTTGATAAACTTCGTAATATTATATTATAAACTAAAGTGTATCTAAATAATTAGCTCCTAAATTAATGAGATATTTGTAAATTTCCTTTTAATTCAAAAGAAAATATAACCCTCAATTTTACCATTTAAAGCTAATATACAGTCGGTTATGAACGTGGATCATATATACCTCTAATGTTATACAAATGACTCATGTATACCCCTTTCATCTAACTAAATAAACAAAAACAATTTTCATTTAATTTTTTAATTATCTTATTTAAAAATATATATATATAATTCATATAGGCTATCAGATCATTTTTTCAATTTGAAATATTTTATGTGAACCTTAAGACACGTAGAAGAATTATTAATTGTCACACTTATCTATTATCTTTCTTTCAACCACTGTATGTTTAATAATTTTAAAGAATTATGGAGTTTGTGTACTTCAACGATATATCATAATTGAAAAATAAAATGTACAGTAAGATCAACATTTTTATTAAAAGTATAGCATAATTTTTAAAATTACTTGAAATTGGTCAAATACTACTTCTTCTTCCTTTGTCAATAATGGCTCCCTCTGTGATTTTTATTTTCTTTTTTGATTTTTTTTTTTAAAAAAGAAATCAACGTATCGGAAACATAAATTGTTTCGAGCGAATTATAAATTAAAAGATTCAAAGCATCGAGAGGATTTCATAACTAAATCTTGGGATAATTTAGAGGTGGTTTTGAGCGAATTATCTTGTTCGTCTTAGTTAGTATTCTTCGTCTTTTTTTTCTCTTTTTTTTTTAATTTGATGTACTGAAAACGTGATTTTTTTTTAGTGAATTATATGTTAAGAAACTCGAAGCATTGATAGGATTTCGTATCTAACTTTTGAGACTGGTTGAGGTGATTTTGAGTTGATCGAGATTGAATTATCAATGTGTAACGACCTATTTGGTCGTTTTGAGTTTTTATGCTTTGTATTTCATAAAATACTTTCCGATAGATTCTGAATGGATATTTTGGATTATTCATAACTACAATTATAGAACTAATGGGATACTTTTGATAATTTATTTAATTGATGGTTAAGGAAAATAACATTATAATTTATAGTGGGTCAGTTTCATATTTTTATAATTACTCATCTATAATAATCAAGGTAATAATAACCTGCGGAAGAAAGAAGATAAAATAATAGCGCTTGACCCTAAAATTGTTTGGTGACAATATGAGGACAACCCAATTTGCATCAGGTAAAAACCCTTAACCTCACTCATGGATATATAAGGTTATATTATTATCATAAGGCTGCCTGAATCATGAAAACAAAGGGATACATATATTAATATAATATTATATTGTTAATTTGAGAAAGGATAAAAAAAATTGGTTGCAGGTTTCTTGTCTTGAGATAATTAAAGTACAATGATTAGTTAATGATAGTGTAATGATGAGTAGAGAATTGTAATGTGCTAGAATAGTTAATGGTTGGCCAGCGAATTGATATTTCGGTATGCATTAGTTTGAAACCTATTCTCTGTTTTAAGTTTTATCTTTTGATCATCACAACTTAATCTATGGTTAAACAAATTGAGATAGTATATTATTCCCTCCGTCCGGAAAGGTTTGTCAAGTATACTAAAAAGAGATGTCTAAGATTAATTGTCAATTTAAACAATCAACGACTAATTAGCTCATTTTTTCCAATTTTATCCTTAATAATTATTTCATTTTATTAATTATTGATTTAAAGTTACAAGAAGACTTTAAGTTATAAAAAGTTATTTTTGCATTTTTCAATAAAAGGTCAACCATTCTAAGTACAGTTTTTTAAGAGTCATTAGAGTAGTAGTACGTATTTTATTATAAACTTCAATTGCCTTTAACATAAACAACATAACTATCCACTATTCTCTGTATACCAAAAGTCCAAAACCAAGAATTCAAATAATTAAAAAACATGAACATCATAACTCAAGTTAAAATATCATGTATTCTTTTATACTGTTAAATTTGGTGAAAAATTTTAAGTTTTCATATTCTAAATTTGAAAAATGAAAAATTTCATCCACAAAGAAGAGGTAAAAACTTTTATGGAGTAATGTAGAGTATGGTTGGACCCTTTGGCTTTCCTTAATCTTTATCCAATTGAAAAATTAATTAATGAAGAGAAAGTGGGTGCTACTCCCTAAGTAATTGACAATAATTGATTGTAGGGTTATATTAGTCAAATTACATATCATAGTAAATTTTTCTTGAGGGGTGTGTATCATCTTAACCTGACAAACATTTCTGGACGGAGGGAGTATTTGAACACCATTAAAGTTATGTTATTAAGAGAAATAAAGACTTAACCTTAGGTTTGAATATAAGAAACAAGAGACTTGACATGTTAATGGATCTCAAGATTAGGAACTTGAGTATAGATTTGTGTTTGATGATTTTTGGGTCTAGGCTATACATAGAGTAATATGAGTGTCAATAGACTCGTTAACTTACAAATTATGCAAATTGCATAGATTGGAAGTGTTTGGAGACATTGAGAAAGGGAAAAGTATTGAAGAAGTAACTTGCTTGACTTCGGTTCTTCGGTGGAGGTAGGTTATGATTTATGCTATTTGCTAGTAAACTCTTAATAGTGATTGATATGCATTGAATGATATTGTGAAGTTTTCTATGTACTTGATTGTGTGTTTGTGTGACTTGGTTGTGTGTTTTGTGATTGGTCTGAAATCCTGAGACCTTGGAATTTATATTCTTGATACCTCTTTATCGAAATGTTGCCTTGAATAAAGAAGGCTTGATGAAATATTATCAATGAATTGAAAGTGGTGATAATAAATGAAAATTAATGGTATGATTGGATCGGAGTGTCAAGTTCCAACACTGTATAAATATTGGATCGGAGTGTCACGTTCTGACACGGTATTCTTGGATCGGAGTGTCTCCCGTATAGTATTATTGGATCGGAGTGTCACGTTCCGACACAGTAACCTTTAAGGAAAAGGATATTGAATTAACTTAATGTACTCAATCTCAAAAAATCCATTTCCCAAATGAGCGTGGAGGCATGAGTCCTTATGGTGTGCTTGATATTGTGATTGATTAAATAGTCACTTGTTCATGTTGTTTGTTGCTTACCACCTGTTAAGTGTCATAGTTGAGTTCATGCTATTATTCATTATATATTAGTTTCTATTTTGGATTGGCCGATAATACCTACTCAGTATATGTTGCCTCGTACTGAGCCCTACTTGTGGTTTCCTTTGTTTTCCTTTGTGGAGTGCAACAAGTGTATTAATGACTTTGACTTGCCCTCAATTCTAGCCAGTCTCCAGCATATTAGGTTCCAAGATGAGATATTTATTCAAGCTCGTGTGGATTCTCTTGGTAATGACCTGATGTCCTTATTTTTCGGATACATACTATTTTATTCTTTTATTTTGGCGTATTTGATACTTTTAGACCTAGTATTTGGAGATTAAATGTCTTTGATGTGATGACTTTCAAATTTTGGGGATATTATGTAATAGACCGTAGAGGTTTAGTTGATTGGGTACTTTAATAAGTTTTGGAGCTTTCGCATTATTATTGTTATTCGTAGTTAAATTATTGACATATATTGGGGGATTGGATTCCTTGGTTCGCCCAATTAGGAAGTTAAGTGTGGGTGCCGATCACGACTCGTTTTGGGTCGTGACACAATCTATATTTCATGTGTAGTCAGTGTATAAGTTCATGTTTAGTTAAGTTATATTCAGTTTTTCAAATGCATTATCATGTATGGCCTGTGTATAACTCGTGTATGTGTAAGATATATTGTATAGTTAGTGTATATTGTTTATAGGCAAGATATATTGTACGGTCAATGACTTTTTGTTATTTTTATTATGTAAATAAAACATGGATATTTATTGTAATTACTTTATTGTATATATTTGAAACTAGCCCATTGATGTACTTTATTGTTTCTCTCAAAATTCTTACATATCAAATTTTAAGTCGAATACACTGCTCCTTCAAATTTTTCCTTTGATATGTGTATCTTTAATATGAAATATATTCTAATATTCAAGTACAAAAAGAAAGAGGCGAGCCATAGGATAAACATATATCATTAATAATTGATACATAAATCGTTGATATTAGATGTATTTTAAATTACAAATATATATAAAGAGAGATAAGCGAGAGAGACAATGTATTCCAAATACAAGCAACTCATGTTTGAATATAGTGTATTTGGAAAATAGCACCTAATTTGATCCGCATACATGTATCTGATGTGCCAAATACATGTGTTTGGCGAAGGAAAGATAGTATTGTAATTTCCTAACTGATGTGAGCACACATAATTAGGATGTAAACTAATAGGATTTGCCTTGGAACACTTATTGTGCTAACTAAATGACTATATTTGTCTTTGTCAAGAACATTATGCCTCCATTTACTTCTCGAAAAAAACAAGGACGAAGACGTTCTTTACATTACATACATTAATAAAAATATGTTTAAGTTATTTATGAATGATTTAATTGTTAGTTTAATTCTTCGGTGCACCAAAATTCTGAGACCCTTTCACCTAACATCAAATCAAAGAATCAAACTTTTGAAAAAAAAATAACACCAATATCAAATGAAAAAAAATGAACCACCAAATTAGCTCGATTTGATTCAATTTTCACATATTTATATGTACCCGATTTGATTTCCTTGTGCACCTATTTAATAGAGAAACATGCATCTAGATTCTAGAGAGAACTTTTATACTGTGGACCATATATGTACTTTACCAAATTGTCAATAAAAGGTACCACACACATTTATGACATGATGTAATATGTCCATTCATCATAAAATTATGTATACGTAGCGAGCGAATCATAAGTTACGTTTTAAGATCTTATATGATGCATATCTAATTTACTTTTTGTTTTGTTTCAATTTTTTTTGTTATGATTTTAATTTGATATAGAATTTAAGAAAGTAAATAAGAATTTTGATTGATAAAATTAGTGTTATATATATATATATATATATATATATATATATATATATATATATATATATATATATATATATATATATACTTTAAAGTATTTGAAGATTCCTTACTCGAATTCACATCAAACCTAAACATATTGAGTCTAGAGCCGTCAATATGGACTAGGTCTATTGGGCCAGCCTGGCCTAACCTGTGATTTGATAGGGTTGAACTACGATTTTTTGAGCTCATTTAAGACAAAAGATTTTAGTCCCGCCTGAATAAATCTGTTAATTTATGGGCTTGAGAAATATGAATAGGGTTGGCCCGTGGGCCAAATAAAGATTAATTAAAAATAAAAATAAAATAGAGTATTAAAAATAACAGGAGTCTACCTTCAAAATCTGCTTAAAGTTTGAAATATTATAATTTAAATGCAAATTATGTTTATAAAATATGCACAACATAAAATAAAAAAATTCTAAAATTTCTAGGAAATCATTACATAGGTCATAGTTTATGGAATATCATCATAGCTTTTGTGTTTTATCATGATTATTAGAAAACAATTAGCTTAATATTTCTATTTAGCTATTTGTATTCTTACTTGAAATTAAACTTAATAAATATTATATAAATAACTTTATTTGTGTGTTTGATTAACAAGTAGTAATAATAACCCCACGTAATGTCTTGTCGATATTTATGAAAAAATATCTTTAAATGATAATTTAATTTTAAAAATTATAAAAAATATAATTTTAAGAAAAGATGATTGACCCGGCAAAGCTCGTAGCTCACACACTTATGGACTGGACCATTCATGTTTTGACCCACACAAAAATGGGCTACTAGGTCTGACCCGTTAAATTGCAAGATTTGTATGAGTTAGCCTAGATAGTGTGAGCTAATTCATATTGATAGCTCTAAAATTAACTGATAAAATTCGTGCCACATAAAAACATCTCTCGACTATCAAATGCGTGCACTACATTTTCCTTGTTATAAATTTGCACTACCTTTACCAACTGTCCTCGTTCCTTCATCTTTAGATTTTAATGTTATAAATAAGCTTGACTTATTTATGTTATTTTTGTTTGACAAAAGACTTTTTCATTCAAAGTAATTTTTAGGTCTAGCAAATATAAAAATTATATTAGCGCTTTATAGCTACAATTTTGTTATTTGAGTTTGTCATGGAGTATCAAATTTGTATAGCATCTGATCGTATAAAATCGCATGCGTCTAATTTATATAACTTGGGTGTCTGTATTTATGAAAGTCGTGTTCGTATATGTATATGTTATTTGTGTTTGTATATCTGCATAAAATTTGAATTCGTATACGATTGAATCGAGTTAAGACAGTTGTATTTGTATATGAAATCTCTCTCTCACTTTATACAATTGTATAGTTTGTGTTTGTATAAAGCGAGAAAGAGAGAAAGGCAAAAGAGAAGTGGGTAGGAGAAGATTTGTGTTTGTATAAAGTGAGAGAGGCGAACGAGATTCACGTAAGACAGACGAATGACAAAATGTTTGCCACAAGTTAAAATTAAATGAAATTGGTGGTTATAACATTTATTTTGAATTAATAGTTTGTTATTTTATACAATTTTTCTCTATTATTATTTGTTAACTAAAAACTATTCTTTCTCTCAACTTAGCTCTTATCTCTCGTACCAAACGACCCTTAATGTTATAAATATAAGGGAAAGTAGTGAAGTGGACATCCTTCTCAAGCTAGCTCTGCTCAATAGAATTGGCACCATGGAGTTGTTATACCCTAGCAACCTCTTTCTCATTTTTGTGCCATCTTTAATACTAGTGTTATTTTGGTGCAAAATCATGAGGCGTCATAGAGTTTTCCTAGTAGATTTTGCATGTTACAAACCGCCAAAAAATCAACAAATTTGTAGACAAACCTTTATAGAAAAATCTTCTAGAGGTTTAAATTCTAACAGAAACACATTAGAGTTCATGGACAAGATCTTGCAACGAGTAGGGTGTTAGCGGAAACGTGAAACTAAAGAACAAGGAAAAACAAAAATATTTAACGTGGTTCGGATCAAAATGATCCTACGTCCACCAAAGAACAACTGCACCAATATTTATTTCACTCTACAAAGAATACAAGTGAAATACTACAAGAGAGAGAACACAAATGCCTTTGAAGGTGAGAAGGCAAATGAGAGGATGATTTGAAAATGAATTAAGAGCTACCTATTTATAGGAATAAATTCATCCTATTGATGTCATCCATGACATCACTATGTGTCAAAATTGTCAAGGTTAAGATAGCAAACCATTTTATGGTTTGCCTAACTTTCACCTACCAAGATACAATCTTTGACTTGTATTTTGTACTAATTATCTTCCTACCAAATATTCATATTAATTCATCTTCCATTTAGTTTGATTCCACAAGAACCAAAACCAACTCTTTCAATCTCCACCTTGGTTTGTGTTCCAAGCATGCGTATAAACAACTCCGGCCAAAACTTTTAAGCTTACTGGGCAATTCCATTGTAAGAAACAAGAAGAATCAAACCTTTGTTGAACATACCAGCTCCACATAGCAGTTGTTCTCTTAGAGTTGCATCAATTGATGCATACTCCCGCCAAGTCCTTGCAGTGTGCAAACTTGGCAAGCGGGACTATTTTGGTCAACATGTCTGCAGCGTTATCGTCTGTGATAACCTTCTCAACCTTGATAGCTCCCTTTTCTACGACATCTCGAATAAAATAAAATCTGACATCAATGTGTTTGGTGCGCTCATGAAATCTTTGATTTTTAATCAAATGAATAGCACTTTGACTATCACATTTTAGAATTGATTTAAGCTGAACTGAACTCAATTCTGCCACCAAACCTTTCAACCAGATAGCTTCTTTCACTGCCTCCGTTGCTGCCATATATTCTGCCTCTGTTGTAGACAAAGCGACAATCGACTGTAAAGTCAATTTCCAACTAACGGCACTGCCAACGAGAGTAAAGATGTATCCAGTTGTGGACCTCATTCGATCAAGATCCCCTGCATAGTTAGAATCAACATAACCGAGAATTGAAATACCTTCACTTTTCCGGAAGGTTAGGCCAACATCAGGAGCTCCTTTGAGATATCTCAATATCCACTTGACAGCTTCCCAGTGCCTTTTTCCTGGATTTGCCATGCAATATCTGGACGTGTGCATACCATAGCATACATAATGCTACCAACTACACTCGCATAAGGAACCTTTGACATATGCTCCACCTCATCCATAGATTGAGGCATTTGTAACTCTGAAAGCTTGAAATGAGAAGCTAAAGGTGTGCTTACAGGCTTGCTCATATGCATATTGAATCTTTCAAGAACTTTTCGGATGTACCTCTTCTGAGAAAGATGTACAACACCATTTTCTCTTGAAATTTCCATTCCAAGGATTTTCTTTGCAACTCCTAGATCCTTCATGTCAAATTCCTTGCTCAACAGTTTCTTCAAAATATTTATCTCTGTGATGTTGTTAGCCGCAATAAGCATATCATCAACATACAACAATAGATAAATCATAGAGTTACCACACATCTTCTTGTGATACACATAACTATCAAATGCACTCCTCGAAAATCCATGTGTAGTCATGAATGCATCAAACCTTTTGTACCACTGTCTAGGGGATTGCTTCAAACCATACAAAGACTTCTTCAGTTGACATACATGGTCTTCTTTTCCTTCAGCTAGAAAACCTTCAGGCTGATCCATATAGATTGTTTCTTCTAGATCACCATGTAAGAAAGCGGTTTTGACATCAAGCTGTTGAAGCTCTAAATCAAATTGTGCAACCAATGCTAGTAGCACGCGAATTGAGCTATGTTTCACGACTGGAGAAAAGATCTCATTGTAGTCAATTCCCTCCTTCTGACTGAAACCCTTTGCAACCAATCTCGCCTTGAACCTAGCATCTTCCACTTCTGGAATACCTTCTTTCTTTCTGTAGACCCATTTGCATCCAACTGTCTTCATCCCCTTTGGCCTTTCAACTAAGACCCATGTCTCATTTTTGTGAAGAGACTCCATCTCTTCCATCATGGCTAACTGCCATTGTGCAGTATCTTCGCAAGAAGTTGCTTCAACATACAAAGAGGGCTCGAGATCCTTAATCTCTTCTTCTGCAGCTACGAACGCATGTGCAATCAGATTTTCTTGCTCTATAAGACGTTCCGGTTTCCGTATCTGCCTTTTGTCCCTTCCCTTCGCAATTGTGTATGGTTCATTGGAAGCAAGTTCTTTAAGATCTGCATCTTTTGACTCATCAATTTGAGTCTCTTGATTCCGTTCCTTGGTAAGCTCCACCGGTAGCTCCACCTGCTCGTTATTCTCGTTTCTAGATAAATCCACATAAACTTTACGAGGATCAAGTATAGAGGATTCATCAAAGGTAACATCTCTACTAACTACAAATTTGAGTAAAGACAAACACCATAGTTTGTACCCTTTTACTCCATCTACATACCCTACGAATATGGCCTTTTTAGCCCTTGGTTCAAGCTTACCTTCATTAACATGATAGTAAGCTGGACACCCAAATATTCGCAAGTATGAATAGTTAGAGGGTTCACCTGACCAGACCTCATTCGGAGTCTTAAAGTCAATCGCTGATGCTGGAGACCGATTGACAATATGAGAAGCAGTATGAACTGCTTCAGCCCAAAATACTTTGGACATCTTAGCTTGTAAGAGCATACAACGAGCCTTCTCAAGAAGAGTTCTGTTCATTCTCTCGGCAACTCCATTCTGCTGTGGTGTGTGCCTGACCGTTGTATGTCTTGCGATCCCATGAACCTTGCAGAAATCATTGAACTCTTCACTGCAAAACTCCAAGCCATTGTCCGTGCGAAGATACTTGATTTTCCTCTCCATTTGATTTTCAACCAAAATCTTCCACTCTTTAAATGCTTCAAAAGCATCACCTTTTGTCTTCAGGAAACGCACCCAAACCTTTCGTGAAAAATCATCAATGAATGTGAGAAGATACCTCTTTCCTCCCTTCGATGGAAGCTTAGAGGGACCCCATAAATCTGAATGGATGTAGTCTAGCACCCCTCCCGTCTTGTGCTTGCCAGTACTGAATCTGACCTTTTTCTACTTCCCTAAGATGCAGTGCTCACAAAATTCAAGTGTGCTGATCTGCTCACCATTTAAAAGGTTGCGGTTGCTCAACATCTCCAATCCTCGTGCGCTCATATGGCCTAGTCTCATGTGCCATAATTTTGCCTTGTCATCATTAGATAACTGCACTGTAGATGCATTTACAGAGCCAATAATGGTGCTTTCCGCAAGTGTGTAGAGGCCATCCTCCAGCTTGGCCTTCAACATGACTAAAGACCCTTTAGTCACTTTCATAGTTCCTCCTTCACTCATGTACTTATAGCCTTGTTTATCTAAAGTACCCAGGGAGATCAAATTCTTCTTTAGATCAGGAACATGAAGGACTTCTGTAATAGTCCTCACGATTCCATCATGGCAGCGAACATGAACTGAACCAATGCCAACTATTTTACAAGTTGCATTATTGCCCATTAATACAGTTCCTCTACTTGTTTCATAGCTGCTGAACCAATCTTTTCGGAATGTCATATGCAGAGTACAACCAGAGTCTAAGACCCATTTGTTGTCATAGACTCCACTATTGCATGATGTTGTTAGTACATAATCATTATCATTATCATGTACTTGCTCAACAATGGATGCGCTCGCCTTTTCTTTGGACTTCGACGTAGGGCAATCTCGTTCAAAGTGCCCCTTCTTGTGACAGCCCCAACATTCCGCATTCTTTTTGTTTACACGAGACTTTGATCTGTACTTTGATTTGCTCCTTCCCTGTTGGCTAGTACGACCTCTTACAAAGAGTCCACTAACTTCGTCACTTTTGTCTCCTTCAAAATGCATCTGCACATCACAAGAGTTTAGTGCTTGCCGCACTTGCTCAAGTTTAATAGGTTGTTTGCTATACATCATTGAATTCTCAATATCACGATAATTTGAAGTCAATGAAAATAGCAAAGAACATGCAATCGTCTCCTCGTCCTTTTTAATTCCAGCAGTTTGTAAGTCCATCACAAGTTTATTGAACGCATCTAGATGGTCTTGCAACAAAGTACCTGAATCCATCTTAAATGTATGAAAACGCCGTTGTAACAACATCCTTGTTGTCACTGACTGGTCCTGGTAAAGCCCTTCCAGCTTTTCCCATAACTCTTTGGCCGTCTCTTCGGTACTTGTACTCACTTCACAAAGTACGTTAGGTGCAAGGGACAGTTGGATTGCACTCAATGCATCTCCTTCAATCTTTTCCTTGTCGGAATCCGATATCTTATCGGGGTACTTTTCGTCAATAGCATGGATTGAACCTTTCCTCCGCAGTAACGCTATCATCTGGATTTTCCAGATATTGAAGTTGTTGCGCCCACTAAATCTATCAATTTCAAACTTCATGGAACTCATTTTTTTTACTTGTTCTTCCTTTTCTACTACAATGTATTTGGAACTACAGAAAACCAAAGTAATCCTTTTCTGATGTGGAAGTTCAGACTGTGCTGCAACCACAGAGCATACTCAGACAGAACCTTGGCTCTGATACCAATTGTTAGCGGAAACGTGAAACTAAAGAACAAGGAAGAACAACAATATTTAACGTGGTTCGGATCAAAATGATCCTACGTCCACCAAAGAACAACTGCACCAATATTTATTTCACTCTACAAAGAATACAAGTGAAATACTACAAGAGAGAGAACACAAATGCCTTTGAAGGTGAGAAGGCAAATGAGAGGATGATTTGAAAATGAATTAAGAACTACCTATTTATAGGAATAAATTCATCCTATTGATGTCATCCATGACATCACTATGTGTCAAAATTGTCAAGGTTAAGATAGCAAACCATTTTATGTTTTGCCTAACTTTCACCTACCAAGATACAATCTTTGACTTGTATTTTGTACTAATTATCTTCCTACCAAATATTCATATTAATTCATCTTCCATTTAGTTTGATTCCACAAGAACCAAAACCAACTCTTTCACAGGGTTAGGTGATAAAATGTACGTTTCTAATGGTTTGTTAATAGAACCTCCAGATATGAGGGCGAAAGCGGCTAAGGAAGAAGTGGAGATGGCGATATTCGGAACCATAGATGAGCTTTTACTGAAAACTGGAGTACAATGTGAAGATATTAACATATTGGTTACTGTTTGTGGCGTATACAATATTATGCCATCTTTGTCTAGTGTTATAGTGAAGCGTTACAACCTTAGACATGATATACATACATATAATATTACTGGAATGGGATGCACTGCTGGCCTTGTTGCCTTAGGCCTTGTCCAAAATTTGCTTAAGGTAATTAATATACTACATCTAATTTTTTTATTCGATTATCGTATTATCTGTTGTTATTAAATTAACGATATTATTGTGCAGGTGCATGATAATTCCTGTGCACTAGTAGTGACCAGTGATAGCATTACAGAAAATGTATATAAAGGGAATGATCGGTCAAAATTGTTGACTAATTGCATATTTCGTGTGGGTGCAGTAGCTCTTCTCCTCTCCAACAAACCGTCTGATCTGAATATATCAAAGTATGAGCTCATCCATACCGTCCGATCGCAAACATCGAACGATGATCGATCCTACAATTCTATTTTCATGGAAGAGGACGTCGAAGGACATTGAGGTATCACAATCAACAAAGATCAATTGTACGCAGCAATGAAAACCATTCGATTAAATATATCCACTGTAGCTCCTTAGTCCTAGCTCCCTCTAAATTAAGTTACTTGGTAAATTTATAGCACGACACTTTTATATGATCAAAAGCAACGTAGATCGGCCTTATAATCCTGATTTCTCCAAAACCGTCGATCATTTCTTCCCACACATCGGGGGTAAACCGGTGTTAGATGATTTGCAGAAAAAATTAGGATTTAGCAACGAACAAATGAAAGCTTCTAGAATGACTCTACATAGGTTCGGTAACACATCCACATGTTCGGTATGGTATGAAGTAGCTTATGTTGAAGCAAAAGGTAGGGTCAAAAAAGGAGACACATTATGGCAAATAGCATTCGAGTCGGGTTTCAAATGTACTAGTGTCATTTGGAGGGCAACCCAATCCATTGACCGCGATGAGATAAATCCATGGTCCGATGAAATTGATAAGTTCCCTGTGGATCTTAGCCAGATGAAAGCACTCTCGGGCCTATTCGTTGCTTCCGAATAGAAGAAAATCAATTGTTTGGTAGAATATATTTGAGAAAAATATATAATTTTATGCATTTGGCTTTAATATTATTAATCCTTATTGTGTGTATGGAGTGCTATTTTTTACTTTAATCATTAGTTTAAATTTAGTAAGCTTTTTCAGTATTTATGTCTATGCTTACTTAAAAGTGCGTGATTCTTTTTCTCATCCAATTTCTTTTGTAGGTCCATTATTTTACAGGTCCAAATGAATTCTAGACTCAAAATTAACGTGGGAAAAGTAGACATGTTTATTGAGTTGAAATATTTTATTCAAAAATACTTAATGATAATTTATTAAGAAAAAAGATAAATATACCTCTCAAATTATCATAAATGATATGTCAATATCTTCCGTCATATTTCAAGACATTAATATCCTTACTGCCTAATTTTGGGGTGTATATGCCCTTTGGACTAACGGAGAGACGCATGTCTCAATTTTAAAGACCTGATTTCAATTTCGTTGCTTTGGATCCATTCTCCTCTAGTTGAATCTGAAAATAAAAAAAAAAAGAAAAAAAGAAAACAACAAAGCAAATTAAGAAATCTTGCAATAATTTTTTTATATTTTTTAAAAAGTGACAAATGGATGGATAAATTCTAAAAGTTGTTAAATAGATAAAAACACATACCTTTAATATAGGAACATATCTTAGTAAAGAGTTTTAAAACGGATTGAAATTGGAGATTGAATTGGGCTCAATTGAGGATTCTCTTAAAATGGGTTTGAATGAGTATAAATTGAACCCAATTCACATTATCTTGAGCACACCCTTAAAATTTTGGACGGACTGGACAGGTTACCTATGTTTTGGATTCATTTTTTACACCCCTACCTATACTCATTACATATAGGGGTGTGCATCGATCGGTTCGGCTCGATTTTATGTATTATCGGTTCGGTTTATCGATTTCAATTTTTAAATATGTTAACCCAATAACAAACCAATAACATATTTTTTTTATCAATTTTCGATTTATTGGTTTTTGATAGTTACGGTTCGGTTTTCGATTTACCAATAAGAAAATGTCTGTAAAATATTATATGACTTCTCACTTCTCACTTCTCTAAATGCTTTGATATAGTGAAACAAGAAAGATAATGAGAAATTGCATCAATAAGAAAAAATATAGTTCAAAAGCTATATAATTACATGTCATGATCACCAAAACATAACATGGAATTTCTTATGTTAATCAAATTAAGACCTTTACAAACTTGCAAAAGGTACAACCTATAATTACAAACTAAATCTAAAATCAAATAGATACAATTGCGAACCTAGTGTAAAGTGGGTAGAGTACTAATAATTTGATAATTGATATAATTATAATGTCTAGTTATATACTAAATTATTCATATCTAATATTTAGGAAGGGTAAAGTTGTAAATTATTATCGTCTTATTGGGTTATCGGTTTACCCAATAACCAAATAGTAAAAATCGATATCGAACCAATAACGCAATAACTTTTCTTATAAACCCATTAAAAACCCAAGGTTAAATACGTAAACAGATCCCTAAACATGTTAGGTTTTTTTCCCCAGCTACCTCAACAATGTTATTTTCTTATTTAATCATTGAACAACTCATAATTTGTTCCTTTTAAATACTATTGACTGATGCGAAACCAGATTTTATGAGGGATATTGATAGAGGATACATATGTTGTTCAAGAACTAATTAGTCCAATTGATAGTGAAACTGTTCGAGAATAATTGTGTTTTACTTCAAGTCATTTGAACACGTTAGAAAACAAATGAGACTAATACACAGTTTGTCTTCATTCCTTCAATCAAAATCATTACAATACGAACACAATTGAAGACATTTACAATAGAAAAACCGATCAAAATCAGCGAACAGTGTTTAAAAGGAACAAATTATGAGTGATTCAATGATTCAATAAGAAAATGGCATAGTTAAGGTACCTGTAGGAAAAAACCTAACAAATTTAGGATCTATTTATGAGTTCGGCCAAAACTTAATAACCCACTAAAAAATTTTTCGATTCGGTTTTTGCACACCCCTAATTACATATCAACTTGAATCCATTATAGCCACGATGAAATAGTCTTGTTCTTTCCGGCTAAGTAGAGCAAAATCATAATGAAAATCATATTGTATCTGTTTTAATTCATGAGAACTATTTCAAGAATATTTCCTATCTCTTTCAACCATAAAAAATTGATTTCAGTTCAAAATTTTCAATTTGATTGTAGAATCTCTTTAAAGCTTGAAACTTTGTTCATTAATGATAATACTATTTTCAACTCCTTTCAACAATAACAAAATAATTTGAGTTTGAATTTTTGATCGATTGCACACTCCCTTTTAAACTTGAAGCTTTATCCAACAATAGTGATAATATTTTCACCCTCTTTCAATAACCATAAGTTAATTTGAATAAAAAATTAAAGTGAGGTCTCTTGATTTTCATGGAAAGGGCATGCTCTTATGTCTTTGTTTAGTGATATTTGGAGAATTGACTAAATTTGAAGATGGATTGGAGAATATAATTTTTTTTTTAAAAAAAATCAATGGAGATGAAGTGGGTCATTTTTTTATTTTTTATTTTTAAAAAAAGTCATAGTATTTTAATATGGGTCATGGGTAGGTAACTAATGTAAAATGCGTGATTTTTTTAATTTTTGGATAATAAATAAAGTAAATTATTAGATGATGACACATATTCTTATGTTAGTCCAAAGGATATATTGTTATATTCAAGGTGTTTTGATGATCCTCACAAATGCGGGGACCTGGTCCCTAGCAGAGTGCTATCGTCCAGATACAAATGAGGTACAACTGTAAAAGTTGTCATAGCAGGTGGTAGGTGAAAAGTGCAGTGTCCTACACCAAAAGGAAGAGCGGACGAGATTGTATGTTTTAGTATCTCACAAATGCAGGGACCTGGTCTCAGGCAGAGTTTCCTCCATCAGATACATAATTGGTTACAGGTGTAAATCTATCACGTCAGAGGTTGGTGAGGCGTCAACGTACTACACCAATCAGAATGGAGGAGAGTGTTTGTCCAACGGGTAATAACTCTCTTTATGTTTGATATTTTTTAGCATGACAAACACCATATTAAATTCATTCATCCAAAGAAGGAAGTCAGCCAGCAAGCCTTTTCAAGAACTCACAAAGAAGTTTGTAAGGGACCTGGTCCCCACAAGACTACGACATGAAAAAGTGAAAAGACAGTTGTCAGAAAAGCGTCACCTTTGATGCGGTAGGTGCACAGCTTGTCCAACAACAGGTCTTCAGCTAATGGGATGACCTCAACAAATTTGTGGTGAATTATATTATCTCTTTCCAACAAACACAAATTTAAGACTTGGCAAACTAAACTTGGATTTTCTCTAAAATTCACAAGCTTGAAAAGAAGGTCATCTTCAAGGTTGAACAATACTCATACTCAACAAAAGGATTTGATAAGAGTACTGAAGCATCTTTGTTGAGTTTGAATTTTGTGTCTATCATTTCGTAGTTTTTGCAACTTGAAAACATCTCAAGAACTCTTGCAAAGGCTCACAAAATAAGTGAAGAAGCATCCTCAAGATCAACTCGAATCTGAAAGAGCTGGAAGCTTAGTTGTCTTAGGATTATTTCTTCTGAACGATTATTGTAAATCTGTTCCTCAAATTATAAAGGATTCAGATCTCTTGGTTTGTTGAGAAGTCTAAGTTAGTTGAGTCCAACTGATTTAGTGGGCAACCTTATGTGTTGCTTAGTGAAAAATCTAAGTCATCCGGAGCGTGGTGATTCAGTGGGCAACCTGCGTGTTGCTTAGTTGAATCCTAAGTTGTCTAGTGGTGATAGCTTAGTGGGCAGAGTGAAATCTGCTTAGGCTCTTTAAGCAGTAGAGTTATTGCTTGATTGTGAGATTAATTGCTTTTTCTCATGTTGTTGTAATCGGGTTTCACTTTTGCTTGTGAAGATTAGTGAAAACTGTTGAAAAATCTTGTGTGACAGGTTGTGGTTTTACTCACTTGAGTAAGGAGGTTTTCACGTAAACTGTTTGTGCTGTTTTTTGTGTTTTCTTAGTCTTTGTTCTTACTTCGAGTGTGTCAAGGCCTGGTCCATTGACTGGTAGTGGATACACGTATTCTAACATATATCCTGAAAGTATATCAATATCCTGAAAGTAGAACAGAGGATATCATGCCCTTTTCCATCTATCGGGGAGAGAATGTCTTTAACATATAAAAAAATTTCAAAATTGTCCTCGTTCCACATGTTAAATAAAACGAAAAAGGGTCAAAATTGACCCTGAACTATGAGATATAGATCACCTATACCCTCAGTTACATTTTAGGATAAAAAATACTCCTGTCGTTATTCTAAGAGACCACAATTACCTTAAGACTTAATAGAAGTTATTTGGCAAGCCACATGGCACTAATTTCGCCACATAGGCCTGCCAACTAGGATACCCACTAAATTTTTTGACCCAATTAATAATTCTAACCCTAACTATTTTTGCTAGATCCAAAAGTGAAAGTTTAGATTCCTCTTTTCGCCTGTTTTCTTCATTGATGACTTTATTAATTTATGGTTCTTTTGCACATACAAAAGAACTAATTATGTTTTTGATAAAATATAAATGTAGAGTCATGATGAAGAATTTCCAAGTTACCAGAAAAGTTGAATCTGTGCTAGCATTGTTCAAGTCCTACCAAACAATCAGAACAGAGAAGCAAAGCTCATACACCATACAACATACTCTTTGGATTTGAAGAGCTTAAAGTCAATTGAGACTAGCAAAAATGGTTAGGGTTGAATTATTAATTGGGTCAAAAAATTTAGTGGGTATCCTAGTTGGCAGACCTATGTGGCGGAATTAGTGTCATGTGGCTTGCCATATTACTTCTGTTAAGTCTTAAGGATAATTGCGATCTCTTAGAATAACGGCAGAGACATTTTTTATCCTAAAATATAACAGAGGATATAAGTGATTTGTGCGCTCTAAATATATTTTAATGACAAAAAAATTATTTCTATAATATTAAAATATTTTTCAAAATCTTTTTACCCTTCAAATTTGAATAAATTAAAACTGAAATTTTCAATTCATTTTACTTCTACTAGCATCTTACTTATATTTTTTTTTCATTATCTAACAATTTGTCTTTTAAAATGACAAAGTCCAAATCTTAAATTCTAATAGATTAAGGATATCTTTTTATCCAATGGCTTGAAGAAAAATATTTTAGAACCATTTCTAATACGTTAACTAAATTAGTTTATTTTAAAATATATACCATATAATTGTGGAGAATGGCAAACTAAGAAAGGTAATTAAATCAAATAACCCCCCTTTCAGTTATTCCCTTTAAAGGGCAAATTATTCGTAAGTTTGCTATACCAGGTCCCATCGATTGCATAAAAAAATTTCCCCAAAACAAAGCCCTCTTTTTTCTATTTCCGCGCTTATTATACAATTTCTTCTTCTTCCTTCAGTTTCTCCACAATATTCTCCACAATTGCAATTTCAAATTTCCAACTTCTCTAGCACGCACGTCTTTGCGGTTTTTCAAAAGTAGTTCACAATTTCAAGGTACCGCCTAAAACTCATCTCACATTATCAATTTTTGTTAATTTCTTAAAACTACTTTTTTACTTCACTTCTTAATCCCTTCAGATTTTTGGTTCAGACAATGGATGCTCAATCTCCATCGAAGAGATTCACAAGAGGTTTACCATTATCTGTAAGCCTTATTATTACTGTTGATCAAATTTTTATTGTTAATTTTATACTGATGATACAAACTGATGTGTATAATTTTCAGCGATTGTGGACTATATGTTGTTGCTTATGCAGACCATATCAGTAATGGGAATATGGTTCCAAAATTTGATTCAGAGTTCAATCGTATTCAATATGTGTCTTTATTGTGGAACTATGGAATGCAAAAGATCCAAGTTGATGCCATCAGTGACAGTGATGCACCAGAAAGGCCAATTAGGATTCATAGGGATGTCGATAGCAGTGAAATGATCACAATTGATTAGAACAGTAGTACTAAATTTCTGTTTTTTTTTTAATATGCAAAAGACATAACAACCTTTAATGTTGTGAACTTCTATGTTTTTGTATTGTAATATACTTGTTTGATCAATTAAGTCTTTTACTTCGTTATTTTTGTTAACACTTTAATACTTATACAAACTACATTATACAATGTATACTTATACATTAACTGTATAAGCCTATGTATATATTTTAATTTCTGTATTTTTTTGTACACAAAATGAGGATTATACAATTTTCAATAAAACATAAATATACAAATTACTTAAATAATAATTTTTTTATGCATTAACTATATAAATATATGAGTACGCTTTATATTGAGTATATAAATATACATTATTAGGATTATACAGTTGTTCATAAAGTTCAAATATACAAACAATCTTATACAATTTATATTTATACACTAACAGTATAAATCTAAGATTACATTTATGTTGGATATATACATATACATTTTTAGGCTTATAAGATGGTTCATAAAGTATACATATACATTCAACTTAAACAACAACATATAGTTACACATTAACTGTATAAATCTCGACAGTTTATACAATTGTTAATTCATTATGATCTGTATACTTATACAGTTAAGTATCTGTAAAATTTATACAAATTATAAAGTATAAATATACATTCAACTTAAACAATAACTTATACAATTATGTATTTTCAAGCTTATGAACTGTAAAACTTATACAATTGTCTAGTTGCTTATACACATTGGATACTTGTTGAACTCATTTCCAGCCTTTTAAGCATGATATAAACTCTAACACCCATGCCGTTGTGAATCAACATGGGTGTGTTGCTTTCTTCAATCTTATACTGAATTTTGAGTTTATTCACATTCGTATCAATCCCTAGTTGCATTGCAATGACATTATACAACTCATTATACGATGAACTTTCTTTAAAAATCACCCCCTCAATTGTATAATCAATCTAACAATTGTCATTGTCCCATCTACCAGAATGCATAACCAAAATAGCCAATGAAGCCATTTTCAGAATTTCTGTACAAAAAATTAAATTATATATATATATATATATATATATATATATATATATATATATATATATATACACATTTGTAAGCTTAAGAAATGCAGCAACGAACAGAACATATACTTATACAAATTATAGCAACTTCAGTTTTTAACTTATACACATTTTCAAATTATACCAAAATTCTCTGTATACACAAAATTATAGCTTTATAGAAATATACAATTCATCAGTAACACTAAATATGTATATGAATATAACAGACAAATTCGTATAAACAGACAATAGTTCCACACAATTATACAATTTACCAAATAACACTACATATATATATATATATATATATATATATATATATATATATATATATATATATATATATATATATTATGAATATCCGAAAAACAAAATGAAGATGTACTGTATAAAACGAAAACATAATAGTTTCATACCTCAAATAAGATCACATATACAATTTCAAAGACAAAAAATACTATGAATGCAGCAAATCTCAAATCAATAATTCAAAATTATCAACAAATTTATCACAATTTTTTCTATATTTCACATTAACTATTCAAATCAATTAGGGACAAATATACACATCTCAATATACATTCAACTGAATTGATGAAAGTGAAAAACGAAATCTGAATTTTAAACACCATTGTCGACAAAAACAAAAACAAAAACAAAATTAGAGTATGGTTTCGTCATGAAATTACCTCTTATTTCTATCTCTGAAAACAAATTGATCTCGATTGTTTGATTAATACCTTTAATAGCTTGATCTGTTTTTTGAATTGTCTACAATGGAGCTATTTCGAGTGAAGGAGAAGAAGAAAGAATGAAACTGAAACTGAATTCGCGTGAATTATGGGATTTTTTGTGTGCTTTAAAGATATGGGAAAATTATATATCATATTTGTAGAATAAAATATACAGTATTATCAACCTTTTTAAGGATACGATACCTGAAATGGTTATGTAATTTATCATGAATGATATAATATTACATACGTATACTTTCAAATAGCTATGAATTTTATTACTAATTAAGAGTTTCTATCGAAAAAATTGTGTACCTTAGTTGATTGGTTACTTGAACTCCACCTTTCTTTGTGAGGGTTCGATTCTCCATATTGCAATCCTTCTCCCATTTCCGCTTCCCTCGCCCCCAATTCAAAAGAGAGGAGAGAGAGAGTTTATGGGGAGGGAGAATCCATTTGGATACAGTGTATTTAGATCGAATTACTCCTATACTTTCAAATGATTACATATATATTTTATCACTAATTAAGAGTTTACTATCATATATTAAAAAGATACACCTAGATATATGCATTTTTGCTACTAATTACACTAAAATATAGAGAGACGTGCGAGATGAGATGGGAATTATGAGAATGACGAACGATATGAAAGGGAGTCGAAGAAGGCGAACGAGATCTATCTATGTATCTCAAATACATGCGAGTTCATTTGAATACAGAATATCTAAAACAAATTAAATTAAATTTTAATTTTATGTATCTGAGATACATGTATCTAGAACCATTATTAAATGTCTCACTTATCTATTATCTTCCTTTCAACCACTCTCTGTTTAATAATTTTAAAGAATTTTGGAGTTTGTGTGTGCTTTAAAGATATGGAAAAATGATATATCATATTTGTAGAATAAAATGTGCAATATGATCAAACCTTTTTAAGGATACGATACATGAAAATAGGTTAATAATGAATACTGACAATATATTTCAAATGAAAACTTTTGTTGTTTTTTTCAACATGTTGGGCTGGCTCATTTATTATAGAGAAATTTTTAAAAATGTCAATATTTTAGCATTTAATGGGATCTGTTATCAACATTTTTAATATTTATTAAAAATGTCAATATATTATTTTGTTATTCTTCTAATATATGTATTCTTTTATTTGTTTGATTTGAAAGAATATATTTATTTAATAACAAAAAGGAGAAAATTATGGATAAAATATTTTTTAAAAAGGAACATATAAATTCTCATAAAGTAATTGATTGTATTCATTCACATATGTATGATATGTGAATTTGTATTCTTTATGGTTTTCATGTTTGAATTTGTATAATGACATTTGTATTTCTTTATTAGTTTGTATTCATTATAATAGATATACCAAATGAATTTGTAGTTATTTAAGAAGTATATTTGTATCCATATACTTATGTAAACTCATGTTCATCTAGAAAAGATACAACATTGATTTGTATATTTTTCAAAAACATATATTCTTTCTTAAGATTCCAACAATATTTGTATTCCAGTCATCAAAACGTACAAATTTACAATCTTAGTAATAATCAAAATTTGTATTTAAAAAAAATTATATTTCATGACAAAAAAATATTTCTTATCTGTTATACAAATATATTGTATCCAATGTCTACTTTATAGAACATCTACTAATAGGTTTTCAAATTATTTTGTATTTCAAGACCTACAACAAAATCAAAACAATTCAATCATTCACTATTGTATTCCAAACATATTGTTTTGCAATATGACTGGTGATTCTATACTTTCATCTCCTTTTGGTTCTTCTACATTTGAGAAAGATGCAAAAATATTTCAACTCATACAAATGTTGATGCCGTCCAACAGAGTGTCTTGGATGAGTAATTGTCCCAAAACTCTCAAATTGAACAGTGACAGTCTAACCTTTAAATCCATCACATGGATAGTAACTTATGAAGATATTCAAGTGAAGATTCAACATAAAAAATATGATTCAGATCCATTTTTGAATAACTTTTTCAATAGCCATTTTCGAATCACTTTCAAACAAATTAAAGAATCGGCAGTTATTGAATACCTGATCAACGAAATCAGTCAATTTCACTTCAAAATCCCAATCGATTATTTCAAAATTTCTTTCTTAGTGGAAACAATCGCAACTCAATCGAATTCGTTGAAAATCTTGTGAATAATTTCTGAGATTTCTTTAAAAAATAGAGAAATTTGATTTAAAAAAGCAAGATTTAAGTTACTTGGGGATATATGATAATGAAAGAAATCATGAGAGAGAAAGAGAAAGGATAGAATTTGGATAAAAGAATTAGAAAGAGAAAAGTTTGTAATGGGGTCTTCTTTTTCATTCACACGTATTTGAGTAAAAAAGTGGGGCCAATTTGAGAAATAAAAGGAAGGTAGAAGAGTTATATTAGAATACACTTAATTAGTTAAAATATTGACATTTTGACATTTTTGATAATTATTTTAAAGTGTAGATGTTTTTAATAATTATGTTAGGAATTTTGACTAGTTAGCTAATTTATCCTTTATTATATCTTACAGGTTCAATAAACATTAACGCTATAATCGTACAAGAAATTGAATATCAAAATTTTGGGGAAAAAAATAAAATCAAAGTGAAAAAACTGAATCAATTTGAGGATAAGATTAATAATTTGTGTTAAGTTTAAAGATGTTTTTAATATTGAAAATACTCCTAAACTCGACGCAAAATATTAGCTTCATCTTCGAATTATTGACAACCTTAAAAACAGTCATTTACTTGACTCTGTTGAACTTAAATACACTCACGAACTTGTAAAATGAGTTAAATACACCCTGAATTCTCGTCAAGCTTGTTGGTTTTTCAATACTTCTCTTGACTTTTTATTAAGAGTATCATGCTCCTACAAGAGTTTGATATCGCTGCTATGTCATGTGACAGATCGGTGATATCTAAGTTTACATAATCAATGTTTTTAAGGTTGTTAATGTATAATTTGATATGAAACAAATAATTTACGCTAAATTTATAAATATTTTCATTACCTCTCTCGTTTTAAATTTAACCTTATGTGGAGTGGATCCACCTTTATATGTAACTGATCTAGATGAAATATAACTTAAGTGAACAAATTGCTACAACTTAATGTATTATAGTTTGTTCAACTTAGCTTAATGTGTATTTTTGTTATTTGATATATTTTAACTTGTTATCAAATATATCTAAAATATAGGTATTTTTGTTATCAGATACACTAAAATAGAAAGAGAAATGAGCAATATGTGGAGAGAGAATTCATTAGGATATAGTTTATTTAGATCAAATTACTCCTAAAATTTTAAATAATTGCATTATTTTGTTGAAGAAGAAGGAAACTGACGATTGGAACATGTCAAAGGAACAGGTCCAACGCAGTTGACTGACTTGTCTACAGCAAGTGTTGATGAAGAAGGAAGCTGAGGATTGGAACATGTCGAAAGGAACAGCTCCAACGAACAGGTCCAACGAAACTGACTGGCGAGTTACAACACTGCTGAAGAATTAGAGTCACATTAGGATTAGATTACCTATGTTAATTAGGTTATATTTCGTCTATAATTATATTATTATTAGGATTAGTTTACTATTAGAATTATAGCACAATTAGGATTTAATCATTATTATTATTATAGTAATAATATGTATTGTAGTAGGACTCTAAGTATAGTTAACTTAGGACTCCACAATTCTCTCCTATATAAGGAGTATGTACTTAACATTATTATTCATCAATTCAATAATTGATCACATATCAATTCATCTAATTGATCACATATCAATTCATTAACAATATGATCAATACAACAATATTGATCAACCTATCAATATCGTCAATACATCAATAAATCCTTGATTTCTCTGCGTGAGATATCTACATGGATTTCTTCATATTTGACCTCTAAATCAAAGAGTACTACCATATGTTAAGGAAGATACATCTAGATATATGTTATTTTGCTACCAATTACACTAAAATAGAGAGACATGTGAATAACATAGGAGGGAGATAGGATAGTGGCAGACGAAATGTGACGGAGTCGAAGAAGGCAAACAAGATTTGTCTATCTACCGTAGATACATGTGAATCCATTTGGATACATTGTATGTTAAATAAATTACACCTAATTTTGACCATGGAGATATATTTATCTAGCCACACCAAAATTTGGTAAAATTCATAATATTACAAACGAAAATGTATCTAAATAATTAGCTCCTAAATTAATGAGATTTCTGTAAATTTTCTATTGATTAAAAGGAAATAGAATTTAATATACCCCCTCAAGTTTACCATTTAGAGCTGATATACACATCGTTAGGAACGTGGATCATATGTACCTCAAATGTTATACAAATGATCCACAATTAATTATCTTTTCTTAATATATATATATATATATATATAATCCTTATGGGGTATATTTGATCCTCCTCACACATATAAATTTTTTTGACTTTTTTGTTTCAACGATTAATTATATTTATTATTTTGATAGGCAAATTTTCACTAGTTTTCTTGTAAAATTTATTATAAATGTCCTCATTTTTTTATTAAAAAAAACTAATATAGACAAAAAATCTAGTCTTAAATTATAATATAGCCACAAAAAAATACTTCTAATTTTTTCTTTACACTAAAGAATGAACAAAAAATAAAAGAAGAATATGAAAGTGAAATAATAATAATCAAAGAAGTAAAAAGACATTTTATGTATGAAAAAAAAAAGATAAAAATATATATTAAAAGGATTATATATGTCCCTACATGAATTTTTTAAAAGATTAAAGTTCAAACATATAAATTTTATACTAATTTTTTTCACTTATGTTAGATAAAGATATATGTAATCTCTTTTGCGACAATAGAAATATATATATAAGTCATTTATAAAACAATACAATAAATGTATATATGATTCACTTTCGTATCATGCCATTTTTCCAATTTAAAATATCTTATGTAAGCTTTAAGACAAAAGGACAATTATTAATTGTCTCACTTGTCTTTTATCTTTCTTTTAACCACTCTATGTTTAATAATTTAAAAGAATTATGGGGTTTGTTTATCAGTGTTTTAAAAGGAGGGGACATGAGGCGGGTTATTTTATACAGTATAGGGCGAGGCGTAAGCCTCAAGACACGGGAATAGTTTCATGAATCTACGGAGCGTAATCTCATATATATTTAATTTTATAATTTTATTACTAATAAAATAAGTAAAAGTAAACATTTTAATGATTTATGATTTTTGTCTGAGACAAATATTAATAATCAATAATGAAGAAAAAAAATTATAATTACTATTTGAGAAAAAATCATTAAATCAATAGTAAAAATATGATTTAAAGCAAAAACAAATTTAAAGAATAAATTAAAAGCGCCAAAGCGCCTCGGCATACGTTTTTATGTCCAAGACTTACGTTTTTATGCTCGAGCTTACGTCTCAAATTTTAGGACTTACGCCTTATGAAAATCTACGTCTTTCATTTACGCTCAGAGCGTTCCTGCCCCGCCTCGAAATTCGCCCGGAAACTCGCCAAAAAAATATTTTTTCAAACATATGCGTACTTCAAAGATATATCATAATTGTAGAATAAAATGTACAGTACTCACAACCTTTTTAAGGATGCATGAAATTAGGATAATAATGAATACTGACAATATATTTCAAATAGAAACTTTTGTTTTTTTTCAACATATTGGGCTGGCTCATTTATTATTTCATCAGAACACTATAATCGTACGAAAAATTGAATATAAAACATTTGGAAAAAAAATAAGGGAAAAGGGACGGATTTGCCCCCTAATTTTAATAAATGATATATATATGTTCTCCGTTATACTTTGCGTTCATATAAGCCCCTAACGTTCAATTATAGGTACATATATATCCTTTCACTAACGGACCCCTAATTTTTTACACGTACTTTAATCTTATTAAACTACCCGTTTGATCCTTTTTTTTAAGGAAAAATTACGCGGATAAGCAAATTTATACTATTTAATTACTCATCATAGCTATAGTTTGCTATAAATATCACTCGCCACTGAAATTATACATTAATTACGTGGGCTGACTTCGAGTTTGTATAATTAGTCATGTTTGTATATGTATAATTTGTCAGGATATACAAATAAATATGTGTAATATACAATTTTTTAGCCTATATACATATACAATTCACCTCTCTCCCACTCTCGGCCCTCTCTCACTCGCCTCTCCTTCCTCTCTCAATCTCGCTCGCCTCTCTCCTCTCTCTCCCAATCTCGCTGCCATTTATACAAATATATATGTATAATATACAGTTATATACAATTATATACATATACAATTCACCTCTCTCCCACTCTCTGCCCCTCTCTCGCTCGCCTCTCTCCTCTCTCTCCCAGTCTCGCTCGCCTCTCTCCTCCCTCTCCCAATCTCTCTTGCCATATATACAATTATATATGTATAATATACAATTATCTAACCAATATACATATACAATTTACCTTTCTCCCACACTTTTCCCTCTCTCTCCTCTCTCTCCCAGTCTCGCTCGCCTCTCTCCTCTATATAACATGTATCTACAAATTGTAATTATCAAACTATAGCTATAAAAAATAATTAATTATTTTTAAATGGCTATACGTAAAAGTTTCCCTTTTTTTAACCCATAACCCAACTATCCGTCCCATAACTCAATATCCACCCAATTTCCTCTAAAAAGAATCCTAATTAAAACACACAAATATAAGCTACCCAGCATGCTTCTCAATATCTCCTTTGAAGTTACCATATATTTCTTTCAGGAACGTATAGCTGTAAGCTATCAACTCTTCAGCAAACTTCTGTTTTTTCAGGGTCCTAAACCATTTTACAAAATCACAAATTTAAAACTTTTGCTTCGTTTTCTTTCATCAACGTTTTAGTGTCATGTCGAAGGGGAGGGTTGAAAAGAAGAATAGTTTGTTTATGTAAGAATGAGTTTTGCAGCTTTTAGAAGAGACGGACCCTCAAAGTTGCTGTCGATATACTTAACCAGATCGAGACTTTCTCCAATCACTTTGTTGTTGTGTTCCAAAGAGGGAACCTACGGAAGAATAGCACAAACGGGTTTTAATTTGGATTCATTTTAGAGGAAATTGGGTGGGTTGGGTTATGGATTAAAAAAAGGGGTCAAACGAGTAATTCAATAGGATTAAGACACTGTAAAAACTTAGGGATCCGTTAGTGAGAGAGTATATGTGTACCTATAATTGGACGGCAGGTGCTTATTTGGACGCAAAAAATAATGGAGAGCACATACGTACTATTTATTAAAGTTCAAAAGTAAATCCGTCTCTTTTTTTAAAAAATAAAATCAAAATTGAAAAAGTAAATTAAACTTAATACGTACGCTTAAAAGGGTAACCAACATTTAAGTGTAGACACATGAACATGCCTATAGTAGAGGTAATGGTTACCTACTATATAGGATCGATAAGTTGAAGGTCTAATCTTTCTTATTTATATTTATTCATATCGACTTTTTCAATTTTTGTCTTAATAAAATATCATTAGACACTCTATTACCAAAAATATACAATTATATCTAATCTCCTATTTTACGCATAATTAGAGATGAACAACTTTTATATATAACAAACACAAAATTTATTTTTGTATGTCATAGCAAAGTTTGCATAATTGCGCTCTATAGCAAACATAAATATGTATATTTAGCATACATATACAAAAAAAAAATTGTATAATTCGCTATATATATAAAAAGAAATCAATTGTATAATTCGTTATACATATACAAAAGAAAGCAGTTGTACACAAATCAATTATATAATTTGTGTATGTTAAAACGAGAAAGAGAGCAAGACAAAAGAAAATTGGGCAGGAAAATATTTGTATTGTATAATTATAAGCGTATAGGACGAAGATATATGTATTTGCATGTATATATACAATTTTCTCTAGCTTTATACAAACAAAAACGCAATTTATGCATTTCGTTTCTATTTGTATAAGCGAGAGAGGCGAGGGTAGCGAGCGAGATTCGGGAGAGTGGCGAGCAAGATCTGGGAGAGGAGAGAGAGGAGAGCGAAAATATATGTTTTTACCAAATTTCTTCTCGCTTTATACAAACACAAACACGTTTTATACATTTGTGTTTGTATAAAAAACGAGAAAGACGAGCGAGATTGCCACCAAATGAGAGTGGCGAGCGAGATTCTACTAGGGAGAGTGGCGAAAATAGCAATAGTTTGCTATAGGATACAATTAAATCAAAGTATATTTATATCATTTAATTTAAATTAATAATTTGCTATTATATATAATTTTTCCATAGAAATTATACTTGACTAAATTTTTCTCTCTCATCCATAGTATCTAACTATCGATATTTTTCTCCACGGTCCAACTCCACCAAGTTAGTACTATTTACTTTTAATTTCTTCAACTTCAAATCAGACGTTTTTCTGAATTCAATTTTTTTTAATAATTATTCATATTAGGTAAAATTTTAATTAACGATAAGTGCATTTATATACTTCTTCTTTCAATTGCAAAACTATTATCAAAGGTAAGTCATCAAACATATGGTATCAAAGAGGTCTGTGATTTCTTTAGCCTCAAAACATCATAACTCCAATAATAATAAAAACTATCTATATCATATAGAAACATCTCGTTCAACGATCAGTGGCGTAGCCAGAAATTTCACGAAGGGTGTCTAAGAATCGTATAGATAAAAAAAAATATAATTTGACGATGGGTGCACTAAAATTTTAAAATCAAACTACTTAACATTACAATTATTTTTTTAATTAAAAAATATATTAAAATTTTTAAAAATCAATCCACATAAAATTTAGCTTGAATTTTCATATTTATTTAATAGAAAGTGAATGAAAAAAGAAAAAAGAAAAGAGAAAATTCAGTTTATAATAAAATCACTTTTATACTTCAAGATTTCACCAACCTTTGGTGACTTAATAACGAGATATGAAAATTGAAGAGTAAAATCAAACGATTTTTTTCTTAAAAAAAATTCTATATAGAGCCTTTTTCACTTTTAGTATCTTTATAGAAAAAAGTTTAGAATTTGCTTATTAAATTTAAATTAAATAATTGCTTTTATATTTTATTCAAAATTTTAGTGAAAAGAAAAAATGATTAAAATTTATTCTTTACCATATTATTTTTTTTTTGTTATTCATAGATATATGAGTTTTGAATTGTTGAAAAAATAAAATATTTAGTAACTATTGTTAGGTCTCTAATTAAAAATTTTAATAGATAATAGTATTAATTTTGAATTATTAAAAATATAACTAATTAATTAACTATGATTAGAAATTAATTAGGAGCTTTTTAAAAATATAAAAACAAATGCAGCAACTGGATTCAAACCCGTGCGCGTGCACACTGCAACACTTTACGTTGTCCTAAGATATCATTGGGCTAAGAATCTTTAGTATATCTAAGGGTGTCCATAATTTTCCGACGAAGGGTGTCCAATTGGACACCCTGGACATAGTGTACCTTCGCCCCTGTCAACGATATGATATACACGATGCACCTATATTATGACCACCTTTTTAATGAAATTTTCTCTATTTTAAAATAGTTAAGTCATAAATTACCATTCTGATTATACAAATCTATAATCGGTGGCAGGCGTGTCAAAAATGAACTTAAACATAGGTAATTCGTTCAACCCACTCAGAATTTTAAGGGTGGGGCTCAAGATAATTTTAAATTGTGTTTAATCTCAACCTATTCAAGCTTAACCCATTTGAAGAGATTCTCAGTTGAGCCCAATTCATTCTCTAATTTCAACCCGTTTTAAAACTTTTTATTAAGATATATTCCTATATTAAAGGTATGAATTATTATCTATTTAACATCTTTTAGGATTTATCTATCCATTTGTTACTTTTTTAACAAAAAATTTCTGAGCGGAAATTGAAATTGTGATTATAAAAGTTAAATATCAATATGTTAAATTATGAGAAAATTACGAGGCTAAGCAAACTTATACTATTTAATTACTCATCATAGCTATAGTTTGCTATAATTACCACTCGCGACTAACATAATACATTAATTACGTGGGCTGACTTCGAATTTGTATAATTAGTCATGTTTGTATATGTGTAATTCACCAAGATATACAAATACATATGTATAATATACAATTTTTTTAACCTATATACATATACAATTCACCTCTCTTCCACTCTCTGCCCTCTCTCGCTCGCCTCTCTCCTCCCTCTCTCAATCTCGCTCGCCTCTCTCCTCTCTCTCCCAATCTCGCTTGCCATTTATACAAATGTATATGTATAATATACAGTTATATACAATTATATACATATACAATTCACCTCTCTCCCACTCTCTGCCCTCTCTCTCTCTCCTCTCTCGATCTCGCTCGCCTCTCTCCTCTCTCTCCCAGTCTCGCTCGCCTCTCTCCTCCTTCTCCCAATCTCTCTTGCCATATATACAAATATATATGTATAATATACAATTATCTAACCAATATACACATATAATTCACCTCTCTCCCCCTCTCTCTCTCCTCTCTCCCAGTCTCGTTCGCCTCTCTCCTCCATATAACATGTAGCTACAAATTGTAATTATCAAACTATAGCTATAGAGAGTAATTAATTATTTTTAAGTGGTTATATGTGAAAGTTTCCCGTTAAATTATTGAGATTAATCGGGTCAAATTGGGCGGGTCAAGACCCAACCCGTTCTTTAGCCCATTTGAGCCCATAGTAAAATTGGGGGGTCAACACCCAACCCTATTTCTATTCAACCCATTTTAATATTTTCAATTTCAACCCAACCCGTCCATTTGACATCCCTAATCGGTGAGAATATTTCAAAATACTTCGACGAAATTAGTTTTTTGGTACAACTTTTACGAAGTTAAATTAATATAATTGCTTAAATTTTAAATACTGATAAGATATATATTGTTTTAATAGTTTCCCTCTAATATAAATTAGATTATTATTAAACTTGGTGACTAATCAAATATATATACCATCATATAAAATATATATGGAGAAAATTAACGTGAACATGGCCGCGCAAAATGAAAAACATTTGTCATTAACATAATACTCTCTCCATTTCATATTAAATTAATTTTTGAGGTGTTTCACATTGAAAAGTACATTAAGACATAAATTAAGCTTAGTTTCTCATTTTACCCTCATTAATTATTGTCAAATTTATAATTAAAATAACTAAATGTTAAGTAATCACTAATTCCAATACTAACTAATAAAGCGTAAAATTGAAAGAACACTCTAAAAGTAGTCTTGAAAACTGAACAATTAAGTTAATTTAAAAAATGGAAAATGCTTCAAAAATTAATATGAAATTGAGGGAGTATTAAACAGGGAAACTAATATAAATCTCATTAATTTAGAAATTAATTACTTAAACACACTCTAGTTTGTAATATTCGTATTTTACTAGATTTTAGTGTCTCTAAATACATTCTGTTACATGTATCTCGGATGTATGAGGTCAAAATAAGGGGTAATTGGTTTTAGATTCATTGTATTCAAGTTGATTCGCATGTATCTGCGATACATAACAAATCTCACTCATGGTAGTGAAATATTTCTAATTATGTATCTTTTCTTTTTAAATACCTATTTCGATTGAATTAGTTTTATATATTTTAAAAATATTTTTGTAATTTTAAAATAAAATGTTAGCACTTATTATTAAATTAAAAAATAAAAACAAACCAAATATCATAAATTAAAAATCCTTTTTCCCTTTGAAAAAGTCAAGCAAGTTGAAGATGTTGTAATAAAGGTGAGAATGACTTGGGCAGTTGGAACATTTATCTCTAATAATTATGCCTTCATTTATTTTCCTCTTTCATACTAGAGTAGTAGTTTTCAACATTTCCCATTTTTGGGGTGTATCTAGGTGGACTCATCTACTAAATTTACGGATTAATCGTATTTCGGGTCAAAGCAATGAACTTATTTGAAGTAGTTCATTTATTATCGTCTAATAATGGTCCATATCTATATAGGCTTAGTACTAATAAAAGAAATTTGATGGATCTAAGGGTGTGTTTAATATGGAAAATTTTAATTTTGTTCATACGCGATTGGTTAAAATCATTGTAAAATATTTTCTTTTAAAATTTTGTTCTCTTGAAATGAGGAAATGACTTTTAAAATGGACGTATGAAAAATAAGTAACAAAGTTGATACTCTATATTGATAATGTCTACCCCAAATTTCAACATACCTCATTTTTACTCAACAACGTGGAGCTTCAATTTTCATCCCCACCCAAGGCGCTACGGCACCACCACATACTCATATCCTCCACATTCACTTCTCATAGTATTTGTCTAAATTATATACAAATATTTTTAAGATAATAATATTTGCTTACGTATCAAACATTCAAAAATAAATGGAAATTTTATTTATTTTTCTACTTTTTTTCCCATCTTACCTAACATATCCCAAGTGATTATTAATCATATGCTCATAGTATTGGCACACTAAAAGTTAAATATGTTTTCGATTCATGAATAGGGGATGATTGTGAAATGATAATTTATTTATATTTATGAAAATATTATACCATTCAATACTTCGAGCAACATTTTATACACACATAGAATATTATTATTACATATAGAATATTATTATTTACGCATCGACAATAGATGATTCATTGTCTATGTTTTTTAGTTTAACTTATTTTTTTTACCAAAAATATATTATGAGGAGTTAATTTAGATAAATTTGTCTTATTAATTATATTTTACAATTTTAAATTTAACTATTTGTACTTTTTATAATTATTTAATAGTAACGTAATATTAAAACAAACATATAAGAAATCTCTATTGATTTATTAATAAGCAAGTAAAAAGAAAAATAGTCAATCAGTTGAGTAAATAAAGGAAGAAAGAGTATATGCCATGTGTTTATAAATAAAAAAGTTTAAATATTTAATTATGATTGACTAATATAAACATTACCTCAATATATTATTTAAAATTATACCTCAAAATACACATAGATGTGAATACGTAAGTAACAACCATTCACCATCAATTGGAAATAAAAAAAATATATAGATAATACAAGTAGAGTAATCTACACAATTTAAAGTATTAATTTGAGTATAAATAAATAATTATCTTTCACCAATGAAAATGGAAAATATACGGAGGAAATTAGTCCAATGCATATCGAACACATCAGTCTCTTATTTTCTCTCTCACTTTATGTTATATCGCTTTCTTTTTTTAAAAAAATGTCTCAAAAATATCATCTAATTATAATTAAAAGAAATTAATTTCATTCCTATTTATATGTCGTTTTACTTAAAATTAGATGATTCTTAATATTTGTGATTTCACAAACTCAATGCATAAATGACACTATTATTTCTATTTTACCCTTGAGAGTTATTAGCTTTGAAACTATAAATTTAACTATCATAAGAAAATTATTTTACGTTCATTCGTCGATTTAATTAATCAAAATAAATCAGATTATGTTTATTTATTGAAAACTTGACTTCAAGAGATTACTAAATAAGGGTATAATAATGAAGTTATATACTCCCTTCATCCGGTATTATTTGTCGTGTTGCGCTTTTCGAAAGTCAAAATTTGACTAATTTTCAAAGTTAAATTAGGTCACATTAATTCGATATTTTAAACAAAAAAAATTAGATATTCTAAAACTATATGAAAAGTACTATAAATTGCAATTTTTTGCATATTAATATGATGAAAAAGTACATCTTAAAATGTTAATCAAACTTTTTATTGTTTAACTCTAAAAATAAAAACCATGACAAACAATACCGAATGGAGGAAGTAATTTCTTAAGAGACGTAAAATCTAAAATGATGACATTTAAATAAGAACAGAGGGAGTACTTTTAATGAAATGATTTACACTATACAAATATCTAAGAATTAATTTACACTATAAATTTCAAAAAAATTTTATTACTTTCTTAAATATTGTGGTAAATCAAAATAATATCAAATAAAATGAAACGGAGGAAATAATAATTAACTTCCCAATCTGAAACGGATAGCCAACTATATTTATTCGGTCCATAAATTGTCAGAATTAATAACAATGCATTGATAAACGCTACAAAATCATTGGTGGACAAAAATGTATTATGAGAAGGATTGCAATTAGAGTAGATGTATAGTAATTGGACAAATAATGTCATTATCATAAATTTAAATAAATTCATATTAGATTAAAAGTTAACGTTAAAGATTAAAATTATTATTGTATAAGTTAATTTATTTCAATCATATCATCTATCATCATTTTCTCCATCTTCTTAATCGTGGTCTTGTCTCTATCGTATCATTAATATCTCCGTCTTAAAATGAGAGGGTTTATGATTTTAAAGAATTCAATAAAAAATATATGAACATAATTAATGTGTCAACAAATAGAATCGTCATATATGTTAGATGAACGAATATTTTATGGACAAACGCGTCATCAAACATTTTCATACAAATATTTGTTATAGTTAACGTCTAGTTGTGTTTCGCTAATTATTGGGTGATTGTATAAATTGAAAACTTGCGCTCTCAATTACTCAAAGATGAAACTCAATATAGTGAAATAATTTAGATGTATATATTGTTTGATCCTTTTAACTCTACAATTTAATGTTATAAAGGATTTATTTACCATCATTACATGTAAATAATTCTTACACTATCAGCTAATTCAAATAATATCTACACCTTCTAAAACATTGAAATCCGAAATGTCAAAAAATGCATTCGGAATAAAGGTATTTTTGATTCATTACGTAATAATAAGAGTATTTTTAATCTAAAGTATTGACGATAAGAGTATTTTTAGATTATACTTTAAAAGAAGGATATTTTATTCATCTCATATAGTTCAAAGACATTTTAACCCTTTTTATTTTGAAAAATAAAATAAATCACTCTATCTGTCCCATTTTATTTGGTACTTTTCAGATTTCGAGATTCAAACGAGTCGATCTTTGACAGTATGTTTTTCATAGATCCTTTAAACATTTTGAATTATCAATTATTGTGACTTATACTAATATTTTCTAAGCCAAACATTTTTAGTCAAACTTAAACTTTTTGACTCACGAAAAACGAAAAGTGTCACGTAAATTAAAATATAGAAAGTAGCTATTACAACGCCACACGAAAATGACTTGATAGTGTAAGCTATACACTATATAGAGAAGGGAAAGCAATGTATGTTGAGATCCTAAATTTTGTTGGGAAAACGCGGACAAACACAAAAATATATATGGTAAAAGTAATGGAAATAAAATGGGAAAATAACGACACCAAGAATTTTACGTGGAAATCCTTCTGAATAAGGGACAAAATCACGGGCCAAGAGGAGCAACTGATATTACTATAGTAAGGAATTTTACACTGTGTAGTCACGAATACAATACTCAAAGTGACTACTACACACTCAAAAGGAACAACACTCTTTTGATTTCCGTCTTACTAAAATATCGCACACACTCTATTTTTCTTCACAGACTATTTTCTTGTATAGTCTATGGAATACCTCACTTTGCTCTCAAAATGGTTTTTCTCTCTAACTTGGTGTGTTCTACAAATGAGCAAGAATGCTCTATTTATAGAAGGATAAAACCATGCCTATGTCACTAATGACATAGGTAAATATAGCAAAGTCAAAAATGGGTTGCAAATCTTACCAATTTGCCAACTACCAAGTCTTAATTTTCAACTCTTATCACTATTCCTTTTTAACAATTACTTGTACCAATTGAATAGCTAAAGTTCACCAAAAAATGGGATGGATTCAACAAATCTCCCCCTCCAGTCCCATTTACTGGAAGAAGGTATCTTCATCTTCTTTAGAGAGAGCTCATACCCACAAGTTCTTTGCATAAATCGAACTTGTCTTTCGGTATCGTCTTGGTCAGCATATCTGCAGGATTTTCACTTGTGTGAATCTTTTTGACGTGAAATGATTCACTCTCCACTTTCTCACGAATCCAATGATATCTGACGTCGATGTGTTTTGTTCTTGCATGGTACATGGAGTTCTTGCTCAAGTCTATTGCACTTTGGCTGTCACAATAGACAATATACTCCATTTGATTCAAACCAAGCTCTTGAAGAAATCGCTTTAGCCATATCATCTCCTTGCGGGCTTCAGTAGCCGCAATATACTCAGTTTCAGTTGTAGATAGTGCAACACACTTCTGCAACTTTGACTGCCATGATATAGCTCCCCCTGAAAAAGTAAACAAATATCCAGTAGTGGATTTTCTGTTATCAAGGTCACCTGCCATATCAGAATCTGTATAGCCTTTCAAGATTGGATTTGATGCTCCAAAACACAAACATTCATCTGAGCTTCCTCTAAGATACCTGAGTATCCACTTCACAGCTTCCCAATGCTCTTTTCCCGGATTTTCGAGAAATCTGCTCACAACACCAACTGCGTGAGCAATATCAGGTCTAGTGCACACCATTGCATACATTAGACTTCCAACGACGGAGGAATATGGAACTTTGGTCATGTTCTCTTTTTCCTCCCTAGCTGTAGGACACATCTTCTTGCTCAACTTTATATGACCAGCAAGAGGTGTACTAACAGGCTTAGCATTCTTCATATTGAAGCGCTCCAGTACACGTTCAATGTACTTCTTCTAGGACAAATAAATCTTCCTTTTATCTCTAAGACGAGTAATTCTCATGCCTAAAATTTGTTTGGCATGACCCAAGTCTTTCATAGAAAAAGACTTACACAACACTTTCTTCAGCTCGTCAATCTTGAAAGTATTCTTGCCCACAATCAACATATCATCCACATACAACAGGAGGATGATAAAATCATTGTCAGAAAATTTTTGTACAAATACGCAATGATCTGAAGAAGTGTTCTTATAACCTTGCTCCCCCATAACAGATTCAAACTTCTTGTACCACTGTCTAGGAGCTTGTTTTAGGCCATAAAGACTCTTTTTGAGTTTGCACACAAAATTTTCTTTACCTTCTACTTTGAAGCCCTCAGGTTGTTCCATATAAATCTCTTCTTCTAGGTCACCGTGAAGGAAAGCCGTCTTCACATCCATCTGCTCAATCTCTAAATTAAGACTAGCAGCCAAACCTAGAACTGTGCGAATCGAGGACATTTTCACAACAGGAGAAAATATTTCGTCAAAGTCAATACCTTTCCTTTGACCGAATCCCTTAACAACCAATCTAGCTTTGTACCTGGGCTTCAAGTTGTGTTCTTCAACTTTAACTTTAAACACCCACTTGTTCTTCAAAGCTCTCATGCCCTTGGGCAATTTTACCAACTCATAAGTGTGGTTCTCATGCAAAGATTTCATCTCATCTTGCATGGCTTCAATCCATTGATCCTTGTGCTCATCTTCCATGGCCTCCTCATAACATTCAGGTTCTCCCCCGTCAGTGAGTAACACATACCCATTGGATGAATAACGGGAGGAAAGAAACCGCTGTCTTGTGGACCTCCAAAGCGGAATATTTGATTCGTCCACAACTTCATAAGCAACAGGATCATCAATAACAATATCATTGTTATTATCAACATCAACATGTTGATTTGATACATGATTCTGGGCGTCACCATGATTATCAAGCCCAACAACATCATGCACACTTGTGTGAGGAACGTCATCATGATGAATTATACCATCAAAACTTGAAGATTCTACCTTCTCCGCTTTGTCAATATCTTCAATTGTTTGATTCTCCATGAAAATAATATCATGGCTTCTCACAAGTTTCTTTTCAATTGGATCATATAGCCTGTAACCAAATTCATCTAGGCCATATCCAATGAAGATGCATTGCCTTGTCTTGGCATCTAACTTTGACCTCTCATCTTTTGGCACATGTACAAAAGCTTTGCAACCAAATACTCTCAAATGGTCATAGGAAACATCCTTTCCAAACCAAACACTATTTGGTACATCATTTTGCAAAGCAACAACAGGAGATCGATTAATAACATGTGCAGCGGTCAATAAAGCCTCACCCCAAAATGAGTTCGGCAACTTTGCTTCAGAAAGCAAACATCTAACTATTTCCATCAAGGTCCTGTTCATCCTCTCAGTCAAACCATTAAGCTGAGGAGTCTTAGGAGGAGTCTTCTGGTGTCTAATACCTTGATGCTTGCAGTATTCGTCAAATGGTCCACAATATTCACCACCATTATCAGTACGAATGCATTTCAGTTTCTTTTCAGTTTCTCTTTCAACTGAAGCCTGAAACTGCTTGAAGACACCTAACACTTGGTCTTTAGTCTTCAAGACATAGACCCAAAGTTTTCTCGAGCAATCATCAATGAAAGTGACAAAGTAGAGTGCACCACCTAATGTCTTTGTCTTCATTGGACCACATAAATCAGAGTGCACCAACTCAAACAACTCTGTCTTTCTCGAAGGAGGGTAGGACTTAAAGGAAACTCTATTTTATTTACCAGCCAAACAGTGCTCACAGTTTTCTAATTTAGCACTTTTGAAATTTGACAAAAATTTCTTTTTGGCTAGAACATTAAGTCCTTTCTCGCTGATGTGGCTAAGCCTCTTGTGCCATAATGTTGAAGAGCTATCGCTCTCAATCGCATTCACCATATCAACACAAACAGAGGCCGTAGTCCAGTATAGACCACGACGTTTGTTACCACGAGCCACAACCAAGGAACCCTTGATGAGCTTCCATTTTCCATCACCGTTGGTACTAACATATCCTTCATCATCTAAAACACCAATAGAAATTAGGTGCAGACGAACATCAGGAGCATGTTTCACATTGTTCAAAACTAGTTTAGTTCCAACACTAGTTTCTAAACAAATTGTACCAATACCAACCACCCTAGAAACAGTCTCATTACCCATACTCAAGGTTCCAAAATCACCAGGAGTATAGGAAGAGAAAAAATCCTTCCTTGATGTCACATGAGATGCAGCACCAGTGTCCACAACCCAGCTTGACTCATCACAAGCAATATTTATCATGTTTGCATCAAGAACGGTAACAAGATCTTCGGTGGTGACGGTGGCTAGGCAATTTCATTGCCATCTTCTTTAGTTTCCTCTTTGTTTTTGTTTTCCCTCTTCAACTTCCTGCAGAACTTCTTTGTGTGCCCTTTCATGCCACAATGATAGCACTCAATATCCTTAAGTCTGCCTTTGGATTTGCTCCTATTTTGTTCTCTATTCTGAGAACCACGAGTTTTGTTTCTCCCCCTGGGGCCAGTTATCAGGACATCCGGCGAAGAAGAACCTAGAGATTTTCTTCTCATCTCTTCGTTCAAGACACTACTCTTGGCTGAATCCATAGAGATCACACCATCTGGAGCAGAATTTGACAATGACGTTCTAAATGTTTCCCAAGAGTCTGGTAGGGAACCAAGTAGAAGCAAGCCTTGAATTTCTTCATCAAATTTGATGCCCATAGCAGATAATTGGTTCATAATCCCCTGAAAATTATTCAGATGGTCTGTCATAGGAGAACCATCATGATACTTCAAACTCAACATCTGCTTTATTAAGAACATTTTGTTGTTGCCAGTCTTTCGAGCATACAAACTTTCAAGATGCTCCCATAGGGTTCGAGCATGTGTTTCCCCAGAAATATGGTTCAACACATTATCGTCGACCCATTGCCTAATGAATCCACAAACCTGTCTATGCAACAGATTCCACTCTTCATCTATTTTATTATCAGGCTTTACAGTGGTAAATACTGGTTTGTAAAAATTCTTAACATAAAGCAGATCTTCCATTTTTCCTTTCCAAATGGCATAATTAACACCATTCAAAGTAACCATTCTACTTGTGTTGGCTTCCATTGTTTTCCCAAAAAAAAATATAGTTATCGCAAATCAAAGTAAATCTTTTCTGATGTGGAAGTTCAGACTGTGCTGCAACCACAGAGCATACTCAGATAAAACCTTGGCTCTGATACCAGTTTGTTGGGAAAACGCGGACAAACACAAAAATATATATGGTAAAAGTAATGGAAATAAAATGGGAAAATAACGACACCAAGAATTTTACGTGGAAACCCTTCTGAATAAGGGACAAAACCACGGGCCAAGAGGAGCAACTGATATTACTATAGTAAGGAATTTTACACTGTGTAGTCACGAATACAATACTCAAAGTGACTACTACACACTCAAAAGGAACAACACTCTTTTAGTTTCCGTCTTACTAAAATATCGCTTACACTCTATTTTTATTCACAGACTATTTTCTTGTATAGTCTATGGAATACCTCACTTTGCTCTCAAAATGGTTTTTCTCTCTAACTTGGTGTGTTCTACAAATGAGCAAGAATGCTCTATTCATAGAAGGATAAAACCATGCCTATGTCACTAATGACATAGGTAAATATAGCAAAGTCAAAAATGGTTGCAAATCTTACCAATTTGCGAACTACCAAGTCTTAATTTTCAACTCTTATCACTATTTCTTTTTAACAATTACTTGTACCAATTGAATAGCTAAAGTTGACCAAAAAATGGGATGGATTCAACAAATTTATCACTCTTCAACAAAGCAATACTTTCAAGTTTCAACCATGGAATTGATCATAACATACCCTAAGCTTTTTTTCATTACATTTACATTAGTAGTACTATTTTTCTTCCTCAAAAACTATAAACGAAGAGTTTTCCTTGTAGATTTCGCATGCTACAAGCCCCCGAAAAATCAACAAGTTGATAGACAAACGTTCGTCGATAAAAGCACCAAAACTCTTTGTTATAACAAAGACTCACTAGAGTTCATGGACAAGATGTTGGAACGATCCGGCTTAGGTGATAAAACGTACCTTTCTAAAGGTTTGTTGAAAGAACCGATAGATATGAACGCGGAAGCTGCTAAGGAAGAAGTAGAGATGGCAATATTCGGAGTCATAGATGAACTTCTTTTGAAAACCGGAGTACAATGTAAGGATATTGGGATATTGATTACTGTTCTTGGTGGATATAATAGTATACCATCGGTGTCTAGTGTCATTGTGAAGCGTTACAACTTTAGACATGATATACGTATATATAATATTACTGGAATGGGATGCACTGCTGGCCTTGTTGCCTTAGGCCTTGTCCAGAATTTGTTTAAGGTAATACACTATAAATAATTATTTTATTCGATTTATCGTATTATCTGTTGTTATTAAACTTTATGATATTGTTGTGCAGGTGCATGATAACTCTTGTGCACTAGTAGTGACTAGTGAGAGCACTACAGCAAATGTATACAAAGGGAATGACCGGTCAAAATTGTTGACTAATTGCATATTCCGTGTGGGTGCAGTAGCTCTGCTCCTCTCTAACAAACCGTCTGATCTGAATACATCAAAGTATGAACTCATCCACACCGTCCGATCTCAAACATCGGACGATGATCGCTCATACAACTGTATTTTCATGGAAGAAGACGTGGAAGGACATCGAGGAGTCACGATCAATAAAGATTTATTGTACGCAGCTATGAAAACCATTCGATTAAAACATATCCACGGTAGCTCCTTTAGTACTTCCTCTATCTGAAAAAATTCGTTACTTGGTAAATCCTTTTAGTACAAAAAGCAACTTAAAGCGTTATAGTCCTGATTTCTCCAAATCGATTGATCATTTCTTCCCACATGTCGGTGGGAAGCCGGTGTTGGATGACTTGCAGAATAAGTTAGGGTTTAGCGATGAACAAATGGAAGCTTCTAGAATGACACTGTACAGAATTGGTAATCCTTCAAGTAGTTCGATATGGTATGAAGTAGCTTATGCTGAGGCAAAAGGTAGGGTGAAAAAAGGAGATGCATTGTGGCAAATAGCATTTGGGTCAGGTTTCAAGTGTAACAGTGTGATTTGGAAGGCAATTCGATCTGTTAATCGCGATGAGATGAATCCATGGCGTGATGAAATTCATGAGTTCCCTGTGGATGTAAGTGATATCGAAGTAGTCCCGGACCTATTCGTTGCTTCTAAATAGGATAAACTCATTAGTACATGCTCATTTTGTTTCCCCTGTTTAATTTTGTTGTTCTAAGCAATTTTTCCATTTATACAAAATGGTGTAAAAGCTTTCTTTGTATCGAGGGGGTTCAAAAATTATATACAAAACCGTTGTTTTTATTCTGTTTAAATAGTATAATTTTCCAACAAAGGATGTTCAACTGAAACCCCTTCCTTGTAATAGCTCCGCCCCTGCTAGACTCTTTCTGTATATTCAAGATTACGAAATCTGAAGAGTTAATGTAGTCAAGATACAGATGATAAAAGATTATGAATCAGGAAAATATGCATTTCATTTACTTGTATAGTCAAATAACAAAGTTTGAGGTAAAACCATCGATTCAACTTTGGCTTTCTATACATATAGACTCAAGGGCGGAGCTAGCCAGTGTAACTTTGATTCAAACTCTAAATTCATTGAATATGTACGAATTATTGATTCAGAACTTAGTAACTTGAAAGAATTAGAATTCTAAATCCATAAATTTCAAATTCTGGCTTCGCCTATGCAGGAATTCACATTGAATCAATCAAGCCATTCGAGTGATATTCCCATTTTTCGAAGCTTAGCTCTACCAAAGTATTGTTCTTTGGCCAAAAGTCTCACTTGTTTTATATATGTACCAAAAGGCATTACACCTTGCTCAACTGCCTTATCTAAAGAGTACATCAAATCCTCTGTTGCTTTATCTGCTGCAATGCTATCAAGTAGTACTTTTGAATTCTCGTCAATCGCTTCAAATTCATCCTCAATTTTATACTCCTCCGGACTTAAATCTTGATCCTTATCTCTCAGCCAACTCGACAATTCATCCGCTTCATCTGTCAAGATTTTCACCCTTTCTTTCAATTCTGTCATTTCATTTTCACTCTCATCAACCGAAAACTCAGCAACAATCACCCTTCTAACCATATGTTCCTTAAGGCTTGAAAGCTCTTCAACTTCTTCATGAGTCTTGGAGAGTAAGTCTGTCATGTCATAATGAAGTGTGCACGAGAGACGGTCTATAGCCTCCCTCCTAGAAGCTAAAGAAGGGTGAAAGAAATCGTTAGTTGAAGGCGAATAGTAGAAAGGATGATTATGTGAAAAGATCTTGACAAGATTGTGTACAAGGTCAGAGAGGTTGCAGCCAGGGTACTTCCAATTTACTAAGTAAAATGTTGAAATAGAACCTGATGAAGAGTCAACAAAAGGATGGTTATCATAAATTGGATAAGTAGTATTTGTTGACATGAGTACAATAGGAGCTATAAGAGGGTAACTTTCATGTAACCAAATGGTAAGAGGGATTGAAGGGGTGGAGGAAGAGAGTTGCAACTCTCCGTTCGCGTTGAGTAAGTTGACACTAGTGCCATCGTCATGCATGAATGCATCGATGGAAGGTTTGAAAGAGATATAATCTTGAAGAAAAGAGACGAGGTGCCTTCGAATTATACGTTTTTGGTTAGGATCTGTGTATGATGGTGCAAAATGTGGACTTGTACAAGAAAGTGCAGCATCTATGAATTGGATTGAAGATGGAGGTGTTTCATAGTTTGTGGAGAATAACTCTTGAGCTAATGATTTGAAGTAATCCATTTGATTTTAAAGATTGCTGATTTTTGGGAGTTATGATCAATCACTATATATTAAGTGAATTGAAAAAAAAAAAAACTAAGGTTAGAATATATCAATATCCCTTAAACGTGTCGTTAAGTTTTATTTAGACACTCAACTATGAGTTGGTGATCTGTTTTAATTGAGCACCTGAACACATGATAGAGTGTTCTTATTAGACACTTCCGACTCGAATTCTGGAAACATTTATGTGCGAGTTCTCAAACGTCTAAGATAAGTTAATCACTTAAAATATGTCACCTCCTTTAATTACATGTATTTGTCTCAATAAGTCATAAAATCTTAAACATGTTCCAATTGATCGATGTTGATGTGTATAACTAAAGGAGGTTACATATTTAATATAATTAACTTATCTGCATAATGGACGGTTGAGAAAACACACATAAACTTCTTAAAATTTGAGAGTCTAGAGTGTTTAATAAGAAGAATCTATCATGTGATCAGGTGCTCATTTGGAACAAATCATAATTCAAGTGTCTAAATAAAATTCATGGAGTTGTCTGATGTATTCGACCGATAAACCAATAATATGATTTTCTAGAGTCTACTATATAAACAATGACTCATAGAAAATGAAGTCAATTATCTCTAACTTTGCTTTTGATGTAAGTAAAGGTGTTTTCTAGCCTCAATGTGTTCAATTGTGTGAGTCAACGACTAACAAAATGTTATAGAAATGCAAATGTTACATTAATATGCAGATTAGTTAGGATAGATAATCACTTATGCATTAATAAAACAAAACTTGTTGACCAAATTGCTTGGTCCACAAGTGTTGATTTGCCTCTTTTTCATTGTTTATTATGCATAATATGGCTTGGGAATTGGCATGGAAAATATGGAGGGGCCCCAATTATTAGGTGATAAGATTTGCTAATAGATATACTTGTTTGACTAAGTAAGAACAAAAATAATAACAGAAAACAGAAAACTGTTCTTTTGGGGGTATATAGTTGCATTAAAATAAGAAAGATTTAATTGTCATAAACTGGGAAAATGCATGCTCTATTGATTGTTTTTATCTGATTAAGTTTTGATGAATAGAATTATTTGATATTATGATGATGAAAAATAATATGTATCAAGTGAAATTATCAAAAGTCATGTAACATAATTCAAACACCGTCATTATGAGAAAATAATCTATGGAAAAAGATTAAACAAAGTTGAAAATGAGCAAGAGCAATACAAGTGTTGATAATCGACTCACTTTTGATTATTATCAAGTAAAGAGAAAACTATTTGATTTGAATACCTTCAAAATTAATATTTTTAAAAATCATTGATTAAAAAAACTTTGCGTCTAAGACTGATTTTAGGACTGGGAAGAACTTATTTTGAATTTAATAAAAACAATATTTTAAGTTAGGTGACTTTAGGCTCAAAGAGTTCTACACTAATACACACCATATGTTTGTTATGTAATGTTAGGTAAAACCATTTAAATAGTTATTGATAAAGTGGAGTTAATATCTTTGTTTTGTATCAATTAAATTATTTAATTTAAATTTATGTATCAATAAAATTACTTAACTTAGATATTTATATTAATAAAATTATTCAATTAAATTTATTATTTAAAAAAATCTAACATGATAAATATTTTTATATCATTTAAACAAGGACCCACAAAGAAATATTATTTTTTTTCAAAAAAAACTCATTAAGGAATTATTTTTAAGAACAAATTTAATCAGTGAAACAAATGATATGACATCACCGTATTATTAATACTACCAGGTATCATAATGAATTTTTTCCTGTCAAGTAATTTATGATATTATTTATATTGTAAAATACGTAAACAATTAATTAGTGTTAGTTTACAGACCTAGCACATTCAAATTGATCTAACATACATGACATTATATTATTAAAAAAAAACTCTTTTTTTAACCATAATATCATTAAAATCATTTTAATCGATCAAAACATTCAAATTTTCTTCCTCTTCTTTTTAATCATAATATCATATCAAACAAATCATTCAGATCGATAAACCGGACAATCTCATAATATAACGTAACTTCTAGATATATAGTATTATCATAATATTTATTTTAGTAATTAAGTTTGCTCGTAAATTTGTTTTGATGAGTTTTCTTTAATTTTATTTATTTATTTATAAGATTCATGTTTATATGACACAAAAAGATTTATTTTCTCTTGTCAATTTTTTTAATATAATTAGATGAGTGATTTTATTGATACAAATGTCTAAGTTGAGTGATTTTATTGATATAAAATAAAGTTTATTAACTTTGGTTGATATATTTTAAAAGTTGAAAGATATTTTAAAACTCATAAAGTGTAAACTTGGGAATAAACATTTGATAGGTGTTTGTTAGCAATAAAATTTTTAGTGCTGAAATATTAACTACAATAAAAAATAAAAAAATCGATAATTTGATGAGTTTTATCAAGTACAATTATATTGTTCTTTTGATTATTTTTTAAAAAAAAAATTCTCAGAGTGATTAAAGGACTTCCATTTGTATATTTCTCGAATTGTAGGATATTTTCAACCTCGTAGAAATATAATGTGTTTGATCTTCATGAATATCGAAAGTGTTTCGTTTTTCTCATGTTGATCTCCAAGCAAAATTTTGTTGATAACCCATTTGAAGAACTTTTTAGTCTTAAATGCCCTCAGAAAGTTATTTGATCTCCATATTTTTAGTATAGGCAGTCCAAGTGTAAATTAATATTTGTGTCTCATTCATATAAGTCATCAAGATTATCACAAATATATATGATAAAGATTGTTGGATTATCACATCATTTGAAAGCATAGCATCATTTTGTTGGTCTTAAATTTTAGGAAAAATTACTAAACTGTATAACTTTATTTTATCTATTCCCAATATTTCCCTACTTTTTTATTAAATTCAAGAATCTCATTTTTTATACCAAATGAAACTTTACTTACTTTTTTACGTTGGAACTCAAAAACAAACATTTTTCATCCCCCAAATTTCGCCCAAATTTTTTTCTCCTAAAATTTTCAGTTAAAAATTTAAAATAAATTTGAAATTTAAAAGAATCTTATCCCTATTTATCCGGATTAGAATCCAAAACAGGTATATCATCTTCTCCATTATGATTTTTTCCTTTTTTTTCTTCCTTTTTTTCCTTTTCACTGTTTTTCCTTTTCTAAAAAATCTATAGTTTTTTTTTCCAGAATTGAAACCTTCGAAGATTTGAGTTGTAAATTGTTGCATGACCCTATAGTCATGACAAATTCAAGTTCTAGCAAGAGAACTTTTGCAAAGAACAAACATACATCTACTTCGAAAGACGCAAAAACCCCAAAGAAAAGGGGTAGAAAGGCGGCACCTCCGATTATTCGATCAACACTACCTACGGTATTTACATTTGTATTCCTATCCATCTGATTTTTGTATCTTTTTTATTAGTTTGACGATTATTTTTTTTTTCCATTTAAGTATCGTTTATTTCAAATTTTTATTGCACTCATGGAACACAAAATTTTTTTGATACTTTATGTCTTACACATAAATATTAATGTATCATAGATAATATTTTAAGTATCAGTTTGATATTTTTTTATACGTTATTTTTTTCTCTATTTATATAACGACTAATGAAATATTTAGGTATTTGTGTATCTTTTATGTGTTGCACACGAATATTAACGCATCGAATCTGTTTAAGTTTGATGTTTTGTTGTTATTTAGCATCCCTACTCTTTCACTAATTACCAAAATTCTCTTTTTTTATATTATTTCGGATATATAATATTGCTGACCGATACTTTAATTAAAACGGATGGATACTTAAATTTTAAATTGTTGTTATCAGTTTACTGCATAAAAAAAAGGATCAAAAAAAGAATTATAATTAACCGCACGAATCACGCGGACGTTTAACAATTCTACCAATCAGTCTTCATAAACCTCTAACTGAATTAGGCATTTTTGAATTTCAAATTGTGAAACCTTCTCATTTTTCTTCAAAAAAATAGTAAAAGTTTGATTCTTTTTTATGGTTTTTTTTTTTTATTTTCTTTTGGTTTGGGATGTTGTTTTGGCTTCTTGAACCTTTGGTGTCAAGAGAGATTATTATTTTATATTTAGTACAATTGCATCTATGTATTAGTGTGTTATGCAGTTTCAATGAAATCAATGTCGGACAGAAGTGATTGATCAGTTTTGAATTGTGTTTTGAAAGAAGTTGTCTTGCCAACAAGATACAAAAGAATGTCCAGTAGATCAAGAAGAAAAAAAAGAAAAATCTAGATGAAAAACTAACATCAAATATGAACTGTTATTGGCGATGTGGACAAGAAGACCACAATCGAAGAACTTGTACTTTCTTTCCGAATTTTGATCAATACTTTTTTGGAGTACTTTGTTTTTTTCAGATCTAATAATTTTCAAATTATAACATTTCTTTCCACTATTACAAATTTTTACATTAAAAAAGTACTTTAAGCTTACTAATTTCCGATCCAATAAATTGTAATATTATGTTTTTCAGTTCTGGTTATATTTTTTTATTGTTAATTTTTTATAAAGTGAATCCGGTATACATATTATGTATTATTTTGTGTTTGATATAAAGTTGCTTTTAAAATATATGTCGTATTGGTTAAGTAATTAATGTATATGTAACTGCTAATAAGTACTGAAAATACTATTACATTGCATTGATTTGTTTAACATAATGAATTTGATACGTAATTCTTTAAAAAAATTTGTATCGGATAATATAGTATCAAGTGTTGTAAATGTACCGGATAAGAGATGTGATGTGTGTAGGATAAGAGACATAATGTTAAAAGATACTAAATATATTGCAAATTTAGAGGATTGAAACAATTGTAAATATATAGTATCAGGTTTAATATTGTGAGACACATCAATTTGTAATGTTGAAAGAATGATAAATAATAATTGTGTATCATATACTTAATATATTTATTTTTTTGGCTAATTTGTTCTACACATCAATTTGTAATGTTGAAAGAATGATAAATAATAGTTGTGTATCATATACTTAATATATTTATTTTTTTGGCTTATTTGTTCTACACATCAATTTGTGTTATTGAAAGCATGATAAATAATAATTGTGTATCATATACATAATATATTATTTGACAAATTTGTGTCAACTTATAATATAGTATCAACTATAGTCATTTATTTGTACCAAATTTATAACAAAATATAATGTTAAAAGGTACTAAATATATTGAAAATTAACTGATTTGTATTAAAGTATAAAAATATAGTATCACGTGTTGTGATCATTCAAATATTGTTATATAAAAAATAATCATGTATCATATAAATAACAAAGTTTTAAAAAATTTTGTATCTGCTAATAATATAGTATCAATTATATATTAATTGTAATATACTCTATATTACAATTAATATAGAGTATAAAATATATGATGTATAAAATACTTATAAAAGACAAAACGTAACAAAGTACTAACAATATTAATATTATATTCAAAATAAACAATTTTGTTACAAAAAATTGTAAAACTTGAGAAAATGTATCTTGAAAAATAACACCCCTCCAAAATATTAGTTAATGTATCTTAAAAACAATAAACATTAAAAGTTGTCTATGAATTGGTACATAATCACTAATTTATGTGAACCAAGTCATCTTGTTGTTGTGGAGTTAAATAGCTCTTCAGCTTTAGTGGATCATCGCTATCGCTAACATATCCCACCTTGACCTTGTCGAGATCGTACTTCCATAATAGTGTTGCATATCTTGTGCGAAGGTAGTCAACGCCGAAACCATTAGATGGATGTTGACTTCATCGCTAAAGAATTTAGCAAATGCAACTACAAACATTCAACCGTCACTATAAACATTCTGCATGTATATCATAAAAATGAATTAAAGTTTGAACAAAAAGTTAATTACATGCTACTTTATAGTAACTAAAAAATATCTTATTGTTTAGTTGATACATAATGATAATAATAGTAACTGATACTCAATACCACTTGATGATATTTGTTTCTGATACTAAATGAACCATCATATATTCATTATATGTTATTTAAGTATCGTGGTTAAACTATTTTATAATATGATACACTATTCTGCAATTACATCTCATCCAAATAATTTCTACTATATAGTTTGATAGATTAGTGACAATATATCGAAAAACAAAAAGAATCAAAATTAGAATTTTATATAATTTCGTCAGATTTAAAGCAAGGTACAAAATAATATGATAATTTATCATTGTTGTCAACATATCTAATGTTTTAAAAATAACTCACCAGGGATGAAGTTCTTCCACATTTGCTTTAAAAGATGAAGTTTCAACCTTCTTCGATTTCGTCTTCTAGATATTATGATTCACCATTGTTAATGAATCCTACAACCTTTTGAATCTATTTTCAACTCAAAAATCATTATCGAAATCATAATGAGTTGATTAGATCTATTTTAATGAAAGTTTTCATCATCAAAATCAAATACACAAGGCACCATACTAAAAAGGAGCAGAATTTATATGCATAAGAAAATTATAAATAAAAATATTAATGTTTTTTTAATAAAAAAATGAAATCTGAAGAATTGGAAATAAAAATTGATGAAAAAATAGTCTCACCTCTTTAGGAACTTGAAATTGATGAACTTGAGAGAGAATAGATTTAAAATTAAAAAATTGAGTGATTGATGTAATTGTTGATATATGAGAGTGATTTTAGGCGTAAAAATATGAACAAAATCATTGGATTGGAAGGGATGTGAATCGTGGAATAAATGTTATCCCTTTTTTTACGTCGTAACTGATAACAACAAATTAACTATTAAAGTATCCGTTCGCTCTAATTTAAGTATCGTTTTGTTATATTAAGTATCCAGATTAGTATAAAAAAGAGATTTTTAGTAAATAGTGAAACATTAGGGATAAAAAGTAATTTGTCCCTTAGACTATTTTGTCCTTTAGACTATGTGATTTGCCTAATTTTAATGTCACTTAACAAGCAACATGTTTGGGCCTCAAAATAAAACGGTCTTTGGGCTTGAAAATGATAAATGGACTAGTATAGTTAGTAAAAGAGAAAATTGTTATAGTTATAGTAGTTTATTTTATTTGTAATTCGCAGTAAACATCTCATTTTTTGGTCATCCTATATGTATACCGAACTATACAAATAGATCAAAATATAGAAATGCATGATCTATTTGTGTATCAAAATATACAAATGCAGGACCCATTATATACCAAATATATTAATGCATGACATATTTGCATACCGTAATATATAAATAGACCGACATATACAAATGCATGACCCATTTGTATACCGAAATATACAAATAGACCAAATCTACAAATATTGGACCCATTTATATACCAAAATATACAAATAGACTCAAATATAATTTTTTTTTGTATATGTATACCAAAATGTATAGATTAATAGTCATATCAAACATAAAGTTTGTTATGGAGCACAATTATACAAACTATAACTATAATATACAAATACGATTTTTATATTTGCTATATATGAAAGTATTCAACCCAAATAATTCAAAATTAAGGAATAGCTATTAATATGTATTATTCACTCATCGAATTTGCCATAACATAGCCAAAGTATACACTATATATACATTCGATAGTATATGGTGTTTATATGTTCTGTATACTTATATGCATTATATGTATAATATATGTATATTAATATAAATTATAAAGTGTATACTATCAATATATTGTCCAAATGTTTTGTAACCAAGATGGCCCAAAAGTATTGGATTGTAATTTTTTTTTAAAACTTCAATTCAAATTTTTTATGGATCAAACTCAATAACTTTTTTGACATGTCTATAGTATCCATTTTGTAATATATATATTTTCATTTCCTATTCAGAATCACTAGAAAACCGAAGCAAAATCAAATGGTAAATTAATCAGACGAAAATTATACATGACAACTTCAGTTGTTTCTACGTGAATATATATAAAATATATAAATATGATCCTTAACTTGACGTCACTTATTCAATTTTATATAAGTTTAAGTGTATACTTGCGCATACTTAATATATCAGGACGGGTGAAAAAGCTGAAGAAATAACAGAGAGAGCAATACTCAAAATGAGTGGTAGTACCACATCGTTGAACAATGAGTAAATACAAACATTATCGCAATATTAAAAGGCAGCGCAGATTTATTATAAAATTCACGCAGCCACGCAGTGAGCACAAAGCGAACTATTTTTTCGCCTTTTACTAAAGAATACCGTGTGCGCGCTGTAATTAATGGCATACGCCAATTTTTGGAGGGGTTTCTCTTTGAGTACCTCAACAAATCTAGTTCAATGATTATATGTTCAACATAACATAAAACTGAATATGCAATAAATAAAATAATAACTTACTATAAGTTCATTGTAATTATATAAGTTACCTCATTAAGAGAGAAAGTAATTAATTCTTGCATTGAATTAAAATACATCACTATTTAGTATGCAATACAAGAGTCCTTATTAGTATGTAATACAAGAGTCCGAGCCTAAAGAGTAAAAAAGATTGACAAAAATTCTAAAAGGGTATATTAAAAATATTTCTAATCAAAACGATAAAATTGCTACTGACGTAGCGATTTACTTTTTAACGTTGTTAATCAAAATCGCTGCTCGTGAAACGATTTTTTTTCTTGAAATTTTTTTATTATTTTTAGGCAACGATTTTTGTTACTGGTTTTTTTTAATTGGAAATCGCTGCCGGCGTCTTTTTAAGATTTTTTTTTTACGTTTTTTTAACAAATCGCTGCCAAGACTGCGATTTTAGTGTTTTATTCTTTTCCTCTTAATTGTGACAACTTGCTTTTATTGATTTATTTATTTTTGACAAAAAAATTTTAAAAAAAAAGGATTCAATAAAATCGCTGCCTTTTTTTCTTTGACAAAATTTAAAAAAAAAAAAAAAAAAAAGAGGCAGCAATTTACAATGCAAGTTGTCACAAAAAAAAGAAAAAAGAAAAAAAAACACTAGGCAGCGATTTAATTAAAAAAACGTAAAAAAAACGATTTCTTAAAAAACGCTGCCAAATTTCCAATTTTTAAAAAAATGAATAACAAAAATCACAGCAATTTTGATTAACGGCATTAAAGTAAATCGCTACGTCAGTAGTAAATTTACCATTTTGGTTAGATATTTTTTTGATGTACCCTTTTTGATTAGATATAGTTCAAGTTAAATAACGCTCGTAGGTAAGAATCAAAATCTTTCAATTATTTGATACTTTTGACAAAGTGAACCTAGAGATGGCACATTCCCACCAAAATTAAATTAGAAGAGGAAAAGATAGAGGCAACAAGAGAAAATCGTTCTATGGTCCGTTGCTACTCTTAGATACTACTAAATAATTGTATTTGTCTTGTTTTTCTTGTCTTATTAGTAGAAATTTTTCTAATCCTAGTTCTATTTATTTTTATGAAAAAGAAACTAATCCTTTTAATGTTATAAAATTGAAGATCGTTCCTTCTTACATTACAAAATAGCATTCGCAATGTAGCGTGTTCAAAAAATCTTTATATAGACAAAAATTAATGTGTTTGTCTGTATATTTATATATAAACAACTTGTTAATAACAAAAATCCAACAAAAGATTGTGATGGAGTGATAAATATATTGATTAAAGAGAGCGCTTTGATAAAGATTGTTTCGCAGTGGCTAAATACTGTTTGCAACAGACTTTAAACATATGAAAAATAAATAAACCACACAAACAAAATCTGAAAAAACATAAATTTATTCATCAAGATAGTGCGGGTACAAATCAGTTCCTCCCTTGATTCTACTCTCCTAAGATTTATCCATGATTATGATTTAGATTTGACCTCTCTATTTGAATAATCCAGTAATTTGCAGAGTATTCGAGATCTTGATCTCTTTATGGAATTTACGAGATGCCTTTTAAGGGAATTTAGTACCCTTTATATAGGCATTAACTAAGGTTTAGGGTTGAGTAGCCTCCAAGAACCCTAATTTGAGTTAAATACAATTTGTAGAGTCCCAATTCGAATCAAACGCATCTTATAGAGTCCCACAAAATTTCAATGTCTACAAATACTTCTTCACCTTTCGGCGTTCAGAGGAATGATTGGAATTGTGACCCCGATTAAATATAGTTGCATTCTTCTCCTCTCTATTTGGCCTCTATTTGGCTTGGGGTACTGATTGTGGTTGGATTCATTATTCCTTTCACTCATTGGGTTCAAGTCCCTTTAGACACAGAATCACCTTTGTTAGGGAATACTTTACTCCTTTCCAATTGGACCAAATATCGTGTGCAAAAAAATAAAACTTGTTAAAAAAAGATATAACGCAATGAAGTTGATCAGAAATTGTAGTTAACTGTATACCATTCTAAATTTAGAGGATTATTAATACCTAAAAAACGTGATATGTTAATCATTTGCTATTTTCTTGTTTAAATAATACTTTAATTTTCTTAAAATGTATAGATAGATAGATATAAATATATATTACCTTTATCAAAAGAAGTTCCTTAATTAAGTATTGAACTAACAATTGGGATTGTTAAGAGTTTATGGAATATGGTATAACAGGATTAAAGTTTTGTCAATTGATATATACTTTTAATACCATTTGTATTTTCTCACCTACTTTGGTCACTAACAAATCAAATGTCAAAAGCAAATAAAGTAGTAATAAACACGTTAAAGAAAAATAATGAAAGCAACCCTTGCTTTTCATGTACAAACAAAGAAAAAGCAATTTTTTTTTTCAATATTCGATATTTATATTGAAATTTAATCTATATTTAAGATAAAGCATTTTTATGTCATATAAATGAGTTTTTCATATACAAATCTCAAATTTAATATCTTTAATTTAAAAATTATTTTTAATGTTGCGCGAACATAGTAACCTAGTGGACTTTTTCTACCGACCTAAGACTAGGGCAGTTTAAGAAAAAGAAAAAAGTAATAGATTTTTAAATCCTATTTTGTTTTACTTTCTTTTCTTGGAAATAATAGTGGAGAATTTAATTATTTGGGATGTAATTGTCAACAATTACAAAATCGGCATAAAAAATTAGGGATGGATATTAATATTTTTGTAATCATAATTTGTTCTCGATTAGAAGCATCAACTAGAGCCGATAAGATAATCCTATTATATAACGATGATATCTATTAGTATCTGTTATTTTTTTATTGTATCATTAAATATTTTTCATCAATATTATTATATCGATATTGAGTAACTTTATCTACTAATGAATAGAAGAAACCACTTAATATTACATTTATTGAATTTTAAAACTCATATCTTTTATTGACCATAAAATACATCATTGAGTGTTTAATAAAAGTAATGACATCTTTAATTTGTATATAGTACCTAACAAAAGTAAAATATGGTTGTCATTTTCATAAACAGTATTTTTGTGAAGAGTCACACTCAAAATAACAGTTATTACCATCTTCTTCTAAATCAAAATTGGAAAAAAATAAAAAAAATAAGATAGTGTAGAAAATACCTCATAATTCAACTTGCCATTTGTAGAGTTAGGTTCTCAAGAGGATTGAAATGTTCATAAAAGGCATACATAGGGTTTATAATTCTGAAATTAATTTATACTTCTAATAAAAGGTCGAATAAAATATGTTAATATATATTTTATCCTGACATTATTATCCATTATATTTTTCATACCTTATAAATGACTTCTAACAAATTGTGGAGTTCGAACTAGCTTGTTATTGAGTCACCATTTCTTTTCTTTTTTTTTTGTTATGTTTTAGGTTTAAAACCAATGGGCCTCTAGGAAGTGCGAGCAGGGGTTATTTTATGGAAAATTTAGCTAACTAGTCAAAAAAATCAACTTATTTAGTGATAATATCCATACTTTAATAATATTAGTAAACATGTCAAAAATGTCATTATTTTAAAAATAAATAATTATTCTGATATTATTAATATTTTCTCTCTCATTATTTACACTTTTTTTTTATCTCTCATAGATTACATATTTTCCTATTTTTCTGTGATTGGATAGATATTAATAATATTTTAAATTTTATCTCTCTTTTATTAACCTTATCAATTTCTCTCTATATATTTATTCATATTCAACTTCCCAAATTTATTCTCTCTTTTCTTACGTTTTTTTTTATTTTCTCTCTCTAACAATCTTCCAAAATCAATTCCACATAATCTCGAATTTTCCTATTTTCTATCATTCTCAATTAATTTTGTATCAAGGTTTGATTTGAAGATTCACATTGATTTGGGTATTATGTTCTTCCTAATCCTTTTTGATTTACTTACTGATTTTAGTGTTTTTTTTTGTTTTTTTTGTTTTTTTGTTGTTCTTAAAATATTTGTTCATATATAAAATTATCTCTTCAATGGACGCTTTCAAGAGGGTTACTAGAGGTATTGGACAAAATAATCTAACTTCTTCCGAGTTCTCATCGTTTAATTTTTTTTTCACTCAAGAAATAAACAACAATGTAGGTTCTGATTCTAGATCTAAGGAGGATATACGACGGGGAAAAATGACTGAATCCGTAGTTGTACAAAATCCACACAAATTCGTAACCATGAAGTTGAAGAAGACCAATTTTTTGGAGAAGAGGTATTTTTTTATATGGAATTTTGATTCTGTTATAGTTAGTATGTATTTTTGTATTTCATAAATTTAATGTATTTTGTATTCATAGATTTGGAAGTGTATATGAAATTTTGATTCTGTTATAGTTAGTATGTATTTTTGTATTTCATAGATTTAATGTATTTTGTATTCATAGATTTGGAAGTGTATATGAAATTTTTATTCTGTTATAGTTAGTATATACTTTTGTATTTTATAGATTTAATGTATTTTGTATTCTGTTTTTTTTTGTGTGTTGCATAATTATAAAACTAATACTCCTCATATTATTTTTGTATTAACTAAAAAAAATAAAATGTTGGAGTTATCAATAAATACATCATTAGAGATGTTAAGAGTTCTCTTTGTATCCAAGTTTAAAAATGTATGCATTTGCAATTGCCCTTCCATCAAGTATAAAACATCTATTGAAACATTAAAAAATTTGAACAAAAATGTAATTTTCATAGTTCAATGTAGTCTGTCAACATTTATGTATACAAAATAAATATTGAACCATTAAAAACAAAACGGCCGATCAAAAATCTTCAAATAATATATTATCATTTTCCGGAATCAACAACAACAAAATTAGACAAATCCAAGGAAACTAATATTTCTTACGTCGTTCATACTACATATAATTTTCAATGATAACAGATGCTGTTTACAATTATTTACAAACTTTAATATCAAAATTTTATAATCAATTAGAAAATGATTAAGGATGAAGCAATTAACTAATACCTGATCAAATTTGTATTCAATTAATTTGATCGAACTTCCAATAAAAAAATCTTTCTATACGGCTGTTTGTCGATGATTTTATCGTCCTGTTTCGTTAAAAATAATACACAACAAACTAATTTTTTTAAATTAAAATATATTAATAATCGATAATGAGAGAACTCATCAGCTATGGAGAAGACCGATTAGTATTTAGATTTTAAATTTTGTAACCGCTGAGATTTTAAGCAATTCTTCCTTTTTAAAGAATTTCTCTCCCCTATATTTCTCCTTTTTGTTATTTAATAATTGTATTCATTCAATTAAAACAGATAATAAAAATTCAAATAAGATACATAATAAATTAAAAATTTGATATTTTTACTAAATACTGAAAGTGTTGACATTGGTTCCTATTAAATGTTAAAATATTGACATTTTAAAAAATTTCCCTTATTTTTTTTCTTTTTTAGTTTTAGTTTTACTTTTTAAGAAAGATTTCAAAAACGTGTTAAAAGTGTTATTTTAAATCCAAAAAAAATTCAAGAGTTCAATTTTTAAAGATTATTTATACATTTATACTTATATATTTCAAACTCCTAAACAAAAATTTTGAAACCGCAAATCCTGAATCCGCCGCGAGTGTGAAGTGGGGTTAGAAACTTAGAATCATAGTACATCACTTATAAAATTTATTTTTCTATTTTCATTAAAAGAAAATTTGTTTATTCATAATTTTTTAATCAACTTATTTCCTATAGAAAGTGTTTATCAAAAGTTTTATTCAATCAAAAACATATCCTTTTTTTTAATCGAAACACACCAAAGTGTTTGTTTAAGAAAAATTAAATTAAATATTGTAACAAATTTAAGAAGATAATTAATATATTAAGTCAAAAGAAAATAAAGGACTTTTCCTTAGCAAACCAAAAGTAACTTAATTTAAACAAATAAAATAAAAAATACTTTGCCCAAGACAACAATTTCCTGAATAAGTTGCAGAATAACTTTAGTGTAAAATTTAATAATAAAATAACACGTCACGACAAAAAGAACACGGAAATTCATCAAAAAAATATTAATTCCTTAAGTCAGCAGCCTTTTTTTTTTTTTTATCCAAAGAGTAATCATTATATTCTCTGCAAATTCAAAAGAATTAAACCATCAAGTATAAGATCACCCCTTTATATAAACTATATTATATAATTTTTATATTTATATTTATACATTAAAAGTGACACGTTCTAGATCTATAATGAACTTATTTAATTCATTATTACCTCAATATCATAATTTTTGCGCCACATAATCCATTTGTTAAATGATTTTTCCTTTAAAGCAATGGATTTAATAGAGATTTTACTATTTTAGTCACCAAAAGGAAATGCATTAATATTTTATTTTTCAGAATTATCTTCTTTTTAATAGAGTTTTTAATTATTTCTAAATCTTCGAATAATGACTATATCTATGGAATTTGGAAGAATCAAAAGGATAATATCATAAATTACTTTGTAATTAATATTTTTAACTATCTTTTTTAAAGAATATGTCACAATCCAATAATTCATTTATATTGAATTAGATAGAGTACCATTATTAGCTTTTATTTCTATGAAAATAAAAATATATATGCTACGAAAATTGGTTATAGCTTGAGTTGTTAGCCCAAAATGCTAGTATGACTTTACAACACATTAAACTCTTATTCCACTATAAATTTAAAGAGTTTTTAAGTTAATATTTTTTTAAAATATAAAATTATATTTGAACATGTATTTAATATTATAGTTCTGTGAGTGAAAATCCAAAAAACTAATTAGAGTTCGAAAACTGAAAGATATATTAAGCAAATTTCAAAGTCAAAAAGATATTTCAAGATAATTTTTTTTAAAAAATTTATTTCTAAAATTTATGATCAAACGCTAGCTAAACACTTGTTTACTAGTTGTAATTAGATATCTGAACTTTAATAACCATTTTTGGTTTTTATCAAAAGCATTTTGTTTCGGGCAATACTCGTATCAAATTGTAAAAAAATGGAAGTGATTATAGTTGAAGCTCATTAGCCTTAAATAATAAATCCTCTCAAACAAAGATAAATTTTTTTTTGAAGAAATTTAACCCAATACAAGAGGAAGAAGGAATACTCCTTGATGAAATTTGAACTGTACTCCACTCAACTCAAATAGCTTCGATTTTCTTTTAATGATCATGGTATCTCAACTTTTGCATACCTCAATTAATTTCACGAAATATCTATCACCTCCCATCAATAACAGATTATCGATAACTCTATCCAACTAGAATAGAACAAGTGGAGACATCACCTAATGTTTTCTTGTCTTCAAGGTTCTAAACTACTTTATTGATCACTAAGCATACTGGATGCGTACACTTGTAAAATCAAATTGTTTTAGGTAGGGAAATATCATAACAATGTCAAAGATTACCAGTCTAAGTCGTTGCTATGATAAGATAAAAGAGTAGAGTGGAAAAATTGCACCAAGAGTACTGAAATTTTACCTAACGGCTAACGCACGCATTAAGCTGAGACAAAAAAGGAAGGTAAAATTTCACAAAAAATGTTGATAAAATAGCTCACTATACAGTAAAGTTGCACCTCCACTCTACGCAACGCATCAGACTTTAGCCAACAGCAGTAATAATTATATTCCACTGCACCTACTAGAATTTCATGTCTCTTTCTCACTAGTGGACGATAAGATAATATTAAAAGTATCGAACATTATTTTTGGTTTCTCACATACCTGAATAAATAAAGAAGAGAACAAGCACGATGAACTTTCAACATCAAACAACCAAAAAATAAGAACTCACAATATACATAAACAGGAACTTATACAGCAATAGTTCCAGACTTTATTATCATTATATCAGTAAAACATACTACAAGCTAACAAGCGTTTGCTACGATAAACACTTACGAAAAACACTTTGTTGAAAAATATCCAAGAACTGAACTGACAACACAATTACCAGTCCTTTACTAGTCTCTTGATACTAAGTAAGTTCTGTATTAGTAACATGGACTCATAGACCCTTACTGTAAAATGCGAAGGGAGACCGCCGAGACAAACCAGTAGGCAGTTGGTCCGTAGTTCCAAATAAGGCCCCAAATACTAAAACACACGGGGTTTTCAGCTCGAAACATATAAAAAGCAAACAACAGTAGACAAAAAGGTTAGGGAATAGGTCAAAATTTTATGTGTGATCTTCAATCAGAGAAGTTAAACCAGTTACCTTCCTGGCACAATTGCTTGAATCCTTCGGTTTAATCGCCAGTGGTTCACTTAGCTGCGCCGCCATAGCGTTCTTTTCATCATCACAAGCAAATAGAGGAGACGTACTCGCTCTCTTGGTGTTGTTCTCTGCCAAAGGACTGCTCTTTCCTCCAAAAATATCACCTAGCTTCACCGCCACGTTCTTTTTATCATCACAAGCAAATAGAGGAGATGAACTCTCACTCTTGGGGTTGTTCTCCACCAAAGGACTGCTCTTTCCTCCAAAAACCAGATTCAGCTCACTGCGAGAAACCTCTGAAGTCTCTCCCTTTTTGGCTTCTTGTTTGATTTTACAAGCAGTTCCAGGTTCAGAAGCAGAGTTTGATGCTGTTGGCATTAGAACTGGTGTCATACGGGTGTAGGTAGACAGCCATTTAGCTTTCACGTATTCAGCTTTACGCCATGGAGGACAAGGCATCCCTTTCTTCTTCAAGCTCAGTTTTGCAGCTTCTGTTAGCAAATGAACAATCTTCTGAAGGCGATCTGCTTTGCCTACAAAAATGTTAGGCAACACTTGGAGAAGACATTTGTATGACCTAGTCGACCTTGCTATTTCAAATTCTGATCTGAAATCGATGTCGATTATAAGTCTTTCTCCTTCAGTCACCACATCAATATATTCATAAGCTCCTGCATAAAAGATTCCGACTTTAATGAATTCTTAACCCCAAAATAAGCAAAAAAACATATGATTCGTCTCTAAACTAGAACAAAAATAGAAGATTCTTCTCCTATGCAAAAGACCAAGTTTCTCATCACTAGGGTCCTAACCTCTAAATATTTGGGATCATCATATGTGAGCGATTAATATCTATGAACTACTTACCAGTACCTATCTATTGTGAGTCTCTTTAAAAATCTTTGCTCCATTTCCATTCATTGTAATTATTTGGCAACTCCTCGAAGAAAACAACTTGGTCTCTTCACCATTACTGATGTACAAATCTTTTAGCAAACTAAAGTAATTTATAAGTCTACACTCTGATAAGGATGAAATTCATGGATTTTTTCTAGTTCACCTATACACAACACAGCAATATACTATTTAAGTGGGGAAAAACAGCATATGTTGTGTTGTTGAGACTGCGGATTTACCAGCAGGAGTTGAAGGAGTCTTCTCCCACCGAGACTCGCAGATTGAGGCATCATATTCCATAGCTAGAAGGCCATCAACAACCATCTTTCTGATGAAATTGTCCTTTCGCTTAACCATCCTGTTTTTCTCAATGATCTTTGTAATTTCGGCCAAGACGTTCCTTTCAAGGAGGGAAGGACTAGACACCAAACTCTGCACCAAAAAATAAGAACTTTTTTATGACAGAACGAACTCTGCATGCTGATAAAAAATACTCATCCGACGGAAATTTACAGCATACATAGAGAAAAATTTAACAGCATAGTCATTGAATTACAAAATTGCATGTAAAGATAGCTATTTGTGTCCTGCAAAGACAATTATTAGGTAGATTCAGAACCGGGAATCGGAAACTAGAGACTAAATCTGCCTTAAAAGAAGAACATGGCCGGAGCACAAGCAATACCTTGAGAATTTCACAAGCATCGCTAGAGCAATTTTGATTTGATTCACCGAAGCAATTGACTGAATCATTCTCCTCCTCTGAGCTTTCAGTTCCATTACAATTAAAGCAATTGCAACGGCTCCGATTGCACCGATGCTTATCCTCACCTTCCTCAATAAAAGTCTGCACCATTTTAGCCAAACAAACAGAACTCGGCTCGAATTCTTCAGACGCATCCTTCTTATTCCCAATCAAATCCTCACCGGTAACCAGCTTCTCCGGCGCCGATGATCTCAAAAGCCCTGAAAATTGCCTCTCAAATAGCCGCTTGAACCGTGACTTCGGAACTGGCTTAAACGAGTCATATCGACTCGATTCTTCCACAGTACTGAAGTCAACAGGTTGAATCTTCATAGGAAAAGGCATAACCACAAATTCTTACACTAAAAAAATCAAGTTCACAATCTTCCTAAATTTCAAACAGAAATCGATTTCAAATTACCTTTTTATACCGTCAAAAAAACATTATTTTGAGTAGAAAATTAGCATGGAATAACTTGAAAACACTGCTAAGCCTAAAAAGTCTTCATCTTTTGCTTAAGGTACAACAAACACGAAACGATGGCTAAAACTCGCCGGTTTTGCGACGGACACACGACATGACGTCATCACACCGACACTCCATCGTAACAAAACTGATTGCCGGAAGAATCATTTCCGGCGATATGACCGATGAAGATAAAACAAAAACCCTGGAGAGAGAAAGGGCAATAAAGGTGAGTGTGGAGTATTAGTGCGGTGATCAGGAGAGAATTTTGGGTGCATTTTATTTTAAAACAAAATCCAAAAAGAGGAAGAGGGGTAGCTGACTAGGACGATTTGTGGCACGTAGGTATATGGAAATTTTTATCTGGTCCAACTAAAATACGTGGCGAAATGCATGTTTGTGGTACGGTTGATGAGGAAAAGACACGTGTTAGTGGGGATGACGCGCAAAAGACGAAAATGGGGCTTATCTTGTAACTCGTGATGCTTTTTGAACCGAAGCCAAAATCACGTTCGTGGCGTGAGCTATGGTACCTGTAAGCTTTTCGGTTGTTTGTTTCTATTAAAATATAAATATAAAATTAAAAAAAAAAAGTATTTCATTTTCTAATTTCTATAATTGTAAAGGCTACTGCTAGTCAATGTTGATGTACTTGGTTGGTAGTAAAAGTTAAAAATAACTTTAGGTTTAATCTTAAGATGCAACTGACTGAGCAGTGCTAAAAAAAAGGGACCGCTTTCTGCCTTCTCTCACTTGTCCCTCTCTTCTCTTTTAATTTTATCTTTTTTTTAATCTCTCTTAATCTTGTACGTCAGATAATCAGTAACATATATATAATTATTTGACATATACATATATATACATGTATTCGGTGATATATAATTAAAAGACTACCTTCCTCGCTAGCCTCTCTCAGAACTTATCTCCGATCTCACACTCCTTTTTCATCTCTCTAACATGTAGTTGAGAATCATAATTAGCAAAATATAATTATAGAGCCTAATTAAGCTATTTTCAATGGCTATTTCCCTATTATTCACCCCCCTCACTTTTCTCTTCTAAATCTCACTTGCCTTTCTTCTCCGCCTCCGATCTCGTTTTGATTAGACTAGAGTATGATGAAGTATATGAACTAAGAAGAAGACAATTTTGAAAGTTACGTAGTCATTTTCTTAATATCTCTTTCGGCTTGGAGTGCCTAGAAAGGTGTAATCAATGTTAGATTATTGTGAAATTTTGGGGTTTGAGATACTTAATTACATTGTTAGTATAAAATAACAGACAAAGAGAAGATACGTAAATTAAAATGTACTCTATTACTAAGGCAGATAATGTCTTTCATGAACCCTTTTGTTAATTATATGAAGTTTTATCTTTTAATTTCCACAAAAATAAAACAATGTGATGCAGTCAATAAGTTAATGATGATATCCAAATGATTTATATTTATGTTTTTTCTATCATAAACTGAAATCAATTAGGGGTATTAGTTAAATATACAAAAATTATGTGTGTATTTTATGTGTATATTATATACTATACAAAAAGTATATTCATACTCGGTATATAAAATATTATGGGAAAATTACATTAAATTTAAAGTAATTACAAGTTCATATCTAAATCAAATGTAATTCCAAAAAGGAAAAATTACATAAATTGATACATTTTAATAAATAATTACTGATTTTAGCAATACTTTTTATTTATTATCATATATAGCAACACTATGTTAAATCTGCAAGTGAATTATGTATGCAATATATATGAATTATATATGAATTATAAATGTTTTTAAAATACATTATGTTTGTTTAGTAAAAATTTGACACATTGTATTATAAGTGTATTAAAATATGTGATAAATGAATTATCTATCATTAAAATTTGTATTATATGTGAATAAAAAAATGTTCTTAGTAATATGAATTAAACTTGTATTATAAATGAATTAAAAGTGATCAAGTGAAAAAGAAATATTATTGTTATAAATGGTAAATATTTTTTTATTGTAATATATTTATGTAAGTTTCCCTTTCAAAAATACTCATTCTCTCATAAATAATTACAGTCCATAACCCCATTCATTAAGGGTGGTCATTTTCGCCTAACTGATACTAAATTAGTATTGATAAATTGTATTGATATCATTAAGGTTGATAATTTCACTTACCTTCAATATATATATATATATAGTATTGGTATCATTAAGGTTGATAATTTCGTTTAACTTCGGTGTATATATATATATATATATATATATATAATGTACTTGTATCATTAAGGTTTCTTGTTCATAAATTACTTATTAGTCAATGATACTATAAGAATATACATTGTTGTGGTATCATTAAGGTTTCTTGTCAAAAAAAGTACTCATTAGTCAATGATACTATAAGAGTATGTGTATATATATACTGTTATAGTATCATTGACTAATGAGTAATTTTGTAACAATGTGTGTGTATATATGTATATACTGATTTAGTATTCACTCAGTGAAATTATCAGCCTTAATGATAACAATACAGTATATATATATATATATATATATATATATATATATATATAGATAGATAGATAGATAGATAGATAGAGAGAGAGAGAGATTTAGTATCAATTTAGCGAAATTATCGATCTTAATGATACCAATACAGTATATGATACTGATTTAGTATCAGTTAAGCCGAAATTAGTAAGACGATATATAGCGTAATTATTTGATGAATATAAATATAAAAGAGTATATATTTATAATTATTTTAGTTTTATGAGCTATTTACTTATATTCCCCATATATTATTCTCTTGAGCTCTCTAAAAATGCACAAAACCCATTATAACATGACTTTATTAGAGTATTAGTTTCCTCTTTTCATAATATAAACATCATGAAGCATACAAGTAATATTGCTAGTGGATAAAAAGGATGTGGTTCATGTAGTAAGCACCCATCATTTCTAATGTCAAAATTATGTCTTCAAATTATTATTGGAAGCAAAAAGGTGGAAGCTTCTGATATAGGGATTAAAAAAAAGTCCTAATGACTTACATTTATTCATCTTGAACAAGATATTGTCACCCCATGACAAATTTATCATTGATGCACTAATAAAATATTGTACTAATCATAGCAACTTTCAACTTTTGTGGTGTTCTGTTAAGTTTGAGAGAAAAATAAAATAAAACAATGAAATCATTTTCATACATAACAAGTTTAACAACAAAAGAGAGAAAAAAGTAAAACAAAGTCATTTTCATAAAATACATTGCTTGACTTAGTTGGTTTTGCAAGAGAATATTTTTTTTTCCTTGATCTCAAAGCAATTCAGATTCTTTTTGTTAATCATTTAGTTTAATGATGATTCGATTAATTCTAATCCATGTTAAGTAGATTCACTAATGAGTTAAAATGCTTCTCATGAATAAGTTTTTAAATTTTGATGCTTCGACTTTAAATTTAATATTCGGATCCTATATTTGTATTAAAATCCAATAAAACAATAGACAAGATAGTTTGTTTCTTATTAACAAACATGTTTTTGATCAAAACCTTGCTTATTTTAAAAAATGTTTTATCATTTGCTTATCTTTATTTTCCACTTCACTTTTTTGGCGATAGTTAGGTTTGAACCTAACTTATTTCTTATCAGGAAAATTGGGTCACTCCTTTTTTTAAGAGTTCCCATTGGGTCTCAATTTCCTCATGAATTGGTATAAGGAAAAAAAATTGTAGTGCAACCTAAAAGGTTTGGTGATAGATAGTTTAGAGTTTTACAAAATATAAGGATATCCCTTAAAAGTTTGAAAGATTTTATAGGGATAGTTTTAAAAGCAATAGTTTACGATAAATGTAGTCATGTTTTATTTATATATATAAAAAGTCATAGAATATATACATTGTTTATGTAGTATGATACACTCAAAAAGTTAAATTTAGTTAACCTATACATGATCTATGTATTGTTTATATATTATGATTTACACTGACATAGCTGAAGATAGCTTAACTATACATAAAGTATATACTGACTATTTAATCCCGATTAACTCAAATCACCTTCTAAATAGTCTCAAGTTTAAAATATGAAATCGTTTCAAAATTTTAAATTTTTTAATATATAATTCGTACATAACAATTCACGTTAGGAAAAAAAAACATATCACAATTCTTTTTGGTGAGTACACCATAGGAAACATCGAGTTAACAATATGAACGCTAATGACTAATGTAGTAACTGAAGATTAATATATTGCTTATATGATGTATAGTATTGTATATCAAGTGTATAAATATTATTTAAGAAATATATATATATATACGAAGTTTACATTAGAGCCTCGATTAAATTTGAATCGCGCATTATAGGGTCATTCGGAGGTGACGCTCCCAACATGATATTTTCAATAGTGAGGGCTCAAATTCGAGACCTCTAGTTAATGAGTGAAATACTCCTATCAGTATATCATAACCATGTTAGTCACAAAGTATTATTAGCTATGCAGTGTAAACAAAAAATGTGACCATGTGGGTGCAATGTGCTATGTTAGATATATTACTTCGTCTCAAATTATGTCATATTATTTTTTTTAAAAAAATAGTTATATCAAATTATTTCATTCGCTTACTTTTACTTGTATGCATGCTAAAGTATGTGTTAACTCTAGCTTACTTATCCCTATCGGGATATCAAGAGAAAAATATTTTCCTTATTTAGTTTTCATTCTTAATATTATTAATAAATTACTTGAATTAGTTTGCACGAAATACTATAAAACACCATTAATATGAATATTGTGATAAAATATCATATCAATTATAGTATTTTAAAGGATGTGAAAATTTTAAACGAACACAAATAAAAGAAAAAGTAAGCCTTATTTGTGATTGTAGAAGTTCAAGACACCGTGTATGATTCTTTTTCATTTTACTTCACTATAGTATTTAAGACATAAATAGGAACAAAATAATGATAACTCCTCATAAGTAATATATTAATTAACATATATGAAATCGTGAGTGAGATATATAGGAAGACTTATTTTGCATATGATTTGAAACCAAAATCTAGCTATATTTGATAAATGAAAAATATTAAGTACTACATTTGATTAATATGAGTCCAATAAATTACCCAAGTGTCACACAATTTTTTTTTCTATGTTTACTAATTCTCCTCGTAGTTTAGAATAATTATATTTTATCTCATCAATTAAGTAGTTCACATCATATTTCAAGTAATTAAAATAAACATAAAAATACATGTTTTTTGCTACCAGATACACTAAAACAAGAAGAGATGTGAGCGATATTTGTCTATGTATTCCAGAATTAATGTGAACCATACTAGATAATTATATCTATGATACCAAATAGAGAGAGAACAGAGTGGCGAACAAGATTTGTCTATGTATCCCAGATTTATGCGAATCAACATGGATACAATGTATCTAGAATAAATCACAAATAATTAAACCCCATGTATCTCGAAATACGTAAGATAAAAAATAGGCGTAACTTAATTTTATATACATTATATTCAAGTCGATTTGTATGTATCTGAGAGTAATAAAAAATCTCACTCACCTCCTTCATTTTTCTTCCTTCTCGCTCACCACTCTCATATATATATATATATGTATATATCTAGTATTCCAGATACATTTGAATCAGACTTGCTCCATCCCCATCTCGCCCACCTCTCTTTTGGGCTTAAAATTGGGTTTATTTATAAAAGGTTTGGGTTGGGCCAAACCCCAAATAAAATGGAGGGCAATGAAAATTTTGAAACCCAAAAAGTCTAAAAAAAATTCAGAAATTCCCACCCAAAAGGAAATTGTAGGCGGCAAATAGACTTACCATTCAAAACAAAACCCAAAATTTACAATAAAATGTGGCACTAAAAATAAATATAAAGTATTACAGATCTGACCACTCTTCTCTTTTTATTATCTTCTTCTCCAAAAATAAAATAAAATTTATCCTTTGCTCTCTCTTCTCTCTGCTTAGCCCAAAAGTTCAAAGGTATGTTCTCTTTCTTCTTCTTCTTCTCTCTTTAATTACTCTGTTTGCTTGTTAGTTGCTGAATGAGATTTGGTTAAAAACCCTAACTTTTTCTTTGGGTAACTTCTTGTTTTCGTTTTTCCTTGTGGGGTTCTCTTTAATTACTAGTTTACTTGTTGGTGAATGAGATTTGGGTAAAACCCCTAATTTTTTTTTTGGGTATTTTCTTTAATTCGTTGTTCATTGTGGGGATTTCGTATTTTTTCTTCTAGGGGTGTTTCCTTTTTGAATTGTTTGTAAAACCATTTTTAGGTGTTTGGATTTTAGTATTTCTGTGCTGGTTTTTGTTAGAATTAGTGGTATGTGGAAGATCTGAGTTTTATTAGTTGATTTTACGGGGAAAAATCAGATCTTTGTTCTTTACTTCATCTTGGGTTTATCGTCGACGCAAATTCTGGGATTATACTATTCAAGATTGAAGAAAAAAGACACACGAATACTGACCTTTTGTTTGTTGGTTTATTACAAGATGGCGGGGAAAGGTGGTAAAGGATTGCTAGCAGGAAAGACAACAGCTGCTGCAGCAGCAGCAGCCAACAAGGAGAAAGACAAGAAAAGGCCAGTTTCTAGGTCATCTCGAGCAGGTCTTCAGGTAATTTGAATTTTTTCCGATTACTGAAGAAAGGAAGCAAGTTAATGTCTTTTGCACTAAAGATTTAGGTTTGGTTGTGACAGTTTTTCTGTTGAATGGTTTTAGAGAACCTGGTCGAGAATTGCTTTCCCTTTTCATACTGTGGTTGCTTGTTCTGTCTCATTAAGTTTGTGGATGTGTTTCTTTTGTTTCTAAGTTGATTTTGAGAATATAATTTGACAAGTCAAAGACTATTAGCTGTTTATTCATGTACATACATGTGTGTGTCTTATACAAACTGTAATGTGAGCAATAATAGTACAAGTTTGACAATGATAAATACAATTGATGTGATTTGTAAAGTTCCAGTTTGCCTACTTGTCCCTTGCAATGTAATTTGCCAGTGTCTCAATTGCTTCATAAGGCTAAGTAACACCTATGGAACTTTTATGGATATGAGGACAGCCTATGGAACTTCTGTGGATATGAGGACGCATAGGTGCATGTGTGGGCATACTAGGTGAGACAAGATTATGAATGAAGATATTTGCTAGAAGAAACGTGCATACACCTTGTTAAGGAGGTGAGAGAGATTGACATGGGGTGGGTGTAATTAGGGGGTAAAGGTAGACTGAGCAGTGCATGACACTTTTTTAGTTTGTTGATGACATGGACCTTACATAGGAGGGTATCTAGTTAGGGTAGATAGGTAAGGTAGTTGAGGGTTGTCTTTCCCCCTTATAGGGAGGGGCTTTGTGGTTAGATAGTATTATATTTATTTGTGTAATTTCTTGTTCTTTAATTACTGCTACTACATGTTTCTTGGTGCTTGGTTATCACATTATTTTGCTTTGTACTGTTTGTTACACACTCTTTTATTTGCTATGCATTGTTCTATCTCTATATTGCCCTTTCAAACTGTCATGTTATGTGTTGCTTGAGCCTAGGGTCTTTCAGAAACATCCTCTATCTCAATGAAGTAGGTGTAAAGTTTTTGTACACTACCCTTCCCAAACTCCACTTGTGACAATACTCCGGGTTTGTTGTTGTTGTTGAAGGTGTAAATTACATTGTTGATATATGACTAAAAACTCTTTAAAAGCATGAAGCCCATCTTGAATGTGTGAATTTTATAATGAACATGCTACAATATCATGATGATATACATAGAGTGTTGTCTCATTCATGTGATATTCAATTTGCATAAATGATAGTGAGAGTACATATTTTGCACCCTTTTACCCTACCTTCCCAAGACTCTACTTGTGTGATTACATTGGATATTTTGTCCTGAAATTGTCCAGGAAAGTCACTTGCACAGTAGAACACCTTAACTTTGAAGGTGACCTCTTTTGCGATTGTTCTCGTTTAACCTGGAACTGGTACCCCTTGTTTGTCCTTTTTAAGCCCAGCTGTGAAGTGCACACTCCACGCTAGCTTCTACCTCAGAAAATCCATATAAATTGTCTCTCTCTCTCTCTCTCTCTCTCTCTCTCTCTCTCCCTCCCTCCCTCCCTCCCTCCTCCCTCCCTCCCTCCCTCCTCGCCTCCCTGCCTCCCCTCCCTCCCTTCTCCCGTCCCCTTCCCTCCCCTCCTCTCTCCTCCTCTCTCTCTCTCTTCCCTCCCTCCCCTCCCTCCCTCCCCCTCCCGCTCCTCCCTCTCTCTCCCCTCCTCTCTCCCTCCCCCCTCCCCCCTCGCCCCCCCCTCACTCTCTCTCTCTCTCTCTCTCTCTCTCTCGCTCAGCTCACTAGAAATTGCTCCTCTCTCCTCTCTCTCCCTCTCTCTCGTGCTCACTAGAAATTGCTTTAGTAAAAACAACTGCAAATTATTCTTATTTTAAACCTTCATGTACGACCATAGGTTTTTGATCCACAAACAAACAATTCAATCCCTAGAATAGCTCAACTACAGCCATCCAGGAAGGTTTTGGGTTTCTTCTTCATTGACTATGGTTGAATTGTTATTCCTGTTCCTACATTACCCATGTTTAGCATTTCAATACTCTCCCCAACTTTTCCAGACAACTTCATTTCACAGCTGAACACACCCAAGAAATAAAAAATGTTTAACTTGAATTAGATAATGTTTCATACATGTATTGCATAATGCTAGAAATTTCACATTGGTACAATGATTCAATTCACAATTTGTGCTCCTTTTGCTTTCTGGAAGTAGTGCGTTTTTCTACTTGGCTGTCAGATCTGAGAGTGGGTAGAGGCTGTTGGTTTTGTTGCATTATTTGTGGTAGTGATGGGGTGGTGGCAGATTTGAAATGGTTGTAGGTTCTGGTGGGATGAAAGTAATGTGTTAGAGGAATAGGAGGTGAGTGTAATGGAGACGGTGACATGGTGGCACCAACTATTTTGTCCGGAAAGCGAGGATTGAGGAGAAGAATAAAATAAAAAACAGAAGAGAGAATTATAAAAATCAAAGGATAAGAGCCCATAAAAAAGAATAAAGTTTTATTAGATATATATCATCCTGTTAAAAGATATCACTTGAATGATTAATTACATTTTTGAGTGTGTAAAGTGACTGAGAGCTAATGTGTAGACAATTAAAGCTGCTACATAAATGGCTGCCCATTAACTTGTTAAAGCATATCTTTCTCAGCCATTTGGCTAAGATAAAGTGTAGTATCTGTTCTTATCAGTTTAATATGTGATATGTTGACCATTGGTTCACACGATATTAACTCTATTTTTTGAGGGGAAAGGTCCATCAGGATAGCTTGCTATCCGGGCCTTTGTGCGTTGCCTAGGTGTTGCACCCCACCAATTCAAGTAAAATTAATTCATCAGGAAATAGCCTAATCTGTATAGTTCCTCGTTACAAGTGATTTATACTTCTCATGGATATTAAAGGCAACATCTCTCCACCTAAACATATAAAATCCCAGCAATCTTTATTATAATTCCAAGCAAATTAGGTTGGAATATATCAATTTAGTAATTATGTTACTTTATGGTCACTTGAGGAAAAAATTAATTTGCTTGTAGCATCAAACATTATTCGATATTTATTCGTGTTGCAAGAACGAAAGATGTGTAGTTTGAGTAATTAGTAATGGAAAAGGCACAAACTGATATGTTCACAAAGCTTGAGTGTGTAAAGTGACTTACTGGACAAGTTTAGGGTGCAAAATATGTATATTCCCCAAGTGATAATATTAAATGTGGGTCTCTTGCTCTAGTGAAGTCTTTCAGCTAAGGTTATGATTGTATATGTCATCCTGAATGAGTTTCTTACTTGGACTTTTTTGTTGTCATTGCATTTAGTACAATGAAAAGAAGTCCTTTATGATTATTGGTGATATTATTAGTAGTATATTTACCCCCCAAACAATGTTAAATAATACTTGATATGATTTTTTTTGGACATGTTTTGGGGATCATAGTTTCCAGTGGGTAGAATTCACCGTCAACTCAAGTCCAGAACCGCAGCCCATGGACGAGTTGGAGCCACAGCAGCTGTTTACTCTGCTGCAATTCTGGAATACCTGACAGCAGAGGTTCTTGAATTGGCTGGTAATGCGAGCAAGGATCTGAAGGTGAAGAGGATCACACCGAGGCATTTGCAGCTGGCCATTCGTGGAGACGAGGAACTTGACACCCTTATTAAAGGGACCATTGCTGGTGGTGGTGTCATCCCTCACATTCACAAATCACTCATAAACAAAACCACCAAGGAGTGAAATATGGTCATATGCTTTTAACTTTGTTGTCTCTTGACTTAAAATGACAGTTTGGTGTTAGCATGTTTTCTCTGTTATCTGGTTTGATATTAGTAGTCTTGTATTTTGATTTAGGACAATTTCAGCTTCTCAGTCATGTTTGATCGAGTTAAACTTGTAGGGATGTAGTGGATAATGGAAATGTTAATTTGACATTTATATCGTGTTTCTATTTGTTGCTATGTAGTCTTACATATGTTAAGTGCTCATGCTGTAGAATTTCACAAGAAGAAAACATTGAGCATCTTCTTCGTATAATGTTCAACAGATTCGAAGCAAGGCCAACTTCGATTCACCAAATCAAGATTCATTATGTGTAGTCATTGTTGATTCGTACAAGGATATTGAGTAGATAATTTATCCCATTGTAGAGATCATGAGAAGTGATATTGATAAAGTGGATTAGAACTTTTATCAACCTTATTAATAAAGCTCAACTCTAGTGTCAAAGTGTAGCTTTGCATTTGGACATCACTATTTATCATGATTGACATAATATAACTTTAATGCAGAAGTATGAAAAACTTATATCGATGAAAATTGAGGCTAGTCTTACGATACTTTCGATATTATATCTTATTAAAAATTCACAAATTATTCTTATAAAGGAAGATAACAGCTTATTTGATATAAACACGTGTTGTTTAGATTACATCCTATTTGATGTGATCATGTGTTATTCAAATTACATCCTTTCTTTCAATCGAAAAAACAATGTTGATCATCTGCTGGTCGACACAATATTAGTGGATTATATTATATGAATATTATGTCTTCCACTCAAAGAAAAAAGAAAAAAAATATGAATACAAGAAGAGACTCTCTCAAAGAAAAAGTTGCAAAGGGCATCTTCTTGTTATCATTCTTTTTTTATTTTGTTCCAAAGAAAAAGTAAGTTAAGAACTTAAGTAGGATGCATCGAACTTAATTAATTAATTAATTAAAATACTTATAAAGTAATTATATATTAGTTACTTAAGTTCATGATGTGATTATCTTATTTATATTAATTTAATATTTCTAATTGATCACTTAAGGTATCAAGATTTAGACTTTGCTTAATATACTCTTTCATTCTCTTTTGTTTGTTTTCTACAATGGTATGTATATGTACACTACTTAATTAATTACTTCTCCCCTCATAATTAATTATAATATAAATAAATATGTCCACAATTAGTATTAGAGTCTACATATTATTTCTTCTACTAATAATCCTCTTTCATATATAATTATTCTCTTTCTCTCACATAACATGGAGGCAAATCTTGTTCTATCTTACCAAAGCTTTTCAAAAGTTTCCATGAGAACTATAAAGATCAATACATATTATAAGTACAATAAATTAGGATATCCATCAACATGTTGTGTGTTAAAAAAGCCACCTCACAATAATCATAGTAGTAATTATCATGTTTATAAAGATAATTGGTTTGATCATCTTGCTATTAATCATCTCTCTCAAAGTATACAAGCTACCACAGGTAATTATATATTCTTCGTTTCAATTCGTTTGTCGTGATCGATCTCTTTTTTAGCGTGTTTAAAAAAAATGTCTATTTCTTTTCTTTTTGCAATTTTTTTATTCTAATTTTTATGCGACATGTTTAAGATCATAGTTAGATTATAAAATATTTTAATTCATTCTACATATCTTTAATTTAAAATCACATGACTCAAAAGTTCTTTTTTATTTTAAATTACATATCAAACCAAATATTTGAATATCTCTCTTTCTCATCACACTTGACTAAATAATTGGTTGATTTCTCAGCCGTCAATCAAAATTATAATTATTATTGTCTTAGAAAATCAATTTTTTATTTTTTTCAATAAAAAATGACGACTTTCTGAAATAATAAGAATTAATAAGTTGAGTGACCATCCAAAAAATCTGACTCGAATTAAAAGGTACAAATTCAATCTTTCTCTTATTTATTTGTTTATAATATTAATTTTAGGATTAAGAAACAAGAAGAGTGGATATGAAGGTTTTGTGGAGGCTGCAAGGGTGGTGTATGTGAACTTTAATTCAACACATCAAACAAATCTTGTTATTGAATCTCTTCAAAGGGCATTCCCTAAGCCTATTCTTTCTCTGGCAAGTTCAACTTCATATCTTCTAACTTTTTTTTTCTTCAAATAATTTCCGATTTCATTGCATACTCCGATTATCTTATCTGTAACAACATGTTAAAATATTAACTTAATCGTATATTATAATGTCAATATATGTTAAAAAATGTGTTTTAGTCGTTGTCTTTTTCTTATTTTTAACGTGTTGAATCCCCTTAATAGAAAAATCAGTAGATTAAAAGAAAATTAAATTATTGTTCACATAATTTTTCTAAACTATCACAAATTCATATTAAATTTATCAGACTTTCACAGAACTATCCCTAAATTATCATTAACTTATATTAAAATATCATCTAGAGTAATGTAACATTTTACAAAAAGCTCCTTTAAGAAGTTCCACGTGGAAAAAAAATTGTCTGATAAATCGATTAATAGTATTACTTCGTTTGTAAATTTCATATCTAAACTAATATTCACCGAACTTTTTTGATAGGTGAACTCATTTTTAAGCCTTTTCTCATCTTTTTATGCATATATCAACAAATTATTCAAATATTTTATCATATATTCAATTGAGACAAACTTAATCTACATAGAGTTAATAATTAATAGTTGAGAAGGTAACAACAACAAATGTTATAACATGAGCACGTAAATAATAAACTATATTACGTAAATAAAATAAAAATAATTTCTCCCCTATATGTAAAAACTTATGAATCTCCTTATAATAGCAAAATTAATTAAGAAATTATTTAAATTCATTAATTCAAATATATTAAATCTCCTTGTTAAAATTTCCGCCTCGATAGGGCGGACGATAACATGCACGTCAATATTTAGGAAGTAGAATAAAACTTTGGTTTTGTCATCCTTTCTTGTTTTTAACTTCTAATATTATTCAATTGCACTTCCAACTATAAATTAAACCCCCTTTTATATAACTATGTATACTATAGTTTATCGTTTATAGGGAAAAATGATAAATATATCCTAAACTATCATAAATAGTATGTAGATATCATTGGTTATATTTTTGGGTCATTTGTGTTCCTGTCGTTCAAAAACTCGAGCATACATGCCCTTCACTCTAACGGAAGACTAATAAAGACATGTGGCACAATCTTATCCATCGATCTAATAATTAATAAATATTGATCGGTGGATAAGATTATGACACGTGTATGTCTGTTAGTATAAAGGGTATATATGTTCTAGTTTTATACGACAGGGGCACCAATACCCCAAAAATATGACAAAAGCTATCTGCATACCATTTACGATAGTTCGAAGATATTTATTCTTTTTCCCTAGTTTATATTATTAAAAGGCAAGCACTGTATAATGGTCCGTCTATATTTAAATACAAAACGTACAAATTAAATTATTATGTAGAACGATAATGACAGAAAGAGCATATAACGCAAGTTGCTTTATCTCCAACAATTCGGTAATTATTATATACTTATAAGTATAATATATACATTTTTGATATTGATGACTAGGGATGACATGTTGGTGATGCTTACAAATAATCCAGGTGTAGCTTTTGAATGATCATTAATAATATGAGTGTGATGTTCATGTAAAATGTTATATTGCTCTAGAAGGTAATTTAATATAAGTTTATAATAGTTAAGGAAGATTTTGTAAACATCCAATAGTTTTAATATGAGTTCACGATAGTTCAATATGTGATCATAGATATGTCATAATATATATATATATATATATATATACGTTTTTTTGAAATATTTTGTTTTAAACATGTCCTACTGTTTGTGCGGACTATAGATACTTATCACTAAAGAAAAGGGAGAAGGCACAACTATGATCGAAATTCTAAAGACATATCTTAATTAAATTAAGGTCATTTTATCAGTGGCGGAGCCAGGAATTTCTTAAAGGATTTTCAGAAATAACAGTTTATTATGTTAAGGGTGTCCAAAATATGTTATTTAATCATTTCCTATATCATTTTACTTGTATATATGCTATTTTTTTTTGACGAAGGGTGTCAGACACCCTTACCACTATGTGGCTATGCCACTGCCTATTACCCCATGAACTCATTTTATATATAATATTGTACACCTTTTGGCTTATGTGACACATCCTGTGAGTCCACGCAGTTGAGGTGCGTGAGATATAATTAGATGCCACGTAAGTCAAAAAGGTGTACAAAATTACAAAAAAATGAGTTCAGGGGGTAATAGGACCTTAATTTAGTTAAGGTGTATGAGATTTGGGTTATAGTTTAGGGAGCTACTTCTACCTTTCCCTAAAGAAAGGAAAAAACATAAATTCCCCCCTAAACTTGTCACGAAAATTTAGTGACACACTTATACAATTATGACGACCTATTACACATCTAAATTACTTAAAAGTGAATTTTCAAATACTAATGCACATACGACTAATCACATGATGAGAAAATGTTCCACGCTCACCCACGTCATCATCATTTCACTGCCACATCAATAATATATAATATAGTTATTAAATTTCCTTTTTAACTTCTTAGTATGATTTCTTCTTGATATTCTAACAGGTGAAAATGTTCTTACCGGAATCTAAGTGGGCGAGGGAGTATTGTGTTGTTTTCACCACTATCTTCTTTCCTTGGCTAGTTGGACCTTGTGAGGTATTTCTTTTCGAATATTAATATTATTACACGAATTGATTTATATGTCACTATAATAAAAATAACTTTTAACGGCATTAATTATTGATATTAATAAAGAGTGTTAAAATCTTTACTGGCATTAGTTAAGTGTCATTAGAATCAATATCACTAAAGGCTTTGGAGACATATACAAAGAGTGACAATTGCTGCTAAAAATACATATTTAGCGGCAATTAAAAATTAATTGCCACTAATAATCATTTTTGTTATATATAGTGTGTAAGTCATATATAGTGTAATGAGTTAACGGATAATGGCTGGATAAATCTTTTCTCAAATGAAAATGACATAAATGAGCAAAGTTTAGTGAACATATTTGAGCCTTTTTCCTTAACTAACTAATGATTATTTTGAAATTTATTATTTTTAATAAGCACATTAACTTAAATGGACAAGAGAGAATTATCTTTTTTAATAAGGATCTCAATTTTATTTTTCTTTTATATATAAAAAAGTTACCAAAAGTCCTTTGACTCTTGCACCGTCCACACATAAATTGTATCATCAATCATGTCACACATATTGATACATTCTTGATTTTTACATATGCAATGACATAACACTCGAGTCAAATGGTAGTGACCCATAAATTTTAACAATATTCTTATGCTTCTAGGTGAAAGAGTCTGAGTTTAACGGGAGAAAAGAGAACAATGTGGTCCACATTAAAAAATGCAGGTATTTTAATTTTTTCGAAGCGCTCTTTTTTTTTATTTTTAATTTGGTGTCTGGTACTCACATTGAAGTTCAATTAAATCTGAATTCGTGCTGAAAAACCTAACATTGAGATAAATTGAAGGAGTACTTGTCACTCCACCACAACACGTAATTTTCCGAAGCTCTATTAACAAAGAGAAAAGAACTTCAATTCACATATCGTCCAAAAACCTATCACATATTTTGGACAATGTTGACTACTCAACTAAAAGTTCAAATTCTAGTGGAATTTTGCTTCTTTGAGATTGTGTATTGTCATGATGATGGCCAAGGACCAAGTATTTTAAAATTAATTCCCAAACCTTTTCCATTTTCACAATATACTTTTGTAGGTTTTTGGAGGAAACAAATTGTGTGGGAATGTGCACTAATCTTTGTAAGATGCCTTCTCAATTATTCATCAAGGATACATTAGGAATGTCAGTGAACATGGTGCCAAGTAAGTATAAACTCATACCAAATACTAATACACACTACTCTAAAAATTTCCATGTTGTTGTGCTTAAAACGTTGTCTATACAAATAAAGTCTCATATTAATAGATAAAAAAAAAAAAATTTCTTATAAAATATTGAATACATTTTTGAAGAATCTGATCCAAGTGTAACAACATATATATTTAAAGAATAAGAGCAGCATAGCTCTCCTAATAATACTTGCACTATAAGTTGGAGGATTTTACAAATCACTTCAATGGGAGGTCCCACCTTGATGCCACTAAAGGTGCAATATTGAAAAGGATCAATCATACTGCTATTGAATAAAGTTAGCATGTAGCACCATCACAATTTTTATTTTTATATGAATAAAAATCCTAACCTATTATGTATTACGAGGATTTATCATAATCAATCGTTAACCTATTACAACATCCTTCTACATTATTCAACTTCATTAATCAGCAATATGAGCAAGCTCACATAGATTTGATTTAAACAGACCGATATGTATACTCATATAATCGATCTCAACTTACTTGTGCTTGAGACATATTTGTTATGAATGATAGTGCTTCTTAATACTCTTGTCCATTATAGTTTTGCTTAATTTAATTTGTCTCTCACAATGCTAAGTGATTTTTTTCCTCAAAATTTTAGTAAATATAATAGTTCATGCATTATTTTTCTCCACATCCAATCATATAGTAAGAAAAAAACAAGCAAATTCTACATATAAAATTGATGTTGACACCTCTATTTTGCAGACTTTGATGATATGAGTTGTGAAATGATATTTGGGCAGGATCCTCCTCCACTAGATACAGATCCAGCATTTATGCAACCTTGCTACAAACTATGTAACTTTTTCATCTACCATACATATTACGTTACGTATCTCAATATATAATATTATACAGCATTATGTTAGTCAAGCTTGAGTATGTTACTTATGTTCTTCTATAAAATTCATGCAGGCAAATTAAACAATAAACACCAAACAGATTGCAACAGCCAAATCAAGAAGAAAGATCATCTGGAGATTTCATAATGCGTCGTGTTTATCTATCCTTTCAATATGTTTTCATTTGAAAGATGAAGTATTCTTAACATTATGAGTATATATGTTAAAAGCATTGTTAATTTTGAAAAAGGTGTAAATTCACAGTAATTGATTTGCATAAATCTGATGCATAAGAATGCTAACAGATAAATTTCTAAATATTGTTTAAAGAAATGTGAAAATTTCATATTCTTAGTTGAAAAAATTGAAATCAACTTTCTGAGAGAATAACTATTAGTTGAACGACTATATGAGAAATCAACCACTACAAAATTACTTTATAAAACAATGCTTCAACATATTGATGTGATTCCAACAATTTTTACTTAACACTCAGATGTGGATATATATTAGTCTTTTGAGTGATTTGTCTCGAAAAAAGCCTCTCATGTCTCGTCCTTCATGTCAATAATCTGAGCTATAGCCTCACAATCTGCTACAAGAAGCCAATAAGGCTGTTAAATGTCCTTTTTAAGAGGTGTCCAGAGTTTTTCGAAGACAGATAATATGAATCGAAGACAGTAATAACAACAAAAAAAGAACTGTCCAGAATGATATAATATAAGATGTAATGTTGCTAAGACACCTTACAATAGTGAAAAGGCTTGAGAATTATTATACTTTGACAAATATTGCAACAACAACAGCACCAGATTCAGTACAATTAAAGTCCATAGCCACTTTTAGACAACTGATATTCTTCAATTTCATGAACTAACTGGAGTTTCGAGTTGTCAAATTTCTCTCCATCACCCCACAATGCATACGCTTCTTCTCCATGTACCGCGTTATCTCCCTCACTGACCTCTTCCTCTGTCATCCTCAAAGGAACCACTATCCTAATTAATAAGCAAATCACACTAGTGCTAACGACATTCCAAATGAAAACAAATCCGATACCTATCAACTGTACCCATAATTGCCTGAGCCCTGCATTGAAGTTTCCACTTTGAATGCCATAAGCAAGGCCTATATACTTTGGCCAATCATCAACCATGTAGAAGATGCGACTCAATCTTGAATTTGCCAATACACCTGCTAGAATCGCGCCTAAGGTACCTGCTACCGCGTGTGTGTGGAACACTGCCATGGTGTCATCTACTTGTTTAAGGAACCACATTTTTTTATGAAGGAACATCATACTGAACCATGGAATGCATCCAGACATTAACCCCATTAGTACTGCTGCCCAACCTTGCACCACCCCTGTTTCAGTGGCGGAGTCAGAATTTTCACTAAGTGGGTTCAAAATATGAAACATAAACACACAAAAAAGGCTACGGGGGTTCACCATCTACTATATATATATATGTAAAAAATACATAAACAAAAACTCAAACCTGGCCTCAACTTGCAAATAAGCACTCTAACTTTGAAATAGTCACCTCAATTTTGGTCTCAACTGACAACTAAACATTTCAACTCGTTTCCACTATGCTTGACGCTGACATGACGCATAAATTTTGGAGGTGTCCAGATGATCGTTTTGTAAGTTGGAGTGTTCAGCTGACACAATGAAGACGAGTTGAATTGTCTAGATGTGTATACTTAAAGTTGGAGTGTTTACTTGCCAGCTGAGGCCAAGTTTGAGTGTTTTGTTATGTATTATGACTCCAGATATAAACAGTGAATGCATGTACATCCGCTATCTCAATCTAGGACTAAATATATTTATACTGAAATAACTTAAACAACTTATAGAATAAGTACTCTATGTTATACCAAGATGTGCAATCGCTGCGTTTAAAACCTAAATTCAACCCTCTTATAGGTGAGACTTGAAGTTCTACTGCAAAAAAAGCTAGCACTTTGGTAGATGTTACATATCTTAAAGCCTTATTTTAGTTACCTGCTGCAGGAGTAATGCAAACTAAGCCAGTGATCATCCCTTGGGTAGCACCGATGACGGAAGGCTTTTCATAGAAGAGAATGTCTAACATTAGCCAAGTTAGCAAGCTCATTGCAGCACAAACATGCGTGTTAAGGACGGCTAAGGATGCATCAAGGCTAGCTACATATGGATCACCGCCGTTGAATCCTGTCCATCCCATCCATAGAATGCCAGCACCAGCCAACATTAACAATATGTTATTTGGTGGAAACCTCTCCCTGTCTCTAGGTGCCCTTGGTCCAACCTACATCGATTTTTAGGCATAAGAAATTGATGTTGCTTTTCGTAACAATAATTTTTGTTACATAAAAATAACTCATCTATGCATAGATAATATAGAAATCAAAATTCTGTTTTGAAATGGTACAAGCAGCTGCCACAAGTCATGTAACCTTAGCCATGTCAGCAACTCGTCTAACATAACATCAATGTGACACCATCTCTCGTCTAACGTGAGTTGCTGACATGACTATACTTACATGACAATTTTATGCTTATGGCAACTTAAGTTTTGTATTCAAGGAGCAAATTTAGCATTCTTCAATGCTCTCATTTTCCGATGACATATAGGCATAATGTATAAGTTATTCTCCGGTTCAAAAGTAACTTTACGACATAAGAGTAATATAGTACATACCCAATAAGCAGCAGTGAAACCAGCAACACCAGAAGAGAGGTGAATAACAAAACCTCCCGAATAGTCAATAACTCCCATCCTGAACAGCCAACCTTGAGGGCACCAGATACTAAATGCACCAACTGTATATGAAAAAGTAAGCCAAAGAGGAACAAACAACATCCACGCGATGAAATTCATCCTCCCGAGCAGGGCACCAGCTATTAAAATCAAAGTGATCGCCGCGAATACAAACTGGAAATAGACCATTGAGGCATTTGGAAACTTTCCAACAAATGCTTGACTCGTTAGGAACTTTTGTTCCAATGCATCAAAATTTGTTTTTCCAAGAAATGGAACTAATGTGTCACCAAAGGCTAATTGGTATCCCCAACCAACCCAACAAACAAGGACTGCTGCAAAGGCGTAAAGGGCCATCAACGCCGAGTTGAGAGCCCATTTCTTCTTCACAATGCTACCATAAAGGATCACAAGACCTGCCATTGCGACATAATATAATTAAGTAATCGAAAGTATGCTCCAGAGGCGCAACCAGAATTTGAAGTTCATGAGTTCTGAACTTGCTTTTGAACCCATACCTCGTCTTAGTTATTGGATTCACAATTAAATATTTATACAGATTCAATGATTTTTCCATCTAAGCAAAAGTTACTAGATTCGTCCAAAACACATACTTAGTAGTACTCCTTCCATTTCAATTTTCTTTGTTTTACTTTCCTTTTTAATCCATTCTAAAAAATATCCCTTTTCTATTTTGATAACTCTTTAATTCTAACTTTTTCACGTGATATGTTCAATAGGACATTCTGACACATCTCATATATCATTAATTTAAGACCATGAACGTCAAAACTCTTCTTTCCTTTCTTAAATTTCCTGTCAAGTCAAAACCAGACAAACAAACTGAAATTAATGGAGTATACTAGCTCCGCCTCTAGCTCTTTTTATATAATTTTAACCTTTTAACATGATATCAGTGTTGGAAAACATATATGCACAGCGGAAACATATTAAGGATCTTTAATGCTTACATGAATAATAGACAACAAATACCGTTTATGCTAGAACACACTAATCATGCTAGAACACATAAACAAATTAAAAGTTAATTCGATAAATACCTCTTGAAGCGTGAGCGGATACCTTCAAGCGAATCTCCAAGTTAAACGGATCTTCAAGCGAATCTACAAGGTAGCTATGGTCTTCTACAGTGATCCCAAGTCACATCTGAACTCTCTCAATACTTGGGTGGGCAAGTATCGAATAGAATACTAATTATCACTTTTCTAGGTTAGGAGAATCCCTATTTATAGAGATGTCTTCCTAATCCAAAAAGGACTAGAAAACCTAGTTTTTCTAGAAGACTAGAAAAACCCTTATTATTCTTCCTTTTTGCGTAGAAATAGAATTCTGAGTTCTAGTTAATTATGGGCACTATAGGGACCACAGAATTAATTACCGAGGCTTCCTATTATGGAAATAATTCCAAATAATTAATTTGAATTATTCTTACCATAATAAATTACAAATCATTCCACTAGAAATTCGTAATTGCACTCCTCTATTTCGTAATTCCCCATTAAACACTTATGTAATTCCCCATGTTAAGATTTCAGATACTAATCAATAAATTAAATTACTGACGAATTTAACTTAATGATTAATTTCCTTTAGAGCACTACTTAACTTATTTCATGTGTCGGATTCATAAATCCACTTGCAAGATTTGACACAATGAAAACTTATAAGTTTCTCAAAAAGGCATATCAATCAATCTCTATAACGAGACATGGATTCCATCAACTAACTTATTATTTCACCAATATATATTATTATCATCCAACTTACCAGGCATATTGACCCATCTCAGAATCTCACCTTTTAATAAATCAAAACGACAATTAATATATACAGATCATAATAGTTATATCAGGATTAAGAATATAAGTACATTTAATAGTTTAGAGAATATGTTTTTGTCAGTCAGTCTAAAACAACTATCTCTACTCGGTCCCGTTCAATACATACAAAATATACTAGCACAAGAGGTTGGAACTATACCGTTCCCATAATTAGGACAAATTACATATAATCTTGTGCTACAATCGTACCCGATGGCATGTCCAATTTCCATCCTAGATTGTGAACCAAAACTTTATACTTATAAGAACCGATGATTTAATCCTCTGTGTATAAGCTAAAACTCTACACACTAAATCATCTACTATATAAGTAAATAGACACCATAAACGAATATATGATCTATTGAAATTGAGCAAATATTTATTCTCTAATAAATATTATTTGTTAACACATGGTTAATAGTATATATCCCAACAATCTCCCACTTAGACTTTTAACCATCACAATTGTTATAATGTACTATATCTAAATGCATGGTTAATAGTATATACCCTAACAATCTCCCACTTAGATGTTTAATCTTGAAAATAGTTAGAATACTATGTCAAAACACATGATTAATAGTATATACCCTAACAATCTCCCACTTAGACTCTTAACTATGCATTTAAAACTTTCGCAGGCATTCCTTTATTTCTTATCGAAAGAAAATTACCAAGCTATTTTCTCATGCAATTGTCTAGTAGTGCTTCGTCGTAACAAATCGATTTTGTACTAGATCTTTAGAGACCTTATCATGAAACTCTCCAAGAGTGTACTTCTTTTTAGGAGCTCTATCATAAAAGTTCTCTCAAGCATACAAAACAACTCAATCTTCGTTATGATTCTCCCACTACGACTAAGTACTACTATTCATTTATTTGGAGTCACTATTTTTTTTGTTTTATACATGTGGGTTCATATAAATACATGAATTAAAGATTTTGATTAATAAATAGGACTACGAAAATAATTATTTATTTGAGTCATTAGAATATTCTCAATGTATCATGTATAAATTGTCCTAAGTGAATACTAGTGGTGAATATTTATTTTCTTAAATGGAGATTTACCATTAAATACTAGTAACACTTAATTAATTCATGAGAAGAGGTATTAAAGGATTTCACCGATCTAATAGGGAGAAATCATAATATCTTGAAATCTCAAGTGTATTAATTGAAGGAACAATTTTGATATAAGGAGGTGTTGTGTGTCTTAGGTAAAGGAAAGACACATGGTAGGCCTTATGCTCATGAGAAAATAATTAGAATAAAATAGAAATATGAATCAAGTTATTTTAATCTTTAACTATGCCTAAAATAATTACTTTTTCAAATTTGATCATAGTTTAGGTGGTCATGAATTTTATGATCTCTGATTGACTTGAAATTTGATGGTCCCATAAAAAATCGTTTAGATGGGTTTAGGTAGTTTGTCAGATTAAATTTGATTTGAATATTTGATAAGATCATTCTTTATACCAATTATGTTTATGTTAAATTTGGAACATGGTTGCATATGATTATTTAACATGAATTGATATAAGAATGTGAGTCATATTGTTTTAATTCCTAAAAATGCTTGAATCACTTGAATTTGAATTTGGTCATAGATTTGGAAATTAATGTTTTATAGACTTCAATTGACCTGAAATTTGGTAAGTTCATTGGTAACGGCCTAGTAAGTAGTAGTCATTGCTATGTGATTATATTTTTCTTTGAGGTCGTTAGAATGATTTTAAAGTTGTTCTTTGGAATTAAAATGTGATTTAGTATGAATGACATCCTTTATATTGATTTTATTTATGTTATATGTGGTACATGATCACAAATGATGAGTTAACATAAATTGATATATGATAAGGATGTAGATCTATTCATTTTTTTTAAATCGTTTGAATCTGAATTTGATCATAGATTTGGAGATAAATATTATTTTTGAACTCCAATTGATCAGAAATTCAGTAGGTTCATCAGAAACTATCAAATTTAAAATCCCCATTGTTATGTAGTGATTTGGTAATTTGAGATCGTTTATATGATGATTTTAGATAATTTTTGTATCTTGAAAAATTAATTTTACCGAAAAATTACTCGACTATAATATAGTGGTGATAGAGTTTGTTCTCTATGGTCTTGATGACTAAATTTTAGTGAAGTATTAAGTTCATGTGTTGGCTTAGACCTTCCTCCATAACGGATGAAATTAATACAAGTCATTAAAGTTTAATCTCTAGTTTTGATTATCTGTATTGACTCTACTAAACTGAGTAATATTTGATTGGATCAATGGATCTAGGGATAATGATATTCACTTGACTTAAACTAACATATACTCTCCATCTGAGTTGGCTTTTGTTCTAAATTTGTTGAAGTGAATATCTGACACTATATATATGTGTTGCATGAGTAGTCATTTTTTTTATCAAAATTTATTGTTCAAGATGCATAGATATCTAAAAGGCGTGTTTTGAATTTTAATATTCAATGTATACATAAACATGCTTACCTTTTGGAATTTAGAATTTTGTTCTTTATTCTTAATTCATTTATCTATTTCACAAAATGATGATTTATGATAAGAATTACTGAGCGGGAAAATCTTAAATTCTATTATGACCAAACAACGTTTTCAACCAAATTGATCATAGTTTTGGAATTTGAAAAAAAAAAAGAACTCTGATTGATCTGAAATTTGGTAGATTTATAAGAACGACCTAGTAAGAAATTAATTTTTTTTTGGATCGTTATATGATTTTTTGGTCATAATTGATTAAATAGTAGTGAAGTATTAGTTTTATGTGCTGGCTTAGACCTTCCTCCCTAACGGATGAAATTGATACAAGTCACTATGTATTTAATTGTCTAGTTTTGATAATCTATATTAACTCTCCTAAACTGAGTAATATAAGATTGGATCAATGTAGCTAGAGGATTTTCACTTGACTTAAACTAACAGTAGATTCTCCAACTGAATTAGGTCTGTATAAGTTTATGGAGTGAATAATCGGTCATTGTACATGTGTATTGCATGAGTAGTTCTCCAATCCCAACGATTGGCTATTCGAGACGCATGGATATATATGTATAAATGAGCCCTGAATTTCGTTATTCGGGATTATTTGAAATATTATGATCTATTTAAAGTATTGTGTCTCATATTCTCAATAGACTTTACGCATCCACTTAGTACTACTTAAGATTTTCTCTTGGTAGAGATAAGATATTAACTTAATGAATGCATTGTGTATGTACCTTATGTTAGAAGAAATTATTTTTTCAGTTTCTAACCAAATAAGAGATGAGTATATAATATATTTTTGTAACTCTTCTACCATTGAGTTTAATAAATATTTTATTTCTTGTGGTATATTGATGCATGATTATTTTATAAGTATGAGAGAATTAAATTATACTAATCTGTCTCATAAGGGAAAATATCTTTTAAATTGAATGAGACTTATCTGTACATTAGGGTCTAAGTCATTTATTCTGAATAGAATTTTGAGGTTGGTTAATGGATGGACATAACTGTTCATTGAAAGTGAAGTCACTACCAACATGTACGTTTTGTTTAGAAGGAAAAATGACTAAGAGATCTTAGTTTTCCTCTTAAAAAGGATTTAAGAGGTAGTGATAAGTTATAATTAATCTATTCTGATTTGTGTAATAAATGAGCACATGGGCAAGAGGTGAATTTGAGTTTTTGAGTTTTTAAGAAAATTAGTCGTGATATGAATATAATTTTTGATGTTTTATAAGTCTAAATGTCTTGATAAACTCAAGATATTTAAAACAAATGAAAGTATCATCATGAAAAATATATAAAGTCACTACAATCTGATTGTAGTGACGTAAACCTCTTAGCTCATAAGTCACTTATGTTATAGAATAATTGTCTTTCAATTGTCTACACTAGACACTCTATGATAGATTGGTGTAGAAGAGAAAAGAATTAGACGCTTATGAAGATGATCAGATTAATTATTGACTTATTATTAGTTATTTTGTTTCTTTTGGGATAGGTTCTAATAACTACATATTGCATTCTGAATTCAGTTTCTTTCATATTAGTACCTTGAGCAACTATAGAACTAGTTGGATTTGACGTAAGTCTAATCTGTGACATGTTCAGATTTAGGATTGTCCAGCACATGTGCTGAGTGGGAGAATAAGAAAAATTGGAATTAAGAACTGAATGTATGTGTTAATTGGATATCCTAAAAAATGAAACAAGGTTTTTTATAATGTCCTAAAGAAAATAAGTAAATTGTTAACACAACTTTCTGATTTCTAGAAAAGGATAATTTTAGTAAACCATGTTCTTAGAAGTAAATTATCTTTAGGGGAATTAAAAATAAATAAATAAAAAAAATAACAAATAAGTCAATTGTAAATTCATACGCTCAAGAACATCTAATGGGTATGTCAGAATTGACGTCCCATTGCACTTAAGTAGTGGGAGAAACGTTACTAGACATAAGTAAACTACTATCTCAAGTAGTTGGAGTGATGTTGAGCAAATTAAAAGAACACTTCATGAGAAGTTGTTAATGTTACATTATCGAAAGATTTTGAAGAAAATATTAAGAACATGAAAGTGTGATTATAATAGTAGTACTTAGTCGTAGTGGGAGAATCATAACGAAGATTGAGTTGTTTTGTATGCTTGAGAGAACTTTTATGATAGAGCTCCTGAAAAGAAGTACACTCTTGGAGAGTTTCATGATAAGGTCTCTAAAGATCTAGTACAAAATCGATTTGTTACGACGAAGCACTACTAGACAAAATTGCATGAGAAAATAGCTTGGTAATTTTCTTTCGATAAGAAATAAAGGAATGCCTGCGAAAGTTTTAAATGCATAGTTAAGAGTCTAAGTGGGAGATTGTTAGGGTATATACTATTAATCATGTGTTTTGACATAGTATTCTAACTATTTTCAAGATTAAACATCTAAGTGGGAGATTGTTAGGGTATATACTATTAACCATGCATTTAGATATAGTACATTATAACAATTGTGATGGTTAAAAGTCTAAGTGGGAGATTGTTGGGATATATACTATTAACCATGTGTTAACAAATAATATTTATTAGAGAATAATATTTGCTCAATTTCAATAGATCATATATTCGTTTATGGTGTCTATTTACTTATATAGTAGATGATTTAGTGTGTAGAGTTTTAGCTTATACACAGAGGATTAAATCATCGGTTCTTATAAGTATAAAGTTTTGATTCACAATCTAGGATGGAAATTGGACATGCCATCGGGTACGATTGTAGCACAAGATTATATGTAATTTGTCCTAATTATGGGAACGGTATAGTTCCAACTTCTTGTGCTAGTACATTTTGTATGTATTGAACGGGACCGAGTAGAGATAGTTGTTTTAGACTGACTGACAAAAACATATTCTCTAAACTATTAAATGTACTTATATTCTTAATCCTGATATAACTATTATGATCTGTATATATTAATTGTCGTTTTGATTTATTAAAAGGTGAGATTCTGAGATGGGTCAATATGCCTGGTAAGTTGGATGATAATAATATATATTGGTGAAATAATAAGTTAGTTGATGGAATCCATGTCTCGTTATAGAGATTGATTGATATGCCTTTTTGAGAAACTTATAAGTTTTCATTGTGTCAAATCTTGCAAGTGGATTTATGAATCCGACACATGAAATAAGTTAAGTAGTGCTCTAAAGGAAATTAATCATTAAGTTAAATTCGTCAGTAATTTAATTTATTGATTAGTATCTGAAATCTTAACATGGGGAATTACATAAGTGTTTAATGGGGAATTACGAAATAGAGGAGTGCAATTATGAATTTCTAGTGGAATGATTTGTAATTTATTATGGTAAGAATAATTCAAATTAATTATTTGGAATTATTTCCATAATAGGAAGCCTCGGTAATTAATTCTGTGGTCCCTATAGTGCTCATAATTAACTAGAACTCAGAATTCTATTTCTACGCAAAAAGGAAGAATAATAAGGGTTTTTCTAGTCTTCTAGAAAAACTAGGTTTTCTAGTCCTTTTTGGATTAGGAAGACATCTCTATAAATAGGGATTCTCCTAACCTAGAAAAGTGATAATTAGTATTCTATTCGATACTTGCCCACCCAAGTATTGAGAGAGTTTAGATGTGACTTGGGATCACTGTAGAAGACCATAGCTACCTTGTAGATTCGCTTGAAGATCCGTTTAACTTGGAGATTCGCTTGAAGGTATCCGCTCACGCTTCAAGAGGTATTTATCGAATTAACTTTTAATTTGTTTATGTGTTCTAGCATGATTAGTGTGTTCTAGCATAAACGGTATTTGTTGTCTATTATTCATGTAAGCATTAAAGATCCTTAATATGTTTTCGCTGTGCATATATGTTTTCCAACAATCAGAACCATTCAAGTGTCTCAACACGGATTAATTTTGATTGTTTTTCATGAACCGAACACGTGAAAATATTATATGAGGTTACAGAGGTAGGAGTGTTAATATATACCTGGAACACTTTGAAGGCCAACAAGGGTGGCTGAAGTCAATTGCCAAGCATTGTCAGCTTTGTTCATCCATTGGGGATTTGAATCATCTGGTTGATGATTTCTAGGCAAGTACAAGTATGCCATTCTTAATTATTACTACTAATTTAGTTGATTAAGTGATTGCAATTACATAATATAATTTGTGGACGTGATTAATAACATACATTATATGAATCTTGATGGTAATTTGGCGGATAATTCAAGCACTAAAGTTAACAAAAAGCAAATTATATTGTGATAGGAATAAATTAAATCGATACTTCCTAATTGAATCAAGGAAATTCTTAGCTAACTGAGATGCAATTTTATGACGTAAGTAATACTTAATTTTGATTGTTTGTTGTTTCGGTCAGATAAAAAAGTAATTTAAAACACCTACTTGTAAGAAAAATATCTAATTGAGTCAATGTTGAGACAATTATCAGGGAAAGTTCGATAAATTTGAATATTACGATTTGCGTACGTCCAGATACTTATATCACAAGATACATTGAGCTCAAGTTAGGTTGATTTGTTCAAAGTACAACGTATCTAAGTAGATTTATATATATTTGGGATACATAACAAATCGGCAGAATGGTCTGGTGGACCCTTATACTTGTATCAGTTTGTATTTTGAACCTTCTACTTACCTCTTTGTCATCTGGACCACTGAACTAAATAAAACACAATATATTAAACCCCTCTGACTATTGGTCATGCTTATGTGACATTAAAATAGCTGACTTGGCGAGAGAGTGTGACCACACGCATTTAAGGCGAGTGAGCATCATTTTTTAAACTTTAAATTTTAAGTTTTAAATTATTAAAATTATATAATAAAAAAAATAAAAAATAAAAGAATCTATCTTCTTCCCCACACCACTTTTCCAAAAAATAATCAAAAACTCCTTCTTCAACCAACTCAACCCATCGCCGCCACAACCCTTTCTCTCTTCATATTCTTCTTCAGCCTAGTCCCACCTTTTTCCTCTTCTTTTCAGCCCCAGATTTCCCACCCACCCACCTACCCCATGCCCCTATCCATTTTCTTTTCTTCTCTTTTGACATATATGTTGTTCATTTTATATTCCTAAGATACTTCGAACAGAACTTTGAAGAACTTAATAATACACAACAAAGTTTAAGAATATTTTCACAACTATAAAATTAAAAGTAGTAGAGAAACTAGATCAGAAATAGATTAGAAAAAATATATCAAATATTTTTCTTAAAGAAGAATTATTGTCAATCTGTGTTTAAAGAATCTTACTGATTCCAACAAACTTTGCAAAAACACGAAGTTACCAAAGTTTAATGAACTAGTGAAGAATAGAAGAACATAAATTAATTCACAAATCTAAAATCTGTAACACATACCATAATTTCGAAAAACAGAAAGAAGATCAAGCCCACTGAATGCACAGTGTCTCCTTAAGGAAATTATTCCCCTCTAGTATCCGAGTTTTGATTTGGAATATGTCCTCCCAGGATAAAATGATCTCAATCACCAATGTATTGATACCCAAAACGCTGGTGTCATCGAGCCACTTAACGGCAGTAAAGTACACTTAGAATATTAGATTTAAAAGTAGTAGAAGAAGTCCAGAAATTCTATTATTAAAATGAGAGGAAATCTCTCAATTTATAGAAAATAAAGGGTAGTGCGAAAAGGTTCTTATTATGCCTTACCGGAAAGGTCACAAACCTTTGGAAAAATCACAATCTTTCGGAAAGGTGACGCCTTTCATAAAAGTCACAACTTTCCATAAAAGCCACAAATTTACATAAAAGTCACAATTTTTCATAAAAGTCACAACTTTTCATTAAAGTCGCAACCTTTCATAAAAGTCACAACTATTTATAAAAGTTGCAACTCTTCATTTTCCATTCACACATTAAAAACCCAACAATATACACCATTAACATAATCATAATAAAAAGCTTTTGTTAAAATACATCTCATTCATCTTTTTAAAACTTAATTTTTCATCTATTGCTTGAATTTACTTATAAACATATATATTTTTTCAATTTGAAGTTTTCTTGATAGATCTTTTTACCAAATCTAAATAAATAAAATCGAAAGTATGTGTAAGAGCTAACTATTATCTTTCACATTTTATCAATAAGAAAAATTTTGAGTGTGAGAAAGACGAAAAATGGTGATTTTTATTTTTTGGGGTGAAGCGTAGAGGGTGGGGAGGAAGAAGATGAAGTGGGAATATGGAAAATGAGGAGAGAGAGAGAGAGAGAGAGAGAGAGAGAGAGAGAGAGAGAGAGAGAGAGAGAGAGAGAGAGGAGAGAGAGAGAGAGAGAGAGAGAGAGAGAGAGAGAGAAATTTGCACCTTTTTAAAAATATTATTTATTTTTAAATATTTAATTTCTGATGTGTCATTAAACAATAATAGTAATACTGATGTGTCATTAAAAAATGACGTGGAATTTCATGTGTAAATTGAGTGTAATACACGCACACACAAATGATGAGAAAGGGGTTTGAAATATTGTGTTTGAATGAATTTAAGGGTTCAATTGGCAAAATCAGAAGTACAATGGTCCAACTTACAAACGGAGCCAAGTACGAGGGTCTATCAGGTCATTTCACCTAACAATCTCGCTCACCTATCTCGCCTATCTAATCTCCCATCCCGCTTGCCACTCTCCTTTGAATATGGTATCCTAGATACTGAATCATACTATATACATCCAGATACATGTATCTGGAATACATGATCTCTTTCCATATCTTGCTCGTCTCTCTCCCTATTTTAATATATTTGGTAGCAAAAATACATGTATATAAGTATATTTTCTTCAATATATGATTAAAAAAGAGTAACTTTCACAGATAGCAAACATAAAAATCATATTTGTATGCTATACCTATAGTTTGCATAATTGCGCTCTATATATAGCAAACATATATATGTATATTTCATATACATATACAAAAAAGCAGCCGTATAATTCGCTATACATATACAAAGAAATTAGTTGTATAATTCCCTATAAATATACAAAAAAAAGCAGTTGTATACAAAAGATCAACTGTATAATCCGTGTATGTATAAAACGAGAAAGAGAGGAAGGCAAAGAAAGCTGAGCAGGGAATATTTGTATTGTATAATTATAAGCATACATGACGAAGATATATGTATTTGCATGTGTATATATACAATTTTCTCTTACTTTATACAAACAGAAATGCAATTTATACATTTCGTTTCTGTTTACATAAGCGAGAGAGGTGAGGGTGACGAGCGAGATTTGGGAGAGGAGAGAGAGTGGAATGAAAATATATGTATATATACGATTTCCTCTCACTTTATACAAACAGAAACACATTTTATATATTTGTGTTTGTATAAAACCAAAAGAGGCGAACGAGATGCCACCAAAATGAGAATGACGAGCGAGATTCCACCGGGGAGAGAGGCGAAAATAGCAATAGTTTGCAATAGGGTATAATAAATCAAACTGTATTTATAATATTTAATTTAAATTAATAATTTGCTATTATATATAATTTTTCTATTAAAAAACTCTTAGTTATTCATAAAATATATAATATTTTAAAAATATAAGCAATAAGAATATATATAATAATGGAATATGTGTAATTTGGACTGGTTTAACATCTTATTTTTTAATCGCTGATAGTCAAATCTTTTCACAAGCATGACTGAATTTGACACAATTATATGTGTGTACTTACTTCAACCAGAAAAACTGAGTTTGGTTCGAATTTGTTCAATTTTTTTAGTTTATTTGGTTTGAAAGTAATAATTTCTTTGAGGACGTAGGTATCTCGAAAGAAAGAAACACCAAGTATATGAATAATTTACAGAATAGTTAATGTCTGTTCAGTCAAGCAATTAGGCAATATTAGAGTTATCATTACACAGACAAAATGATTCATTTAAGAAAAAGTGTGACTATTTTATGTGAAATAATACAGTAGATAAAAACTAAAATCGATTTTGATGGACTTGGATTTGAGATTGTTATACTTGGGCTAAAGTCTTGGCTTGAGAAAATGGTAAAATTAAAGACTTAAGTTAATAAAAATTTAACAAAATATTTTTAATTATTTACGAATAATATATAAATAATCATAAAATTTATATATCTAATTTATCGGTTCAGTTTGGTTATTTTTGTGGTTGTTTTTTAGTAAAATCAAACCAAATCAAATAGTATCGATTTTCAAAATTTAAAAATCAAACCTAACCAAACTAAACTAAATATCGATTTGATTCGGATTGCGATTTGTTTTGGTTGTTAATCATAACCATGAACAACCTTACCTTTCACCATTGTTCTAAAAAAATCAAATACTCAATTTTCTTAATCTTTTTTGTTTCTAAACACTTTTATTTGCCAAAATAAATATTCAATTTTCACTTATTATTGTTATGAAAATCACGGAATTAGAAGTATCACATCTATAAAATTTTAATATCCAATTTCAATGATTGTTGTTGTTGTTATGAAACTTTATTATAATATGTTATAGTTTTATCTATTAAATTTATTTATTTTTAATTTAGAAATTTGTACACCTATAGTTCAATCTGTTATTTGGCATACTTTCCTCACAGTGTATTTGTTTTATTTTTCAGAATTTTGTATCCTTACATAAATCGTATTCATCTCAATATGTATACCATTTGTATTCATTCTAGTTTTCATGTTGTATTTTGTATAATGAAACTTGTATTTCTTGATTAGTTTGTATTTATTTCAACATGTATGTCAAATAAATATGTAGCTATATAAGAAACATATTTTTATTTGTTTTATATTTATTTTCTCTTCAGATTTTTGTTTCCTTTCCTAAGTCGTATTCATTCCAATATGTATATTATTCGTACTTGTATTTGTTCTAGGTTTATATTGTATTTTGTGTAATGGTGTATGAAATAAGAAAATAATATGATGAAAAAGTGAGAATGAAATATAAAATTGAAAAGAGTATGAGAATATTTGTTGCAATCAATCTTCAATAAAATACATAACTAGTTGGCTTACCTTTGAGATGAATATAATTAAGAACAAATAAAGATTCATAAACTATGCAATATGAGATTTTGAATTAATACAAATATTAATAGCATACATAGTAGTTTGAATACGAATTGAAAAATGATACAAAAATTTGAAGAAAAAAATTATAAAAACAAAATAAACTAAAGAAAGTTGTTCTTCCTATAAATAAAAATACATAACTAGCTGACATACCTTTGGGATGAATACAAATTAGGGACACATACAAGATTCATAAATTATGCAACATGAGATTTTTAATAAATACAAATATTGATAGCATACATAGTGATTTGAATGCAAATTGAGCCAAATTCTAAAACAGAACTATAAATACAAAACAAACTAATGGAAACTTGTTCCTCCACAACTTGGTCTTCAACAAGTTTTTGAAATCTTTTACACCCATTTTTTTTATTAATAGTGATACAAAAAGATGCAAATACCAACTCCTTGATCGTCTTTCTTCAGTTATTTCTTGAGTAATATATATATATATATATATATATATATATATAAAGATGAAAAATCGCTAGAAAATTGTTGATTAAGTTGCATATCTCTTGTAGTCCTCTTAGATTCGACCATTAGAGAGTGATTTTATGATTTTCAAACCATAAATGAAAATTGGTCAATTTAATACTCAACTACAAACAAAATTTTTGAAAAATTTAAATAAAAAAAATAGTAAACAAACTTAAAAATCGGATGAAGATGCATACCTTAATCAAAATGATTGTTATGAATATCTTTAGAGATATATTTCCCAATTTCTGAAGAAAAAAATCTCGAAAAGAACGGAAAAGAGATGTGAGAATTGGAAGAGTGAAATTAGTGAGAGAGAAAATATTTTTAAAAAAAAAACATATGAGAGAGAATGAATTAGAAAAGGTATAATTAAGGTGAGATAAAATAGAAACTAAATTAGGATACACAATATTTTCTAAAATATTGACATTTTGACATTTTTACTAAAAATTTAGAAAATATGGATGTTTTTAATAATTATATTACAATTTTTGACTAGTTTGCTAATTTATCCATAACTGAATGAACTACATTTTGCTAACCCAATTTATATTACTATGAGAGAAAGACCCAAAATAGTTCATTATTTTTATGTTAAGATTCAAAATTATTCTTGAATTTTCACATAAAACGTAATAGTTTATCATATTTGTAATATTGATGCATTTTTAATCCTCCTCTAAAGTTTTACTTATTTTATAACATTGATTTTATCCATAATTTATGTATGGAATGTTCAATTATCATTTTATACATTTAATAGAAATAATAACTCCATGTGAGAGAATGTGAGAAGAAAAACATCTTGTTTTGTTTAATAGAAATCGTATTGCAAGTAAAGTCGAGAGGTTTATCACGATGATTTCCCGTGCAATACTAAACATTTTTTTTCTTGCAACGTCAACATTATATGTTAAGATGTTCTTAGTCTGCAGTAATATTTGTACTGAACAGAATAAGATGTTCTTCTTCCCACCTTCTCTCACTTATTATTACTACTAAATATCTAAAAAAACGATTGGATTGGACATTCTTTATATAAAATTGTGTACAAAATTAATGTTTAAAAATAGACAAAAATTTAGAGGAGATTAAAAGTGTACCAATATTACAAACATGAGACTATTAATGCTCCATGTGAAAACTCAAGGAAGACTGCTTAATCCGTTTGCAAAGAAGAACATGGTAGCCCAAATCACTCTTTTTATTACTGTTTTCACATAACAAACCAAAAAGAATCATACCAAGTCTCTGAATAAGAAGAACAGATTAATAAATAAATCCGAAGAATACACTTGGATTATAGCTTTTGTAAAATAAAAAATTTGAAGTATTCAACTTTTGTTTTGGTAGAAGGACCAACAATCCTTTGTTATTTTGTTCAAACTAGAAAAAATTTCAATTTAAGATTTGCTTAGAATTACAAATGACAACTAAAGTACGACGCAAAGGGGAAAAATTATTGATGCACTAAACTGCAAAATTTTGTAATTTTTGGGGTGAATTACACCAAAAGTCTATTGAATTTTCTTTTAATTCTTCTCGTTCTTATAATTGTTAAGTATTTTTTGTTGATAATAGTGAAAATAAATTATAACAATTAAGTGTTTCCGTTGATTATAGTGAAAGAAAATCATAATTGTTAAATGTTTGTGTTGATGAAAGTGAAAAAAAATCGAAAGAGAAGAGAGAAATGTTGGGAATTATAGTTAATTGTATTTAGTTAATAAAATACATCTTATTTATTAAGGAGTCGTTTGGTACAAAGATTCATAACGCATGGATTAGTAATGCAGGGATTAGTAATGCAGGGATAAGTAGTGCAGGGATTAGTAATGCAGGGTTTATTTTTATCAAGTGTTTGGTTCATTTTTTCCCAACTCATCTTGTGTTTGGATTATAGCTCTATGAAAAGCTTCTTTCCAATTATACCCTTAAATTATTATGTAATTGAATCAAGGTAGATAATTGTTGGACAATATTATTTTTTATAACCTTCTAACTAGCTATGGGAAGAACAATTTAGTTGTCTTGTTTGTTATTTTTTTCACTTGAATTATTTGAGGCTAAATAATTGTCATTTTAATAAATTGATCACTCACAAAAGGTCAATTTTCAATTAAAAAAAGATAAACCATCTACTTTTAAAATCGAAAAAACGGTCAACAATGGTAAAATTGAATAAACCATCTACATGTACACATAAAATTACAAGTTTTAGTTTTAATATGTATGTAAATTTTTTAAATTTTTTAAAATACAAATAATTAGAAAACCAAGCAAATATATATATACACACACATTAAGTTTAGATCACAAACTTCATATCCAAAATATACAACTCACATTTCAAATTTGTATTGATTTATATTGAATTTATTAGTAACAAACAACTCTCCCTAAATAATTTGTAAGCTAATTTATTTAAATAAACTTACTTGTACAAATATAAATAATAAAATCAAGAAAATACACAAAATAATTAAAATAATTGAGGATATTTTTGTCTTTACATAGCTTATCCCATGGTATTATATCCTATGTATTACTAATACCTCCAAATGGAAGGTATTAGTAATACATCCTATAATACCATGTTGGAGGTATAACTAATCCATGGATTAGTTATACATAGACTCAAATTCCTACCAAGCATGGTACTAAATAATACCTAACATAATCCATGAATTATTTTGTTCTAATGCAGCCTACCAAACGACCCCTAAAAGTTAAAACGACACTTGTAATTCATTTAGAATAGGACTAAAGGTATCAAACGAGATCTCTACCGGAGGTGAGCCAAGTCCCGACTTAAGAAGAACTCACAACATAACATCAATTAAATAAGACATATTACGTACAAACTAAAAAGCAAATTGAACATTTCTTATGTTTTACTTGATGATATACCTTTATAGCAATATTGTATAACTATATATAAGATAAATAACAAAGTAAAAAATGTATATAAACATTTTTTTATATACTTTTATACATGTTTTTACAAGTTTATACATTTATGTACAATACATATATAATATTGTATAATATTGTGTATCATGTAACAATAGACTATGCGCATGTGCAAAATATGGACAGTTTTTTATATTTTAAATTAATATAATTAACATAAAAATAAATTATAAATTAAAATTTCTAACTTATAGAGTTCGCGTATAAGCCAAACAAGAGTTCGGAGCCTAAACGGTACAAAATATTAAAAAAATTTCAAAACGGTATATAAAATTTTATATTAACCAAAACGGTAAAATCGCTGCATCAACAGCGATTTACTCCACCGAAAAAAACAAAATCACTGCCTCTACAGCGATTTTTTTAAATGTGAATTTTTTTAAAAAAAAAATGAAATCGCTACCTAGGCAGCGATTTTAAATTATTTTTTTTTAAAATAAGGAAGGCAGCGATTTTCAAAAAGAAAATTTTTTTTTTTTAAAAATATGGAAATCGCTGGGCCAGCGATTTCCATATTTTTTTAAAAAAAAAATATTTAAAATCGCTGCCTAGGTAGCGATTTCATATTTTTTTAAAAAAAATCACATTGATGCAGCGATTTTGCCGTTTTGATTAATATAAAATTTTATATACCGTTTTGAAATTTTTATTAATATTTTGTACCCTTTAGGCTCCGGACTCAGCCAAACAAACTCTTATTACACAAACTTGTTAGCAAGTCAGCCATAGGAAATAAGTAGGTTGTTATACATCATGATCATGTGGGTAGTAGCTGAGAAATTTTTTAATCAAGTGGTGTTATCTAACGCAACTTCAAATATATTACTTTCCGACACATAATTCTATTATCCAAGCTAACATTATGTTAAATTTATCAAAATATTTTTTAATTCTATGAACTTAAAAATGACTCGAGATAAGTTGAAATTAAAGTATCAACAAAAAGAATTATTATTTTTAGACAAATTTAAAAGTATGCCTTTTTTAAAAAAAAATAGATTAGTGGTGTTTTTTTCCTCTAAGATACCTACAATGGGTCAATATGTGTGCATCGGTGGGTTCGGTTCGATTTTATATATTATTACTTTAGTTTAGCGGTTTTAAATTTTTAAATATGTTAAACCAATAAGATATTTTTTATCGGCTTTCTATTTATCGATTTTGGTCCTTAACGGTTCGGTTTAACCATTAAGAAAATACTTATAAAACAAATATATGACTATTCTAATAAATTTAATGCGAAAACACAATAATGTAACTTTACAAATACTTATAAAATAGAAACAATAATAACAAATATGAAAAGAACTATACAAGCGTAATACAAAGAGAAATTAAGAGGAATAGGATTCTTATTTTAGATTTTAATATTTTTTATAATGTGAAATTGTGAACTCAAAGTCACTATGAAGTGTGAATTGAAGGCTAAAGAACAAATATAGTACTACCTCCGTCCCATTTTATATGTCACCTTTCGGATTTCAAGAGTCAAACAAGTATATCTTTGACCGTAAATTTTCATAGAAATTCTAAACATTTTGAATTATCAGTTATTGTGACTCATAGTACTTTTTACGTAGTTTACAAATATACACATTTCAAAAAATTTGAAGATTCCATGCGTAAAATTTTGATCAAACTTGAACTGTTTGACTCTCAAAACATAAAATGTGTCATATAAATTGGGACAGAGGGAGTAACTACTAAGGTATTGATATTAATATATAATATTTATGTACAAGTAAAACTAGTAAATTACTAGGCTTAATGGGTTATCGATTTACCCAATAACCCATTATTTAAAAATCAATATCGTCTGATAACCCAATAATTTTCTTATAAAACCATTAAATCCAATAACTCAATAACAATAAACCAATAACACTTTTATCGGTTCAGTTTATCAGTCATTTCGGTTTTTGCAGACAACTAATATTACTTGAATAATATTGTCCGTTAAAAAAAATTCTTTTGATAATTTTGTAATTTCAATAGTTACATATTTAAAATCATAAGATAAAAAGATATTTTTATTTATTTGATATATCTTTAATTTTAAAATCTTATTTATTTTTTAACTCATGTGTCAAATTAAAATATAAAAAATAGATTAAAATGGAGTGCGCCAATTTTTCTAAAATATATACTCCCTTCGTCTCATATTAGTTGATTATTTTCTTTTTTACAGCATATTAAGAAATTATAAATAAGAGGATAGTTTACCAATTCACCCCTTAAAAACTTCTTTGAAACTTTATAAAGAAGTGTAAATACTTTTAAAAATAATTAATTACAAAGGCAATATGAGAAAAAAATAATTTAATATCTTCTTAATTTGATAAGGTAATCAATTAACATTAGATAATTATTTTTAGTATAGTATGTCAACTAATATAAGATGGGAAGAATATTAATTTGGTTTATATAGTGATGAAGCAAGAAATTCATGTCTATTGCACATTGGTCAGTTCAGGCGTTACTTACTAGACTTGATGAATGTATTTATTTTATTTATTATTTTGATAGCTAACTAGATAATTCTAAAATTTGAAATTTTATCATATTTCCTTCCTCCTATATTAATCGATGGAAATCTTATATAAATATACTATTAAAGAAAATATTTGCCATTTATAATAATTATATTGTTTTTTATTTAATTATTTTTAATTTATCTATCATACATTTTAATATAATGTGTTAATTTCTTACAAAATAAGCATAATATATTTTTAAAAATAATAATAATACATATTTATCGCATATATAATTCAATTTTAATACATATTGCAGATTTAATATAGTGTTGCTTTAAATGATAGTAAATAAAAAATATCGCTAAAATCAGTAATTATTTAATAAAAGGTATCATTTTGAGTAATTTTTCCTTAATGAATTATTATACTTACTAAATATAATATTACTTGTTAATTTTACTAAATTAAAAAAAAATATCAATTATATTATCCTTGTAATTATTTATCTTTGTATTTATAATTTTTTAAATATCAATCAAAATGAAAAGTGATAAACTAATACGGGACTGAGGGGTTACTAGAGTGTCATAAAGGCCCATCAACTTTTGCCCTTTCTCAAATAGCTACTCTTTACTCTAAAAGCCTCAGCAACTCCATTGGGTTGTTGATTTATGACTTAAATTAGGCTTTTTCAATAGTTTTGTAGCCATTAAAGCTTCGATTTTGACAACTTTCATTTCTTGCATTTGCTCAACTAATCATGGCAAATTCAATATTCATCTCTGGAACTCAAAGTTTGAATCTTTGTAATAGAGTTTCCCCAAATGGGTTAGGCTTTGTTGGTTCAGATTTCAAAGGGAATCAATTTCCCAAGCTGGGTTTATCAAGAACCAGTTATAAAATCAAAACCCTAGCTCCAATTTGCAGTATTTCAACATCTAGGCCAGCTTCACAGCCAAGATTCATACAGCACAAACAAGAAGCTTTTTGGTTTTATAGGTTTTTATCTATTGTGTATGATCATGTTATTAATCCTGGTCATTGGACTGAAGATATGAGGGATGATGCACTTGAACCAGCTGATCTTAATGACAGGAATTTGACTGTGGTGGATGTTGGTGGTGGCACTGGTTTCACTACATTGGGTATAGTTGAGCATGTAGATGCCAAGAATGTTACAATTCTTGACCAATCTCCTCATCAGTTAGCTAAGGCTAAGGAAAAGGAGCCTTTGAAAGAATGCAAGATAATTGAGGGTGATGCTGAAGATCTTCCATTCGCAACTGACTATGCTGATAGATATGTATCTGCTGGAAGGTTTATGTTGCTCACTCTTTAATATTTCTAGCTCCGCTTTCGAGTTGCTTATAGTATGCTTCCTCCGTTTCAATTTGTTTGTTTGGTTTTAACAAGACTTTTGAATAATGTGGTGCGTTTTAATCTTGTGGCCTTAAACGTGTCTAAGTGGAAAGTTGAAATTAAAGAGTTTAAAGAGGCATTCTTTTTTAAACGGACTAAAAAAGAAAGTGATAAAAACAAATTGAAACTGAGGGAGTAGTAGATTGCCTTTGAGGTTTTGGATGTTACAGCTTACAGCTAACTTAATCTGATAGAATGGTGTTAGCAGTAGCATTAGTCTGACTGATTTTGATTCTGCAGATATTTGGTCTCAAAGTTCAATACTTGTATGTTAATATTCCAAATGGTCGGTCATTTTCAAGCATGGTTTATGCTTCCCTGTCCCTCTTGACCTGTTTTGGATGGTATATCTGTAATGTGGTGTTGGAAAGCTCTATGCATGTGAAAGAATATGAGAAAAATCTATTGACAATATGTAAGGCGGTAGTCACAAGTCGTGGATAGTTTGTATGGATACTCTACTCGGAGCTAATAAGTACATATTTTTGGCAGTAGATAGGGGCACTGATTTGAGTTTTGATATTTTCATTCTTCAATTGAAAAAAGCTGCAAAGATTTTTTGGAATTTGTCATAATCAAGTTCTTTGATCGTCTTCTCCTCTCAGTATTGAATACTGGCCGGACCCACAACGTGGAATCAGAGAGGCATACAGAGTTCTGAAACCTGGAGGAAAGGCGTGCTTAATCGGTCCTGTGCACCCTACCTTTTGGTTGTCTCGTTTCTTTGCTGATGTATGGATGCTCTTCCCTAAGGAGGAAGAATACATAGAGTGGTTTGAGAAGGCAGGATTCACGGACGTCCAACTGAAGAAGATTGGCCCAAAATGGTATCGTGGAGTTCGAAGGCATGGGCTTATCATGGGATGTTCTGTTACTGGTGTTAAGTCTACACCAGGGGATTCACCACTGCAGGTAATTTCTCATGTACTTCCACCAATGCCCTAATACATTATTACTTATTTAAGAGTATATAATTTAGTTTTCCTGTTCTGATAGTTTTGTTAACATTGTATTTTGTCTTGTTTCTTCTATTGCGGAGAGCGGTAATTGTTCAAGTTAGCAGTCTGTAACATCTTGATAAAGTTTATTATCATTTTTCCCCATGATATACGAGGAAACCAAATTTGCTCAAGCATATTACATCGCCTTAAAATGTTAGAAGGCACCTTTAACTTCTTAGCAATTAAAGTCGGAATGATGATAGGGAAGGAGCTACAAGCCTGTCTATGGCATCTGTTTAGCTTTGGCCCATACCTTGTATTTGTGTTTAAAAATTCACTTAACATGTATAAATAATTTATCTAGAAACCAATAAGATGTCTTTTATATAAACTCAAAATTCTAGTTTCGTTCTGGTGATGATCTAGCTAGCATCATTCCTTAAACAAATAGCTATATGTTCACCGTTTACAAGTTCTAAGTGAACTTTGAATGGATGTTATGATGTTAGGCTTTCCCTGCATCTCCTCTTATCTCAGTGGATTCTAGAGCACGATCTTTGCCTCTTTTTCTTTTTATAGTTGGTAAAAAGTGCTAACAAGTTCGTTCTATCTCTTATATTTACCTTGTTGTATGCAATATCGCAGCTTGGGCCAAAGGCAGAGGATGTGACAAAACCTATAAATCCATTTGTCTTTATGCTGCGATTCCTTCTAGGTGCAACAGCAGCAACATACTATGTTTTGGTTCCTATTTACATGTGGGTTAAAGACCAGGTTGTTCCTGAAGGCGAACCTCTGTGAGAGACCAACAACTCGCTGATCCTTCTCGTATTGCACCTCGTTCTAGTTAGTGCAGTTCTGCATTTCAATTGTATTCCTAAATTTTCCGCAAATAAATCTATTTTAATTGCCAAATATGTTTAGACATCTTAGCTTGGTATGACTGAAGTTGATGTAATTTTCCAAATGTAGAACTGAACTCCTTTCCTTTAGCTCTTTTCAGATCACTTGATTTCAACTTTATAGTTAAGTACCATAATATGTTATTATAACTTATATATTTTACACAAGTATTGAAAAGTATTAGAGAATGATCCATATAATCTAACCCCATACAATCTTTAAAGAGGAAGTTCTTAAGAACAACACTTGTGTAAAGTGTTACTTATGCCTTAAGCCATTTAACTTATATCTTTTTAACATATTGCAAATGTTGCTGGTACCATATATTTACTTACATGTAACGATACTTTCATCCATGGGATTTGAATAATTTATTCATCTATTACTAAGATTTTAAAGTGCTAACCTAGCAAATGCAAAAAAATTTACATTAGATATTACAAATCCTATCATATTAGTGAAACTGACGCAGCACAATAGGAAATAAGAAAAAGAACGACTCCTAGATTTTAATGTGGGTGTCAACACTAATACAATAGAACATTCTCAACTTTTGCTTCTCGCTTTAAAAGATCAAATCGATTAAATTTATATTTTAATCTACCATATCATAATAGTGAAACCTTGAATAAAAGATCAAATCGATTAAATTTATATTTTAATCTACCATATCATAATAGTGAAACCTTGAATACATGTGTGTTAATCACATTATTATTATCCTTTTTGGCTAGCTCTTTCATCAAATAACTAAGTTCAAGGGTCATCAAATGTCATATGATCAACAGAAATGATTTGAGAATTTATGAGATCTTATGTTTCAAAACTTGGCATACGAACCTAACAACAAATCGATATCTGAACTATTGAGAAATAATTTTTATAGTACGAGGGTAAATGAGACCCTTTTTCCATAAGTAAAACATTCAATGTCGAACTGCTAGTTTACTGAAATACAAAATGATAAAATTGAGTTGAAAATCCCAGCTAAGCAAACATCTGATGAAACAAGGTTTAAACCTAGGACATAAGTTTTCTGCAAATTTAGTCACTCATATATGAGCATCAAGGATACACAGATTAGTTTGTCCCGGTGGGACTGATATCCTCATATGAGACTAGACCCCTCTGTCGAGGTGGGGAGGTTGATATCGAACTATTAGGTGACGCAGATCCTACTTTCCTACTGTGCTTCCTTGGAGCAGCAGCAGGAGATCGAGGAGTCTTAGATCTTGAGGCTGACCTCCTAGTCGGAATAGAATGCTGATCATCCACACGAGGCCCAAGACGAGACTTCAATCTGTCACTGATTGTCTGTCGTTTTTCTCTAGGGGAAGGACTGAGTGAAGAGCTCCTACTTCGACGACTCTCACGCCTAGGGCTGCGAGAAACACTCCTACTCCGACTCCTGCGCTGGTATCTAATGAACAAAGAAAACAAAAAGGGGATTAAGGGATGTGAAGTCATTTTTATCCTAAAAGAACAAAAAGAGTACCAAAACTCAGATATCATAGACAGAACATATCGAAGCACTGAAACTTTGGCGTATGAAGAGACATTCAGAACAAAAAGACCAATAGACAGGGACTCAGGAAGAAAACCTGGGGGGACTTCTGCCTCTTGGTGACCGTCTGTACCGTCCCTGTGGAGAGCGACCAGAATAGCTTCTATAGCTTGAGTACCTAAAAAGATAACAATGTATTTTAGCATGCATAACAGACTTGCCCCTCTCACAGACATTTTTACTTTTGAACTCGCTTTTACCTATCACGATTCCCCTGAAAATTTCTCCCACACTGGTAATAAGGCCTGTACGATGAACGCTCAGGAGATGGGGTGCGATAGCGTCTTGCAAATGAATAACGATCAGTGAAGCCACGGCCTTTACGGACTCGTTTTGAAGTTCCATCTGGAGAACGGTTTCCGGATAAATCCCTGTCAGGACTAGAGCGAGATGGCTGAGTAGCTTTTGGTGGAGGACTTTTTGAAAGACTTCTCTCCTTTGATTCAATTGGAAGACTTGCACCATTTTGACCAAGTCTAGCAGGTATTTTTTCTGGGCTCATACTTCGACTGCTCCTGCGGCTGGGTCTTGGCTTTCCCTTAGGACTTGGTGTTGCGCTCCTGTTTATCATGCAAAGAGAAAGAATCCACTTGGTGAAGATATGTTACTAATATGAGCAGCCACAAAAACAAGTGCCACATCATAAAGCATTCAGTAAAGCTAAGGAAAGAACCTGGATCTGCTCGAATTATCAGATTGATGATTTGTGGCGAGAGTCCTGTCCATTTGTACATCTCCACCATGACCATTATTTGGAAGCTTACCGTTCTTAGATATTTCACCCTCTTCAAGATTCTGTTGCTGCTTCAAAACAGCTTGTCCTTTGGCAGGGTTTGATGATTTCTTCACCAAACCTGTAACATAAGATCAACGAATACATTGGTAAATCTGCTTATAATTCATGTTTTTCCATCTCTATGAATAAACTAGAAGTGACCTTTTCGTGCAGAATTATTTGGCCTGCCATTCTCATCATCGGAGCTATCACTGCTGCTGCTGCTGCTCATGCTCTCACTGTCTGTGTCACTAGAACTCTCAGAGCTCCTGAATGCAATGAAAACAAAATAAATCTACTGAGCCAGCAATCAAGTACAGCTTTCGATGAACAGTAAATTATACCGTTTGCGTTTCGATCTTTTATTTCGATGAACTCTTTTGCTTGTGCTTTTTCTGCCTTTTTTCTTCCCATGTCGACTCCTTTCTTTCTTAGTTGACCTCTTCCTCTTCTTACGCCTTTCATCACCTGAAGAACTAGAAGAATAGGAGTCCAGCTTAGAATCTGAGTCAGAGTCTGAAGAGGAATCAGTATCTGTCTCAGAACTGTAAGAATCAGATGAAGAGTATCTCCTCTTTTTCTTTTTCTTTCTATTGGTGGATGATTTGCGTTTCCCCTTATCTTGACTGTCTGACCCATCATCAGAGGAAAGAGCTCTCGCGGATTTCTTATTTTTCCCTGGAGGCGAGGCAAAAAATATATGAATGAACAACAGAAACAAGGCCACACAACAATCTCTTGTAAATAAGGTAGTAACACTGCAGCAGAGTAGGACATCTTAGTCTTAGCGAGAAAAAATCACCTTTCTCTGCTTTGGATGTATCATTACTTTTCTTCTCCGACATTTCGCCACAATCCACAATTTTCACAAGCCCAGATGGCTTCCCACTGTCTGTTCCCAGCTGTTCAATTTTCTTCACTAAATCCATTCCCTTCACAACTTTTCCAAAAACAACATGCTTCCTGCAACAGAAACGTAGATGCTTCATAATAGGAATTAGGTATTGACACACTGTTATAACCAAAGTCATTTATGCTCCTAGTAGAGGATTTGAAGTACAAGCGAAGGGGTATGTCAGGGTTATTAGTGAAAGACAAAACATGGTTGAAACTAATGTGCACTCATATATATCAGATAAATACCCGTCAAGATGGGGAGTTCTCTTAAATATAATGAAGAACTGGGATCCATTTGTATTAGGACCACTATTTGCCATCGAGAGAAGACCAGCCTCAGTGTGGGCAACTTTGAAGTTTTCATCTAATAGAGAAAAAAATTACAATCAGCATCACAATCATATTACCACTTATTCATCACTGAAAACATATAGACTAATCTACCTGGAAATTTCCCTCCATATATACTCTCTCCACCAGTGCCTGCAAAACATTAAAAGTTCGTGCCTTACTTGTCTGGGCAAGAAGTTGAAGTTAAAGATCCTCTGCACCAATTGACAGTTCAGGGCCCAGAAGGAGAAAAGCATACCATTCCCTTTGGAGAAATCACCACCCTGTAGAAAACCGAAAGAGGTCATGGAACTGACGATAAATCCCCAATATATTGATTAGAGGGGAAAATCTAGAAGCCTTATGTAGATTGAAGAAGAAACAGAAAGGCAAAAATGGCTATATTCTTAAAAGACAATTATAGTCATCAAACCAAGCCCTAACAGCTCATGAAGCGAATCAGCTGATGTTCATCACCGCACAATTAATTTCTCATTTGAAATAAATGACAAGTACAACAGAAATAGATCTACACTGCTTCACAAAAGATTCATTAAATTTGTAAAACAACCCCTTCATAATCCCGTACAACATTAGGAGAGAAGGTCACAAAAAAATTTACTAATGATATTAAAGGGCTAGTAAGATGGGGCTGTATGGTTTAAGATAATAATTTTGCCGATGCAGGAAAAAAAGAAACTTGTGAACTTCAAACGCAAATTCTGGATTTATCACATATCAAGCTGAAAGATACAATTGTTACTCCTATGATACCCGAACTTAGGTAAAATAAATATAAAGGTACATCAAATTCCTACATTGTTTAATTCTCAAAAGGACAAAGAAGGCAATATCAAAGAGAGAGAGAACATACTTGTGCCATAAACCCTTTTATTACACGGTGAAATAAGCATCCTTTGTAGTGCAGAGGTTTCCCAGTAGATACTCCAACTCCCTTCTCACCTTCAAAATATAACATATCATTGAAATCACAACACTCATAAGATCAACCAATTATGCTCGTGAAATCGTGCAAGCACTGAAAGCCAATAAAAGGAAAAAATCTACTAATGTACAAAATGAAAACAATGAGAATAATCAAAAGACCCATTCACAATGATGATCCATTGTTATGCAGGAATATGTGATTTCTTAATGATTCGGTGCACACATGAAAAGGAAAATATTCAAATTTTTAAACCAACCTTTTCCCTCATCAAAAATATAATAAAATTAGTAGTGTTTTAAGAAAATGACCATTGCGTCTAACTCAACCCCAATAACTAACTCATTTACGTGAGGTTAATTTAAGACCACATAAGGAGACAAAACGTATTCCCTTGATCAATGTGAGATACCGACACGCCCAGACTCGAACAATAGAGAGGTTGAACAAGGCCCATGGTCTATTTTCTCATAATATCAGAGCCAGACCTCATTCTTGTATTTCCGTATTTGGATAACTATCATATGGAACATAACATGCGGGATCCACCATTAGAAAACAAGCCACGTGGATAGGTCTAACATTGATACCATGTTAAAACTTAAAAGAAATAAACACTGGCCTAACTCAATCCCAAACATTAGCTCATGATTGAGGACTTAAGACAGACACAATAGCACATTCCGTTAACCAATGGTAGACACTCTAACAAGAAGCAGCACAAATAAACTTCCAGCTCTAAAATACACATCAATCAACCCAATTCCCTTGACCACAAGTAACATTACATTACCCAATCAGCACAGTTTTATTCGGGAAAAAAGGGACAATGAAATAACCTAATCCAAAAAAAAAAATGCAAATCCCGCCCTTGAAATTCCGGAGATTGTTGGACTATAGCTATTATTTATTCACATATAATATCAAAATGATTGTCGAATAGATCGTTATTCTGCATAAAACTCCGGGAAATTGCTTGGGTGAAAAGGGGGGTAAATCTAGTTCAATGTTGAATCCATAAAATCACACTTTGATTGACTACCACAGGAATTCACAAAACACTAGACAGTCTCCAATTTTTTGGAGCAGAATTTTGGATGGTGTTACTAGGCCTACATCATGGCAGGGAAGTTACGATTTTCATAAAGGCAACGGGATTTCATAAAACAATGGATAGTCTCACAATTCCAGAGCAGCATAATGATGGTATTCACAATGATGCACGACTTCTATTCCACTAAGTAACACACATTTAGAACCTTTGCTTAATTCCTATCCAGACTACATGTGTGACAAAGATAGAACTGAAGAAGCTTTTCCTTACCTTTTTCTTATTTCAGGCAGAGGGGTTATGGGAGCCTGAAGGCTCAAACTAAGTACCCATTTAGCACAAAGCAAATAAAGTTTCGAGAAATATACCTGTGCAGAGCGACCGGAAATTTTCTGCAGTCCTTGGAACAGTATCTGCAAAGAGCTGCACATTTCCAAAAAAATAACATTTATTGGAACATAGGACATATCAAAAACAGTTTCAAGACATGGTTTCATATGGAAGAAAAAAGGGAAAATATCCAAAAGAGGAAGAGATCCATGAAGGTTGGTAAGATTTAGTTCATATATTACCTCAATAACAATTTTTTCTGCAGCCTCTCCATCAATTGATACATCTAAAAATACAAGAGGGTTTTTCTTCTTACTCATCCTGTACCTCAGGCCGTAATGATGCTGAAATATCATTCAAGTTAAAAAATATTCTGAACGAAAGAGATACATAAAAATTCTTAGATTGTTAGATCAAACAATATAACTATCCTCTCAAATATGGAATTCTTAGTCATAGAGGGAGGGTGGTAGAAGATGACAGGAAAGCCACAGGAACATGTGATATATTTTCCATGCATAGACAGAAGATTGGAGCAGAAGTCTTGGCAACCATCTTAAGAGGAGTCAACGACTACTCAAATCTCGAATGAGACTCTATCTACCACCATTTGAAGCTGCCAAAGACAGACTAAAAGTGTATCCTGCCCAACTCGTCCAGAGTTGAGAAAGTTGAGTTGGAAGTAAATGCAATTATCAGTCAATTCACGCAGAACCCAAATTAAACCATAAAGGAAGTTTTTTAAGTACTAAAAAAAGATCATCAACAACTTCAAACATTTTCCCTCTCTATAAAGAAAAAATAGGCTATTTTTCTTAGTCGATTTGGTAAATGGTAACTAAGTTGTTAAGAGTTGGAAGGGCTGAGTTATAATCCATTTAGTCCAAATTGACTCGAGCCAACTTTGAACAAGGGCGCCATTTTAACCCGCCTAATGATGACCTAGCCTGCCCATTTGACACCACTAGTACTTCTTTACTTGTTGAAACTATTGCACTTGATTGCTAACAGTAAGTATTAATATGACTCCTCACTGGCTCACTCCTGTCACATATGGAAATTATGCTTAGGCATGAACCAATTGTAACAATTGTCTTATCTGTAGTATATAATGTTAAACCTTCAAATGTCCAATATCACCCATGCATCCAAACAATGACAACTGAAATTGAAGTTTAAAAGCAAACAGACACAAACAGAGAGAGAGAGAGAGGTCTTAATAAGCCCATCAGGCAAACACATTTAAAGAGTTTGCCCTTTTTGCTCCCGGAAAATTTAAAGAGTTCTTAATAAATCCTACGTGACTTGTAAAATACAAAGCCCATTGGGCAAACATATTCTTCTTTCTCCCGACATTACACGCAAGGAAACATCTCAGTAAAAGAAAGCCCTAATCTCTCTGTAAAAAGCTTTGTTCGGCTGTGACAAGAAGAGAACTCAAGTGAAGAGTTGATCTTTTCTTATCCAACAATGACTATAAGATCTCGTGATAGTGAAATACCCAATTATGGTAAGATTTTAGCAAGAAACACCATCTGGATTTTTGTTAAACTAAAAAAAAGAAGTGATTTTTCACTATATGTTGATTTCGTTTCTCATTCTCTTTAGTATATTTACTACTCTAGTATAAATATCTACAACTCTACTATATCAATCCAAAAAAATGAAGAACAACATCGGATGGGTACAGTGGTGGGACAGCTTCACCCTTAATCCAAGGTCTCAAGTTTGAGCCAGGGTATGGAGAGAATCATGTTACGAGCACCACTCCCGAATGGGCCCTACAGTGTGCAATCTGGATTTAGTCCGGGCTCCAATGTGAGCTCTGGACAACGGGTGGAAAACCAAAAAAAGAAACAAAAAAACCTAAGAAATGAACAAGACTAAAAGAAATAAAATGTGCATCAATCAAGAAAGCCATTGCACTGTCAATTGAAATTCATACCGTTAGAAAAATTGTTTGTACAGTAGTTTTTAACGCCGTTATGTTAGAGAAACCAAAAGTGATTAACTTAAGTTAAGACTTGAGGGATTAAAAATGTTCAATTTATATTCGAAAGACTTTTAAATGGAACCTACTCCCATCGGTAAGGGATAATTCTAGCCCAAAACTCAAAAAAAAATCCTTCAAACAGAACACACCCTAAAACCAAATCACTCAACCAAACCAATCTGGAAACTATCATACACAGAACACTGAAGAAAAAATTAATTGGAAAAAAAATCAACTTTTTGCTAATGGAAAAAAAGGGCAAACTCCTATACCCCAATTGGCAGCAGCTAAAAACACAGATCAACAAGAACATTGTAAAAATACATATGCTAAAGAGAAATTAAGAAAGATTCTTCTGGAAAAAAAGGGTAAACTCTTAAACCCTAGTAATAGTTCACAGGAGCTATAACTCACATCAGCATGCTTCACATTTTTTCACTGTAAATACCATCAATTTGCAGATAGATGTGAACATAAAACCAAGATTTCATATCAGACTAACAATTGCAGATAAAAAAACAATAGCAACAAGCCGAAGAAGAAATCAACAACATAAAAGAGTGTTATTTACCAACAACAGCAATTTGGGTAGTGCCCAAAGTGATGTAGACGTCCACAAAGCTGCGAATTAGCTTAACAAAGAGAAGCCTCCATTTTTTTTTCTTGGGGGCGCGATGGAAGTGATGAAAACTTTGTGTTCACTAGTCTTTAGTAAACATATACTACTTCTTAACATACGACACACAAAATTACTCTATGTTATCATTAAAAAAAAAGGAAAATTAGGTTTAAAATGGTTAATTTTTCAAATATTGGTAATATTTGAAAAATTATCAATAACTTGGAAGAACATTTTTTTTTGTTAATCATATGGATATTATCTTTATATTATTAATATATATGAGTTAAATTAGTAAAGTCGAATTCTTTAGCTTAGAATTTTATCATAACTAACATGTGTTTTGAAAAATAGAGTATAGTAATATATAGAAGTAGAGATAACAAAAAAAGAAGAAGATATCATTACAACACATTTTTTCCGAGTTCATTTGTAATGGTTCGTGAACCGTGAGTTGTTATAGTTATCTTTCCCCAATAGATTCAATGTCCACATTGAGATTCGCACTATCATCGTATTAGGGAAAGATAGTAGATTTAATGTCGTTTATAATTATTAGTCTGAACTGTCGAAGTATTGTCAACTGAAACTCGACTGCTGAAAAAATGAGCACATAAGTCGATTTCAAGACTCGACTTCTATTTAATGCTTTCATTAATTTTGCAGGTTTAGCCACTTCAAAATTTGGGAGATTTGAAGTTTTATCGTCAGGAGCTTGACTTGCTAAAGCTTATATATGTCTATGTTTCAAACGCAAACATGTTTAAAATTAGACTTATAAAAAATCAGATAAAAATGTTTGAAGTTTGACTTGACAATTTTAAATTCGAACTCTTTAATCTTAAGTCTGATTTAATAATCTAATTTAAGATTTATATATTTAAATAAAATTTGAACTAGCAAGCCTTGACATATTTTACAAATTTAAATTCAAATTTGGCGCTTGATTTTTTCAACCCACTTCAAATCCAACCTCAAATCTATATATAAATTCATTGCTCAAAATATTTTGTGTCAATTTTCATTTAGGGTGTGTTTGGTATAAAGAAAAACATTTTCTGGAAAATATTTTTCAATTTCTCATGTTTGGTTGGGACAAAAGTTTTGAAAAAATATTTTCCAAATCAACTCATTTTCCTCAAAATTAAGGAAAATGACTTTCCTTAAAAAATTAAGGAAAACGTTTTTCAAAACTTTTCTCCAACTTCAAATTACATTGTTTTTTGGTAATAACATCAATTTTTAAAATATTTTTCAAATTCATTTTTTTTTCACCCGATCGTTGACCCCACCCACCAACCCAGTACCGGCCAGCCCCCCCACCCCACCCCCTCCCAAAAAAATTTGAGTTCGTTTTTTAAAAAAAAATTATTTTAAAGACTCCTAGCTCCCTCCCCCCTCCCCGTCAGCCCCCCCCCCCCCCTCAAAAAAAAAAGAAAAGAAAATTAATATATTTTTAAAAAAATATTTTAAACTTCAAAATTTTATTTTTTCACCTAATCCCTGTGGCCCCCCACCCTACCCCAGCCCCCCTCCCCCCCTAAAAAAATTAATTTTATTTTTAAAAAATATTTTAAACTTCAAAATTTTATTTTTTCATCTAACCCCTGCCCACGCCCCTACCAGACCCCCCGCGCCAACCCCAAAAAAATTAATTTTATTTTTAAAAATTATTTTCAACTTTAAATTTTTATTTTTTCACCTACACCATACACACACACCCCCCCCCCCCCCACACACACACCAAAAAAAAATTGTTTCTAAAAATATTTTCGATTTTATAAATTATTTTCTACTCTAGTAAAAATAAAAAGATGTTTCTCAAAAAACATTTTTCATTCATAAATCAAACACTAAAAATCATTTCTGGAAAATATTTTCTACTCACCAACCAAACATGAGAAAATAAGTCCAAAATCTACTTATGATGTAAATTTCTTTATTGTCATTGTTCATAATAGTGCAACGAATCTCTGTGTATAAAATCTGAAATACGGTTTAATTTCATGGCTTATATATATATATATATATATTAAGATGATGTGACACCTCTCTACTCCATTCATATTTATCTATTTTCTCTTCTTTTTTTTGCCATTTTCCCTTCATTTAATTAATTATTATTTTATTTGTAATATCTCAAAAAAGTCTTTAGTGCATCAGGTTGTTTGGTTTAACTTTATATGTTATTGATTTGATTTATGAGTTTTTTAATTTTAGAATATGCTAGATTGATAATTAAATTAACGATATATTTTAATTGATTTTTGATCTTTAATGGTTCGATTTATTTAACAGATAAGAAAATGTTAGAGTTTTCAATATGGGCTAGCCCACCCCATTCGGGCTAACCCGTACAGGCTTTGACATTTTACGGGTCAGGTCGGGCTAGCCCATTTTTGGTGTGGGCTAGAAAAATGGTCGACCCAACCCACAAGTATGTGAGCTACAGGCTTGCCGGGTCAGCCCACTTCTTTAAAATTATATTCTTTTATAATTATTAAATTAAATTATAAATTATTATTTAAAAATATTATTATAAATATAGACAAAACAATATTACATAATGTTAATGTTACTACTTGTCCATCAAATCAACGAACAAAATTATCTTTATAATATTTATTAATTTTTTTTCAAATAAAAGTATAATATCTAAATAGAAATATTAATTTAATTGTTTTGAATTTGGACTCTCTTTAATTTAAAATTTTAATATTATATTACATTTTTTAATTAATTTTTATTGGCCCACATGCCAGCCTTACTGATATTTCTCAAGCTCCACAAATTAGCAGGCTTATTTAGGCCGGGCTAAAAAGCCCTTTTCTTAAATGGGCTGCAAAAATCATAGCCCAGTCCTATAAAATCCTGAGTTAGGTCAGGCCAGCCTAAGGCTGGCAAACGGACCGGATTTGACCCGGTCCGATCCGGTTTCTGTTCGGTTCCCATACCGGTCCGTCCGGTACCGGTTGAACCGGTAAGGAACCGGTCTTCCTGTATACCGGACCAGTTACCAAATCGGTTCTCGATTTTTTATCCGGTTGAACCGGTTTGGTAAGAACCGGTTCCGGACCAGTCCGATCCGGTAAGGTCCGATTTAGTCGGTTTTTCAATTTATTTTTATTTTATTAATTTAGGAGCCATTTTATGAGCGTTGGGCCCCCACCCCTTTCTAACCCATTTACACTATAAATATACCATATTTTTCCATTTTAAATCACAAATTCACTACTAATACAATCTTATACAATCTCTCAAAGTCTCAATTTTAAATCTCTCATAAATTATGTACTCTTATTCTCTTTCTAATATTTGTATTGTATAATTTATTTATTTGAATAAATATACGGCTATTCGCCTTGATTTTCTTTTATAATAGTCTCTTCTATTTAATTCATGTCATTTTATAAATTTAATTTTTAATTATTTTAATATAAGTTTAAATTAAAATTTTAAATTCAATATAAACTTTAAAGTTTAAATTCAATTTCAAACTTTAAATTCAATATAAAGTTTAAGCTTTAAATTCAATTTCAAACTTAAGTTTAATATAAAACTTTAAATTCAATTTGAAACTTTAAATTCAATATAAACTTTAAAGTATAAATTCAATTTCAAACTTATATAAACTTTAAAGTTTTCAATTGAAGTTTTAATATAAATATATAATATTATATAATAATTAAAATAATTAAAATTTATAAAATTAAAAAAAAAAAAAGGTACCGGATGAACCGGTAAGACCCGGTTCCAAATCGGTCCAACCCGGTTCCAAACCGGTTACTAACGGACCGGGCGGAACAGGTTGGTTTTTTCAGTAAAATCCGGTACTGGTAAGAAAATCCGGTAAGAAAAATCCGGTACCGGTAAAACCGATCCTGTCCGTTTGCCAGTCTTAGGCCAGCCCAACGGGCCTAGCCCATATTGACGGCTCTAGAAAATGTTAATAAGATAAATATATAATTTCTCCAATAATTTGGCGCGACAAAACAATAATGTAACTTATATAATGCTCATAAAATAAAAATAATAATAAATAACATTTCATGAACTATACCGTGCAACACAAGTAAAAGAACTAAAACAATAATGTGACATTGAGGCTAAAAAGTAAAGATAATAATTTTTATTTTTTTAAAAAGGTCACTGGGTCGGGTAAAACTTATCCGCACCGAATGTTTACACCAATCCAAACACACATGCCATGTGTTGAAATTTATAGTTCATTTTAATTAATTAACATGTGTTTTACTTTATTAAATTACATAATAATGAAAATTGAATTAATTTGTTATAGTGCGTGTTGACACCCAATTTTGACCCGCCCCGATAAATTAATTAACAAGCTTCTTAATTCGCAAACATTTTAAAATAATTAGATTTATAAATTTAAGAGAAAAAAAAATATAAAGTTTACGTTATTTTGAATAGTTTGCCATTTCTTATAATTTTTAGATAATATATATATATATATTATGTATATAATTAATATATTCACGATTATTCAAAAATCACCTCAAAAGGATTTTAATTTTAGTAAAGTATTTAGATAACTAGTGTGGCTTAATTAATAACCTATATTTTAGGTTAATTAGTTTCTAATTAAAATAATTATTTTATTTTGTTGAGATTAAGAAGCTTATTTAATTAATTCATATTAATCCACCTCATCCAGATACCAATTTTTTTTAAATTCTTTGGGCAAACCATTTTGGGCCTCTCTTGTTTCATTTTTCAGCAGCAGCTCATTTCCCTTTTTTCTAAATCCAGGCCACACCTTATCAATTTCAGCAGCCCAAATTATCAATTTCCCAACCCATCACCCTTTTTATTCCCATTCATTTCGCTCCGACCCAAATCAATCGTGACCCGGCCCGCGTACTTTTTCTTCTTCACAAGAAGAAATCCAAGCGTAAAACTACGCATACGAGCAGTGAAGTAACCCGACGCATGTAGCGTCGTCTTCCTCACGCGCAGCGGACAAATCTCGAGAGTTCGGCGCGTCCAAGCCCAAGCACGCGAGCCGCGTCGCTTTTCCCCTCTTTCTCTCCTATCCGTTCGTATGAAGAACCAGGTGTCTTGATCTCGCACCTCCTTCGTCCTTCGCTTCGAAACCAGCGGCTGAAATGGCTTTTCCGTTGAGAGAAAAGACAAGAATAGTACAACTCTCAGCAGCAAAAGCACCTGTGCTTCGTCTTTACAGCAAGAGCTACTCGTCCTTGTGGCCATAGGATTGAGCCACGTTGTGTCAAAGGACGAAGGAGGTGATCTCGATCGTCCATCGCGGATTTCTATCCGTTCAGATTTGGGGAGAATCGTTTGTGGATATTCCTTTAGGGTTAGTATTCAGATTTTTTTTGGTGGGCCTGAATTCGATTTGGAGCCCTTTTTCCCTTTTATCGAAAGCCCTAATCTCCCTCTATAAAGGTTCTTTTCTTTTCAAAATAGGAGGACTTTTTTTTTCTTGGATATTAAGGCAGAAAACAGGGGACCTTTGGGAGATTGATTGAACAAAGAATACCCAATATCAGTTTAAGGAAACTAGGCAAAATATATACACGAAAGGCGCGTCTTAGTTCTATTCGAGGTGTGAAATTTGGCTTGGAATCCTAGTGCGTCTGCTCATATTTCAAGTCGCATGGTGGAAGTTGTTTCCTTACCCGTTCTGTCTCAGTTGCTGCCCATAGAAAGGTAATGTAGTTTTCCCTTTGTTCAATTCCTCGCCATCTCGCATTTTGTCAGTTAAAATTTCAAGTTTCGATGGTATTGCCGCTGTTTGTTTCCGATTTCTGTAATGGTTGTGTTAATTTGTCGTTTTAGTATATGAAGATGCATGTATGTTATTCTTTTTTTTTCTCTTTTCTTTCGCCATTGTGTTTCATCAGTGATGTGAAATTATTATTATGTGTTTGTTCCGTCGTCAAGTTGTTGATTGAGCTAGAACTGTATTGATATGACTCTTGTATTTCCTAAGTCGTTTTGTGGCACAATACCAAGTTTAAATTTCATAGATTCTTTGGTTTTCCTCGCTATCTAAAGCGTCAAACTTGCCATGTTTAGTTTTTTTTTGTTTAGCATGTTTGTATCAGGTTTTCGGAGAATTAAATCTCTAGGAGCTTAGTCTTTTTTTTTTTTATCTTATTGCTTACTATCTGTTGTCTGTTAGAAAGACTTTGTTCATTTGTGCTCTCTTAAATTTCGATAAAGTCGGAGGAGGCATATCTCGGCTTGATAGCTACGGATTAATCATTTGTTGGAATACTATATTTGTTTCTTCTTGGTGATCACTGTGATCTGGCATGAGTGAGTGATCTTACTGTGTTATGAGGTGTATTTTGAATGGACTTTTCGTGAGCATATTGTGTTTTGCTATAACATCAGATTCCTAATTTGAAAATTATGAAAAATCTGTTTCTTTTACTCTCATGTTACTGTTTGGTAGTGTTTGCTTTCGATAATGTGTTGATACGAAGCTTTAAAGCTTCGTTTTAATGTTATATAATTTGTTTCCATTTCCTTAAAAGTGTTAGAATATGACATGTCTCTTTTTTATTTTTCCATTTTTGTTTAGCTATTTTGAGTTCATTTGTCAATTAGAAAGAGAAAATATATTTATGTGTATTACTCTGTTATGATAAGAGGAATACTAGTGATAGAAGACTGTTTGTACGAGATTTCTCCTTAGCTCTTACGCTCTTTTTTTTTTTTTTGAGTTTGGTGATATCTGCTTGGGTTTTTGGGAAGAGCATGCCTAGGAAATGTTGACCCTATTTCCCATTTTTGTCGATAACCATTACCAAATATATTTTTTTTTTTACATTTACTGTTTGATGTTTATTAAGTGCGTATGCTTTACTGTACGTCAGCAAATTAGTAATTGACTTGATTTTAGGATGTTGCATAATTTCATGTTCCTAAAGTTTGGTATCTATTGATCTGATTATTTCTTTGATTGTCTTAAGGTCGCTTAGTCTTTTCGCAGTGTTTATAATGGAAGTATGGCGACATATATTTCTTTACTTGATATTTGCTCACTTTAAATCGCGATCCGTTACTCACTCTATTTTCCTTCCGTTTGCATGTGAAAATTGGTTGAGTCCTTCATGAACTCCGATCTTTCTTCTTGCATTTCGAGAGAGCCATGAAGGCTTAAAAATCTTTCTTCTTGAGTCAAACTTATGAAAATCGGCGTACAAGTTTCGAAGAAAAACCAAAAGAAGGCCAAAGAGGAAGAGTTGAAGAATTTGAGCCAAAGAGGCCCATTTTAAATATTTATTTTCATTGTATTGTATTTATTTTGGGCCTAAGCCCTTGTCGCCTTTATTTTTCTGTATTTATTTAGTATTTATTATCTGCTTAGTCTAGGACAGGTACGAAAGAAAGAAAATGGATCAAAAACCCGGAAAAGTCGAAATGGGTCAAAAAATCCAAAACAGGTGGGTTCAAAATTCCGATCAAGGCGGACAAAAACCCCGGATTTGGACCCAAATCTCTTTCCCTCTCTCTCTTTACTTGCTTTAATTATTTTATCTGTTTATTTGTCGTTAGTTTAAAGTTAGAGAATTCCAAATCCCCGTCGAATGCCATAATGTTTTAGTAACCTAACTTAAACTAAGTTTAAATAGTTTTTTTAAAATTTTTTTTTTTAGCTTAGATAAGAATCTAAGAAACTCACTTCAAACAAATTCCAATAAATTTTATAAGTTAGTTATTTTTAGCCAAATAATTAGTTGTCGGATAACTGCAAGTTAGCGGAACGTCTTAGGTGATTTCAAAACCTTCCTAAGACGTTAATATGAATCCCCAAACCCCTTAAAAGTTTTTAAATGATTTTATCTGTTTAAGTCTTTTGGAAACGTTAGTTTTTCTTGATTTTTCTTAAAAATTAAGTGGCGACTCTAAAAGGTCGAAAACTTATAAAAAGTACCTTTTTCGATTAAAACAGAAATGGCTACTCCGCTGGAGATTTAGGAGGATTCTAACCTTAAGACTAACGTGTTTTGGCTAACTGTTTATCTGTTTATTTATTGCTTTTTTGAACTAATGCATTCATGGCATATCATAATTCTGTCAAACGACGATTGTTTCATTTCCACTAAAGGACGATTATGCGGGTTCGCAGTCGTTCATTAACCAAATATTTTCTCGGGGCACCCTGACGAGTGTAGTTGGCTACTTGATAGTCAACGATATTAACTAACCCAGCCCAAGTAGTCCGCTTGGGTTACCCTTTCCACTCTAAATACAACCCACTCGTAGTTAAACTAAGATAGAGCGAAACCCAATCCCGAAAAATAGCGCATTGACCTAAGACGACCCAACACCCAAGGAGTGTTGGGCCCATTAGAAAGACCACCTTGAGTCCCAAAAGAGACCACGGCTCGATAGGACGATCATATTTGTGTGTTCTGAAAAATGTATTGCGTGTTTAAATATTTGTTGTATCGTGGGGGTGGCAATTAACTAGTTGTATGTTTTTGTAGATGTCGAGTCAGTTCCTTCATTTCAACATGGTCACCAAGACGCCCGACATTCTCCGTGTATGGTGGGATAACCTCAAAGATTGTCAAAAGAGAGAAATCTCGATTCACCTAGGTCACTTACCTTCGATAATGGACTTCAAGGTTTGGCCCACGTTTATCGAGGTTATCACTCAGTTTTGGGATGACAAAAGGATGGTGTTTCGATTTGGAGAAATCGAAATAACAACAACACTAAAGGAAATTAAAGATTGTATGGACTCTATTGGGACATGTGGTAAGAGAAAAAAATATCCCGATCATCACATCCTTCTACCAGATAGGCCAACTGCCGGAGAATTGAGAGACATATTGTTATTGGTAAGGGCTAACTGGTTGGATGCCCAAAGTATACCACTAATGAGATTCTTCGAAAAATGGGGGCACGATAGCTATTTCGAGCAATTTCCAAACGAATTCCACGATCACAGTACTTGGAGGCAAACTCAAGCCATTGCATTCTCCGCATGCCTTTTAGGAACTATGGTGTTCCCTAAAGATGAAGGAAAGGATATCGACACCCGAGTCGTGATGGTAGTGGACGCCATGTTCAGAGGGATAGGTAAGAAACAAGAAGAAAAGAAATACTGCAGTTTGGCCCCGGTTATTTTGGCCGACATTTATCGATCTTTGAGTTTGTGTAAGAACGGATTCCCGTTTTTCCAAGGTTGCAACATTCTACTTCAATGGTGGATAACTGAACATCTCTGCAAAAGGGACGTTGCCCGACCACAAGAGTTGGCCAAGCCAAGCCAGACGAGTCCCCTTAATAATTATGAATTCTACCTAAGTATCCGCAGATTCCCAATTCATACCACCAGGGGTGCGTGAGCAAGAGTGTTTTATGATTTGAGAGAAGGATATATATAGTGGATGTTACCGAACTTCAAGTCCGAGAGGATAGCAGCACAAGGGGCCAAACTTCCATTTTTAGTCCTTCCCGACATCAGAGGATTACGGCCCTACAACCCAGCTAGGGTGATGCGGCAATTTGGTAGAACACAAATCATACCCGTCCAAGGGATGCTAGCTCTTTTATTGTCGATTACAGCGAGAACGGCAAAATACCTTTCGCCAAGATCATCCTCCAAGAGTGGGCCGGACGTGTCAACATGAAATGGGATATGACTGAAAACAAATATGAAGCTGGGTATGTCAATGAATACAAGACATGGTTGCAGAATGATCTGTGTGGTGTAGTGAACCCAACACCACGCGCAGGTCGAGAAATTAAATACGTACAGACAAGGCTTCAAATCCATGCATATCATTTTCATCAGGAATGGGACCGAAGGGAGCAAGAATTTCAGCAAAGGGAGCAGGAATTTTAGAAAAGGGAGCAAGAATTTCAGCAAAGGGAGCAAGAGTACAAGTTCCGAGAGTTAGAAAGTCAGAGGGTTTTGGCTGGGACGTCACAAGAATTAGATGATACAAGGACTTATCTGATGCGCTTGGATACGACCCTGGACGATCAGATGAACACTCTACAAGTCGTACCAATATCTTTCAAAGCTGCGTTCATGGAGCCGTATGTTTTCACAAGCAAGTGCATTATCCGCGAAGAAGTAAAGAAATCCAGAAGAGGAGCAGAGCCATAAACCTTCTAACTCCCCTGCGTGGGATTGTTTTCTATCTGTATTCGCATTGTATTCCCCTCCCTGAAAATGTACTCCGTTTTGATTGAAATTATGTAATGAACGTTATGATTTTAAGTAAAGTTTATTTTGGGGGGTGCAACAATATGTTTCAAATAATGCAATACATCCTTCAGATTCGCTAGGCCTATCCTTGGCACAAAAGGGTCACATGCATGATTAGGACGCGATATACGTGTTATTTAACTACTTATGTGTTATGTTACTGTGAATAAGGATATCGGAAACCACTCTTTTTCAGAAATTTCCAAGAAAATACAAACAAGTCACTGTTACAAAATGTCCGACCAAAATTTCCCGAGTCTTAAGTTTCTCACTCAAAAGACATCTCTCATACCACAAATCCTAAACATTACTCTACTGCCTCAGGAAAAGAAAATCACTGATATGGGAAAGGGTAAGAGTATCAAGAGAGAGCTCACAGGAGAAGATTTGCATAGAAAGATAGAACAGATCACACGTGAAATCCAGGAGGTCAGAGAAGAAGGACTCAGAGTCGAAGTTGCCACATCAGTCTACAGAGCTGCAACTGTGACGCTGGATGAGGATCTGACATCAAAGATGAAGAGGAAGCAAGACGTTGGGATGGAGACAGAGGACTTGAGTGAGAAATTCGACATGCTTTGACTGAAGGTGCAAGAAAGAGAAGCGAGAGAGGCGAGGATAGAGTTAGAAACCGCCATTCTGTTAGCCAGAAATGCAGCACTGGATGAGGAGCTGACAGCGAAAAAGGCGGAATTCATCCCTATGAAGGAAAGAATGTCCGCATTAAGGAAGAAAAACAAGGCGTTCCACCATAACATGATAGACAAACTTCAGAAAATGCGCGGGAAATACTCTATCCGCGAGCAAGAGGCTAGTGGTGGCCCAGATGACACTCATCCTAGAGCGATTGGCGAGGACGCTGACGAGGAAATTGTCTACAAGCCTCCATTTCTAGGCCGTCTGAAAGGACAAGACAGATGGATCACTCTTCCGGCCTACGAGCCGACACACTGTGTGGGGGCAAGGGTCATGACCTGCGCTTTTTTGTATGAGCATCTTGGATGGGCACCTGAGGAAGGGTCATTTTTATTTATTGAGCAAGGAAGCTATTCGAAAGTGTGTGCCTTCCACCCAAATCATCGAGGACACACTATAGAGGAATGTATGCGACTCAAAATGAGGATTTGCCGCCAGATCGACATTGGGGATATCCCGCACATGTGGGGTAATAATACCGTTCTCACTTACGATCCGTCAGAGCCAATCGAGCGCACTCAGTTTGTTTGTCACTACTTCACTCCATTCAAGGAATCTATGTCGCATATCTACATGGAATTGGTTAAGAATGGGGAGCCTCCCTTCACGATGATGACAGAGGTCTCGATCCCGTTGGGGGAAGTCTTCAAACCTTGTGCTTATCATGATGCCATAGATCATAGCGTTTCAAGATGTCTTGGGTTTCGCTACGACCTTGAATCCCTCGTCAACTTGGGAAAGATTCGAGTCGAGTTTGTTCCTCGTGACTGATGCACCATACGAGAAGAAATTGACCGAGATGTAGTCGTCATTTTATCCTTAAAGCTTTGTCGTCTTTCAATTTCCATTGTAACCATCCTAAAGAAATGAATGAAATATCAATGTTTTATTTTTTACTCGAACTACGTTGGACCTGACTTCTCCTTGTGAGATACGTAGGCAGCCTTTCAAGGCCCGGCCCCTATCTTTGAAAATTTTCATTCTCCCTCCCCTTTTCATGTTACAAGGAAATGTGAAGATCAGATCAACGGACGTCGAAGGTTAGTTGCAGAAGACCATAGATCAACGAGATTTAGCCTTTCTGAGACAGTGTCAAATTAAAAAACAAGCAAACTCCTGCTTGTTAAAAAATATGTTTCCGTCCTTACTCGTGGGTTGAAGATATTCCTCAAACATAGCAACTTGTGTGTTTATTTGCTCTATGTGTGATATTATGCGTTTTGTATTCATAATCCAAACTGACAAATCTGCCTTTGAGTTATTTTCCTCCTCAGGTATTTTGAACAGATCTGTGTTGATTAAGCTGGCAGATTTACCTTACTTCACCAGATCAAAAGGTCCCACAGATTCCTTCCTAAGTCAAAATTCTGACAAAGGAAAGACGATTATGGGAGATAATAGCGAGGAAGTAGGTCTTACTGATGTTGTGGTGGCTCAACCCACTATAGCGGACCAAAACGAGTTGATTCTGCAGTTGATGCAGCAAATTGCAGAAATGAGAATGAAAATGCAAAGAAGGCAGAATTTGCCTCCGCCGGATATAATGTTAATGCTACAGAGGGAAGGCCTCCTATCTACTTTCCTTCCTCAAATGTGGATCCAGCTCAAGGCGTGCCACTCGCTCAGAATCCCCCCGCTATAGATCCAATTACCCAAAATTCGCAATATGCTTCGGCCTCTTATCAAACTCCACCACCTCCTCAGAATAACCACCCCCAAATGCCCTCTCATCTTCAAAATACCCAACCTCAATCCGCTCCACCACCGCAAAACCAAATCAAAATCCAAATCAAAACACTTTTAATCCCCAAACATCTCACCATTAACTAAATCAGAATACTAATCCTCAGACTTATCCACAAAATTATCAAGCTGCCCAAAATGCACAGAGTCCTTCCATAGCTCTACCCTTGCCTAAAAGAACCACTTTCCAAATCCCTGTCCATGCTGAGCACGACGTGCACGGTTCTGAGTTGGACCACTATGAGGAACAGGAAAGAGAGTGGAGGGCAAAGTAAAAAAGCAAAAGTAGACATAAAAGAGGAGATCAAGAATGCTATGAAAGAGCTTCAATGCGTCCCCGATGCTACCGGACTTAACTATGAAGATTTGTGTATTCACCTGAGTCTGGACCTTCCAGAAGGGTTCAAGATCCCGAAGTTCGATACATTCGGAGGAGTAGGCAACCCTATGGCTCATCTGAGAGCCTACTGTGACCAGCTCGTGGGAGTTGGAAGGGACGAGGCTTTGTTGATGCGGCTTTTCAGCCGAAGCCTGTGGAGAGAAGCTCTTGCATGGTTCACCTCGCATGAAACCCGGCAATGGCCCAACTGGAATACTCTGGCAAAGGACTTCATCGAGCGATTTACTTACAATGTAGAAATCGTTCCTGATCGTTACTCTTTGGAGAAAATGAAGCAGAAATCAATCAAAAGCTACAGAGAATTCGCTTACAGGTGGAGAAAAGAAGCAGCGAGGGTGAGGCCACCAATGTCTGATAAAAAAATCGTTGAAGTGTTCGTGCGGGTGCAAGAACCCAAATATTATGACAGAATTATATTGCTCGTCGGAGCAAAGTTTGCTGAAATAGTCAAGATCAGTGAGACTATTGAAGACGGTTTGAAAACAGGAAAGATAGCCCGTGTAGCCGCATCACCCGGATCTTCAGGATTATTAAAGAAGAAGAGAGAAGAAATTGCTGCTGTTTCATATGAGGGGAGGAAAACCCCCAGAAGTTCATCATATTCCCGAGGTCGTTCTCGAACTTCCCAAAATCCCTATCAAGCTCGCTACACGCAAGCTAGTCATCCTAATAATCCTCCATTTTATCAAAATGCTACCCCCACTAATTCAAATGTCCAAGCTCCACTATACCAAAGTCTACCCCCAAATTACCAAAATCTATCTCCCGCTTATCCAAATCACCCTCCACTCTACCAAACTCCATCTCCTCATTATCTTGGTGTCGCTCCCACTGTGCTAACGTGCAGTCGAGCTACCGAGCACCCCCTCCTGCATATCAAGTCCAAGATCCACCATATCAAAAACCCCACCCAAACTACCAAGCTCCATTGCCAAACTACCAAAAAAATCCATATCCCAGAAATCAAGCTCTACGTCCGAACAACCGAGGTTATCAACATATGCCTCCCCCACAAGAAATTTATGATCCCCCTCGACCTCGGTTCAAGAAGAAACCTGCAAGGAATTTCACCATGCTCGCGGAAAGTCGAACGAAGCTGTATGAGTGACTGGTTGCAGCTGGATATATCCACCATGTGGGGCCCAAACCCGTGGATATCAATTCAAAATTCTACAAACCTGATCAGAGATGTGCTTATCATTCCAACACTGTTGAGCATGATACTGATGATTGTATCAACCTCAAGCACAAAATTCAGGATTTGATTGACCAAGAGGTAGTCTCTCTCCAATCAGCGGCACCAAATGTCAACACCAACCCGTTGCCGAATCATGGGGGCGGCAATGTTAATATGATCGAGACAAACAATGACTGGTGTGGAATGAAAATGATTACTCCAATCGTTCATGACGAGTTGGAAAGGGCTGTAGCTTCCCTAAGTGTCAAAGAGAAGAAAAAGTTCATTATTTTTACACCCGCGAAGGCTGTTGCCTTGGTGCCATGAAAAACTCTTATCAAGGCAAAGTTCGTGATTGAAACTACCGTTGCACAAGGTATGACCCAATCTGGTAGATGTTATACTCCTGAGGAGCTTGCTCTCGGAAGTCAAAAGAAGGATCAGGCAAAAAGGCTAATAAGCGAAGGCGAAGCGGAGGAGTTCTGGAGAAGAATGCAGCCGAAAGATTATTCTATTGTTAAGCATTTGGAGAAGACTCCAGCCCAGATTTCTGTGTGGGCCCTGCTGATGAGTTCTCAATCGCACAGGCAGGCTTTAATGAAGGCACTCGATGATACATATGTGCCCGCGGGCACAAGCAGCGATAACGTGGCCGCTATGATCCACCAAGTTATTCGAGGGCATAGAATTAGCTTTTGTGACGACGAATTGCCCTTTGAAGGAAAGTCTCATAACAAGGCGCTGCATATCACTGTTGTCTACCGCGAAAAGGTTATCAATCGCGTCTTGGTGGATGATGGATCTGGTCTTAACATTTGTCCGTTGTCGACGCTGAGGCAGTTGAAGTTTGACTTGTGGAAGTTGGAGCAAATTCAAGTCAACGTGAGAGCCTTCGATGGGTCCAGAGAGATACCTTGGGAGCTGTAAATCTGGTTATCCAAATGGTTCCGGCTGAGTTTAGCGCGCAGTTTCAAGTCTTAGATATTGATACCAGCTACAACCTTCTTCTGGGAAGGCCTTTTATTCATATGGCTGGAGCTGTGCCTTCTACCCTTCATCAAATGATGAAACTCGTGTGGAAGAACGAAGAGCTGGTTATTCATGATGAAGGTAGTCACTCCGGCAGACAGGCGCCAATTATTGATGAAGTGTCTCGTGGTACCGATTTCTATACAGTGGAGCTGGTAAATGCCACCGGTGAGGACTTAGCCCCACATCCTCCTATGCCCGCCGTGTACAAGATGATAGCCACTGTGATGCTGCAGAATGGTTTTGAACCAGGTTTCGGATTGGGAAGGAATTTCCAAAGAATTATTGAGCCTATTCCGGTCCCTGTCAAAAGAGCTAGATATGGTTTGGGGTACATCCCCACAGATGATGATATGAAGGCGAAGAAGAAGAATGATCAAGCTTTGGCTAAGCCGATCCCTCATTTATATCAATTATTTCCAGTCCGAGAATATGCTGAACAAGACAACCTTGGGGAAGGAATCTGTGGCCTTTTCGAGGAGATCGGTTCTGTTATTGAGAAAGAGGTTGAGCTAGCTGGTATCTGTGATGCTGAGCCTGGGGAGATGCTGCAGAATTGGACCTCCACGCCGATCCTGATTCCCCGAACTCCTTGGTAGAAGGGCATCGTTTCATGCATATTTAAATCGCTGGTAGTTCAGAAGAGGCCCGAGACCCACCATTTTGCATCTTTATTAATCGCTTGCATTTTAAAATTCCGTTGTGATGTTTGAAAAATGCAACGTGGCCCTTTGCCATAGCCAAAGTTTGCATTATTTCCCTTTTCAATGAAAGCCTCTTTTATTAAAATTTACTTATTTACTTATTTGCTATATTTTTGCTTTTCTAACTTTGTCTATTTATGGTTTCAGTAATATAAGTTTTAAACCTGCCAATGTCATGTCATGTCATGAGCTGAACGAACAAAGTGAGGCAGGTGACAACGAGATGGATGATTACGAAGAGGAAAATGAGGTACCGGAATATGTTGGTGAAGCATTTTTTGCAGTTTGAAAATCAACATAAACCAAATTTAGAGGAAACTGAAACTGTGAATCTGGGAGACCAAGAGTGCGTTAAAGAGGCCAAAATCAGCGTTCACTTGAATGAAACTCAGAAGAAGGATCTAATACACTTACTCACCGAGTACGTTGATGTGTTTGTCTGGGAAGTCAGCGACATGCTAGGGCTGAGTACCGATGTTGTGTCTCACAAATTACCGATTAATCCAGGGTTCAGTCCAGTGAAGCAAAAAACTAGGAAATTCAAGCCTGAGTTGAGTTTAAAGATTAAAGAAGAAATAACCAAACAGATAGAGTCTCGATTGGTGGAAGTGACACAATACCCGACTTGGTTGGCCAATGTTGTTCCGGCTGCCAAGAAAGATGGAAAAATTAGAATCTGTGTCGACTACAGAGATCTCAACAAAGCTAGCCCTAAGGATAATTTTCCGTTGCCAAACATCCACATTTTGATTGATAATTGTGCTAAGCATGAAATGCAGTCATTTGTGGATTGTTACGCAGGTTATCATCAGATTCTGATGGATGAGAAGATGCAGAAAAGACAGCTTTATTACGCCTTGGGGTGTATATCATTACAGGGTGATGCCATTTGGCCTCAAGAATGCTGGTGCTACCTACATGAGGGCTATGACGACCATATTTCATGACATGATTCATAAGGAGATTGAGGTATATGTGGATGACGTCATAATCAAATCCCGCGAGAGTTCGGACCACTTGATGCATCTGAGGAAATTCTTTGATCGTTTGCGTCGCTATAATTTAAAGTTAAATCCCGCTAAGTGTGCTTTTGGAGTTCCAGCCGGCAAGTTATTGGGGTTCATAGTCAGCAGAAGGGGTATTGAGCTCGATCCATCAAAGATTAAAGCAATTCAAGAGTTACCTCCGCCGAAGATGAGAAAAGAGGTGATGAGTTTCTTAGGGAGGTTGACCTACATCAGTCGATTTATTGCCCAATCAACCGTGGTGTGTGAGCCTATCTTCAAGCTGTTGAAGAAAGACGCTCCGACAAAGTGGACTGAAGAGTGTCAGACTGCTTTTGATACTATCAAGCACTATTTGTCAAATCCGCCAGTATTGGTTTCGCCACAAGAAAGGAGTCCATTATTGTTGTATCTGTCCATCTCAGATAGTGCATTCGGATGCGTACTCGGTCAACACGACGAGACAGGAAAGAAGGAAAGAGTTATCTATTACATAAGCAAGAAGTTTACTCCATACGAGTCTCGTTACACTCTGTTGGAGAGAACGTGTTGTGCTTTGACTTGGCTTGCGCAGAAGTTGAGGCATTATTTGTCTTCTTATACTACATATCTCATCTCCAGAATGGACCCATTGAAGTATATTTTCTAGAAGGCGATGCCGACCGGAAAGTTAGCTAAATGGCAAATGTTGTTGAGTGAATTTGACATTGTGTACGTGACTCAGAAAGCAATAAAGGCACAGGCCTTGGCTGATCATCTTGCAGAGAATCCTGTTGATGAAGAGTATGAACCACTCAAGACTTATTTTCACGATGAAGAAGTGTCCTTTGTGGGTGAAGATATTTCTGAAGCATATCCTGGGTCGAGATTATTCTTCGATGGAGCGGTGAATCACCAAGGAAAAGGTATTGGGGCAGTTCTAGTGTCAGAATCTGGTCAGCACTATCCCATGACAGCTAAACTCCGATTTAATTGCACGAACAACATGGCCGAATATGAAGCTTGTGTTCTTGATTTGAAAATGGTCATCGACATGAATGTCTACGAGTTGCTCGTCATTGGAGATTCAGACTTGTTGATTCATCAAATTCAAGGAGAAAGGGCCATAAAGAACCCAAAGATTATACCGTACGTACAGTATGTACAGAAGTTGTGCAAGAGATTTCATAAAATCGAGTTCAGACATACTCCCAGAATACAGAATGAGTTGGCCGATGCTCTTACGACAATTGCATCAATGATTAAATATCCAGATATTGATTATATTGATCCTTTGGACATAGAGCTGAAAGAACATCCAGTCCATTGTTCACATGTTGAAATAGAACCAGACGGTTTGCCATGGTATTTCGATATAAAGAAGTATTTGAAGTCTGGAAATTATCCTGAAGATGCTACATCTAACCAAAAGAAATTGATACGCCGTATGGCTCTCAATTTCTTTCTAAGTGGAGAAATTCTTTATAGGAGGACTCCAGATTTAGGTCTTCTCAGATGCATTGATGCTTTTGAAGCTGCGAAACTTCTTGAACCGATACACGCCGGAGTTTGTGGAACGCATATGAATGGGCTCACTTTGGCACAAAAAATTCTTCGAGCCGGTTATTTCTGGATGACTATGGAGAATGATTGTTGCAAGTTTGTGCAAAAGTGTTATAAATGTCAAATGCATGGTGATTTGATCCGATTGCCGCCTCATGAACTTAATGTTATGAGTTCACCGTGGCCGTTTGTAGCTTGGGGCATGGATGTCATCGGTCCGATAGAGCCAGCCGCTTCAAATGGACACAGATTTATTTTAGTTGCTATTGATTACTTCACCAAGTGGGTGGAAGCAGCTTTTTACAAGTCGGTAACCAAGAAAGTTGTAACTGATTTTGTTCGCAACAATTTGATATGCAGGTTTGGAGTACCGGAATCCATCATTACTGATAATGGTGCAAATCTCAACAGTCACTTGATGAGATATATATGTGAACAATTTAAGATTACTCATCGAAACTCAACTGCTTATCGTCCTCAAATGAATGGAGCTGTAGAGGCCGCAAATAAGAACATAAAGAAGATTCTGAGGAAAATGATTGACAATCACCGATGTTGGCATGAGATGTCATATGCTTGTTAGTATATGAAACAGAAGCAGTCATACCTGCTGAAGTCGAAATACCGTCTTTGAGAATCATCCAAGAAGCTGAGTTGAGTAATGCTGAATGGGTTAGCAAGAGAATTGATCAGTTAACTCTGATTGACGAAAAGAGAATGGTTGCCGTTTGTCATGGTCAACTATATCGACAGAGAATGATTCGAGCTTTCCACAAGAGAGTCAGAGCCAGAATTTTTGAAATTGGGCAGTTAGTACTTAAGCGCATTTTTCCTCATAAGGATGAGTACAAAGGAAAATTTGCACCGAATTGGCAAGGCCCTTACATGGTTCGCAAAGTATTATCTGGAGGTGCGTTGGTCCTATCGGAGATGGATGGCACCACATGACCGAAACCGATCAACTCAGATGCTGTCAAGAGATACTACGTGTGAAGATTCGATTTGCATTTCTGTTATTTTCTTGTAACTGTTCTATTTTGCTTGTATTTGTTTTGTTTAAAATTTTATCCCTCTTGTAACGAACTACGTCTGACCTGAATTCTCAAGAATGAGATACGTAGGCGGCCTATGTCGGCCTCGGTCACCCCATTTATCCCTTTTAAATATTCTTTGTATTTGAACTACGTTCGACCTGAATTCTCAAGAATGAGATACGTAGGCGGGCTATGTCGGCCTCGGTCGGTTTCTTTGTAAATTTCTTATTTTGTCAACCTTGAAGGGGGAACTACGTTTGACCTGATTCCTGCCTCAACGGGATACGTAGGCGCCACAAGTGTTCGGTCATATCTCCCGTAAGATTTCTATTCCTCTTTACAATAGAAACTGGGACAGAATTTTTGAGAGGGTCTCAAAAATTCTCAAGAAGAAGATTTTTCCGCAGCAAGCCAAGACTGAAAATACTTCAAAATTGCAACTGGGACAAAATTTTTTGAGAGAACCTCGAAAATTCCATGATTTACTTACCGACAGTTGAAGATAAGCCATAACTTGTAACTGGGACAGAAATTTTGAGGATGGCCTCAAAATTTCAACATGGGTTTATCGACAGTCTGGAGTGATTGTGAATACTCCCCAGCGAATAAACCTCCGAGCACCCAAACTCAAAGAAGTTCGCTAAGCCTGACGTGACATGACATTTGGGAGTGACCCTTTTCAAAATATTACTTCTCCGAAAATTTATTTTTCTAAGGATTTTCCTTTTATATTTCATTTGTTTTGGCATAAAATATTTTGTCTTATCTGTCAAGAGTTGGGAGATCAAGAAGATCAATCGGAGATAGCAGAACAAGGAGCAGATAACTGAAGAATCGACACAAATCATATCGTTTTAAAACTAACGACTTTTCTGTGGACGCAGGCTTATAATATTGCTCAGAAATCAGCAAATTCCTCTGATCGATAAATATGGAGGAGTCGAGGAAGGAGAAATCTCTCCTAAATTAACGGTGTTCCTGTAGACGCAAGAATTATTTTATTGCTTATACGAGGGACTTGGGAATATGATTTGTTTATTTCAGTCAATTTCCAGCAACATGAAATCTATAAATAACGTCCAGCTAGATTCGAAGGTGAATCAAACGAGGAAAAGTTTACGGTTTCCGTAAAGGACGTCATTTGCATCATAATGTCAGATATGATATTATACATTACCCGAAAGGTTTATTTGTTTTATTGTCGATCAAGATGATACATTACCTGGAGGGGTCATTTATATTATTGCCGATCAAGACGATATACTATCTGGAAGTCATTTTACCGTCAATTGAGATGATATGATTATCCATAAGGCACCCTGAAGATAGCTATGATGCTCGATTTAAGCACTATATTCATTTGGTACCAAGGATGACATCAAGAGTTAATATCCATCGAGTCAATATTCATGCATCGCGGAAGATCATGCATCGCGAGTCAATATTCATGCATCGCGGAAGATCATGCATCGCGAGTCATTATTCATGCATCGCGGAAGATCATGCATCGCGAGTCAATATTTATGCATCGCAAAAATTTATACCTCGCAAGAAGATTTCATACCTTGCTGAATTTATGCATCGCGAAAAGATTTCATTCCTCGCAGAAATTTATACATCACAAGACGATTTCATACCTTGCGGAATTTATTGCATCGCGAGAAGATTTCATGCCTCGCAGAAAATATGCATCATGAGAAGATATTCATACCTCGCATAATTTATGCATCGCGGGAAGATTTTATACCCCGCAAAAAATCACTTATCGCGGGAAGATATTCATGCCCCGCAAGAAATCACGCACGTCCAGAAAAGGAATCGTGCATCTCAAGGGAAGTACTTACCCCTCAACATCACCTGCATCTTTATTCAGCAATAGGGAATGCCGAGAGAATCATCGAAAAACAACGAAGAAAATATCAACATTGCATCAGCTGTTATTTATTTTGACATCAAATGAAGAGTACATTGAAGATTATATTGCAAACATAAGACATGAGCTTTATTTGCTTTATGTCAAACCAAACGAGTTGACGTCAAATGTCGAGGAGAACAATTAAGTGCCGACACGGTAAAAGACACTGTTTTCCATTTTAATTGCATTTTTTATGCTGACGAGTTCTATCTCAGTCTTTGTCGAGAGCATCCGAAAGGATGAATTCTCCAAAACAAACCACAGGTGCGAACGACATCAAAAGGGATGCAGCACAACGTGGAACTTTTTCTTAGCAGCGAATTGGGACACAGTCCAAAGAGGAGTATCAAACTCTCAGGACGCGAGCAGAGTAGCGAATTCCACCACAATCAAACCACACCCCTATCAGAAGGCATGTGGGTTTTCCTTTGATCTTTGTCAGTTTTGGTTTCACATCCGAAAATTTTGGTGTCTGCCGGAAGCAAGTTTCCAATCTGAGTGACAATGCACCAAGAGCTTTGAAAATTATGTCCATGTAAGTTCTTAAGCATAGGTGTGAAGTGCACCACATTCATGACTGAGAGGTTACAAGCCTCCTTTTCACACTCGACTTAATTTGTCACTTGTCCTAAACCAAAGGTTATCTAACATAATAGATTTCCTTGTCAACCGATCGAGTCAAACTACAAGCAGCCTGATTCCTAAGGTTTAGGGATATGTAGGCGGGGTCAATGTTGAAAACTCGGCTGGATTCCAACATTCTATCTTAAATCTTACTCCCAAGCATTCGATCCCCTCATAATCCAGTATCGGGATGACTTTCGAATTCTTTCAAAATCGTGCGTTAAATCTAACGTATCGAACTACAAGTGGCCTGAATTCTCATATAGCCTGAGATATGTAGGAAACTCATTTCCGGGGTTCGGCCATAATTCCTAAAGTCCGTACCAAATTTCCTTTCCTAAAAGATGAAGATGAGGTCGGTCAAAATTGATTTGGTCAATTTCATTTTCCTCAGATTTCTTGCATCAATCCAAGCAAAAGGAGGGACAGTTGTTGACACCCAATTTTGACCCGCCCCGATAAATTAATTAACAAGCTTCTTAATTCCCAAACATTTTAAAATAATTAGATTTATAAATTTAAGAGAAAAAAAATATAAAGTTTACGTTATTTTGAATAGTTTGCCATTTCTTATCATTTTTAGATAATATATATATATATTATGTATATAATTAATATATTCACGATTATTCAAAAATCACCTCAAAAGGATTTTAATTTTAGTAAAGTATTTAGATAACTAGTGTGGCTTAATTAATAACCTATATTTTAGGTTAATTAGTTTCTAATTAAAATAATTATTTTATTTTGTTGAGATTAAGAAGCTTATTTAATTAATTCATATTAATCCACCTCATCCAGATACCAATTTTTTTTTAATTCTTTGGGCAAACCATTTTGGGCCTCTCTTGTTTCATTTTTCAGCAGCAGCCCATTTCCCTTTTTTCTAAATCCAGGCCACACCTTATCAATTTCAGCAGCCCAAATTATCAATTTCCCAGCCCATCACCCTTTTTATTCCCATTCATTTCGCTCCGACCCAAATCAATCGTGACCCGGCCCGCGTACTTTTTCTTCTTCACAAGAAGAAATCCAAGCGTAAAACTACGCATACGAGCAGTGAAGTAACCCGACGCATGTAGCGTCGTCTTCTTCACGCGCAGCGGACAAATCTCGAGAGTTCGGCGCGTCCAAGCCCAAGCACGCGAGCCGCGTCGCTTTTCCCCCCTTTCTCTCTTATCCGTTCGTACGAAGAACCAGGTGTCTTGATCTCGCACCTCCTTCATTCTTCGCTTCAAATCCAGCGGCTGAAATGGCTTTTCCGTTGAGAGAAAAGACAAGAATAGTACAACTCTCAGCAGCAAAAGCACATGTGCTTCGTCCTTACAGCAGGAGCTACTCGTCCTTGTGGCCATAGGATTGAGCCACGTTGTGTCAAAGGATGAAGGAGGTGATCTTGATCGTCCATCGCGGATTTCTATCTGTTCAGATTTGGGGAGAATCGTTTGTGGATATTTCTTTAGGGTTAGAATTCAGATTTTTTTGGTGGGCCTGAATTCGATTTGGAGCCCTTTTTCCCTTTCATCGGAAGCCCTAATCTCCCTCTATAAAGGTACTTTTCTTTTCAGAATAGGAGGATTTTTTTTTCCTGGATATTAAGGCAGAAAACAGGGGACCTTTGGGAGATTGATTTTGAACAAAGAATACCCAATATCAGTTTAAGGAAACTAGGCAAAATATATACATGAAAGGCGCGTCTTAGTTCTATTCGAGGTGTGAAATTTGGCTTGGAATCCTAGTGCGTCTGCTCATATTTCAAGTCGCATGGTGAAAGTTGTTTCCTTACCCGTTCTGTCTCAGTTGCTGCCCATAGAAAGGTAATGTAGTTTTCCCTTTGTTCAATTCCTCGCCATCTCGCATTTCGTCAGTCAAAATTTCAAGTTTCGATGGTATTGTCGCTGTTTGTTTCCGATTTCTGTAATGGTTGTGTTAATTTGTCGTTTTAGTATATGAAGATGCATGTATGTTATTCTTTTTTTTTCTCTTTTCTTTCGCCATTGTGTTTCATCAGTGATGTGAAATTATTATTATGTGTTTGTTCCGTCGTCAAGTTGTTGATTGAGCTAGAACTGTATTGATATGACTCTTGTATTTCCTAAGTCGTTTTGTGGCACAATACCAAGTTTAAATTTCATAGATTCTTTGGTTTTCCTCGCTATCTGAAGCGTCAAACTTGCCATGTTTAGTTTTTTTTTGTTTAGCATGTTTGTATCAGGTTTTCGGAGAATTAAATCTCTGGGAGCTTAGTATTTTTTTTTTATCCTATTGCTTACTATCTGTTGTCTGTTAAAGGAAAGACTTTGTTCATTTGTGCTCTCTTAAATTTCGGTAAAGTCGGAGGAGGCATATCTCGGCTTGATAGCTACGGATTAATCATTTGTTGGAATACTATATTTGTTTCTTCTTGGCGATCACTGTGATCTGGCATGAGTGAGTGATCTTACTGTGTTATGAGGTGTATTTTGAATGGACTTTTCGTGAGCATATTGTGTTTTGCTATAACATCAGATTCCTAATTTGAAAATTATGAAAAATCTGTTTCTTTTACTCTCATGTTACTGTTTGGTAGTGTTTGCTTTTGATAATGTGTTGATACGAAGCTTTAAAGCTTCGTTTTAATGTTATATAATTTGTTTCCATTTCCTTAAAAGTGTTAGAATATGACATGTCTCTTTTTTATTTTTCCATTTTTGTTTAGCTATTTTGAGTTCATTTGTCAATTAGAAAGAGAAAATATATTTATGTGTATTACTCTGTTATGATAAGAGGAATACTAGTGATAGAAGACTGTTTGTGCGAGATTTCTCCTTAGCTCTTACGCTCTTTTTTTTTTTTTTGAGTTTGGTGATATCTGCTTGGGTTTTTGGGAAGAGCATGCCTAGGAAATGTTGACCCTATTTCCCATTTTTGTCGATAACCATTACCAAATGTTTATTTTTTTTTACATTTACTGTTGGATGTTTATTAAGTGCGTATGCTTTATTGTACGTCAGCAAGTTAGTAATTGACTTGATTTTAGGATGTTGCATAATTTCATGTTCCTAAAGTTTGGTATCTATTGATCTGACTATTTCTTTGATTGTCTTAAGGTCGCTTAGTCTTTTCGCAGTGTTTATAATGGAAGTATGGCGACATATATTTCTTTACTTGATATTTGCTCACTTTAAATCGCGATCCGTTACTCACTCTATTTTCCTTCCGTTTGCATGTGAAAATTGGTCGAGTCCTTCATGAACTCCGATCTTTCTTCTTGCATTTCAAGAGAGCCATGAAGGCTCAAAAATCTTTCTTCTCGAGTCAAACTTATGAAAATCGGCGTACAAGTTTCGAAGAAGAACCAAAAGAAGGCCAAAGAGGAAGAGTTGAAGAATTTGAGCCAAAGAGGCCCATTTTAAATATTTATTTTCATTGTATTGTATTTATTTTGGGCCTAAGCCCTTGTCTCCTTTTTTTTTTCTGTATTTATTTAGTATTTATTATCTGCTTAATCTAGGACAGGTACGAAAGAAAGAAAATGGGTCAAAAACCCAGAAAAGTCGAAATGGGTCAAAAAATCCAAAACAGGTGGGTTCAAAATTCCGATCAAGGCGGACAGAAACCCCGGATTTGGACCCAAATCTCTTTCCCTCTCTCTCTTTACTTGCTTTAATTATTTTATCTGTTTATTTGTCGTTAGTTTAAAGTTAGAGAATTCCAAATCCCCGTCGAATGCCATAATGTTTTAGTAACCTAACTTAAACTAAGTTTAAATAGTTTTCTTTTAATTTTTTTTTTTTTAGCTTAGATAAGAATCTAAGAAACTTACTTCAAACAAATTCCAATAAATTTAATAGTTAGTTGTCGGATAACCGCAAGTTAGCGGAACGTCTTAGGTGATTTCAAAATCTTCCTAAGACGTTAATATGAATCCCCGAACCCCTTAAAAGTTTTCAAATGATTTTATCTGTTTAAGTCTTTTGGAAACGTTAGTTTTTCTTGATTTTTCTTAAAAATTAAGTGGCGACTCTAAAAGGTCGAAAACTTATAAAAAATACCTTTTTCGATTAAAACAGTGCGAATAATTTTTTTCCCACTGGATCTTATTCCCCAATGACTATTTTATTTAGTTATCAAAAGTAAAATATAATTTACACCTATTTTAATTAGAATTTATATAAAGAATAGAAAAGTAAATGTAGTAAATATAAGGTACTACTAATATTAATATTTTATAGGAAAAATGGTATATAATAGCAAACTATTATTTCAAATTACATATCATAATCACAGTTTAATTTAATTGTATCCCGTAATAAAAATATTGTTATTTCGCCTCTCTTTCTAGTGAATCTCGCTCGCCACTCTCGATAGTCTTTCCCTCACCTCTCTCGCTTTTATACAAACAAAAATGCATAAAGCGAGAAAAAATTGTATATATAGATATATTTTCGTTTCCTTCTCTCCCCTTTCCCAGATCTCGCTCACCACTCTCTCAAATCTCACTCGACTCTCTCACTTTGTACAAACACAAATCTATACATTGCGTTTGTGTTTGTATAAAGCGAGAGAAAATTGTATAACAAATACAACATATATTTTCGTACGTCCTATACAGTTATGATTATACAACTACAGATCTTCCTATGCTGAATTTCTTTTGTTTTTCTCTCTTTTCTCGTTTTATACAAATACAGATTGTACATTGATTCTTTTTTACATGTATATCAAAACAAATTATACAATTGCTTCTTTTCTATATATGCATAGTGAAATATATATATATTGATAGTCATAGCAAACATAAAAAATTTTTATTTTTGTGTTTGTTATATGTGAAAGTTGCTTTTTATATTTGTGTAGGGGTGAAATAGTAGATTATTATAGTTTTATTGGGTTATTGATGTATGCAATAACACAATATTAAAAAATAGAAAACAACCCGATAAGTAGATATTTTATTTTAAAAAAACCAACTCAAAATTCAGTAATCCAATAATAATAAACCAATAATATTTTTTTCAATTCAATTTGTTGATCGATTTTAGTACTCATACCCCCCCCCCCCTAAATTGTATTTACTTACTAGCACTACAACAAAAATAACTTTTAGATGCAATAAATAGACACATGAATAAAGAGTGTTAAAGCTTTTACCGGCATTAGTTAAGTGTCATTAGATTCAATGTCGCTAAAGCCTTTAGCGACACATACAAAAATTGTTAATTGCCACTAAAAGTATATATTTAGCGGCAATTGCTAATTAATTACCGCTAAAGATCAATTTTGATGTAGTATAGGAGTATCTAAATTTTGTTATATTATTGAATAGGAAAACCAGAAGAATAGAAGAAAATGGGATAATTTTTAGTGTGGTGCAATTATTTTGTTGAATTAGTGTGGTAGAGTTGTTTTTTTTTAATTGCCGTTATTTTTAAATTTTAAGTAATATGATGGACAACAATGGGAGACTGACGGTTCTCTTAGTAGGCGTTTGAACATGCGATATAAAATTATAAGATGAAATTAGTGTTTAAACATTCGATTTCATATCGTGAGATGAAATTTAAAATTCTCCAAAAATCACGATTTGTGATTTTTCAAATATAAAAATTATCTCATAAGTTTATATTTTGTAAAAACAACCCCTCCCTCCCCACATATATATACTAGTCAGTTATTTCATATATAAATATAAATAAAATTTATAATTCATATCATTACTTTTTAAATTATTTATATCATGACATTTTTCACTAACATATAATTTATTATTAGTTCAAATCAACTTATACTTTATCATTTATATTCGCCAACTTCATAATTTTTTTTATCAAATATATTTACCAACCAAAATGAGCAACAGATGACTCAAAGTAACAATGTTGGTTCGTCTTTTCAATCATATGAACGAGAAATTCAAACTCAACTTGAAAAATTATTTATAATATGTGAGAGAATCATATTAAAAACTAGTACACTACAATTTATGATTAACTCGGGCTTACTTCTTTGATAGTCCTGACTCCTGATGTTGTGATTGCTCGTGTGAAGGCAATGTGAGTAATCTACTTTCTTTATAGTTAAATTTGTTTATATTTGCTATTCCCCTTTTTGAAAATATTACTAGTTTCTCATGTAATACATGATATTGTAATCTGTGAATGCTCAATATTGGATTGTGATATGATGACTTGTTTATGAATGATCAATAATAACATACTCGGTATAATACTGTACAGTTGAACTAGATAGAATACAATCATACCGTACCTTGGAGGTAGTGAGACAAATGAAATGAACTAATCAAGAAGAATAAATTATTTCACCACCACTGAGCATCAACCACGGTCCTAAATGTATGGTCACACAAGTGATATAGCTAATGAATTTATATAACTCATGAACACAAGAAAGATCATTCACGGGTAGTAAATATTATTAAATTATTATATGAATCAGTCGGTTTGAGTTTTTCAAATCAAATCAAATCATTGTGTTGGATTTTATAATCTGTAAATCAAATCAAACTAATAAATTAGAGTTTTTTGACCTAGGATTTTTTTGAGTTTTTTTGAATTTTTCGGATAAAATATTCATACAAACATATAATTAACTTGTGTTTCAAATAATTTTTGATCCTATCAAAATACAACTATCTAAGGTGGTACTTAAGAAAACAATACAAAATATGATACGAGTACAATAAAAATAATAATGATATCATATAAAACAAATATTGCAAATAAATATGTCATAATGATAATAATTATAATTTAAAAATATTAAATCATTGCTAAAATAAGTCTCATAAGTATCAATTGCATGACTAAACATCAAATAAAAACTAAAATTAGGTTATCAATTTTAATTGTCTAAATTAATGTAAAACTAAAGAACAAATATTTAATATTATTGTCATTCTTAGTGTTTTATTAATTTTTTTGTTAGCACTAAGCATTAGTATTGATTTGATTTGAGATTTATTAGAGTTACTAATATTTATGAACTATAACTTATATTGGACCATTCAAAATTCTAAGTCAAACTTGAAATAATATGTTAAAAGATAAAAACTATGAAAAAGCATCAGAAATATTATAAATTATATCAAAATAAATACTTTTATGTTTAAAATAAATTTTAAAAATTATATATACAATGTTGGATTGATTTGGTCTGAAATTGATTTTTTTAAGTTAAAACCAAATCAACACAAACATAATTGGTTATTTTCCAATACTTAAATCAAACCAGATCACTAGTCAGTTTTTTTTCTCGGGTTGACTCAAGGTGATTTTCGATTAAGATTTGCTCACATACACTTTATATACAAACATATATTAGTGTATAGATCGTATATCAAAATATAATATACAAATTAATTTACGTTATCTTTTTTTATACTACCAAATCTTATATAGACATGTTTTAGTATATGAATTATGTAAAAATTATGGTAAATACAAACTGATTTAGTTAATGAAGTGATTTCAATTAAGTAATGGAGTTTTGAAGAAATAAAAGAGAATAAAGGTATTGTGTATAATAGAATTTGTGAATTTTCAGAAGAGAGAATATGAGGAAACAAAATTGTATTCAGAGATTTATGAAATAAATATCAACTAATGAGAAGAAATTATGGAATTGATATCCTGTATCAATTTTAAAACTCTTTATTTATGGAAAGCAAAATTGAATTAATTAATGATTAATAGAATCTACCTAATATGTTAAAAATTAGAATACTTTTACACTATGTTTGTATCATTGTTACCCATTGTATTGTATTGTATCGTTACTATACCTACAATATTTGTTTTGATTGTTACTTAAAATGTATTGATTGTATTTTAAATTTCTTTGTTACGTAGCAATGAAAACTCCTATTTTATAGAACAATCAATTTGGTGTGTTCTCATTGTTACTTAATTTTTTTTCCAATTATATCTTTACATAATATTTCAAAATACTATTTTACCCTTTACCTTAATTATTTAAATCTAGTCAAACCTCCTACCCTAGAATAATTAAGGATATTTAAGTAAATTTATAAATTACAATACAGTACGATACAATCTAACCAAACAATTAAAATGTTATCGGAAAAGAGTCAAAAATACCCCTGAATTATTGGAAATGGGTCAAATATACCCTCCATTTGATTTGGGGGTCAAAAATACCCTTACCGTTAGTATATTAGCTCACTTTTACCCCTCAAAACTAACAGATGCCATGTCACTTTAAAAATCACATAAAACTTTATTTTTTTTGCTGACTTGGAAATTCAAATGGACAAAAAAAATCTTAAAAGTTATTTTTTTCCCTTGACCCATCTTCCTCGACTAGTGATGGACACGAGGCATCTGGTTGGGAGAGTAGCAATTGCGTTCCTACCAGAATTCATTCCATTGTCTGGGAGAGCCTCTTTTCAAGGAAGGCAAAAGAACAGATAGTAATGCAGGGGCAAGATGGTTCACTTGTATATGTGTTTCATATCCATCTTTGGTAATTTTTTGTGGTTGTCCTATAGAATAGATTTCAGCATTATTGATAAGAATATGCAGGGGATTTGATCTTGAATTCCATTCTTGTGCAAATTTTACAACTGATTCGAGATAAAAGAGATCAAGCTCTATAACCTCGATGCTTAAGGGCCTCGAATCAGTTTCATTTCTTCTCCATTTTTGAATGAGTTGATGAGCAAGATTTGTGTTTCTTACAACCACAAAAAGATGTGCACCTGAGGGGTAAAAGTTACAATCTCCACCAGATGCCTCGTGTCCGTGAAGATGGGTCAAGGAAAAAAATAATTTTTAAGATTTTTTTGTCCATTTTAATTTCCAAGTAAGCTAAAAAATAAAGTTTTATGTGATTTTTAAGGTGACATGGCATCTGTTAGTTTTGAGGGGTAAAAGTGAGCTAATATACTAACGGTAAGGGTATTTTTGACCCCAAAATCAAACGGAGGGTATATTTGATCCATTTTCAATAATTCAGGGATATTTTTGACCCTTTTCTGAAATGTTATTAAACAACAACAAATAATACAATCTAACCAAACATTGTATCTACCATACAATACAATACAATAGAGTACAATAAAATACAATACATTATGAAACAATGTGTAACAATGATCCAAACAAAGTATAATTCTGACTTAATAATAAGTACTCAAAATCATTTTTTTAACTTAATAATTAGTGCTTGAATCACTTCTTTATCTTATCCAAACATAATAATAATACTTTAAAATTATTTTAGCTCAAAAATATCTAAAATAAATAATTCAAACAGACTCAAATAGAATTCTTTTTTACCAAGTTTTCATTATATTGTTCCATGAGTAAATAAAATTATCTAATGCGTCAAAGAATTTGCGGAGAAAAAGGTGATAGTAGCATTGTATGCCACTGAAATTTCAAATGCTTTTTAAAAAAAAAAAAAAAAAAAAAATATATATATATATATATATATATATATATATATATATATATTTTATTTTTTATTTTTTTATTTTCTTTTTGCTTCATTACTTCATCCTTCTTTTTCTTTTCTGGTATTCAATCGATAGGGACGTGCACTGTGTAGTGGCATGCAATTGGTTCTTTGGAAAATTCAGCGGCGGAGTCAGAATATTTAATAAGAGGTTCAAAATTTGAGAAAGTAAAACACACGAATTAGTGGAAGGGAATTCGAAATCTATTATACATATCTAAAAATATAATTTTAATTATATATACATAATATTATTTTTCGTCAAAGAGGGTTCAGATGAATCCCCTAAGTATATGCTGCCTCCGCCCCTGTCGGAAACAATCTCTTTTTATCTTGAGGTTGGGATATAATATGCGTAAAGGCACACAAAGGATGGAAGAGTGAGATATAAACATTAGCTCATTTGATATTATTAGAAAAACTCTACTTTCATATAATATCTTTACAAAGAGGGTTATATAGGTGCTAAAACAGTACTCTAAAATAACATTTATTAATTAAGTATTTTCAGAAAAGAAATAATCATCTGTGAAATTATTCTTTCGAGACTTTTTGCTCGTAGTTTAGTTTATTTGACTTTTTCCTGCAAATCATTTCCTTTCCCTTTCTAAAGAATGCTTATTTATGAATCCTTTGTTTATGAATCAAATATGCGATAAAACCCCTTTCTTAATGAAAGATAACTAAAAAATTCCTCAAAAAATTCCTCTTTTTAATAAAAAAGATCGAATTTTTAAACTCGATACGAAAAGTGGAGGTTCTAAAGACATATGTTTGAATCTACACATACACTTGAATCTAACCACATTGATATAATAAAAATTACCTAGATATATAATACAAAAGATCATGCACCTAGGATAACTAAAAGACATGAATCTAGACACACAAACATTTAAGTTTACTATTTTGAACATTCTCTTTTTAAACTTGCAAATGTTTTTTGAATTCAATCTTCTTAATTTCAATTTCATTTTCATCATCTTAGCTCTTTGTTTACATGTTCATTTCAATTTCATATAGACAATTCATTCTTCCTCACCATCTAACCTATGGCTATATACTACACAAACTCACAAAAGACTTCTCTTGCTATCTTGTGAAAGTTATTATTTCACAAATTTGGAACATCAACTCTTCTTTTGGAAATAGCAAGCCTCCCAACAAATCCTCAAAACTTAGACACAACTTTCAATGGACATTGCCAAAATCTTCATCTTAACATTTTGAGTATTATTGAACTAATGCTCTTTTGTATCATTTGTTAGAAACACCCATGGCATTTGATATCATTAGAAAAACTTCACTCTTACTCCCTCTGTCCAACAATACTTATCCATTATAATAAAAATAATTGTCCAACAATACTTGTTCAATTCAGAAAATGAAGAGATAATCATTTTTTGTGTCTATTCATCTAACACATTTTTCAAAGCATTAAATTTAATAAAGTTAAAAAGTAATAAGGTGTGCCAAGTCAATAATTCGACAGAGCAAATACATAATATCCGTTTACAGGTACTAATAGTCTTTTGAAATCACACCTATAAATTAAAGTATTTATTCATACACTTGAATCTAATCACATTAATACCATAAAAGTTATCTTCATATATAACACAAAAAATCATGCATTTAGGATAACAAAAAGACACATATTATCTAGACATGACTTAAATATTTAAGTTTACTATTTTCAACGTATATATATGGTCGACATGTGAAGAAAAAATAATCTACATATTAATTAATCTCAAATCATATCCATATTTTTACCTTAAAGCAATCAAATTAGAGATCCCCGCAAGCTCTTCCTCTATTTTTTTTCTATCTTGACTTGAACTGAACTGAAAAAAATATAATGAAGGTTATACCTTTTCCTATAATTTCTCCGTCTAGTGATGATATCAGAATTTTCACTCTAAAAATTAAAACACAAAATAAATAAATACATAAAATAAAGTCAAAAAGGGATTCACTTTTAGTATAGACAGGAATATGCAAACGAAACAGAAAAAACACTTTATTAGAATGCCTAGAACCCTTTTACAGTAACTTTTTTTTTTCTCACTTGTATAGAAAATTCCAAACCTATTTTGTGATATTTATGAATACCACTATTAGAAAATTCCAAGTAATTCAACTATAGTAAAAAAAAAAATTGACCTAACAACATATATAGTTAATTTTCCAACAAAGGAATATCAATAGACTCCCTGAACAAGGGTAGGTCAACAAATAATGGCTTGAAAAGTACAATTAGACCCTTGTTGCAACAATAAGTAATAACAAAGAAGAAATTGTGATAGCTAGGGCTTACTTGAGAGTTGGCAGTTTTGTGAATGAAGGGAGATACAAATTCCGCGAAACCATCAACAGGTGATGCTGCCACATGATCTGATCTTTCCTCGTACGGAGCAATAGAAAAGTTTAGATCATGCTGGCAGCTTCAACTACTAGTGGTTCACGATCCAATATTCTTCTCATCTGTCCTAGATCTAGAACTTATAAGAGTATACACAAATACTTGAAATTAAGTATAGGAAGTGGATGTGTATATATAAAAGAGTGGATGGAAAGAATGCACCCCTTTATCTTTGGGGATCTATCTAGGTAAGTCTTTGAGGTATAATTTATTAGGGTATAGGGGGGGTGAAAAGCTAGTTGTGAAAGATGCATAAATGTAATAATTCATAATGTGTGTAAGATTTTAAAATAAAAATAAAAAATGGAAGTGGTCCAACTATATATTAGGCTATATATATATATATATAGCTAATATAGCATATAGTGAGACAAGTTGAATATAATCACACCCACGCCACAAACCCATGCAGACAAATTAAAGGCAATCACCTCTTTCAGACTTTCCAAAATATACCCCCTTTTGAAGCCTGAACTTTTGTGGATATATATGTGTTTTAGCTTATAATATAATACTCTCAAAATTTATTTTTACTTGTCACGATTCATTTACGAATATTAATTTGATTAATTTTTGAAACTAAATCGAATTAGAGTATTTTGATATTTAAAATTCAGATGTTCGAAAACTATATGAAAACACTATATTTGTAATCATTCTTGTAATATGGCAAAAAATATATCTTAAAATGTTGATCAAATTAAAGTCTATGCAGTTTGCCTCTTGTGAAGTGAAACATGATAAGTAAAAGTGAATAAGGGAGTACTATTTGAATTACGTGACAATCTTATTTAAAAGTAAAAGTTATTAGAAATAATATATTTCTAATTATTATGTCTCTTAGTTTTCTTATCTGCGGACCTGATTCATTTTCATGGTCAAATACATGCATATTTTTTTGGGTGGGGTGGGGGTGGGGTGGGGGGGGATGGCTATGATGTTTAGACCTAGGACTCAGTGGAACATAAGAGTTAACTAAGAGAATTCAAAGTATAAAAATGTAAATATACGAAGAAGTCACGAAAGAAACTGATAACATCTAGCATATATATATATATATATATGTGAAAAATAATCTTTGACATTATATAATTAAACTCAATGAAGAAAAAAAAAATCACAAGGCGATTCTTTTCATCTGTCCTACCTTTGATGGATAGAGTTAAGGTATCCCGTGAAATTAGTCGAGGTGCACAAAAGTTGGTCTAAACATCATAATCAATTGAAAAAATAAACATTACGTATAATGTAATTCTCTAGTAAAGAAAGTTCAGATAAACTCCTAGCTAGCTCCGACCATGTAATAACTTCTTGTCTATTATAATGCTATATTAAATGGTATACTCATCTTATAAAATAAAAAGAAAGATAATGTAATTAGTTACTATATTATGTGTCAGCCAAACAAATTGAATCAATGGGTCTGGTCTGGTGTTTAAAGTAGGAAAATTACTTTATGATGAACCACCCATTCATGTATTCTTGTCTGTCTCTACCACTTGTAAGACATAAACAAGTTGAATATCCACGCAAAACGAGAGATTAACACATGCTTCTTCATCTTCATGGTGGGGGACCCTTAATTCATAATTTTAATGCATGGCCGAGTTAGGGTACTGGAAGTGATTCATTTGAATTTTCTTCGACGAAAAACTACATTATGTATAACAATATAAGGTCAAAATCATAAACATTATTGACTTTTTTATATATTTTTTCTTATGTTTAGAATTTATTTAATGAAAATTCTGAGTCGGAGGTAAAACTATTAAAAGCATCAAGAAAAGACAAAGATGATATAAAAGCATGATGAGATCTTCTCTCACTTGTCAAACCAAACAATACATTCACTTTCATGTGATTGTGGTGACTAATCGATGATATCATATCAAAGTAATATTTCATGTTTCATATATGAATAAAGTTTATTTTCCTTTTGAAATATATCTATCTTGTCTTTAAATTGTTCAATGAGGATTGAGGGGTTCATTTACAAATATGAAATGTAATTTGTTGGTGGCTTTTCATATGCCAATGGCAAATTATATAAAAATTCAAAATTATGAAAATGAAAAACAAATTTTGATCTATCAATATGTTAAAGGGATTCTAAGTTTGTATATTTTCTTAAAAAAATTACTCGTTATTCTATCTCAATTTATGTGATACTATGTGACTTGATACAAAATGTAAGAATGAAAAGATCTTTTTTGAAATTTGTGAGATCTAAAACAAACCTTTGAACATTTAGGTTACTAGAAATCATTTTATTTAGAATATTTTATTTTTTAATTTCTTTTTATTTATAATATAAGAGGAATTTCGAAGTTCTTTAAAAAGTGGCTTTTTTTTTAACGGCAAGGAAAGTGTATGTCACGTAAATTCGAGCGAAGAGAGTATTATTTTTGTCTTATTTGCTCAAAATACCGTTTGAATTCAATTGAATCTCTTACTTCAAAGGCGGAGCTATATGTTTGGCGGAAAATTGTCATGACCACCGAAATCAATAACATAAGTCCGTAACATATTCTTCAAAACCTGAATAGTCTTCTCAGACTGACCATCGGTCTAAGGGTGAAAAGTTGTACCGAACTTAACCTAGGTACCCAACTCCCTCTGAATAGACCTCAAGAAATGTGAAGCCTTTTATATATCTATATAGTTAAAGTTAAATTTGAATTGCTTAAAAAGAAAAATCTATATTTATACCCCTCTCTATTTCTTATCAATATATAACTCAAAAAAAGAGAGTTGCTAAATGTAGCCTTGCTTTATGTTGTATATTTGTGGAGATTGGAGTCTAATCAGTAAAGGTGTATTATTTGATGCTTGTATTGCTTTTTCATGTAACAATATAAGAAATTCATGATCCTTATGATGACAAGCAGTTATGATTTTGACATTTTATTGTTTTAAACTTGTTTTGATTCCTTTGGTTGGCTTGACAAGATAGGAACCAATTGGATGTATGCAGTGTCAAAAGTAGAAAAAATCACTATTTTTATAAACAAGTTCCCAACTTATTGGTTTGAATAAGGCAATAACATCTATTCTATTCACTTTTCTACTTTATTTATTTATATTTATTTTTATATAGTATAAAAAATAAAATTTTAGCTAAATTTAGGGATATAGTAAAAAGAAAAATTGTCCCTTTGCAGATTGCTTTATATATAGGCACAAAGCCTTGTCGTTGTTAATTTTCCTTTTGTCCCTACTTTAGTTTATATTCTTAGCACCTTTTCTCATTTATGACTTTACAAAGAGGCCAAGGGATTGTGACTTGATTTTTTTTCTTCTTGATTTTGACTTGCCAATTGAACCATTGCAAATTACAAGTGAATGAGAGGGGGTGGGACGGGAGCGGGGGCGGGAGTGAGGAGGGCATAGACCGTATTATAGTTGTGGACATTAAAATTTTATAGGACATTACAAGACGTGTCTAGTAGGTTTCTCAAAGGATATTTTATTCTAAATTCTAGTTCATACATATATAAAAGATTAACATATTTCCTTGAAGAAGGATCTCGAATTTTACATGAAAATTTTGAACATTAACAAAGAGATCAAGATGTTGAATATTATTTTCTCTAAGCTTACCTGATAATTAGATATAGTGCAAGAAGGTTCAAACTATCCAATGTTCGAGTAATACGCTACTAACTATTATCGAATTAAAGAGAAAAATTAGTAGAGAAAATTCAAAGACAACACACAAAATTGTATTCACATTATTTACTAATAAATTATTCTTGTTTTTTTTCATAATTTGTTGTAGTTGGAGTTTATTTTTGAATTTGATGCAAACAAATTGACTCACGGCACGCCTAGTGGACCAAATTCATCCTTCATCCCTTCTATGATACTATTAAATCTGGACCACAAAGATGGAGATCCATTTCTATGTGTATTCAGGTCTTGTCTTTAAATTTTATCAAGTCTTGACAAATTTTGAAATAAAGGACATTTGTAGACATCAAAATGTAGAATTCTACTAGATGAGCTCAATTTTTTAGAGTTCTTGGAGGCTTCTTTATTCTAAACTCAATTCACGCTCATACAGAGGATAACGTATTCCCTTGAATAGACATTTCTAATATCTCATAATCATAAAGAGACCTAGATGTGATCAGACCCTTCATAATCAGATATTTCAAGAAGATCCTCAAAATCATTGTTACTTGAAAATCAAATAAATCTCAGTGAGGTTCAAATTATTCTACACTCGAGGAAGACACTATTTACAACTCTCAAATCACTTAGAAAATTTAGAAAAAAAGAATTAATTCCACATCGTTTATTAATAAAGTATTTCTATTTCTTCATTTTTTTTTTATTGAAGCTTATTCTTCATATTCATATATTAAAATTTAATATATTAAAATTTAGAAAAAAGATTTCAAGTGAATTTAATACTATTCAAATAACTGACATGGTAAATTAAAAAAAATGAGCGCGTAAAAATATAAAGAGAAAAAGATAAGTGAGACCCTTCTTTTTTTCCGGCCAATAATTTTTCTTTCTCATACCCCACCATCCCCGTTTTTCTTCTTGATTCCTCACACACCACCACCCTTATTTAGCCACATGTCCCAACCCCTTCTTCTTCCTTGCCCCATCACCTTCTCACTAGCTACCACCTGTCACACCCCTTTTTTTCTTCGAAATTGAAACACCATACCCACCTCCTTTCTCCATCTTCAAACTCTATTGCCCTCAGCTATCACCCCACATATTTTTATCTCTTTTGAAACCACAAATTCTATTCTTTCTCCATATTCGAACACCCCACCTCTTCTAATATACAAAGACTAGTCAATCTATAAATGAGAGAAGAGAAAAGAACGGGAAAAAAAACATCTTGTTCTTGCTTCAACATCACTGCTTGTGACAATGATTTTGTTGTTTGTGATAAACTTGAAGTTTTTTTAAAGAAAAAGCTAAAAGTCAAAATAAATTCCAAATCAATTTTTTTGTTGTCATTATTTATTGGCATAATACATATATTGGACCCTAAACTTGGTTTCAAATTTTAACTTTGATCTCAAACTTTCATAATGCACAAATAGGCACTTTAACTATACTATCTTTCAACAAATAAACACGCGATTCCTACCTGGCAAAATGCGTGAAATACACGCATTCTGCGCGAGTGAGAGGTAATTTTTGAGGCCCAAAACGATAAAAAATTGCTAAAATGACAATTCTACCCTTAATTAGTACATAAATTGGACCCTTAACTTGGCTTCATATTATAACTTTGATCTTTAACTTTGTTTGTGCACAAATAGGCACTTTAACTATCCAAAACTTAAACAAAAAAATACTCGGATCCTACATGGCAAAATACGTAAAATTCACTCAAATTAGGCGCGTCAGATGTAAAAATCGAGTGCCCAACAGTAAAAAAAACACTGAAATGACAATTAAACTCTCTTTCTAATTTTTCAACAATTTCCCCCTCTTTTTTGCATTATTTGTTGTTCATTGCAAAATGCAAGTGACATTTAATTACTTTTTTGTTATTATGAAAAAAATTATAATGAAGTCTTTTTTGACAAGATGGGGTGAGTATACAATTATACAAATTGAATGCAATTTTTGAAGGCATTTTGACCAACAATATGCAAATTCTTGTTTGTAAAATGTTGAATCTTGTTACCTTGACTAAATTGAGGAAGACAAATAGATAACTCGAAAATTAAATTACAGCAAATATCTTGAACAATTTTTTCTTTGATTTGAATCTAAAGAACATGAATTTCAGATTAGGAATTTTTAAGAGAGAGAAGAAAAGAGGTACTAATTTTTTTTTACCTAAAAAATGAATTTGTTTTCACTTCCACCTTATTCTATATTATAATTTATTTTTATAATTTTTAAAATCTAGGTGTATTTATTTTAGTTAGTTGGCAGCAACTGAGTGGTTTACTTTTCCACGTCAGAGCATGTGTGTAACATGCGTTTTGATTGAAATATTCGCGTGTTTTTTTGTTTAAATTTCGGATAGTTAAAGTGTCTCTTTGTGCACTATCAAAGTTAAAGGTCAAAGTTATAATTTGAAGCCAAGTTAAGGGTCCAATTTATGTATTATGCTTAAAAAAATACGTGTAAATTTTTTAATTAGTTGGCAGCCACTGAGTGGTTTACTTTTCCACGTCAAAGCATGTGTGTAACACGGTTTTGATTGAAATATTCGCGTGTTTATTTATTGAAAGATAGGATAGTTAAAGTGCCTATTTGTGCATTATGAAAGTTTGAGGTCAAAGTTAAAATTTGAAGCCAAGTTTAGGGTCTAATATATGTATTATGCCTTATTTATTTGTTTGATAGTATGGGCATTTCCAACTTTACACTCTATTTTACTCTCCAAATATAGAGTTATCTAATTAATGAATAAATTCAAATAACAGTAAAATACGATTACATAAACATTACATAAACACTTAATTTTTGAAACTATTACGATGCTCCCATAAATGCTCTATTAATGCATTAAGGAGTTCAAAATGAGCACTTTGTCCTTAATTTTATTATGTCTAGCTAAAAATTGAACAAATCGGTGATTTTCATCTACCATCATTTTTGTCGTTACAGTTGGAGCCTCTACGGCATCTTGAATTGGTGCATTAAGATCACGGCCTCAAGTATCACGTTGTGTAGTATAATACATGTAGTCATTATATCATGTAGCACTTCCTTTCTACGAAAACATGACGGTCTTGCAATAATTGCAGAACCCCGAATGCATGTCCACATCTTTTCGACATGATTCGTTTCATTGCGAATTAATTATTATGATATGTATTGTATTATATCTTGTATTTAAATTATTATGTTATGTATTGTATTGTTATTTGTATTTAAATCAATTTCTTCATCTTACCGTTTTAATTTTGTGTATTCTTTATAAGAAAAAATAATAATAAAATAAAATTTTATTATTGGCGAAAATTATTAAAAATATATTAATTGAAATTAAAGTAGTTTATATTAGATAATAATTTTTTTAAAATAGAATATTATATTTTAAAAAAATCATGAATATTAGATATTTAATTAATGAAATTATATGTAAAACAATATGTTAATTGAATAGTAATAAAAATAATAATAATAATAAAATAATAAAAAAGTGAAATAGAGAATGTGAATAGTAGTTCTCCAAACTATTCAGGTTTCTATAAATAGAGTATAGACAGTAATATGGAGAGGTCATTCTCTATTTTACTCTCCAAATATAGAGAATGGAAAGTAAAATAGAAGTGGGTTGGAGATGGTCTTATAACATTAAATATTTTTTGTGAAAAAAGTAATTTTGAGAATCTTGAATTAGTTACTCGTGAAGTCTGATCAATCTCTCATGGAGATATGAGAGATTGATCTTGTTTTTTTTTACAATTTTTGATTAATTCTCTCTTCTTCTTTTTTCAATTACTTGAATTTGACGTGATAATAATGTGGTACGATGTGACAATGATATGATGTTTATGTGATGTATTTTTCATTGTAAGATTAGTGTTATGATTTTAGGGTAATATTTATTATATATCAGACAAGAATAAAAGAATAAATAAATGTTTATAAAATTAAAGTAATAAACTAAGTCTGATTATCAAGTTCAGAATAATTGTATATGTATATTTTCTAAATTTTATTGCGAACACGAACCTCTAAATAAAGGCAATCATGTAACTTACGACCTATAAATGATATGGAAGGAATAATATACATCGTTCATACACTACTATACAGATGATTATGCATCTTTCATACAATACAAATTTTTTTGAATGTATATACACAAAATGCATAAATACTCTTTCAGTCTATGTAAAATTTTGCATATAATAAAATAATATAATTCGATTTTGTACACCCTGCGTAGAAGACATGACATACAAGGGTATTTCAAGGTGATAACGGAAAACATGCTTTTGCGTGAGAGATATAAATGAGTAATGCAAATTAAAAATTTTTGTATGCAACCTTTTGATTGGATCAACCAATCTGAAAGTCAGGAAATATTGTTGCAATATTTTTCTTTCCAAGTTAAATAGTGGATTTTTCTTTTTCTTTTTTTCTTATCTAGTGTTTGATATTAAGAGCTCGATTAAATGCGAATTCAAGTCGGGAAATCTTACATTGAAGGTAAAAATATTTCTAACAAAGACGATTTTATATCTATGAAGACCCAAATTCGAGATTTTAATTAAGAATAAAGGAGTACTTAGTATTTCATCACAACCCTCGTTGATAAATTTTCTTAGCCCTTGATTGATTTAAAAATAAAAAAACGTTATCAAAGACTTTAAACAGTCAAAACTCAAAACAAACTTGGCCCGCTTTGATGGCCTTTATAGCTAGCTTGCGTTTGTCATCTATAATAAGCATGTTTTGCAAAATTATTTAAAAAATTCGTAAGTTTCGTCATCTATATAAGCGTATTTCGTAAAAAGTCATAACAACAAATACAATTAGTATGAATCTGAAAAAAGAAAAATATATTTATTTGTATAGTTTGACTTCTAGTTATCTTTTTATGAACTATAACTATATATAGCAGTAGAGTCAAAAAATTTTAATTGCTCAACAATACTATTGAACACTCACCGAAGAGTCAATGCGCCAATAAAATTATTTATTCATTGCTGCTTTATGTTAATTTTATATAAATATCTTTTAATTTTTATATAAATATATATATATATTTCGAGATGAGGTTAATAAATATTCGAACATCCACTCCATAATCCGCCCCCGTCTATTTACTCCTCCTTGCAACTTAATCAACATCTTGAGCAGCCAATAAATTAGTTTGAATACCTATCTCTGGTTCATTTGGTTCCTTGTGAACAAAAGAATAAAAAAAATAAAGGTAGAGAAAAAAAAAATTAATTGTACATTTTAAATCAAAATCATTATCTATAGTTCATTGCAGAGGCGCATCTAGATAGGTGCACTAATTACAAAAAGATACACTTACATATAAATTTAATCAACTGGCCTTCGTATTTTTAATATTCGATCATTAAATTTTAAAAATTATAAATCCAATAACCACTTGAATATATGTTGTTAACACAAATTTTATATTTGTATCTTTGAGAAGTGTATCCAATCATCCATCTTATTACTATATACACCCATTCATGCTATGGTGCACTTGCGTTTTAGCAAATCATATTAATTATAAAAAATACTATAATATAAATTTATAAATAATTTTAATAATTTCTAAAAGTTACGAATATAAATCATACCAAATTTTTTAAAGAAAAATCAAAAACTTTACTCAAAACCTACCGCTCAAACACATGATGAAACTTAATTAACCCGACAAAAAAATACCTAAAAACTTATAGCCAAACACTAGTTTAGAAGTGTTGCAATAGGGTACCTCAGCACGATTTTTTTTTTTTTTTGGTGAAATAACTATAAAGACGATTTTTATTATAATTTGCTTGAATTTATCATAAAAACCATATACATGAAATCCAGCATCCACTAACATTTAATGACAATGTATTAATTAACCAGACGTGAATCTAACTTTTTTTTAAAAAAAATGAGTTAACTATTTATCAAATATAATTAAATATATACTAATAAGGTATTTGCATAATACAGACTCTGAAATCTTGCTTGACTAGTCATTTAGTTGGTCAAGCTAGAAAAAGACTTCTCATTTTCATTCAACAAAACTTAAATACACATGAACATTTCCTCTTAATTACTTTTCATAATCTTAATAAAAAATGCAAAATATTATGATACTAAATAAAGAAATTGTATAGCTAAAATATAATAAAAGGAATATGGTTAAAGACTTACTAATACATAAATACCCTTTGACACATTGATTTGATACCAAATAAATTAGAATAGTGTGTTTTTCATATTCCGTTATCAAGAAAGGAAGGAGTGAGGCTGTCCGAGCATGACCTAACCTTAGTCACACATTTTTTTTTATAAGTGGCCAAGTTTAGATCATGCTGGCAGCTTCACTTGTTCCACTCTAGACCATTTCATACAAATAACAAACTTAAAATCACATATGATGATGCTATATTTGTGATTCTTACAACTAAAAGTGAAGAGAGTGGGGATTCATGAGTTTGTTGTTGCTATTAATTTGAGATGTAGGGTTTTGATTTATTATATATAGAAGTGATAAGAAATGAAGGATATATTAAAGCCAAATGTGTAGGCAAAAATTATTTAAAATGAAATGAAATGAAGTAGCTATTATATATATATATATAGGTAGGTAGGGTGTACAAATTGAAGATGCAAATATAATTAGCCGAAAGTGGGAATATTAGGGCGGCATATATCCGCAAGGTGGCGATCCTTGTCCTTTTTCTTGGTTATCTAAAACTTAAAACCCTACTACTCCTTGGCGTTATTTGATACGTAAATTAAATTATTTTAAAAATATCAAGTACAAATAAAAATATTTTAAAAAAATTATTTTGCCGATAAATAGTGAAGGTAAGTTTTTTCTTTTTAATTCTTTATTCATAAAATTTATTCATGATTTGAGTGTTGTTTGTAACGTATTTTTTTAAAATTAGAACGATTTGAATTTGAGTTTTATTTGCTCTGGTTTTTTAACATAAATAGGGATTTCCTTTTAGGGAAATGTTTTTGATTCTATAAATAGATGTTTTCTCTTCTAACTTAATCAGCATTTACAATATAAAGGATTTGTGGTTATGGGAGAATTTGTGAACCTCCTTTTATTCTGAGTGAAATGGTTGAGGTTGTTTCTCTCTATATTTTGTAGTCTCATATTTATAGTGGATTGGCAGTTTTCTTTGTGGACGTAGGTCGATTGATCGAACCACGTTAAATCTTTGTGTCTTTTGATAAATTTCTGTTTGTCTTCTTACTCGTGGTCTTTCGAATTTTGCTTTGCTAAAATTTGCATTACATCTGCTTATTTTTTATCGTAAAAAGTCTTTCATTAATTAACGAAATATTTGAAATTTTAATTTTTAAAAATACCCAAGAACTTATGAGATCGTCTTGCAGAACCACACAAATTCTCAATATCTACAATCTCAACCAAACACAATATATATTTTATTTCAAACACCGTCTTATCTCAGATACCAAACAATCCTAGCTGCGAACGATTATGTGAGTTGTCCCAAAATAAAAATTGGTATTAAACTTTATACGTGTTTGAGTTTTGACATTATAAGTATGAAATTATTTAGTCCATACAAAATATGAGATAAATAATATTGGTTTATAGTTTGAGATTATAATTCTAAAATGATTTGATTTTTTGACCAAATGACCTTGGGATCTAACTTTTTGTGGCCAACGTAACTAAACGGTCCCCAAACAAACCAACTATATGTTATAACATAAAAAATAAATAATGACAGAAATTCTTTTTGTAAATAAAGGGTACTTGATTCATTGGTTGAAAAATAAGATGTACAAGGTATAATATAAAACATTTTATAGTTCAACATTAAATAAATTCAACTACATTTTTTATTTTTAAGTCTAACCTTACTTCTTCTTCTTTTCAAAAAAAAAGAGAAAATGGAAAAATATACTATATAATTACAATATTATTTTATTTTGATATCAAGAATTACATATATTAAATATATTATAAAAATATTTAGTTTTTAAAATTACTATTCATTATCTTACCAACCAAATGAGCATGCGTGATTGATTAAGGCAGGACAAAAGCTGAATTTAATTGCCCAAGGAAATTAAAGTTGATAACTACTCAATTTAAATAACACATTGACTTTTCATTTCACTGCTCAGTGCTTCAGAAAAAATAATTAAAAATAAAGGTTCCACCTATCTATCTATATATATTAGTAGCTCTCTGCACCTAACCATCTGTCACTATTTTATCTTAATGTTAATTTGACCCACAAAAAAACAAATGTTTTTAAAAATTTCCTTTGCTTTTCTTGATTTTATTAGTACTATCAAGATTGATAGAACGTGATTTAAGATCTATGTCCAGGTAAAAGAATATTAATTAAAGTAAAATTACCAAAATGTACTTTTAATTAGAGGTCGATTTGATAATTGGTTAGAGTTATTTAAGTATTAGTAATGTATGAATTAGTTATATTAATTAATTTATGTATATAGAAGTTTTGAAGACACTCTTTAAGGCTGGCGGAAATCATTAGTTTCATTGTCGAATAACTTAAATATATCATTTTACTTGATTAACTAAATTTAGATATATACACGTCAGATTTGTTATATGTCATAACAAGTAGTCTCTAGCTTTTGTATGAGCTTGTGACGTTCAATAAAAAATCGAGAGAAGTGTTGTAAACATCCCTAAACTTGACGAGAAGTTAGAGGTGTATTTCATTAATAGTTTTGCAAGATTGGAGGTGTAGTTAAGTTCAGTTAATTAAGTAAATGTTTGTTTTTAAGGCCGTTAATAGTTTGAGAAAGAAACTAATAATTAACGCTGAGTTTATGGGTGTTTTCAATACTTCTCTCATTATTTTATGTTGGGATTAGTTATTCATATGGAGTATTAGTTATTTCACTTTTTATTCTTCATACAATAATACATAGATTTTCCCATAAGTTATACATGTACTCCTTCCTTTTAAAAAAGAATGTCTCTATTTCATTTTTAGTTTGTTTAAAAAAGAATGACTCTTTCCTTTTTTGGCAACACTTTAACTTTAACTTTTCACGTGGCATGTTTAAGACCACAAGATTAAAGGGCATTTGGTACATTTGACATATCTTTAATTTAGAACCACAAGATTAAAAAATCTTTTTTCTTTTCTTAAACTCCTTTCAAGTCAAACTAGGTCATTCTTTTTAAAACGGAGAGAGTATTAATATTGGATTTCTAAATTGATAACCAAATATTGTATTATCCGTAACTTTATACATGAATAATTTATTTCTTATCTACCTATCAAACGTCATATAAGTTAAAAGAAAATTAATACTATATATAAATATTATTTTTTATTCAGCTACCTAATGACCTATAATTTTATATGCTAGATTATTGCTAGGATAGAGGGTGTATTCAAAAGTTTTTTAACATGTTTGGTATGTTCTTCGCACTTGTGCTATGAAAATTGAAATTAGAGGGAGGCATAGACAATATTCGGACCAAATTTCATTACATGTTATCGTAGGCTCCGTTTGGCCATATGATATGGTATCATAATATAGAATTATGAAATGAAATTAAAGTTTGTTTGGATATGCGATATGGAATTTTAGTGTTGTATATTTTCTCATAAACGTAAAACCTCATAAGTTATAAAACTGTTAAAATAGCCCCAATTGTTTATTCAATCTTATCAAATAAACAAAAAATGTAAAATCGCATAATAAATTATTACAAAGCTATTTGTTCTCCACTTAAGTAATATGCTTCATCAATATATTTGAGTAAAAATGAAACACCTTTCTGTCATGACCAAATCGAGTCGTGAGTGGCACCCATACTTAACCTCTTAAGTGGGCGAACCAACCAATTTAACCTAACTTACAAAATACAAGCATAACGCGGAAACTCAAATATTACTAAATATCTTTTCCCAAAACCTGAAAGTAATCACATCAAGGACATCTAATCTCCAATACTAAGTCTAAGAATATCAAATACACCAAAATAAAAGAAATAAAGTAATCCGTGTCCGAAAACTAAGGACATCAGGTAATGACTAAGAGAATCCAACCCAAGCTCGAATGAATAGCTCACCCTGGAACTTGATATGCGGGAGGCTGGCTAGAGCTGAGGGAAATCAGAAGTCATAGGTACACTCGCTGCATTTCATAAAAGGAAAACAAAGAAGAAAACAAGTAGGGCTCAGTACGAGGCAACATGTACTGAGTAAGTATCATCAGTCAACCCAAAATAGTAACTAATATACAAAGAATAATAGTATGAACTCAACTATAGCACTTAACATGTGATAAGCAACAAACAACATGAACAAGTGTCAACAACATTAAAGTAAGCACATATTAAGTTAACGGTATCAAGATCACACATGAGGACTCATGCCTCCAAACTAAACCATTTTGGGAGTTGAGTTTTTTGAGATTGAGTATCTTCCATTAATTCAACATGTTTTTCCTTTAATATTACCGTGTCGAAACGTGACACTCCGATCCAAGAATACCGTGTCGGAATGTGACGCTCCTATTCAAAAATACCGTGTCGGAATGTGACACTCTGATCCAAGAATATCGTGTCGGAACGTGACACTCCGATCCAATAATATCATTAATTTATCATTTAATATCCCACTTTTTCATTCATTAATAATAATTCATCGAGCCTTCTTTATTCAAGGCATTACTTCGATAGAGATGGTTTAAGATTATACATTCCACGGTCTCGGGATTTCAGACCAATCACAAAACACACAACCAAGCCACACAACCACACAATCAAGTACATAGAAAACTTCACAATATCATTCAATGCATATCAATCACTATTAAAAGTTTACTATCAAATAGCATAAACCATAACCTACCTCCACCCGAAGAATCGAAGTCATGCAAACTACTTCTTCGATGCCTTTTCTTTCCTTAACGCCTCTGAACGTTTTGAATCTATCAAGTATATATATGCATAACTTGTAAGTTAACGAGTCTATAAACACTCAATTTATTCTATGTTTAGCCTAGACCGAAAAACTCACCTAATTATATAATCAATTTCCTAAAGTTCAAACTTAAGGGTAAATCTTAATTTCTCAAATTAGCATAACTTTAATGCCATTCAATTATCAAATTCTTTCCACTTCCAAACATAACATAATAATTGTCAAATTCCATTCAGTTATTAGCATCCCACGGCTAATAACTGGAGATGCCAATTTGTCTCCCAAAATAACAATAATAAATTTATATTATTAACCCACCTGCAATTCATATCCAACAATTATATTATTCCCTCAAAATTCAACTTGTTAGAATCTATGCGTCCACTTATCAGTCAATGGACCAGGTCCCTTGACACACAAATAAGTATGAACAGAAAGTAAATGCAGTTTAACAACACAACAGTTTTACGTGGAAACCTCCTTGCTCAAGGGAGTAAAACCACGATCTGTCACACAGGATTTTCAAAAACTGTTTCACTAATCTTCACAAGCAAAAGTAAAACCAGTTACACAAATGTGAGAGAAAGTTTTTAATCTCACAATCAAGCAATACCTCTATTGCTTGATGAGCCTAAGTAGAAGTTATTCTACCCACTAAGCTATCCCTTCTAGATAACTTACAGTTTCAACACCACCACACTAATTCCTTTATAGATATAGGAATAGTTTACAATGTAAGACCTCAAGAATGTATTCTCAAACAACCACACGTTATGCTTCTGAGTTTTTAGTTGTTCTTGAATAATTCTTCACCTTTTGTTTTCTATAGCCTGTGCAAATGTTCTTGAAAGTACTTGTTCAAGTTGCAAAAGCCACAGAAAAAGTTTAAGGAAAGATGACATTGTATAGACAAGTCACTTTCCTTAAACCCATTCCATTGGTTGGAAAGTTCTGACGTTTCTGCCGCGTCTGTCACTTCTGCCACTGTTGGAGACTGTGCACCAACTCTTTGTACTTTCTCCAACTTGGAGTCAACGGCTTGTTCATGTAGGGAACCTGGTACCTTTACAAGGTCCCTGAGTTTGTCACATCATCAAAACTTACAAATAACATTTTCCCCCTTTTTGATGATGACAAACAATGCTCCAGACACTCTTAACATTTTCCCCCTTTTTGATGATGACAAACAATGCTCCAGACACTCTTCCACTTGTCCATCCTCCTGGAAAGAAAAGAACAAAAATATTCTGACTGTATTCCCCCTCACTTATATTTCTCCTCACAACCATGTCCAGCTACCACTTATCAGTTATAATTCCCCCTCACTTGTATTTCTCCTCACAACCATGTCCAGCTACCACTTATCAATTATAATTCCCCCTCACTTGTATTTCTCCTCACAACCATGTCCAGCTACCACTTATCAGTTATAATTCCCCCTTTTGGCATCATAAAAAAGAGATACAGTAAACCAGAGAGATCAATAATAATATCAGAGAAGACCAAAGCTTGATAGCAATCAAACAAAAAGAAAAACATTCACAAGAGATAGTAGCTAGAACACCGGAGGAATAAGATAAATAGCATTCCAAGATAAACACTTAATACATTAATAGCAAACTGAGAATCCAACGACAACAAGACAAGCCACACAAGGAAGACACAGAAAACGATTTGGACAGACTAAGAAGAGGGAGGTTGATGAGAAAGGGACTGAATAATGAGAATGAGTCTGTCATTTGCATCATTATCCTTTATTGCCTTTTCTTGTAAGGCAATGACCTTCGCCCTCAGCTCTGCATTTTCCCTTTCCAGGGCTTGAATCACAGAAGTACCAGGTCCCTCTGTCTGTGCAGTGATCAGCTCAGCTTTGAGTATAGCAATTTCAGCATCTCTTCCACTCAAACGCATAGTTAATTCTTCAACTTCATGCTTGAGTTGGTTCTGGTCTTCTATGAGTTGAGCCATCTTGCTCTTGGGATTCCCTTTCCCTTCAATGCACTCACATTCAACCAGAGTAGTCTCTGAAAAAGCTTGTTTCACTGTACCAACCTTGCCAACGCTAAAAGGAATGTTAAAGTATTTGAATACTTCAGTAAAAAAGTATCCATATCCCATTCCATGTATTCCTTTTCTCTCGATGACAGTCTTGTACATGTGTTCAAGGATGAGCCCTGGGAGATTCAGAGGTTCAAATTTGCACAACAACTCCATCACGTACAAATCAGCAGAAGTAGCTGAGGTCCTCTTTTCAGTTCGAGGAAGAAGGATTTTGTTTACAAATTCAAACACCAACTGATACTCACTTTTCATCACCTTCTTAAAAACCCCTGCACACTTTGTTGTGGGAAGCTTTGAGACCAATGCCACAAACTCAGTCGAACAAATTTTCCCAATCACAGACCTGGTACCCTCTCGAGGCACCCTAAGAATTTTCCCCAACAGAACCTCATCCAGTTGCACTGCAATATCATTCACTCTGGTATGGACACTCCCATCTTCCTTAAATTGAATGTTATAGTAAAATTCACGCACTTTCTCTTCGTGAAGAATAGGAGATTTTTTGTTGAAGAGATGCATCCATGACTGGATTTCCACCATATCATGCAGAGAGTCCATTCCAGAAAGGTTGATTATTCCCATGTCAAAAACTCTCCCCGCCAGAACAGACTGCTTTCTCAAGTTGTCAACAGTCTCTTGTTTGGTGACCTCCTCTTCAACTTTACTTTGGGTACCAGATCCCTGTGATCTTTTCCTTTTTCCTATAGAACTCATTTTCTCCTCCTTTTTGAAATCTTTTGACTTTGTTTTTTCTGACCTTTTCTTCCTGCTCTTCTTTTCTGTCTCTTCAGCAGACACCTCTATCACTCCAGATTTAGGCATTTGAAGTTAGACACTTTGAATGTTCTAGCACTCCTGATTTCTGCTGTAGACCTTCCACTAGCCTTTAAGTCATCAGCTAACAACTTTCTCGCATCAGATCTAGTAGTAGGTCTCCTTCTAGGCACCTCTTCTACTAATTTTTCTTTTCCCTTCCTTGACACACTACCACCCCTCTTCTCAACCTTCCATTTGATAGATTCATCATTACCTTCAGAGTCAGAGGAGTTTGAAGATGGATACCTCCCAAAATCAGGAGTTCTATCAAAAATGGGTTGAGTTTCTCTGGCCTCTTCCCCTTGAAAAGGTTCATTTTGTTCTACCCTGACCTCTTCCCTCATCATTGCAAGACTTTCAATTATCAGCTCTTCACTTGCAGCGAGAATGTTTGACTCAGAAGATTTGTTTCTTGGCAAGTCTCTTCAAACAGAGCATCTGGCAACATTTCATGATGAGGACCAGGTCCAGTAGGAACACTAGAACTGTTCAGATCTATGGAGTGAAAAGGGTTGTCAGGAGTATCTTGGGGAGGACTTGAAGGAATACTAGACCTAGACCTTTCTGCAGAAGGAGAATAGAAGGCAATAGGTTCAATTTCACTGAGAGCAGTAAGCATTTGCTTAGAGGCGGATGAAGGATCAGACATCTTAACCAGAAGAAGAGAAGAGTAGCAACTTTACGAAGTCAAGGAGAATGAGATAAAACCAGATATCGACTTTTCACTTCTTTTTCTTCTTTTAGTAGAGAAATGTTAAACGACACATTGAAGAATGGAAATGGAAAGAAAGAGGGTTTTTAAAAAGATGAAACGGTGCCAGGTCCCTTGATTTGACGCGTCACTTGAACAATAAGCGATGGGACTAACGGTCAGAATGACCGATGACTGACACGTGGCTTGATCAACGGTCATAATTTTCAGTTTAAAATTAATGTAAAAGATGCTAACCATGACTAGGACCAGGTCCCATAATACAACTTTATTTTCATTCCTCAACTGTTCTAGCCATATCTTTGTTTAGTTATTCCTCGCTGAATGTATACCTACAATAGGTACAAAAAAATGATCTAATCCAGATAATATATTATTGACACAAAGGATACCTGTACTACAAGTTTAGCCATCAAAGGAATTTCAACTATTGAATTTTTGAAAATCAGTGAGAGGACATCATGCCCAACTTCAACCTATTTCTTTCAAATAGATCTTTGCTGAGAGCCTTGGTGAAGATATCTGCAATTTGTTCCTCTGTTGGACAATATGTAAGCACAATATTCCCCTTTTCCACATTGTCTCTCAGAAAATGATGCCTAACATCAATGTGCTTAGTTCTCTTGTGTTGAACTGGATTCTTTCCCATACTGACTGCACTCGTATTGTCACACATAAGAGGAATAGCTTTGATGATTACACCAAAATCCTCTAAATGTTGCTTTATTCATAACAATTGTGAACAACATGCAGCAGCTGCTACATATTCTGCTTCAGCTGTTGAGAGAGCTACAGAATTCTGTTTCTTAGTTCCCCAAGAAATGAGTGAAGATCCAAGGAAATGAGCCATTCCAGAAGTACTCTTCCTGTCAATTTGATAACCAGCAAAATCAGCATCTGCAAAACCAACAAGATCAAAAGTGTCACCTGCTGGATAGAAGAGGACCAGGTCCCCTGTCTTTTTCAAATATCTTAGAATACGTTTTGCAGCCTTTAAATGTGAATCACGAGGACATGCTTGGAATCTAGCACACATTCCAACACTGTATACAATGTCAGGTCTGCTAGCAGTCAAATACAACAAAGAACCAATAATTCCCCTATACATGGTTTGATTCACAAGAGAATCAGATTCATCTGCTATAAGCTTGGAGTTTGTCCCCATAGGAGTATCAATAGGTTTTGAATCAAACATATTGAATTTCTTCAACAACTCCTTAATGTACTTCTCCTGACTGATTGAGATTCCGCTTGATGATTGCTTGATTTGTAGTCCCAGAAAGAATGTCAATTCACCCATCATGCTCATCTCAAATTCCTTTCCCATTAAAGATGAGAATTCTTCACACAGATGTTCTGATGTAGCTCCAAAAATTATGTCATCCACATACACTTGAATAATAAGCAATTACTTTTCTCTTTTCAATAATAATAAGGTATTGTCTATTTTTCCTCTTCTGAACCCATTTTTCAACAGAAATTTTGACAACCTTTCATACCAAGCTCTAGGAGCCTGTTTCAACCCATACAGAGCCTTCTTTAATCTGAACACATGATCTGGTAGCTCAGCATCTTCAAACATAGGAGGTTGTTTAACAAACACCTCTTTCAGGTCTCCATTTAGAAATGCACTTTTGACATCCATTTGATACAGCTTGAAACCCATGAATGCTGCAAAAGCTATTAGAATTCTGATGGCTTCCATCCTTGCAACAGGTGCAAAAGTTTCATCATAATCTATCCCTTCTTCCTGATTGTATCCTTGAACAACTAATCTGGATTTGTTTCTAGTGATTTCACCATTTTCATCAAGCTTGTTCCCGAAGACCCATCTGGTTCCTATCACTGTTCTGCCAACAGGTCGAGGAACCAGGTACCATACCTTACTTTTTTCAAACTGATGAAGTTCTTCTTGCATTGAATTATTCCAATCTGCATCACTTAATGCTTCTTTCATATTCTTGGGTTCAATAGATGATATGAATGCTGAGAATGCAACTAGATTTCTTATTTTTGATCTAGTGTGAATTCTAGAACTCAAGGGAGAAATCAGATTATCAAGAGGATGTGATGAACTATGTTTCCATCTTGGTCTCAAAGTCAACTGGTTCAGCTGATCAGCATGTTCTTCTTCTTCATGGAGCTCATTATTTTCTGGAGAGTTGGAGGTATTCTGACTGGAGTTCAGAGTAGTACCAGGTCCCTCATCACACTTTTAAACTTCATCAGTCTTTTCAGACAGACTATGATTATCATTATCATTGTTATTCTTCAACTGATCATTTTCACAGGCTTCACTTCTTTCAATTTTCTGTGAATTAAACAACTTGCTCAACTCATCTTCATCATTTGATGCATCACTTCTCACACTTCCATCTTCATCAAACACAACATGAATACTTTCTTCAATACATTGAGTTCTTTTGTTGAAAATTCTGTATGCTTTACTTGATGAAGAGTATCCAACGAACACTCCTTCATCACTTCTAGGATCAAATTTTCCCAGATCATCTTTTCCATTCTTAAGCACAAAACATCTGCACCCAAAAGCCCTAAGATAACTCAACATAGGTTTTCTGTTATTGAGCAACTCATAGGGAGTCTTATTCAATAAAGACCTTATCAGACACCTGTTAGTAACATGACATGCTGTGTTAACAGCTTCAGCCCAGAAACTTTGAGGAAGATTTGACTCAATAATCATGGTTCTAGCAATGTTCACCAAGGTTCTGTTTTTTCTTTCCACTACTCCATTTTGTTGAGGAGTTCTAGGAGCAGAAAAATTATGACTAATACCATTCTCCATGCAGAATTGATCAAGTTTTGAGTTTTCAAACTCAGTTCCATGATCAGATCTAATTCCAATAATTACTTGATTCAATTTCGTTTGAATCATTTTGAAGAACACTACCAATTCTTCAGGTGTTTCTGCTTTTGATCTTAGGAATCTTGTCCATGTGTATCTAGAGTAATCATCAACTATCACCAGAATGTATTTCTTACCCTTTCTACTTTGAACCTTCAAAGGTCCACATAGATCCATGTGTAACAGCTCCAGTACTCTTGATGATGTTACTTGCTTCTTTGACTTGAAGAATGATCTGATTTGTTTTCCTTTGACACATGCTTCACATATTTTGTTTTCACAAAACTTTAACTTTGGCAAACCTAGGACCAGGTCCTTAGAAATCAATTTATTCAATAAAGATGAGCTCACATGCCCTAGTCTTCGATGCCACAGATCAGCATTTTCATTTTGAGCACTAGGACATGTCAGATCATCTCCATGAGACTTTTCTAAGTTGGCCACATACATGTTTTTACTTCTAAAGGCAGTAAGAATCACTTTCTTTGTGGTTAGATTAACCAGAGTGCACTTCTCAGAAGTAAACTTCACTTCATTTTCCTTGTCACAAATTTGAGATACACTCAAAAGACTGTACTTCAATCCATCAACATGATACACATTATCAATTGATTCTCCAAGAGATTTTCCCACTTTACCAACCCCCAAAATGTACCCCTTCTTTCCATCACCAAAAGAGACACCTCCACCTTGAAGTGTCTTGAGTGAGAGGAAATTTTTGATATCGCCAGTCATATGTTTAGAGCATCCGCTGTCCATATACCAACATTGACTGCTGCTCCTCTCACTCACCTGCAACAAGAATCACTTGTTAGGCTTGGGAACCCATTTCAATTTGAGTTCCCAGAAAACAGACAATTGAGTGATCAGATTGTTTCTAGTCCAATAGGGTAGTTTTTGACTCTTTTTGACAAAAGATTTTGGAGCAGAATCAGATCCTTTGTTTGAAAACCTTTTAGCTGAAACTTGTTTTGGGGGACCAGGTCTCTCTTTTGTTACTCCTTGCTTCTCTCTGTACTGAGAGAGTTTCTCATGAGACTTTCTCCACCCAGTACATTCTTCTTTTAAATGCCCATTTTTACCACAGTGAAGACAGAGCAAATTGTCAGACACAAAAACATACTTGCTGTGAGGATTAAAGGGAGGAGTAATATTCAGATTTCCTAGACCCATCTTATTGAAATTGCTTTGATTTGTTACACCAGACAGCAACTTAGACGATTTTGTCCACTTAAGAGATTTTTCAAGTTCTTCTTTAAGTTTGACAATATCCTTTTCTAAGTTGTTGCTCTTCTCCAAAGTCAGCCTAAGATTTTCCTCAGAGGTTTTCAGTTTTTCTTCAATTTCAACTTGTAAACCATTTGACCTTCCATTTTGCTCTTTAGCTTCTTCATTTTTCTAATATAACTGTTTTTTAAGATCAGTCTTGTCACATTCCAGAGAAGCCATTTTATCTTCCATTTTCAACAATTCTCTTCCATTTTATCTTTGTTTTCAGTTAAACTGTCAAGTTCAGCATTCATAATGTCTCTTTCAGAGGTTAACTCAATTACTGAATCAATCATAACATTTGCTAATGTTCTCAATTTTTTAAGAGAATAAGTACTCAAGTCATGTTTCATATCAAGAAGAGTTACCTTATCCTCCTCTTCTTCATTTTCTGAATGAGCCATGAAAGCAAACATCTCATTGAATATTGTTTCCTCATCATGAACCACCACCATAGACACATCATTTGATTCAACAGGATCTTCTGAGTCACTTGAAGAGTCTCCCCATGCAGCAAGCGCCTTTTTGATCACATAATCAGCAGCAGCTTTCCGATCATTTTTGTTGAGTACCAGGTCCCTTCTCTTTTCTTTATCACCTTTTGACTTTTGATATTCTTTATTTTCAGCCTTGAGTAATGGACATTCTCTCATAAAGTGCCCAGCTTTTCCACACTTGTAACATGTATCATTTTGGGTGGCAGTTCGAGGACCATTTGCTCCCCTTTTAAAACCTTTGTTCTTTCTCACGATTTTTTGAAATCTATTGATGAGATAAGCCATATCATCATCACTGGAATCTTCTTCAGATTTGTATTTCAGCATCAAGGACTTATCCTTTTTCACTTCCTTCTTTGACTGGTCATGATTTCGATTCATCTCATGAGTCTTCAGATTTTCAATGAGAGCATCCATTGTTAACACTTTCAGATCTTTTGCTTTAGTAATAGCATCAACCTTACTTTCCCATGACTTGGGAAGGATTCGAAGCACCTTCCTAACTTGCTTGCTCATACTGATAGGTTCTCCAAGGCTTCTCAACTCATTTGTAATGGATGACAGTTAGGTGAACATCTCATGAATGGTTTCACCTTCTTTCATCTTGAAATTTTCATACAAAGAAGTGAGCATATCAATCTTTGACTCTTTTACTTGTTCAGTTCCCTCATGAGCAGTCTTCAAGCAATCCCAGATCTCTTTTGCAGACTCACAGGCTGAGACACGATTGAACTCATCTGGCCCTATCCCACAGACAAGAAGTGTCTTTGCCTTGTAACCCTTTTCTATCTTCTTTCTAACAGCTTCATCATATTTTTGTCTAGGCTTTGGAACAAACCTAGTTGTTTCTCCATCTTTCTCTTCAATCATTGGAATAAATGGTCCATCTAAGACAATGTCCCATAGCTCACTGTCTTCAGCCATAAGAAAATCATGCATTCTGACTTTCCACCAACTATAGAAGTGTCCATTGAAACGAGGTGGTCTAGTTGAAGACTGACCTTCTTCAAGATTAAGTGGAGCAGTCATCCTAAAGCAAATGTCACATTCTTGGTGTTAACCAGATAGAAAGTGCCTGCTCTGATACCACTTGTTAGAATCTATGCGTCAACTTATCAGTCAATGGACCAGGTCCCTTGACACACAAACAAGTATGAACAGAAAGTAAATGCAGTTTAACAACACAGCAGTTTTACGTGAAAACCTCCTTGCTCAAGGGAGTAAAACCACGACCTGTCACACAGGATTTTCAAAAACTGTTTCACTAATCTTCACAAGCAAAAGTAAAACCAGTTACACAAATGTGAGAGAAAGTTTTTAATCTCACAATCAAGCAATACCTCTATTGCTTGATGAGCCTAAGTAGAAGTTATTCTACCCACTAAGCTATCCCTTCTAGATAACTTACAGTTTCAACACCACCACACTAATTCCTTTATAGATATAGGAATAGCTTACAATGTAAGACCTCAAGAATGTATTCTCAAACAACCACACGTTATGCTTCTGAGTTTTTAGTTGTTCTTGATTAATTCTTCACCTTTTTTTTTCTATAGCCTGTGCAAATGTTCTTGAAAGTACTTGTTCAAGTTGCAAAAGCCAAAGAAATAGGTTAAGGAAAGATGACATTGTATAGACAAGTCACTTTCCTTAAACCCATGCCATTGGTTGGAAAGTTCTGACGTTTCTGCCGCGTCTGTCACTTCTGCCACTGTTGGAGACTGTGCACCAACTTTTTGTACTTTCTCCAACTTGGAGTCAACGGCTTGTTCATGTAGGGAACCTGGTACCTTTACAAGGTCCCTGAGTTTGTCACATCATCAAAACTTACAAATAACACAACTACATCATGACTTAGTTCCTAACTATTCCAATTTAATTTATCCAATTTTCTTTCACAACCCACATGGTACTAATAATAAAACTAATATGATATAACTCAATATTGTAACAACTCCATGAATAATTTTAACCTCAGGTCATGTTACTCAATACATTAGCTGCATACGTTCATTAAAGAAGAGAGTCAGAAAGAAACCATATTCCAATTTCTCATAATTTATCCCATATTTCTAATTATTGTCTTAACATTATCCCTTAATTAATTTACCATCATTAATCCAACTAATAAATAACAATTTAACAGATTCAATTGGTAACCCATATCGTACAAAAGCATCTTTTCCCAATTCAAATCTCTTTTTCAACCTACCACTATGTTGTTAAGGGTTATCTGTTTACCAAGACTTGATTATATAAACACCAAGCGACAATTATATGTAAACAAAATTAGAAGAGTAACTTAGGGTACCTGACACCGCAATCAATTTTTCTGCGAGAGCTTTTGGTTTTAGTTTCACGCAAATTTTATGTTCTTTCACAATTAATCTTTTACCCTAATATAATATATGACTAATTATAAAAGTATAAAAAGTAGTTCACTATTAATTTTAATGTTATATTTCTTTAACCACCAACTAAGTTAATATTTAAAACTGCCCCACTAAATTATAAATATAGTTACCAATAGCCCAAAATACCTATTTAGAATCTATCACAACGTATTCTATGAAATAAAAAGCTCTAGTATTCAAAACGACCAAATGGGTCGTTACACTTTCATGGGCTCTTCAAGATTTATTACTCAACAATCGTGAAGTGTGAGTTAAAGTGACTAAATATTGGAGAGAATAATAAACTTTATGTCGGTGAGAATAATAAATTTTAAAAAGTAATGATGTGATTATAAATTTTATTTACATGTGAAATAAATGGTTAGTAGATATAAATGTGGGGTTGGTTTAACAAAATATAAACTTGTGGATCAATTTTTATATTTAAATTTCTTAAATCATAATATGGTATTTCCTTATGATTCGACATCATGATTTTTGGAGAATATGGAATCACATCTCATGATATGGAATCAGCGTAAAATCACATGTCCAAACGCTGATTTCATCTCACGATACCATATCACATGATATCGCATGACCAAACGCCTACTTAGAAAAAGTTATCTGAGTATACATATGTAAAAATATATATATTTGTACCTCTATAATAAGTCAAAATATACCGATAATATAGAAAAGATTCCAAAATTCAAAGAAACAGTTATGCATACACAAATCGAATAAAACAACAAATTCTAAGCAAATGTCAAAACTCATACATACAATACGAATGAGTTCATGAATAAGTGCATGGTTTACTCTTGGAAACAAGTATGATAATTGAGTTAGTTAGTAGTATTATCTAATCCTCAATTTCATAATTTCTCAAAACTAAATTTCAAAAAATGTTAATGACTATTACACCAAAATGGGCATTGTTTGAAAACAATTTGCTTGCTTAAAGAAGTGTGGCCTAAGGGCAATGTTTGGAAATAAACTATATATTAGCCGGAGAAATCTTTTTTGGCCAGAAAATTTTACCAGGATGATATTTTTTCTATGTTATTTCATCTTTTAAAATATTTTTATCTTTTTAACTTTAATACCTTTTAACCAAAAAAATATAAAAAAATATTATAGTTTTTTTAAGGGAAAATTACGCGTTTAAGCAAACTTATACTATTTAATTACTCATCATAGCTATAGTTTGCTATAATTACCACTCGCGACTAACATTATACATTAATTACATGGGTTGACTTCGAGTTTGTATAATTAGTCATGTTTGTATATGTATAATTTGCCAAAATATACAAATAAATATGTATAATATACAATTTTTTAGCCTATATACATATACAATTCACCTCTCTCCCACTCTCTGCCCTCTCTCGCTCACCTCTCTCCTCCCTCTCTCAATCTCGCTCGCCTCTCTCCTCCCTCTCCCAATCTCGCTGCCATTTATACAAATATATATGTATAATATACAGTTATATACAATTATATACATATACAATTCACCTCTCTCCCACTCTCTGCCCTCTCTCGCTCGCCTCTCTCCTCCCTCTCTCGATCTCGCTCGCCTCTCTCCTCTCTGTCTCAGTCTCGCTCGCCTCTCTCCTCCCTCTCCCAATCTCTCTTGCCATATATACAATTACATATGTATAATATACAATTATCTAACCAATATACATATACAATTCACCTTTCTCTCACTCTTTTCCCCCTCTCTCTCCTCTCTCTCCCAGTCTCGCTCGCCTGTCTCCTTTATATAACTTGTAGCTACAAATTGTAATTATCAAACTATAGCTATGGAGAGTAATTAATTATCTTTAAGTGGCTATATGTGAAAGTTTCCCTTTTTTTAATCTTCTGACCAAATTTTAGTTAAATTTTCTGATCATTTAGTACATCTATATGAGCATTTTTGTAGTGCAAAAGTACACCTTGATTCACCTGTTGCATTTGAAAAATGTGAATGGTAGACAAAGGAAAAATGATATGCTCCTTTAAAATGCTTCATTTTACAAAGAAACGTTGTGCTTTTTAATCATATGATCATTTCTTTTTCATGTCGGGGATTGTTGGATTTTAATTAAAGTATAAATGACACATATAGAGAGAAAAAAATAGAGGAAAATGAAATATTTGTAATGTTTTCTTTTACTAAGGAGCTTTGTCCCTTATGAGATCGAAAGATAAAAGATTATTGTGTTTATATATAGAAGCATATTTTTTCTAGCTCTTAAAGAGTCGAGAAGATAACACGCCTCATGTTGTCATCGCTCGACTTTAGATTCAGATTCAGTTAAATGATTTGAATGGTCGATATATATTTTGCATCAATTCTTTTTTTATTTTCGTTATTTAGTACTCTCTTCGTTTCAAAAAGAATGACCATATTTTCTTTTTAGTTCGTTTAAAAAAGAATGACCCCCTTTTTTTTCTGGCAACACTTTAACTTTAACTTTCCATGTGACATGTTTAAGTCCACAAGATTAAAAGATATTTTGGTACATTTGATATAACTTTAATTTAGAACTACCAGATTAAAAAGTCTTATTTCTTTTCTTAAATTTCGTTCCAAGTCAAACTATGTCATCCTTTTTAAAACGGAGGGAGTACTATTTCTTTGTATAAGTTATGCTAGATTCTATGTGGAGATTATTTTTTTTATTATTTTTGTAACTCAACAAGTATCAACAATGCAAAGATTAGTTATGCAAAAGTTAGTTATACTATTTTTTACCATTCAAAAAATTATAAATAGATTCTCTCATAACTCGTACTAATAATGCTACTTTTGTAAACTAGTAACCAAATACCATATGAACTTCATACCTAACAATTAAAATACTGCCAAAGGTGTTACTTATGTTTGATTTTAATATAAGAATGCAATCAAACAATCCCTATGTAGTAATAAGGCAGCAGGAGATACTACATTAATAGAATTGAAGTTGACAACTCAAATAATAATTAAGCTTTTGCATAGTGTACTTGTATTGAACATATGATGTTAATCACACAGGACTAGTCGTGTCAAATAGACGAGTTGAATTGAAATTAAAGATGTTAAAATGATTTCAAATAAGTTGGGGTTGAACCCGGTTATTCTCAATAATTTTAACATATTGTTATTTCAATTTTATAATCACAATTTAAATTTAAACTAAAAAAAAAAGTTACAAATGAATAAATAAATCCTAAAAAAATATTAAACAAATAGTATACCTTCAATATAGGAACAAACATTATATCAATTCAAATAAAGAGTAACTGTAACTTACGATTAAATTGAGTTTAATTGAAAATTATCTTAAAATGAATAGATAAATTCTTAAAAATATTTATTTCTCTAGTGCACAACCTAAAAAATAGTGAACGAAATTAGGTGGATTACTTATAATTGGGCTCATTTATGGTCAAAACTCAAAAGGCAAATGAAATGATGTAAAGGAGTAATAATAAGTAGTAGAGGAGACTCACAACATGTTTAAAACACCTACAAGTCTACAAGCTTATATAGAGTGGTCCTTTATTATTCTTTTTTCCAGAAGAGGCAGAAATAGAGGGAAGTGCATTGGTTTGATAATTTTACAACCTTTTAGGCAGAGACCTAAATGATACCTCAAGTCAAATACTATTACTACTTTTTTGTAATTAAAAAACACATTTTTTTTATAAATATTTGAGGGGTTATATTCTTAGTTGTGCGGACTCTTCACTTTTGATGCTGCATCTCGTCTCGAATTTTTCAAAAATATACTATTTTTGACGAATCTGACACGTACCTGTTGACATTTTTAAAGAGTCCGAGCAACTTTAGTTATATTTGGTTGTTTGGGAATTGAGATAAGGGTCCAAGATGAATTGTGGAAATATATTATTTGATGTTTGGTATAATTTTATATTAAAAATCTTTGAGATTATTTATAGCATTTATAATTATGGATTTTTTTAAGCTATATTTTTAGAATGTAGGTTTATTGATGTAACATTGTAATGCATTAGATGGAGGTAGAAATAAAAATCAATGCACAAATCATACCTAAGAAACAGAGCTTCAAGTATCTTGGTTTCATAATAATATAAGAAAATAGAGAGATTGATGATGATGATGCATATTGTATTAGCTAACGTTTGATCATAGATTTCCTTATTTTTGGTAAATATTATTTGGGAAAAAATTTGATCATGTGTTTGCCATAGTATTTGGGAATATATTTCACTTTTTTAGAAAAATATGATTTATACCATAAGTTTTAAAAACTATTAAAACTAACAATAAGTTTGTATTACAAGCCAATTGAATCTTCGTTGCAACAAATAACAAGTAGTGCCCATGATACTAGAGCAATGTGGTAATTTGGAGTGAGTGCAACAAGCATCATTCCATACATCATGAAGTAGACAAATCACATGACTTTGTTACCCCGAGTCGATTGTTCATCATTTTCATCAATAACCATATCATCACTTTTATATTTATCGAATATTTCATCACCACTTTGGTGTTCACGTAAAAAAATTATGTAATACAACATAAGCAATTACCATAGAGAGAGTTTTTGTAAAAGATAAAAAATTAATGTAACATTTCAATTTTCGAAAGATTTCAAATAATGAGATTTGACCTAAATAATAGAAAAAAACTAATATTTGAGAAATTGGATATTTGATGAATAATGGCAAATTGTTGGACAAACACTATTTGTCAATCTTTTTCCCAAATATGGTCAAACGGGCCCTTAAGAGTGGAGTAGGTGAAATGGAGGTTCGCAGCCAGGGTACGATGATAAGAATGTGTCATCTAGACTTGAGAGTGAATTCTATAAAGTGATGGTTATACTGACATTGTTGTGTAAAGCACAATGTTGATCAATCAAAAATGTCCACGTTTAACCAATGAATAGTGAAGACAAGAATACTCAAATCGATGTATGGACACACAAGAAAAGACATGACTAAGAACAAAGTTATAAGAAAAAAGGTGGGAGAGGCCCCTTCTGCAACAAACAAAATAAGGGAAGCGAGATTATTGGTGAATATACCGCAATGGTTGAAAGCTTAAATCAATAAAAATAAATAAAAGATATTCAAGCTAATGCGTGAATGTCTTTTTTCTTTAAGAAGATTCAATTAGCTCATTGTGGTATAATCTTGTTCAATCAACAATATGACTCTTGACTCGTTCCTTCAAGATATAACAATCTAACAATGTCGTACAATTTAAACAATTACAAATTAATTAAAGAGTCCAAAAAGAAACTTTCCTTCAATATAAAATTACTTTATTTTGTTTAGTGAATAAATTTGAGACTTTTAGAACATTTTCCTTATCTCAACTATTTTTTTCACTACAGTACTAAAATCTAAATATAAACACAATACCATAATACTTCTCATCCAATTTTTTTTTTTCTTATCTATTACTACACAAGAATGAAAACATTATTTGTATTGGTGTAGGATTTCTTCCACAAATTAATATCAAGAATATAAATAGTAGTAGGAGATAAAGAGCAAATCATATAATTATGTTACATGAATTACAAAAAATAATGACATCAGTTTCTCCACTTTATGTTTGCTAATTATCATGCACATTAATATTTTAATTTTAATATATAAAATACACTTATACACCAATGTAAAGAAATTGTGTATCAATAAAAAATTGTGAGAGGTTAACTATAGAAAGAGTTAAGAGAGACAAGTAGAACGGAGTAGAGCTGGAGGAAGTGATTAGAGGGTGCATGTGACTAAACTTCATCTTACTGAGAACATGACTAAAAAGTGTGATGGTTGAAAATTATAATACACGATTGCTAGCTACAGAAAAAGTTAGGAGAGATAAGTAGATCAGAGTAGAACCGGAGGAAGTGATTAGAGGGTGTGATTTAACTCCATCTTACTGAGCACATGACTAAAAAAATATAGCGATTAAAAATTATAGTACATAGTTACTAGGTAGTCGAATGTTACAATATTTCATATGGTAGAGGCAAGGGGCTAGCCTCATTCCTTCCCCCCTTTTTAGTAATAGTAATCGCTTAGTTTCTTATTTTTCAATGTGTCTTACTATTTATTAATTTATTTGCTTTGTATCTTACTATTTTATTATTGTATCTTCTTTACTTCAAAAATTTCTCTTTTAAATCGAGGGTCTATAAAAAACGACTTCAACCGCCAAATAAAAGAATAAAATTTGCATATATATATATATATATTATCCCCTTCATACTCACTTATAAATTCACAGTGAACAAGTTATTGTATTTTTACATAACACTACATGTAATAAACAATTTGAGGATTACTAATTCAGAGATAAAACAAAACTATGAATTTCTTACTATGAAAACATTGTTCCTGTGTTATTCAAATACTTTATCCTGTCTCCTATTTTTTCAGCTTACAAATGCAGGAACACATGCAAATGCATCATAAAAGGAAATGCAAGAAGAGAGGAAGTGCAGATATTAGACAAAACACATGAATAACACTCCAAACTGGTTATTTCTGCAACATCAAAACTGTGCGCTATTCGGATTTAGTCAGGGCTCTAATGTAGGCACCGGACACCAGGTGAAAAAACAAAAAACAAAAAAGAGTCTATCTCCGATAAGTTCTTTATTTCTCTCAAATAGTGTGTGATTTGATTAGGAGCACTAGACAGGTTCACCAACTCCCTGTTAGTGCATTATAAATTTATAATATCAGCAGTGAACTGGTCTCTAAAACCAACAAGGTAGACGAAGGGCTGCGCTGCCCCACTTCCTTAGGCTAAGGAAGGAACCGAATCCAGCTACATGATTGGTTGCTGATATTGCACTTTAACAAAAGCGCTAGACCTGCAAACTGAAATCACACTAAGCAATTTGGTAGTTATTCAATCTCAATGTCAGCAGTTTCTGTTCTTACCATTTGACTTGAATAAGTAAAAAACAGGTTATGGTATCAAATTCTGATGATACACTCAGTTTGAAGATCAATACAGTAACAAGAGAATGTATCTCAAACCAGATAACATATCATACAGAATATCTCAAACCAGATAACATATCATTCTGAATTAATAAAACACGACGATGCAAATGGAAAACACTGGCTTGCTGACCATCATACAGTAGTGAGTGGTTCAAGAAATTTCTTTAGATTAAGCTGTATTATTCTATCATTTCTGATAAAGGGGAAAACTATTCTTTCACGAGATATCACATTATAACGTCTTGTATGAGATCAACTTAATCCAAGTACACCATATTCCAGCATCAGTTGCTTTTAGTCAATAAGTTTAATCTTTAATGCAATTTAACTTTTCCCATTTCCTCAACATTTTCGTATTGTTGGTTCTTGAACTTGGATTATAGTTTTCATGCCATGAGTAATACCAATGCTGATAGTCTAAGGAGAGGACAAGTTGGAGAGCTCTGACACTCAAACAACAGTTATTATAGTGTGCAATTGTTTTGAGTTCATTCTCACCTTCTCAACTTGACTCTGATTCAATAAAGAGGTGTGATCTGATGCAAGTTCAAACTGTAAGCACAAGCAGGACAATAGATCTAGATCACCATGGTAAATTTAGCCAGTCTCTGAATTCTCAGCAATTAAAACGTCGCCTTCCAACAGACTGATATTCATATGAAAAACATACCTTTATTTAGAAAGAGGAGTCTTGATTGTTGTAGACCTCATGAGCTCTTCAGAGTTGGCAAAGACTCCAACCACCTCCAAATTCTCTGAACTAATATTGTTTTTAGCTCACTGCAAGAGCACATGTCAAGAACTAACATCTCTTATTGAAAAATATGCTGAGTATTCAGAGACTGGATGCACCAAAAGAAAATAAGAGATCGGAAATTACTTTTGAATTGAGCAAAGTTCATCTCCACCCCTTCCAAAAACTCTCCTATTTCTCTTTCCAAATGATCCACATCGGGAACTACATGGATGCACCAAAAGAAAATAAGAGATTGGAAATTACTTTTGAATTGAGCAAAGTTCATCTCCACCCCTTCCAAAAACTCTCCTATTTCTCTTTCCAAATGATCCACATTAGAGCTAGAGGAGTAACATTACATGCCTTGTGCCTTCTTCTCCTAGCTCCACTCTTTAAACTGAACATCAACTCCTACACGGATCTTGGCACTACCTAAGTGATGCCAAACCATGTAAACATATCCTCCCATAAACTCGTGGCTAATTTGCAATACAACAGAATATGATCTATGTCCTCACCAGTCTCCTTACATAGGGAAGACCAGCTCATGTAGACAGCCTTTCACTTTCTAAGGTTATCTGCCGTCAAAATCACCCCTCTGGTAGCTAACCACGTGAAGCACACCTTCCTCGGCACCTTTGATATCCATACCGCACCATATGAAAAAATATCCTCCACCCTCAGCAGAAGCTTCTCATAGATGTTGAGTACGTCTTATAAGTGGGTGTTACCAAGCAGTAGAATTAGTTATCATCATGAAGTTCTTAATAGAATAACCAACTACTAGTTTCACCAGAAATCTCCACAGGAACATATCCCATCCCTGAAATGGTGAAATCTTTTGGCATCTCTAACTATAATTTCTCGCTCTAGGTACTTTGAAGCTAGCTTACTGAAAGTATGGCAATCACTACAGACACGGAGATTTTTTGTGATGCGAATGGGGTTTCTATCAGTACTAGCAAGTAAACTATATGCAATAGCTAGTCTTTCACTGTGTCCTTTAAGCAACTTAACTTTTTCTTTCTCCTCCACCTTGTGCAAAACATATTTGGTTTGGGCCACATAACCTGCTTCCTTCTCCAATTTCTCAGTAAGATGAGCTAATTTTTCATAAATCTTATCACACTCTGGGTGCGACTTATCTTGAGCAACAAATGTATGAACCTTATCTCCTACCTCTATCCAGCTACATGCAGGATATTTGTTTAGCCCTTTTCCTTTCATTGTAACTCTGACTTCTTCCACATCGTCCCATCTATTAGTCGCAGCATACACATTAGATACAAGAACATAATTTCCTGGATTCTTGGGCTCTAGTTCAAGAAGCTTCATTGCAGCAATTTCTCCTAACTCTTTATTGGTGTATACCTGACAAGCACCAAGGAGAGCACACCAGACGGCAGGTATATCCTCCAAGTTCATTGTTTTAACAATTTGGAATGCCTCTTCCAAGTGATTTGCACGTCCAAGCAAATCAACAAAACAAGCATAGTGTTCTGGCCAAGGCTCCAATGTGTACTTGCTTTGCATTATCTTGAAAATTCTTTTGCCATCTTCTATTAGCGCGGCATGGCTACATGCACGAAGAACAGCCAAGAAGGTTATGTGATCTGGGTGAATATTTTCCTTCTCCATTCTCATGAATATATCAATTGCTTTCCTACCATAACCATGTAATCCACAAGCATTTATCATGCTCGTCCAACAAACTGGATCTTTGCTCTTTAAATAATTAAACACCTTATATGAGTTCTCCAGAGTCCCACAGCTGGCATACATATCTATCAGAGAGCTTCTAATGGAATCTTGCAGAAGGAGGCCTTTTCTAACCAAAAATCCATGAATTTCTTTTCCTTTCCTTAAGGAAGATAGATCAGCAGCAGCAGTGAGCATGCTTAGGACTGCAACAAAATCTGCTTCGATTGCCATTTCATTCATACAGAGCATGAGACCAAGAGCCTCATTTGCAAGTCCATTTTGAACATAACTGCACATCATGCTTGTAAATGACACGACATCTTTAACTTCACTCAACCTAAAAATACTATTTGCATAGTCCACGTTCCCACAATCTCCATAAACACTCACAAGAGTTTTCTGCATAAAAAGATCATATATTCCTCTTTTAATCACATAGCAGTGAATTTCCTTTGCAAGTAAGTTGCACCTCAACTCAGTACAAGCAAGGAGGACGCTTCCAATCATAAGTGCATCAACATTGCTTCCTTCTGCCAGTACCTCGCGAAATAATTGCACGGCCTTCCAGGGAGAATTATTCTGAGCATAAGCAGCAATAATTGTAGTCCAAGAGACACTATCTCTATGCAGCATCCTACCAAAGACAGAGTCCATGTAATCTAACTTACCACACTTGGCATACATATCTACAAGAGTATTGCCAACCTGCAAATCACTATCCAAACCATTTCGCAGTGAAAAGGCATGAATTTCCATCCCATTTAACAAATTTCCCTGTCTTCCAGATGCGACAAGCATACTCATAAGTGAGACGTGGTCAGGTTTCTGACCTGCATTCTTCATCTCATGAAACAAATTAATCGCTTCATCATAAAGTCCGTTCTGTACATAACCTGATATCATGGAATTCCAAGAAATGTTGTCCTTTTCTTGCATATGGGAGAATATGTTAGCAGCTTCATCTAATCTATTGTTTTTAATGTACATCATTAACAAAGCATTCACAACATATGTATCAAAAGAATAACCCAATTTCAGAACAACGGCATGAATCTCAATCCCAAATTTTCCAAAACTTGTCTCCTCACATGCTTGAATCGCAGCAACAAACGTATACGTGGTAAGTTCAACACTGGCATTCAGCATTTCAATGAAGAGATTTAAAGCTTCCCGATTCATCCCATTCATAGTATAAGCAGAAATCATAGAATTCCATGAAACAGTGTCCTCTTTTTCACTCATTCCATTAAACAACAATGATGCTGCCCTGATATCATTGCACTTGGTGTACATAGTCACTAGTGAGTTCACCACAAAAACATTAGAAATAAGACCAAGCTTTATCGCGACCCCATGTATTTCACTTCCACAGTACAAAATTTCAAGCTGACTAGTTGCCTTCAATGTACTAGAAAGAGTGTGAGCATCTAACGCAACACCCAGGAAACGCATGCCCTCATACAACTCAATTGCTCTAATAGGCACCCCATTTACAACACAAGCACCAATCATAGCATTCCAAGTAAAGACAGTTCTTTTAGTCATTCTATCAAACACCTTCTGTGCATCACCAATTGACCCACACTTACCATACATGAAGACAATCTTGGTGTTCAAGAAAACTGAATCATCACCGGATAAACCCAATTTGAGGACATGGGCATGGATTTGTTGGCCTTGTAGTAAAGCTTTTTCAAATGCACAAGTCTCAATTAAATTAGAGAGGGTAAAAACTGATTCTTTGAAGTTGTCTTGCCGGCAAATTTGTTTGAGAGAAGGGATAATGGCGGGTTTTTGAGAATTGGGTGAGATTTTGAATGTTGGAACTTTCTGAGAATTCATTGCTAAAGTAGGTGGTGATGAGGAAAACGAATACATGTTTTGGAATATCGCATTGGCAGTCATATTGTTGCATAAGAATAATTCCAAGAATCAAAATACTCTTTTAGTAGATGGGATAGTATATATTTTTATTCTAAACTCAAATCTTTTGAGTACTTTAGGATTATATTCTGCGCCGAGCATTTGTGCTTGTGGGTCGGGGTGAATATTGCAGATCAGCGGATCTGGTGGTCGACAATCGTTCGGACTTGATAAAGGTTGTCGCAGCACCTGTAGTAGGACAGAGGACTTATCCCGATGCCTGTGGACCAATTTACAATGTCACCGTCGCTGACTGGCAGACGCGGTGGGGGTGGTTCTTAGTACTTGATGCACATATTCCACCCATTCCGAGTCCTGATGGGACTGTCTCAGATAGTGATTTAGAATGCCGAGTTCCGACGGCAAAACACTAAAAAGAGTCTGGGGACAAAGAAGTCCATACAAGTTGTTCCAAAGGAGAAACCCAGTCCGTATTAAGATAAAGAAAATGAGCAAACCCTTCAATCAGAAAACGACCCCCTGAAAAACAGGATTTATTCAAAAAAGCAAGGAAAAGCGTCTTTCTATATTCAACTTCCACCCATGATAGAAAGTAAAGAGGAAAAGGCCTGACCAGAAGAATTGTGTGAAATAAGTGAATTTATCCAGTTGAGGCATTCTTGATTGATTGAGACAAAATGATTCCCTCAATACAGCTTCACTCCGTCAAGCCTGTATGAGTAGTGAAGAGGTATAGATTTAGTTGGTTGTTGACCGACGGAAAGCATGGGAGAAAGATGCACAAACGAAAAAGGGCTAAAAAATAAAGTTTTATGGACAGTTATATTATTTCCAGCCCAAATGAGGTAGTGCCTAATGTCACCGGGAGCGAGTTGATAGGGGGCCTGAGATAGCGTTATGGCGCTTTGGAACACTGTCGATCGCCACCTCTTGCAAGCAACCGTCGGTCACAAATGGGAATAATCATACGCTATCATAGGCGCTTCGAATTTCTTTGGAGATTCTCAATGCAGCATGCGCTGAAATCCGCCTAGCTACTTACTACTCTACTTAACTGAAAATCGAAAATGAAATGGAAGGGGAAGAAGCGGGGTAGAGGAATTGGTCAACTCATCAGGCTCATGACCTGAAGATTGCAGGTTCAAATCCTGTCCCAGCCTAATCAGTGGAACATTGTTCACTGGGATAGAAGGCCGGTCCCAATCCGTCTACAAAATGGGGCTAGTGTTCAGTCTTGGTTGGTTCCACTTCTTTGCAGGGTGATGACACCAGTAGCTGTGGAGCACAGATGACCATTTCTGTCACTATTGAATTCCAACTTAGAGCTCCTTTCCTTACAATCAAGTGGTCATTCAGATAGTGACTGGCGTTTTTTTAGCTATGCAGACTTCCACACGGGAGGAAGTTCTGTTCTCTTTATGAGAAAGGCAGATACAAATGTTGAAAGAACTTTCATTTAACTAAGCGTTCTTACTTTCAACATTCAGTACAGGTCTCTCCTCTAACTAGTAATCTCGGACGCTGTTGGTGCTTTATGTTGTCCGTGGGAAGGCAGTGGAAGAGAAAGAAAGTAGCTGTGATTGCTTGAAAAAAATCAGTGGAATCATCAGGTGGGATAAAAGATAAGAGTGTACCTGTGCCGCTTAGAACGGATAGGCGCTTGGTACCTGTAAATACACTTTTTAGAATGATTTCGTGCTGAGCCTGGTAAAGGGGACTTCTTTTTCATTTCGATAGGTAGGGTAGGAATATACCTAGGAAGGAAGCGGAAGTGAAGTACAAAGGTGCCTTGAAGAGGCGGGGAAAAGACGTTTAGCGCGCCTTCCCTCCTTCTCACTTTGGAAAGATTTTTCCGTATTTTCTTATGATGACCTGGTCGAGAGAGTACGATACATCGGTGTAAAAGATTTTCTTTTTTCTGTGAGCTTGGTTTACTTGATCGAAGGGTGCAGTAGAACTTGAAGGAGAGGAATAAATACCTGGTCTATAATTTTGACAAAAGGAGGACCACTATTGGGAAATATCTTCTTGCTCAGTTGACACGAAGAGTGGTTATTCACACGAATAATTTTAAAGTGGCTTCATCTATCTAGAGTACATAATCATCCCCAAAGATCTCGGTCAGAGGAGGCATATCTTCTTCAATATCTTCTATGTCAAAACGCTGCCTAAGACTTGTCTAGTGTGATTTACATGCTATTAGTAAGATACATTGAATGCACACAAACTGCTCATTCGAAGGCAAAAGTTGTGTGATTGTGAGTTATTTTGAAATTTTAAAAAAAAATGATATATTCAGTAAAATCTAAGAAATAAAGTCTTAGGACCGTACATAAATCTTACTAGTACCTTGTGAAAGTAGAAAGGTTATTTTTGAAAGACCGTCAACTCAAATCCTAATATAAAGTAGAATGTAACATAAATTAGATATTACAAATAACAAAGAAATCGTGCAAAGACTACCAAGTAGAAGTAAAAACAACAATAAAATTAAATATCAAAATACACTAAACAACATATTAAGATAGATCATGATAAAAATAAATAATAAAGATAAAAATTTATGAAACATGTATATAAAACAGTCCATATTTGTATAACAACAAATTATTTAATTATAGATAAGATTACTTTTAATTATGGTAAATAACATTCTTTTTAAGACAAAAATGGATCGTGGAGGTAGCATAGTTAGAGCTTGACATAAATATCGAAAATTAAATTATCAAATAGAACCAAAATTTTTGGTAATTGATAATTCGGTATTTGATATATTATTCGAAAGTAAAATTATGATATTCGAATTTGGATTTGGTATGATACATTAGTATCATTTGGTATTCGGTATTTCTAGAATACCAAATCATTTACTTAATGAATGTCATATATCAACATATCTATTACTATTAGTAGAAATCCAAAGATAAAGTTTTAAAGAATAAGCATGATAATCCAAATACATGTCTTTTAGTTGTATCAATTTGTTTTTCTTAATGTCTTCTTACTTGTTGATCTTCTATTATATCGTGCATTCACATAAAAAAAATAAAAATGATTGAAAAAATAATATTAACTTTGTAATACAATCGCCTATAACTTCAATCTGGTATTATCGAATACCGTACCATACCGAAGTTTAATTTATCATTTCTCGTATTACCAAACCGAAATTTAAAGTTTTATATTTGATATCTACTTTTAACTATCAATTACCAAATTATAAAACACGAACTAAATACCGAATGTCTACCACTAATTTTTGCGTAGTAGTTATTTTGGTTTGTTTTATTTGTTACGTCGCACTTCAATTGAATGTACTATTCCCTCCGTTTCACGAGAATCTGGTTTGACTTGACGCAGAGTTTAAGAATATAAAGAAGACTTTTGAATTTTGTGGTCCTAAATTAAAGTAAGGAAAAATGTACAATATTGTCCTTTGATCTTGTAACCTTAAACATGTCACGTGGAAACTTGAAATTAAAATGTTACCAAAAAAGAAAGAAGTCATCTTTTTTAAACAGACTAAAACGGAAACGAGGTTATTCTTTTTTAAACGAAGGGAGTACTTCATTTTAGTTTTGAAGATATACTTATAAAAGAGAGATGCCTTACCAACACTTCCGTTATCGTCCAGCGGTTAGGATATCTGGCTTTCACCCAGGAGACCCGGGTTGGATTCCCGGTAACGGAACTTTTTTAAATATATTTATATTTATTGTGAATAGCAAAATTAAAGTTACTTAAAAAATCTTTTCTACTCTTGATCAATTTAATTTTAATTTGATTGAAATATTTCTTATTTTTATCTCAATGTAGTACTAAAGTCAATCCAGTGATTCTCTGAAACATAATCACGACAACGCCCATAAATAATTAGTTTTAATTTTTAGCTTGATCAATAGCATATCATAAGATTTTGTGGAAGGATATTTCGTGTATACTATTGTGTGCATTTGAAAAGAACACCATTCTTGGAAACAAATAGCAAAATCACATAGCATACCAGAAACATGAAACATCAAAAGCTAGTAATGAGTTATCACTATCATCCTTCATTAATTTATCAGTCTAATATTTACTTTGTATTGGACAAACTGATGCAGAAATAACTGTACAAGCATTTTCAACTAAGAAGACATGCAGATTTTGACTATAATGCTAGGAGACCAACCAATAATAATAAAAGGAAAAGAAGAAGAAGAAAAAAAAGACAGCAAGCAACTCCTTTTCTAACAGGAAAACCAAGGAGAGTATGACCCCAATTCAATCTTAATAAATAACCTGTGAGAATTTTTTTTTTTACAAAGCAAAAACAGGCCTGCTACTTCCCCTTGCAATCATTTAAATGAAGTGAAGCCAAAACGAACTGCTACATCTGCCCCCTAAAGTTAGCTGGATCAAATTACAGCCAACATGATGTTCCTGGCAAAAAACTTGCACATTTACAACCTCAGTATACACTGTCAATTACCGTCCTATGTACAACAGCTTCAAGAGACCCACCAATCTCCCATCCCAATACCCAAAATCCCTCTACAATAATCGACAACAACATATGCAACCAACTTGTTCCCGAGTCCTACATCTGGAGCCACTGGGCACTTACTCAAGAAAGATCATATGCTTCATGTCTTCCAGGGAGCGCCAATACACACACATCCTTCTGTTTCCTTGGATCTGTTCCAAGTCAGCAATCTTATCAGCGGTTACTGTGCAACGTGCACACCAGTTCATGTTGCTCCCTGAGCTGATTGAAACCATTCAGGTTGTCCTTTAATTGCCCCTAAGAAGCCAAGTATATTTTTAGAATACAAAACACACATTGCTACTCCCAGAATCACCCCCGACTAATCATGCTTTTCAAGCCCTCTTCAGAGAGAGTCCACGAAAGCAAATGTCCTCCAGAATCTCCACTCAACAACTGTTTTAAATCACTAGTAAGGTGGAGGGCAGTTACAGGATGCTTATGAAACTTTAGTACCTTGTGAAGGATCAACCTATACTCTGGTACTCTATCCCCGAGTCCTAACCCTCCAGTAGGGTTCCCACTTGGTTTGCTTTGGCCACTGTCCTCGCAAGAGCAATGCACCATTCTCCAAATTTTAATGGCTCCACTCTGGTGACCTGAAATATACCAGTTAGTTTGCAGCCAATCCGAGAATGTACAACCAGCAAGTGAAAGGATGAAGTCCGACGGAAGCTGTGATGTGTTGATGACAGCAAGGCAATCCCCATTGATGCTCCAAACAGCAAGCATTACACCAGCAGCGGTCATAATTTCTCCAGTCAGATCATTCACATAGATTGCTGAAACAGGAGCGGGTAACTCAGGAAGCTGTCTAACAAAAACCATGGAGCTCAGATCCCACAAGATAACAGTGCAGTCATCTGATCCACTCACAATCATCATGTACGGCTGACTAACTTGTAGGCATGTGATTTTGCCTGTATGAGCACAGAGAGTCTTCTCCAACTGCAAGCGCCTTACAGAACGGGGTGCCTCTTTACCAATCCTCCAAACACAAACCAATCCCTCGTCAGCCCCTGTAACTAGAATGTGGCCATCATGACTAGCACTGGCACACTGTATCTGGTTCCCTCCATGAAGATTCTCATGAGTGGAGAGAAGCCTATCTTGATCATAGCTAATAAATCTCAAACTGCGATCAGGAAAACCCCAGGCAACATATTTAATGAATGTTCTAGGTTTCAGCAAGGTATTTGCTCCTGCCACTAGAATTTTGTCACCTGATGTGACAATCTGAGATATAGAAGATGAGGTTTTACGAATCTCGTGCGGAACAAGATGCTGAGAGTACTTAAAAGGGTGAGGAGGAAGCTTCCGATTAGTTCGCCTCTTGGCATGGGGTTTGAGGAATAGTTGTTTTGGTGTTTGCCCAAAGTGATTAATTTGAGCAAGAATTGAGGCTTTCATTGCTGGATCACTAACCGAGTCAATGTCAACACTGCCTTCATAAGTGTAGTGATAGAAGACATTAACTGCTTCTTCAGCTGCCTGACAACAACAAAACATTTACAGTTTATTTTTCTATTCAAGAAGAGAGAGAGAGAGAGCCAGATCAGAAGGGATGAAATAATATTTGACTCTCAAATTCTAACAAATCATGTGAGAAATGGTAAAAATAATGCGGTAAATTATCCAGGAAAAGCAACGACTTAAAACGAAAGACGAATAATTGACAGTGAGAATTGATCAGTGTTCCAGGCAATATGTTATTTAGTGCTTGCATAAAACACAATGCAAATCAAACTTCAGATCTAACAAGTAAAACATAGAAGGAACATATGTGGAATGTATGGGGAGAGAAATAGGAAAGTTTTTGATGGAACAGAAAATGATTTTAATCATTTGAGGAGTAACCTCTTATTCCTTAACTCACTTTGGTGCACCTATGAGGTTCCTAAGTGTACAAGATTGGATATAGTTTATAGAGAATCATATGTTTTTGTGAAGTTCCCTACATTTTGGGTTAACTTCTTGTATATGGGCATTTGTTGCCTTCATTAATAAAAATATATTACTTGGTTGAAAAAAAAACATAGAAAGAACCTCATATTTACATTATGATGGAATCAAGATGCAATGACAGAAGAAGAGAACATCTAAACACTTACTTTCCCTCTCTGTTTGTAGCCAAAGATTAGGTCTATCCAGTGATGCAGATTCTCTGAAACATAATCAGACTCCAGAGCTTCTCTATGCTTTTTAATAAACTCTCGAACACTACCTTTAGCCCACGGAGGCAATACAACATCGCCAACCTGGTGAAGAACCATACACTATTAGGAGACTTATCTGGATTAACATGGAAGTTGTTCTATTTAGATAAGTTACTTCTCAAAAAAAGAGGAATATCTAAAGAGAATACAGAGAAGCAAGACAAACCTTCTCTCCAGACTGTTTCTCACCAAGGTCAAGATCGAACATATTCTCCAGGAACTCTGGCATATAAAAGAACTCTGGAATTAATTCTTTAACATCTGATGTATTGCCTTTCCCTGCAGCACTCAGCCAAGTGTCCTTTATATTATTGAAAAGACGATCTGCATGATCAAATTGACCACCCTGCAGCTTCTGATTTTCAACACTGAAAGGGGGAAGGCGTATGAGGTAGAATAGGACAATTCCAGCACTAGAGTAGTGAGAACCATAATGGAATTTGGGAACCTCAGGATCATCCCAGCTCTCATATCTGAAACATGGACAAACATAAAATATATCAATCAAGGAAAAGTTAAATGATCAAGAAGGGCAAATGGTTCCAATAAAATGTGAGCTCAACAGAATTTCTAATTGAGTTGTAAAGCACCAACCTTTTTCGGAATTCCTCTTCACCTTCCGCTGTTTGACAGCCCATTGGTTTATCAAGATTCCGGAAAGTTTGGGGATCTGACAAATTCAGATTCTCACTCTCATAATCTGCTAAAATCCAGGGGAACACAGGATACTGGGTGAGATCACTATAACCACGCCCAGCAAGCGTGTTCAGGTGCATGAGGTACTGGAAATTGCTAATTTCACCATTTTGCCATCTCTTAGAGAATGAGTTTGCCATAACCTTGAAAAGACGGCTCCCTTCATTGCTATCTGGTTTTACGGACCCTGATATTGTCGTGTCCAACCTGTAAAATAGGCAATGACTTCCTTAGAAGACAACAAAGGGAAAGATTATGATGATCGATCAAAGCAAAAGTATTACTCAATTAAGCACAAAGTCAGTTGATTTTACCCTGTTCTTTAATCACAGAAATAACAAACAAACTGGTACACCTAATCCGTAGGAAACCGGGCACAACACTATAAGTAATACCATCATAGAATTCTAGAAAGGAGCCATGTTGGTTTGCAGCTATGCATAATTAATCTTTGGTGACCTTATTGAAAAGTAAATTCAAATAAGAGTGGAACCAACAATTCAATTGCTAGATGAGAGAAGCAAAAGACATGAGCAAATTAGAGTAAAACATACATGGTGTTCCTGGGAAGATTCATGGCCACCAAATTCTTGAAAACCTCTTCTCTCTCCTTTTTGTGGAAAACCAGAAGATCATTGCAGCCATCCATGCTAAAGATCTCAATGGCAACAGGCCGAAGTTGATAATCACGCTTCAGAATCTCATGAACACTATCAAGCTTCCACATATGCCAAAGATGGGGCACATTACTACTAGTACAAACCTTTTCCTTTCCCCATGCGCCACCATTATATGCCCATGCCCGTCCCCCAACATAGGCCTTTGTTGTTACAGCCCAGGAAGAACTTGACTTTGAGTGGGAATCCATGCTACAAGAAAAATCCTTTTTTACACCTAAAGCCTGATCGATGATAGATAGATCATCTTCGCATTCTTTTTCACATATGCACCCAGAGTCATCAATGTAAAAATTCTCAATGATGTACAATGATAATTCTCCAATCAGAAATATACCATCATGTTTATCAAGACCAACCACTCTCTCGCAGTTATATTTGTACTTTATTCTCTCAGAAGGTTCCAAATGAGGTCTAATCAAGTATTCACCATTATCACTTAGTTCCTTCTCCGGTTTGTCCTCCGCCGTTCTTGTTTCATCAGCTTTTAGAGAAGAAGATTGCCTGGGAGATCCTAGTTCCGATTTCCGTTGAACACTCTCAGCTTTATGAATGGAAGCACTACTCGACTTGGGTCCAAGTTCAAGAGCAGAGCTGAGACTCGTTTCATTAATGCTACTATCATGGTCATCATTCCAATCAGCTCTACTAGAAGCTGCATCTCTAACATCGTCCGAGTCTTTGAAAGTTGATCCATCATAAAGTTCACTACTGAAAGAGTCCTGTTGTGGATTTTCACTCATGAGATTGAAAAAAATATCAGACTCACCATCAGAGGCATTAGTTTCATTCTCAGTCCTCTCCTTTGAAAGTTCTAGCCTTCCTAACTCAAATTGTCCAGTCAGAACATTTTGGATAGTGTCAATTGTTAATTTGCAACGCTCGAGCTTCTTCCGCATCCTATATGGACCTTCAATGGGGCAAAGCTGCCACTCAGATTCTTCACTATGAGAGGACTTATTCAATGGGAAGATTCCTCTCTCATGGACAAGTTGTTGTAGATGACTCTGCCACTCACTCTCTGCATGTAGCACCCACCCATACTTATCCTGGCGAATAACTCTTAGTTCAGTAGCCACTGCATCGCGAACCAACTCAAGAGCAATTCTTCGTTCATTTATCTGCTCCCAATGTCTTCCATCCAACTTTGAGATCTCCTTGAGTTTCCTCCCCATTTCTCTCTTACGTCGACCATCCATGCCTTTAATCCTCACCCCAGGAAACTTAGCTGACCCAGTAATAAACTGAACCCACATAATGGCAGCGCACTGTTCCAACACTCTATTAACTTCTTGTTCAGAACTATGAAGCCACTCAAAAAATGCAGGTAAGTTTCCAGTTAAGAGCTTGTCAAAACCACCATGAAGAACATCCAAAGGAGGTCCTTGATTTGGTTTAGAGACAAGAAAATCTTCAAGTGCAGCCCTTCGGTGTACTAGCAGATACTTGAGAATATCAATAGCCATGTTCTGTGCATGACGCCTATGATCGCGAAGAAGAGAAATTAGATTTATGCAAAGACAGCAATTTAAATCAGTGTCAATGTTGCTGGGACAAAATATTATCCTTCTATTAGCGACTAGCAATTGTAACACCGTGCAAACATCAATTCCACCATCCTCCGAGGATGGGTTCAAGTGTGCTCTTTTCTTTGGCTCCACTTGCAAACCTAAAGAAGAAAGTAGTTCATCTTCTCCGATGGTTATCAAGAACAATGGGAGGAAAGAGAATAAAATCATTCTGTTGGTGTTCTTCAGAATCGCATGTACATAAGCATCGAGTTGTCTACTTCCTCTACCAATGGACAGGATTCCTTTCCCAGTTGGAGCAGCTTCTTCAACACGCCCATCCTTATTAGCCAACTGTAGCATAGATAACAAGAACTCCAGAGTCTTCAGTACACCAGCAGGCCGAGGAAAAGCACCCATATAAACTCTATCTACTATCAGCCAGCATAATGCTTCCAAGTTGAGAGACCAACGACCCTTATCCAACTTTTTCTCATCTTCCTCATCATCCCGCAAAAGACGCCTTTCGAGGAAGTTCAGTAGTCTAGTGAGGCACAGTCCCTGAAATACCAAAACAGATTCAGCATCAACATACAATGGAGCACTCTCCAAAATACCCTCGATGACAGGTACCGACTTCACTTGTTCAGTTACCAAACCAGATAAAACTTCCGCCATAAAATCTAGAACAGCTGTAGCTCCAGCGGAGCATGGCCCTCCACCATACCCACAGTCATCCACCTCAAGAAGCAAATTTGAACCAATCGTAAACATTGTGTTGGCAGCAGATTGTCCTTGAGAAGCGGATTTCATCTCAGGAGAAGAATCCAATTCACTGATAGATGCAGCAGACTCCATCAGGGGTGTTGATGCTAGGTTGACTTTTGATTCACCTCCCATCCAAGATGTCACCACTGGAGACGTAGATGGGGTTTGCGCCATTTGGGAGTAGGATCTCTCTGACAATATAGGAGATTCAAACATGTTGAAGGATGCTGAGCTCAGTGAATCAGTTTGCCGGACGGGATCTACTGTGAGTTTCACATCGCGGAAGCTAAGATGTTTGCTGCTGGATGTGACAGCAGAAGCATAGTCAACAACATCATTGTCTATTGCTGCAGTGGCTTGTGCTTCTTCCTGTACTGCTTTGATATAACCTGGCTGGGATGAAGTAACATCAACATCTGTCGTACCTACATTGTTTGACATCACCGGCATATCTTCAGAACTTGTACTAGTCTGTCCCTGAGGAAAGCTTCCCATACTTATAGAAGTCTTAGCCGACTGTTCCTGTTCATGAGGTAAACTAGAGAAAGTATTTTGGGAGCTACTAGTTTCATCACCATCATTTAAGTTCTTCTCTTCCACTGTTACAGAAAGTTTTTTGGCCATTTTCACAGCTTGTGCAGCCCTACATGTCAGAGAACAGAAAAAAATGAAAAACAAGCAAAGAATACCTTCAATATAGTCAGATATAAAATAACTATAAGCATACGGGGAGGAAATTTTGAATGAACCTGACACAAGAAAAATAAAGGTCGATGCAACTTTCAAGAAAATCTGCTCTTCGGCAAACAGCTGAGAAGGATAGACACATTTTTGCAAGATCAACCATGAACCTAAGGACAGCGGTAGCAGCAGCAGGGGCTGAAGCCTCGCCACCCATCAGCCGTGCCGCATATGTTTTGTGCATAAGAGCTTCACCCTGAAGCTCTCCAGCTATGTCAGTATTGTCTTCTGCCAGCTCTGCTACAACTCCAGCACTAATCTGGGAAAGGTTGCCAGTTTGATGGGCAAGCATTGCCTGCATAGACAACCTATCAAAAGTTGCCTTTGCCATAGCAACCACAGATTCCAACAGCTCAGTAAATTTCAGATCTCCGTAAATGCCATCACTTGGCATTAGGGCATGAAAGTCTAGCATCCGAACTTCAGGCAGTCTTGGGTATACAGGCTTGCCAAAAATAAGACAAAACAGGATATAGTATATATCAGGTGAGTCATAGAAACTCGGGAGTACTCTTGCCAAACCTTGATAGCCTCCACTGGAGCGAAATTTAAGTGCAAATGTTGGAGAAGACACAAGGCACACACCAAGAAGAGTCATGACCCACCTCATACTTGTAGGATGTACAGCCTCATCAAGAAAATAAGTTATTAATTTTGATGAAACAATTTTGTGCCACTGCTCTAGCAAATCCTCTGATTTTATTGTCACTTGCAGATCAATCAGCATCTCAAGCAACATGTTCCTGACAATAACATGCTTCCCCATAGATTCTCTCATTATTTGATGTCGTGATGTTAACTCTGGTGGATCAAATGTCATTATCACAAATCTAACCACTTGCTCCAGTTCAGAGGGTAAGAATCCATCTTCCAATATAACTCCTAACAATACAACTAATTTTTCTAGCACCGGTACTTCCACATCACCTCTTTGTAAAGTTACAAGTAAATGTTGAACAAGGTTAATTCTGCGCAGAATTGTCAGATTATGATTCCTGTACCAATGCATTGAAACAAGATGCTCAAGGAAGCCCAGTAAAGCAATCTGTATTGGAATTGGGGCTGTTACCCAAACAGTCCAGTCCAATAAAACATGCTCAACCATATCAGCATTTGAAAGAACAATGCAATTAGATGTTTCGGTTGGCATTTCAGCATTTTCAAGCTCAGAAATCTGACTCAAGGAATCTTTAGGTGCAGAAAAATCATCCATGTCTCCATGAGATCCAACTGAAGAAAATTCTTCTCGGAATTTTGATAAAGTAAGGTCTTCAATGCTTCCTTCATTGATGGGTGTGATAGGTGGCAGTGTCTTCTGGGAACTATAGAACTTCTTTGGTTCAGAGAAAGACGCCTCACATGCAGCAATCTGGAAAAATATTTCAAGTGATTGCATGTCAAATAACGGCATTCGCCGGTGCAAAAAGAGAGCAAGCAAATGGTATCCCCTGTATTGCTGCATGTCTCTAACATTCTGTGGATTTTGATGAAGAGCACAAGCTAGAAATGTCAAAGCCATGTGCAGCATGTCCCTCGTTTCAGCTGCTTCTACAAGAGCTAGAATAACAGCCATGCCACCAATGGGACGGATTGTCTCACCGATAACACAATGCTTGCAAATATAGACATCCCCAATAAGTCGTCCAAAGCGTGGTATACCTGTGGATAATCAGGATTTAGGAAATCAAAGAGAGAAAACAGCTGAAATAAATTGTAATTCTCATTTTGATTTGAGAAATTTACCAGCAACAAGAAAAAGAAATATTAAAATTAATCTACTCACCTCCAATAGGAGAAGCGGCAGCTGACATTGGATCAACCAGATTGAGCACAGAGAATGTTCCAGAAGCTCGAAGCAACTCTGTACTTGTCCCATCAAATGCAAAAATGAGCTTCTTACCAGAAAGTTGAAGGGAGAGATTCCCTAATTTGTCCAAATCCCATACAAATCCACTCCGATCACACTGCACACTCCCTGGCTTTCCTGCGTTATCTGGCTTTTGTGGGTTGGAAGCCAGAGGTAAGTCAGCATCCAAAGAATCTAAAATTGCCATGCTGCCACCACCACAGGCCTGATTAGGAACAAATTGCAGCAAATCTGTGTCCTGGAAGAGACCCCTATACCCTCTTCCAAGAATATACATAAAGCAGATTGAACCAGGGGAAAGAACTTCTTCAAAAAGATAGCAAGATCTAAGCTTCCATGACAAGTCACTAATTCGTGCACAAGCAACCGGGGTACCAACAATCACCTGCAACGACTTGCCAGCTGGAGAAGGAGAATATCCTAATCGACCAGTGTGTCTTAACTTTCCATTGAGGTAAACATAAGCAAAGCTAGACTGAAAGAGGCCAGCCAGCGCATTTGGTTTGCTATGCACAACAGCGAGGTGATGCCACCTCCCTTCCTCCATTTCTAATCCTGAAAATGACAAAGAGGAAGAATTGCTAGTTGCAAGGGTGAGAACACCATCCTCCTGAAGACGAAGTTCAGCATAGAAAGTGCTTGAATTGTCTACTGCTCCAACAGAAAATATCCTCAGGGCATGTGGCCCACATACGCCTTGCCCTTTAGTATATCCCATTTTAGAAGCATCATTCTCCTTTGCCTGTGACTTGAATAAATTTCGGAACTGAAACCAACAAACAAAAGAATAACCAGCAGCAGGTGGCCAAGACCTTTCTCCTAAGGGCACTTGGATTGAAGCACTCCCAACCTTGCTCATGTTCATCTCGACAAATGGTGCTAGGGAGACATCTTCTGAGGCCATGTCCTCTGTAAGAATCAACCTTTCCATCATATCAACTAGGTAACGACCCGAAGTGGCTAGTCGCATCTGCAGAATGTATCTAACGAGCACTCGAAGTTCAGATGCAGATAACCTGCCATCATGACTATTGTTAGTTTATGTATCTGCACACTAAAGCAAACAACAGTCCCAGCATATAGGAAGCACGGACAACTCATTAGGTAGAAAGATATTTACATAATTTAAGGACAAACAAAGAAAGTGTCCGAAAACAAAATAGGTAAGTTCCTTCCTGAAATGCTTTTAAAGTCAGAACCTCGGCATATTCATTTTGAACACCCCTGTTTTTCTACTAGACAGAAAAAAGACACCGACTCCCTACCCTCCAAAGGATGGAAGGCTAGACTGAGTGGAATATGTAGAGTATCATATCTTTTTGTTGAATCTTTACCTTTTGGTATACCCCTTGTATACAGCCATCTTGTCATGTGTATGAATGAAAATTCGTTTACTTGATTAAAAAAAGGATGGCTATGGTGATAGATAAGAAATGACCTTGGAAATAACTCAACCCCAAAAGCTAGCTCATGAGGTGAGGATTTTCCAAGACCATATAAGGAGACAAAGAAATCCACATCCCTGGATATGGGACAACTCAACACGCCCAGGTCTGCAAAGTAGAGCTTGGACAACATATAATTTGAGGGCCCAAAACCGAGAACAAGCATTGGGATGAGTCAGGCCTGAAAACCATGATAATAAATGGAAGTTGGACCAAACTCAGCCCCGAAATCTAGTTCATGAGGTGAGGATTGCCAAAGACCATGTAAGGAGACCAAAAATCCACATCCCACCAATGTAGGTCAATTCAACAATGCTGATGGTGTTGACATAGCATGGAAGAAATTTCAAACAACGAGTCTTTCATATTGCATAACACTGGGTAGACTTGGCTATAAGGATTATATTTCAAGTTTTTTTTGGATGGTAACTTTTATTCTTCAGCAGTTAAGGATATGCGGAGACCTTTTTACAAAAGAACAAAAAAACAGAAAAATAATATTACGGATCCTAGGAATTCTAGAAATTGATCAGAAGCCTCTAATTCTATCTGTTTACACCACACAAAAATAGAGATACAATGCAATTCCATTTAACCTTGTGAATGGATTGGATATATTTTCAAAATTTCTGCTATAACTCTCCTTCCACACTGTCCCCCAGATGCAATGTGGGTTTAGATTTCACCAAATCCTGTGTCTTGCTTACTTCAAGAATTCATTGAGAGTACTATTTTAAATATTGATTGTCTTTATATTCAAAGGAATTAACAATACCAGTATATCACTATCTGTATATATGGAGTACCTTAATGGAATATATAGAGTTCGTTAACTAACCTTTTTTCTTAGAGAGAAGTACATTAATTAACCTTTGGTCTGATAATCATTAAAATTTCTGTTGAAATACATTAAATATATGGAGTATGTTCTTTACTTCTTCACACAATTGGTCTGATGGTCATTAAATTAGTATTCCTTGTTAATTAGAGATATTTTAGAAACAAAATATACAAATTAAACTCATTTAATATTAACACTAATAGCAGTCGAGTGACATTACCTGTATGCCCCAAGAACTTCGATGATATTCAAAGCATGAGAAAGTATTGGTGATGACCCCGATAGGAAGGGGTAAATTGTTTCAAGGAGAAGTTCCACGCAACCTGAAGATCATCAACTATTAATACGGGATTAGAACTGAAAGATAGACGGAAAGTAAAATCTCTTCTTACCTACAGATGTAAGGTTTTCCTGGTTGTAGGCGCTAGCACGAGCAAGCTTATCAACGAGGTTTAGTACCTCTAATTGCAACTTTGGAGTAAACAGCAACAAAGCACGCAAGAGCACCCTCACAGCACCAGCATTATAGACACGTTCCATGTCAGCAACAAAATTTCCAGATGAGGTGACTAGAATAAATCCAGTTGTTTCCTCGTCAGAGGCATTAGATAATGTGGCACCCTCAGACATCACGAAAGGAGGAAGCACTATCTCAAGAGCAAGCTCCAACAATAGCTGTACAACTTGTCGTTCACAATCAACACTTATCAAACCAGAATCAGACAGAAGGTCATAGAATGTCTGAGAAGATATGACTGCGTGCAACTTTGTCCTGTTAATAGTGTTATCACAAACAGCTGCTGTCATTAGGCGTAACAAGTATGTGAACACTTTAAAGTAAATTGTCAAATTTGACTGATTTGCGGGTTCTCCTTCACTTTGGAAACCATGAAGTGTGGTCAACAAAAGAGAGAACCCAGTGGCTTCACCAAAGACCCTCTGAGCAGAACTATTAACTCCTAGGATGCGCCATAGAGCTCCAAACGTGTCACACTTAGCATCATCATGAAGTGTGTAATGAGTTCCCAAAGCACTTGTAATCATCCCACTTTTTGAAATGTCAACTAGTGCTCCTAACTCCTCCGGATGGGCCTGACGAAAACGATACAGTCAACCTTTTTTTGCAGCAAATATTCACAACGAGACATAATCTATGATCAGAAAATATGCAGGGAACCAATCCGACTTATATGACAAACAAAAGACGTATCAGATATACACGCCATATGAATTTAATCTATTGTTACAGTAGAGGGAGGAATTTATACGCTAAGAGGACAATACTAGCAACTAACTGGTGAAGACGTAGATTGCCATAAACTAAAACTTAAAGCGATAGCAACTATTTTGGAAGGGACCATGTTCTTCCAAGAATACCAAAGCAACTTGTTGGTTAATATAAGGGGTCGTTTGGTTGGGAACAGGTTATCTCGAGATAATTAATTCCAGGATAAGTTATTCCAAGATTAGTTATTCCACCATGTATATGGGATAACTATGGCAAAAATGGTGGGAAAAATAGTCCACGGACTACCTAATACCTCCAACAAAACATGAGACAAAATAATCCTACAATTTATCTTGGGATTATTATACCATATACCTCAACACCAAATGACTCCTAACAGTTCAACAATCTTTATTTTTCCAAGAAATTTTCAGCTCTGTCTGCAGTCTCCTCACACTTGCAAAAGCATATCGACAATCAAGAAACACAATTAAATCAGCAGGAAATTTATTTTCCAAAAGATATCATGCTTAGCAACCTGATCTAAAATTTCACCAATGGTACGGTCCGCTCCATCAACTAGGGAAGAACATATTCAGAAATCATACAAACAATATGCACCAAAGTATGTAAGATCCATCCATTTTAGGGGGGGACTTGAAAGTTTGGCAACTTTTAAAATAGTAACTTACGGAACTAAGATTTGGAAGAAAAGTAACTCTAAAGATTTTACATTAATATTTCATCAAATGTGAGGCACAAAAAATAGAAGAGCACTTTTGGAGTATTATTGGTGTATTACAAAATAAAAACTTCAGATTTTACCTGTGCCACATCTTCAATAATTAAGCATGACAACACCCTAAGGACACCTGGACGATGAATGTCAGATGCCAAAAGAGGAAGTATTATAGTCACCCCACTAGCTGATCGAAATGATGCTTGATTTACTTCTGCTTTCTTCAACAATGAGACCATACAGTCCCAGGAAACTCCTACTGTGCCTTCAACTTCAAAAAGACGGAATTTCCCTGAATCAGATTCCGCTAGTTTGGGTGAAGAAAGTATAGCATTCTTATTGTCCAAGTGTTTCTTAAAGCTGCTTGAGCTTGAACCCGATTTCCTCTCAAAATGATTAGGGTCATCAGCATGCTGCTCTGAACCACAAAGAAACTTGTGTTGTTTCAGATCCTCCAGCAGAACCTCCAATACACCAACTTCCCTTAGAACTTTTTTGTATTGTTGATCGAAAGATAAGAGCTTTACAAAGAAAGACAAAATTGTATGCTTCAAATCGGGTGTGATTGGTTGCTGCAACAAACAACAAAGTGAAAGCAACTCTTGCTCAGGTATGCAATTTACAACAGTCACTGCATATTCAAGTATCTTCAAAATTATCTCTTGCAAGGATGGTGGGAAACCATCCATGTTAAGGATCAACAGAGGCACGGTCCGTAACTGCTGACAAAGCTTGTAATTGTCAAGATGGCTTGAGAATATTTTGAACATTCTGTTGAGTACTTCACCCTGCAGCGTCCTGCTATCAGCCTTCAGAAAAATGTCTTGCAACATCTGAACAGCTTCCAGGTCTTTAACTTTGTCAATATCCTTATCCCAGACATCATCAACGACTCTGTCAGACGATGATGTACGACTTCTACCATGCCCACTAGGCTTAACATGAGAAGCTTTAAAGCCAGATGCACCGGTAGGGCCAGTTTGAGCAAGACTAACAAGTACATCAAGTAACCTAGAGAGTGTAGGGGACACATCTTGTGATGAAGCATCCTCTCCTTTTTCCTCCAAATCACTTTCACCCACATGATTAGCCAAATGCGGATAATCCGAAGTAACTCCTTGATCAGGAAGGAACTTAAAATGAGAATTCTGATCTCGACCCTTTGCGAGAATTAAAGCAAACTGAACCAAGAACTGATAGCCATGAGCGTTGTGGATATCCTCCCTAAGCCTAATCCCACCAGCCTCTACAAGTCAAAGTTTTCTAGAATCAGCAACAAACAGAGACAAAAAAAATAAGGCTACGAATGGATAAAGGACCCAATGGATTATTTTCTGAAAGTGTAGTCTGCAGCACTGCAGAACGATGGCCCAACAATTCAAGAGAAAGTTTCAGGCCTTCAATAATCACATGAGGACATTGGCTACAAGAAGAAAACGCAAAAGAGTTACCTGGCCTATACGACAATTCAACACACTCGAGAAGCAAGTCCACAATGCTCATCGTATAGGCAGAATCTCCACAATCAGAGTTAAAATCCTTAACAGCCAAGAGAAGAACTTTTATCTGGGGCATCAAAGATGATGAGCATCAGCAAAGAAATGCAAAGAATATCAAATTTCTGAGTACAAACAGTGCAGTGCTAAATGAAACAGATAATAATGTATACACCAACTTCTCCACCATATTCCAACATTCATTTTACAATGGTAAAATATATTCAGCAAGTCACGAAGAAAACTGAAACTATGTCCTGACTCAAAAAGAATGAAAAGAGGCACATTGCTCATGTAAATTGTATATGAGTATTTCAAAAGATGAACAAGCTCAGAGTGACCCCTCAATTATTAAAATCAGAAAGAACAAAAGAAAAAGAGACTTCACACTGAATCATCGCAGTACAACATCCAAGTTATGATTCCAACTTACAATCAAGCCCTAGACATCAATGCTTCAATTGAAACCCGTATCAACCAAGTGCGTGATATGGCCCTATTAAATTGAGCATATTATGCTGACACAAACCCCACAGAAAGATTAAGCACCCAAAGCTTTCAGATCTCTTGACAACTCCAAACAAGAGTATTTCAATGCGTTCTGAAGAAAATGCAAACAATACAAGGACTTCTAAATATTAACTCACTTGTCATCAGATATTAAGTCCTCAGTATAATGCTGGGATAGCTTTTCTTAAATCTCAAAAGCACTCAAGAAAGGACTTCAGAAAGTAGTTTCTCAAGAAGCTATCACTACAAGCATTTTTTTTCCTTCGAGAATACAAGTATAGGAAAGATCCCCAAATGTGATGGTTACATATGATGATTGAGACAAGCACCTAAGGGTTAAAAAATCCTATAAAGGACTTCTCAAAATGAAAAATTGTTGAACGGGACCCAAGCCTCCTTGAGGGGAGACTAGAATTATCCACACATAAGAGAGGAATAACCCTTCCGGAGTAACAGAACATACTCATCAATGTAAAGATCTAAAATGGTTGAACCAAATTCTTATCCAACATTTCGAGATAATAGCCTGCATTAACCATTCAACAGAGAACAAATACCAAATCTAAATAAAATAAAAGAGATATCCAATTGAACTGTTAGTTCATATTCACAAACGAGATTTTTAAAAACATACTGAGGTTCATTTTGGATATGTCTTTCCATATTTCTTGTACGCCTCAAATTGAACAACAAATCAATTTAACAGCATTTCATCAATTATGAAACAGCAATCCTAGAGTCTGGGAAAAGGTTTGTAAATGCTCATGAAATTTGTGCACCGCCTTCAGAGATAGTATAGATCAATCTAATGATCTTATGCACGGGAAAGCAGGATACATTATTAAGCCTTATCTAATAACATTATTCATAGATCCTCAAAGAAAGAAAAAATGTCCACTTTTGTGAAGGACCAAAAGGTAACAAAAATAACTCTATCTGATTACAGCAATCTATTTAAACACACTATTAGCTAGAGAACAAATTAGAAAGGCATACATACCAAATGATGCTTCCGAATATACTTGGCAGTGCTACCATTGTCATTACCCAGAAGAAGACCAAGAATCTGAGGAGTAAACAATATAGAACAGAAAGAGAATTAAGAACTGAAATTTCATCATATAATTGAAAAAGAATTACTCCACTGCTTCAGCATTGTGAATCTCTTTTACAGGATAAGTTTTACCTGCATAGCATGTCTGTGTAACTGAATGGTATGCAGTGGCACGATGCCTTCCTTATACTGAGAAAAAGCAACTAAAGAACCATTGGCAACCATTTGAAAAAGTAACATGAGGGAGTTGTCTTCTATCAAACTTTGTGCAGCAGAAGGGTGGGCGGCCAATGCCTTCATAATATGCACCACACTTCCTTCAACCTGCATGGATGAGAACATCTGAACCTCTGAAAATTCATACAATTAAGCAAACAAAATGACAATGTTGAAATTTTGCTTCAAGAAGTTCTGATTATCCTCAAATAATTCACAACTCTTGACAAAATAATACAATGTTTGTTTTGAACTGCACAGACCGAAAATTAAAAAGTTATGACGAAGAAAGAACATTCAAGGAAGGTACCTCAAGCCGACGGCTCGATTCCATGTTATCCTGATTTTCCTCTGTCGGTACCAATTCCTCATCATTACTAACTTTTTGCCTCAGATATCCCTCATTAGGACCAAGAAGAGAGTTGAGAATATGAATGAGACAGCACAAGATTCCAGAATCAAGGAGAGATTGTTTGTCGACGGGCTGTAGATACACATATATATATGTTACAATTGGGAAAGTTTGATTTACATCACAGAACTAAGTTTCTTCTCTATCCTCTATGAACCTTAAGCAGCAATCCATCCCTAAGTTGCTCGGACTCTGGTGTGGATCTAAAGGTCTGATTCTTCAACACATAGGATTGGGTTACATATACAAGTGATGGGATATGAACAATTAATGTATTATTTTTTTACAACTGTGGTGTCCGAGCGAGCTTTCATGCATCTTAACTAATTCCACGAGATACTACCACCTCCCACCAACACCATGTATCAGGTAACTCTGTCCACCAAGGGTAGGACAGATGAAAAGAAACACCTATTGTTTTTTGTCTCTGTTGGGAATTGAAATTGTCTCATGGTTCATAACCCATGACGTTGACCACTAGGCCACGCCCGTGAGTGTAGATTATTGTATATTACGACATATAAAGTATACACCTCGATTAATTAAAGATATTAAACTAAAACAAATAAATATTTAATTATTTATGAACACCTTAAATTTATTCATAAAATATCTCGTGTAATAGCAAAACATTCTCATACTCATCTGGCGAAGGCAGGGATAAGGTCTGCCACTCTGCCTAGATCCAACCCTCCCTAGATCCCATTTGTGGATGTTGTTGTTGACAAATCCAAAAATCAAAACTCATACCCAATCAATCTATACTTTTCGGTCATATATGTAGTCAAAGCACTCAAGGTAAGTTGACCAAATCAAGTGTGGATCTCACACCCACACCCATGTTGTGTCGACATGGCTGCGGAAGGATTTTGAAGAGTCAGAATAACACACGACTAAATTCGACTGTAATACTGTGTAACAAATTTACTACCTTGATAAAAGTGTATCTATTTCTATATTTAAGGTTGACAATTTGATGAAGATATTGACATATGCCAGTGGCATTTAAAGAAACAAATTACCTGAGGTCTAAATACTATGAAAATTCATTAGCATCAACGAAGAGAGTAATCAAACTATTAAGAAGTCAGGCAGATAGAGGACATACACCAGAGACAAGGACTTCTATTGCATACAACAGACTTGCACCAGGCCGGATGCCATCCTGCTTAATATAATCAAAACAAACACCCATAGATAAATAACACAAACTAGGAATGCGCTCAGAAGGAAACAAGAATTTCAGATATAAACAGAAAAGTAAGCAACCTTGGTAACTTCAGAGAAAAAATTTAACACTCTTTCAACTTCCAAAGATCTTATTTTGCTACTAAGTTTCAACTTTTCAATATCTGTTACAAAAGCTCTTCCAACAACAAAGGAAAATATGTGTGTCTCTACTAACCTGTAAAAAGGAACAAAGTACTGGTTAAGAACCATATGCTGACAACAGAATAAAGCATATAAAAATATTATCCGTGTCTCAGTGCATTTGACAGGGTTAAGCTGAATAATAACTTAACCATGGGTAGCTTTAATTTTCATTTATTTTTTTCAGTGTGGGAGAGAAAGAGGTGTTGACAGCAGTATAGATTCAGGTGCATGGAGTATAAAATGGAAGTCAAAATCAAATTGCACGAACAGCTATAACTACAATTTCCATACATAGTAATCAACTGTGCTACATTTGCCTGTTGCTTCACTAATCTACAGAAAACATCAACAGTCAAATTTAAGGCCTTTTCCTTCTCCTGAAACAAAGAAAAGAAATGACCCATTAATAACTTCGATGAATAGACCAAGCTTACTTTGTTACATATATATATATATATATATATATATATATATGTTAAAAAAATAACCTTTTCCGAGCTTGAGGAGCGGAATTCTTCCCAATATCTCTTAAAATCCAACTCCAGTTCATGTTTGTCACTGTTTAAAATAACAAAATAAAAAAAACGTAATGCAGAGTTAGATCTAAAACTCCATAAACATTATTCAACTAGAGCTTATGTCATATGAAAATTCACTATAAGTTAACCTGAAAAATCATAGTACCATCTCAAGAAAGAAAGTACACATGATTGAAGTAACTTGAAACAGGTTAAACACATGAGCCGAAGTCATTGGTGTAACAGTATAGCGACAAGATGGTTACGGCAAAGATCATTTCACCTCTAAGGAGATAAGAGTAATATAGGAGTACAGGACTAACGTGCTTTGTCATTTGCAAAACTATCTGGGATAGAAATTATACCAGTTTTCACTCACTAGTGCAACTAGGAACAGGCAAACACTCAACAAAAGTCCAATTTATTACTTCTATACAAAATACTATTCAAGGATAGACACGAGTGGGGAACCACTCAACTACAAAACCCTTGAAACTTAGCAAATGTTCTCCTAAAATAACCCATATAATCATACCCATACTTCAGGACATAACGTCAATAATTTACTTTAGATCCACTAGGTTCCTACTATCATTTGATTCAGCATCACCTACACAAAGATAGAAATCCAGTGACACCTACAGATTCAAGTTGTAAGGACAACACCTCTCAATTTTCTATTAGTCTTTACATCAAGCTCTGGAATCTTACCACATAGGTTCCCTATTGGTTAATTAAGACTGATATCCATTAGTTCGCAAGCAACAGTGACAAAAAAATGCTCTTGGGGATATCTTTTGTGTTCCAGTTAACAGAGGTAAAAGCCAAGCACAATTAATTCCATGTAAACTCATCAACCATACATTGTTTCCTTACTTGAGAAGAAAAAAAGCATACACCAATATCATCTTAATTTCCACTCTCCAGCAAGCAGTTGTCTAATATTTTATGACACTCTTGCAGATTTAAATGATTTCTAAAGAAAAGAGAAGATATGGACCATTGAAATATTGACTTCTCGACAGTCTCTTTTTTTTTTTTAAATGAAGTAGATTCATTTCAAGGCATTAAGAATATATAAGCTTTACAAGGATAGATTAGCTCACAAAAAAAGGATTTGTAGCCTCTTTCTAAACTATAGAGATAACAAAATCCAAGAAGAGTTCAACAGTCATTGAGCTTCTTTATCAGTAACCACAGAACAATTATTTCCACAATTTGGATTTTGAGTGTGGGTGGGTGGGAGGGGGGGGGGGGAATCATTGAACTAGACAGTGCACAAATTGTATGCACTTGATGTAGTTAGTTTGATAGGAGAAAAAAAAATGTAGTCTCTTCTCATTTATCACTCATCAATAAATTCAAGTGAAACTCGTTCATCGAATTGCATTTCTGTCATAAGGATAGGAAGCGGGATAAAGTGCACAAGATAAGCAAAATGTAACCCACAAACTTTTTGTTTTTTTAATGACAAGGAAAACTAGCAGCCGCCACCCTTTGGGTGTGCGCAGGATAAAACTTCCGCTCCTATGCAATAGCTCGCAAATCAACAAGAGAGGTAACCCGCACTAGGCAACCTCAGTGCGACGAGCTAGGCCCAGAAGGAAAAACCCTTGCTTTCACTAGCAATGGGTTTCAAACTTGAGACCTCAAGTCCGAAGCCCAAACCACTGGGCCACCCCGAAGGGTTACACATGACCCACAAACTAGACAAACTGCAGCTTCATTTGGCACTCGGAACCCTTTGCTCGACGAACCGAAACAGGCTTACTATTTAACAAAAACTAAACCTCAATCCAAACTAGTTGGGCTGGGCCTATAAAGATAAAGCAGTTACCATACTCTGTATGAATGAAATTCTATGGGAAATAATTCTGATCATTGACAGGCTAAAATTAAGAAGCTCATTTCAACAGATTGCATTTGAAATTTAGCATCTGATTGAACAAAGCTTACTGAAAAATAACTCCTCCAGTTCAGCACATGGATTGCACGGCTAATCAGAACTAGGCATAAATATTAAAAGCAAACAGGATTGATATAACGAATTGCAGCAGGAATTCAAATACAAAACTTAAAAAAAATCAATATAGAGGAATATTAATGTCAAACCTTGAAGGGGAGTAGGTGAAGTCTTGTATGGGAAAAGAAGCATTGCTATCACGAAAAGGTGAGGAAGCAGGAGATGAAGGAGATGATTCAGCAGAAGGAGACTGAGCAGCGAGACCGACTTTTTCTTTGAAGTCTTTAAGCAATGTTGCCCATTTCATCGTTTTCCAGACGGATTTCTTAAACCTGCAATACCTCTATCATCAGACGCTACCAACAGCAGATTAAATATCTCCCACAGATCCGGTCCTTAACCTTGTAGATAGATCTCCTTAGCTCAATCAATAATTTTTCGATGAATCGCACATACAAAATGTGATCGGTATAATAAACAATCAATTGATTGAACTAAAATTAAGAGATTCAAAGCAGCAAGATCTATTTAATTAACAAAATGATTATTTTAGTTTATAAATTTGTAATTATAGTGATCTAGCTTGTTCTTCCTTCTTCTTCTTTGTTGCTGCTGCTGCTTTGAATATGTATGTATATATTTTCTGGAAATGAAAAACAGTATGAATATTTATTTTTTTGCCCTAGAATAAAGGGAGAAAACGAAGACGAAGAAGGAAAGAAGAAAAATGGCAAAGAGTTTTCTCTCTCTTCCTCTCTCTCTCTCTCCTCACTCTCGGCGTGCTTGATTTCGGACGGCCTCTCCGCGCCTTGTTTCTCGCTCTAAAATCTGCTCCTCCTCTCTTTTACTTTCTCTCTCTATCAATTTACACTAATCGCTCCCTAATATTTCTCCCCCTATCTGAAGTCTAATAAACCCTCTACCATAAATCTCTTCTTCTTTTTTTTTTTAATTGCCACGTCAGCAGTGGGATCCACAACTACCAGTTATCCACGTGGCTTCATGCGATGATTAACCCCAACGTGACGGCCTCTAAATCTCACCTTTGCATTTTAAATTTTGAATATATTAAAAGCATATACTATACTACTAACTTTTTTTTTTATTTCAAAGGTATTGGGGTACGAGTACCCATAAATTATTATTATTTCTTTTACCTTCAAATTTGAAAATTTTGCTCAATGCATAGTGGTACATACATAAAACGTGAATAAAGTATTCAAATTAAATGGCATAAAAGAATTTTCATGGTTTCTATTATCATATTTTGATTTATTATAATATCGACATAGTTAATAATCTGAACTGTACAATTATTTAAACGTCACTTATTCGAATATGTGATGAGTGATCACATGATTTGTACTTATTGTTGTTTTTCATATGATTTTGGCAGGGGTGGAGCCACTTTGTTACGAGGGGATTCATTCGAACCCTCTTCAACGGAAATTATATTATTTATGGGGAAAATTATATAAATATTGGTATATTTTAATAAATAATTACTGATTTTAGTAATACTTTTTATTTATTATCATTTATAGCAATACTATGTGAAATCTGCAATATGTATTAAAAGTGAATTATGTATGCAATATATATGAATTATAATTATTTTAAAAGTATATTATGTTTGTTTGGTAAAAATTTGACACATTGAATTATAAGTGTATTAAAATATGTGATAAATGAATTATATATCATTAGAATTTTGTATTATATGTGAATAAAAAATTGTTCTTTGTAATATGAATTAAACTTGTATTATAAATGAATTAAAAGTGATCAAGTGGAAAAAAATATTATTGCTATAAATGGTAAATATTTTTTTATTATAGTATATTTATGTAAATTTCCCATATTTATACATGGTTAATATAATATTTTATATATATATATAGTAGATGTCGAATCCCATTCGCCTACTCCGTATGTTTATTTTTATGAATTTTGAACTTTCTTATTGAAAATTCTGATTCCGCCACTGGATCCAGATACTCATATTTATGAGTTTGATTATTTTTGTACGAATGAAAAACACTCTCTACTCAAAAATTGCATAATCAAAACTCAAACAATCAATATTTTTTGTTGTTGTTGATAACAATATGGTTCATATTTGTGTCATCACCAAATATTTCTGATAAAAAAAATATTATAAAAGCATAGTAGAACTGACTATTCTTTTTACGTCAAAATCTGATTTCTTGTCTTTTGTTTCTTTCCCTGTTTTGGGCATATGGTTGTGAGTTTTGCTTTTTATTGGTCTTCATTGATGATGCTTCAAGCAGAAGGAATTAGGAAGACGGCATTTGGTATAGATCACGTATAACTTCTTTTATCTCAATTTATATGAATTAATTTAATGTGATATCAAATTTATATTAACAAAAGGAATATTAATTTTCAATATTTTTTTCTGCCCATCTACTTGTACCTATAATAATTAACTACACTCCTTATAAAATCGCCTAATTATTCTCATGAAATAAATAATACTACCAATAATAGATTTCAATGGGTATAATCAGCGATTATCTTAGGGAATCGTACAACCTACTTTAGTAAATTATTTAATTCAAAACTAATTTCCTTCCAAAGGCATTTTGTAAGTGAATTTATTGTAATTATATGGTCCAGTAATTCCATTGTATGATTATTACAAAGATAATTTATTTTTTCATAACATAAATACAATATTACAAATATGGTATTTTCTTATAAGGAAATAGAAATAAATAGTATGTACCAAATGTTATTGTATAGTTAGCCTGTTAAGGAAGCTGAACGCATCAAAGGAACAAATAACATTAAATTTTTATTACAGTACCTATTAAAGGGAAAGAAATATATTCTATTGATTAAACATGACAAGATTTTTTATAGCAATTATAGATGGTCTCTATGATTTGAATTGTTTGGATATAATATAGTAACTTTCACTTTCTTTGCTTTGGTGTTCATGCATCTTCATGATATGCAAAACTTGCATGTTAATGGAATTTAATGTGAATTTATAGGACTTGTTTCAATTTTACACATGACTAGATTTGAAAATTAAATTCAGATACTTTAAGCAAAATATTTCGAATAAAGTAATTTAAATTTAAACTTAAAAATTATTAGTTTGTGAGTTTATTTGTATATGTAGATGTGGTGCTCATGGCGATATAATACATAGTATGGAGTTCATGACATAATGCATTAATAATTCAGATTCAAATTATTTAGACAAAAATTATATACCATTTAATATATACCAATTGTTGATTTAAAATCTAGGTACAATTCTAAAGAGAGAGAATCCAAAATTCAGTAAATGTGTAGAATTTTTAAAAAGGAAAATAATAATCACGTCTACTTGAAGCGTATGTAGAATTTTTAATAAGAGGTGTATATTTCTAAAAAAGAAAAAGTTAATAATTTAATTACCACAGAACTAGTGCATTATGTTACTATAAAATAATATCATTTTATTAAATATATAGCTTTACACATAGCATTAATATATATACATACATTCAATAATTTTTTCTGACGAAGAGATATCGCTGAACACAAAAAAAAAAAATTAACATAGATGGGATCAAAGTGCCATTAGTTTTATTTTTACTTTTATCCTAGTGGACAGTGATAGATATTAAGCACTAGCCACTGGGAACAAGAACGAGACTATATGTCTATATCAAATTTGTCATTAGCAATTTTTTAATAGAAAAATATTAGTAGCTCTTTTTAAGATTTCAAAAAAAAGCCAAACCGTCATATTGGAGAAGTCAAAATCAAAGACGACGTCGTATAGCTTGACATGTTCCATTAATTAGTGGAGATTGACCTGAAAATTGAGATCTAATACAAGTCATCCTTATTTAAAATATTAGTAATAATCATGATATTAAATCAGTTTATTAGTATCTCGACTATTATTATTCCGTTTTTATTTAGTTATTACCATTTTAGGTTTTACGCCCCTTAAGAAATTAGGTAATCTCACCATTTTATCCTTATTTTGTATTTTCTTAAAGACAAATTTTCATTATTTGAATTTGATTAATTAATTTGATCAATAAACATTAGTTAATTATTAACTTTTTATGTTAATTGAATGTATTCTTTCAAAGCTAATAACCCTCAAGGGTAAAATAGGAAAATAATGACATTTATGATTTTCTAAAAAACAACAAATATTAAGAATCATTTATTTTTAGTAAAGACGACATGTAAATAGAAACAAAGAGAGTACCTCTCACCAGCACATGTATCAAGTAATTCTCTATACATCAACATTTTAATAAACAAGAAAAAATTACTAACCAGTATTTTTTTGACTGAGAAGTGAGAACTGAAAATCTGTAATTCGATCCCTTCGTGAATTATTAGGTCGCACTTTGAATTATTATTTTTTCAAACTAATGCATCCAAGTTTTCCACAAAATGAAAGTACACACTTGTATTTATAAAACAATCTAATCGAAGTGGATTAGGTCAATTAATTAAACATCACTACATGTTGATGTAGTTTTTTGTTTTTCTTTATGTTGAAGTGATGACAATGTTTGGTGAATGGCTTGAATGTTTCAACTAGAAGACTAAGTGTAACATGGTGTGAACAATACTATTGTGTTGTGCTAGAAAGCAAATTAAGTCCTTAAATGTCTAAGTATTCAACTGCCCTACGTCGTTATCCTAATAATCTAATTAATACTATCTAATACTATCTTCAATAGTATAATTAGCATTCGTCTTCATTTTTACTTTTTCTTTTATTGATAGCTTGTAACCTAAAACATTTGTGTTGGCGCTAATGACGAATTTAGGATTTGTAGCACATGTGTGCCAAAAAAATTTTATTGAATGGAAGTTAATTTCTAGAAACTCTACCTTAACAACTCATCATTTTACCAAATGCACCATATGTTTTGTTTTTTTTAAGTATTAGGGTGTCAAAAGATAATAATATTATATTAAGGAAAAAGGATTTGATATACTTTTCATTTTTTGCAATTTAGATTTGATATACTTTTATTATGAAAATGACTTATATATATATGTAATATTACACAAATGACTCACATATATCATTTTCCTTTAATGAAGATGAAAAAATGACTTAAAATTAATTTTGTTTTTATAGGATTATATGTGAGTCACTTTTGTATTGATAGAATATATGTTAATCATTTTTATAATTATATAAGTATATATGTGCATCACTTTTATATTTTCAACGATAGAATATATGTTAATCATTTTTGTAATTATATAAGCATATATGTGCATCATTTTTATAGCAAAAATATATCAACTCTAAATAACTAAGTATATAATATCTAATTTTACTAAGAAATTATGAATGGACGTAGCCCATATTTTAGCATTAAATTCGCCCATGATTAGCTCTTATAACTCCATTACATTATTTGACTATGACAATTAAAATAGGCACTTAAAAAAGTCAAATTCACCCAACTTACTATTCTAAAACTATAAGAATATATAAAATTTATTTATATCTTATTTTGTGCTAATGTAATATCTTTCTCGCATTGTGTTGGTTAAATATATCATAAATATAATAAATTATAGTAGAAAATGAAATAATATAAAAAATAAAAATATATTCAGGCTGAGGCGCAAATATTTCACTCCATTTAAGGAGATTCAAATCAACTGGCGGCATAATCTCTATATCGGTACAATAGTATCACTCTTGATTTGTCTCCTCCAAGATACAACAATCTATCAACGACGTACAACTCAAACAACTTCGAGTTTAGTTGAAGAGTTCAAAACTCCATGTAAGAATACCTTCCTTCAACATATAAATATTCTCTTATATATTGTGAATATAGTTGAAGACTTAAAATATTTTTTTTTTCTCAATTCTCTCTTTCACTACATTAACTTCATTACAAACTCCTCATTTTTTTCTTACATTGTTTCTCTTGTATATTTCTTATTATTTTCACAAACCATTACTATTTATAGGTACTAAATTCTTTCTTACAATGAATAGGAAGATCATGGATAGTAAATTGGGTAAATGAATGACTTATAAGTTACAAGAATAAAGAGATAGAATAATGGGTGAAATGAAGAATTGATGATTACATAAGTTACTAACAACTAATGACCATATTCTTATACAATTGATGAGAGTAATGAGGAACAAATGTAATGTCCATCAATGGACATAACATGATACATGACGTGACATATGACATATTTTAATTAATATTAGGCCAAACCCATCGGTGGCCACCTAAAGTTGGCACTAATTTTCAGTTAAACACCTCATCTGAGCTTTGTTCATTTTATACACCTCATGTCATGTCCCGCTGTGTCAATTTGACACTTTTTGCTGAGATGGCATTGTAAGTGTGATACACTCACTGGACGCGCGTGAGAGCCTCATTTACCAAATTTTATTTATTTTTTCTTCTTCTTCTTCTTCCCCAATTTTTGGCTACCATTTTCCAAGCTTAAACTTTTTTCATGGTGAAATAAATTTGACGATGCCACAAAAAAAAATGGCAAGAAATTATATTTTCAATTATCAAATTCTACATTCACAACAAATAATTTTAGCGTTCTAATCCATTTGTATGCGTTCTCACATCATAATCACGAAAAAAGTCCAGATTGAGACGCCATATTTTATATACTAAAGCAACAATTTTTTATTTGCAATGATTCAGAAATTCAGTCGAAAAGAAAAAAAAAAGAAAATTCCGAAAAGGTCAAACAAATGCATTACCACATTAACCAAATGAAACTTTTAAATATCAATCTACCACAAAAAACGTTCTTATCTCACAACATTCACAAAGTGACGAAAAAAAACAAAAAAGGCTTCTTCTTTTGACACATTTGGGTGGGGGAGGGTCGGAGGTGGTGGTGGGTGGAGAAAACAATCTTGGTGAGAGAGAGGGGTTGGGGTTTGAGGGTGGGGTGGGATAATGGAGAAGACAATTTGGGGTGGAGGGTTGGAATGATTTTTAAAAAATTAAAAGTGGTTAATTTTTTTAAAAAAATTATTTAGTTTAATAAATGTCACATGTCAATGAGTCATTGGTAGTTTTTTTTTTTACTAAAAAATCATCATTTAATAATTTTTTTATATATATATGTCAGTTGTCGTTATTTAATTCGTCACTTTGATATGTTATCAGCGAGTGTGCTACAAACACCTTACAAATTTGACAGATTATCGAAAAAGTGTTTAAATGACACAGTTGAACATGATATGAGGTGTCTAAAATGAACAAAACCTAGGCAAGGCGTCTAAGTGAAAATTGATGTCAAGTTTAGGTGGTCACCGATGGGTTAACCCTTAATATTAAAGTCACACTTACAACCCACACTCATTTTAATATTATTTGAGAGTAATTCATAATTTAGTTGAAGGTGGACTATTATGGATAATGAAGGTGCGTTCTGCATTGAAATTCCACTTAGTAAAACAATAACATTTACTCCAGAGTCAATAATGGTCTCATACTTAAAGTATGATTGCTTATGGAAAATAAATATCATTACTCACACATAATAATCAAGGTGTTGACATAAGTTTTAATAACCAACACATTACGGCCTTGTACTATCCCAATTTTATGAGTGTTTTTTAGAATAAGTTCATTCTCATAGAAAGCGATCTACTTTCACACTCAGATATATAGGTGAAATCTATCGGGTGCTCCTATAATTTGACACCTCTTTCATATGAGATACATGAAAAAAGCTCAATGACTCGATTTTCACAAATCATTATAGGCTAAATGCACTAACATCACAGGGAATGAATAAAATAAATATATAATTCATTTTCATATTAAGTCATCATATGTTTCGTTCTTCCCATTGAACCTGATTGTAAGATCTCTAGTCCCCACGTTGGGTTTCCTCATATATGACTCGAAAATTTATGAGCTTGAATTTCATCCCCTCGATGAGTTTCAAACCCTTTTATCTTGCTACCTTAGTTTATGAATCTGCAAAATTATCACAAATTTTAAACACAATTAATATTGATGGTATACTAGTGATCAATATGATCTCATAATACTGTATTTTTTTTATGAGTCTAAATTTGCTGTTTTAATAATAATTTTGTACTCTATTGATAATATTGCTACCATCTTAATTCTCAATTAATCAAAATTAGAAAAAATAATTTCTCAAAATAAATTATTTGATATAGTGAAACCAATTTACTTTTTCACTATTTGAAGCTTAATATATGTATATATTACTTCAACCTCCAAAGTAGAGTTAACAAGCAATATGATTTGTTTTTCTCACTTTCATCAAATAGCACCAAAATTTCTCATCTATACCAACAAAACTTTTAAGTATAACATAATATTTTTCCTCACAAAACAAACCATCAAATTTCATATCAAGTAAATTTACCTGATTCGCTTGTACGTGATATACTTTATAAACAATATCATACAAAAAGGAGCCGCAAGACTCTGACTATCAATAAAATTGGATTTCGAAATTTTTTCAATGTTATATGTGATTTGACAAAGAAAATTTCATTACATGTTTTATAGTATTTTTCATTGGAAGAATGAAAATTGTCTCATCCAAAACATTTCATGTCAAATGGTTACGCAACATATTTTTCGTAACTTATTTATAACTCCATATTAGAGCTAGAAGTCATCATATTATAGTCAAACAACAACATGTTGTATATTCCGAAATAAATATGTGCACTTGTAATTTTTTTTAAGAGCATTTCTCAAATATGCAAAAATCACTGTTTTCACAATGATTTATTTTCATTTCATGAACCCCACTATTTTAATATTTTAAATATCATTTTTTCTCAAGAAAAGTAGTATAACTTTTTTTCCTTGAAAAGATTAGGTAAAAAGTTTTTTTTTTTTACCTTTACCTCTTCTCCGCTTGAATTGAGCAAGTAAAAGAATACTTTACCCCATACATCTCTTCTTTTTCATCTCTCGAGAAAAGCAACATTGTAGCAGAATGATGATGAGATCTCCTATCTTGATATCTGCACTTTTTTAAATTGTAACAAAACATTAATTTTTAAAAATTATTGATGTAAATATACCACAAATACAATAAGTTACAGTTGAAAATAAAATAACATAAATAAATAAAAAATATTCAGGCTGAGACGCGGATATCTCGCCCTCTTTGAGGAGATTTAAGTCCAATGCGACATAATCTACACTGATCTAATTTACTATCCATATTTCACTCATTATTCTATGATTTTATTCTTTGTTAATACACTTGATACAACTGATTTATATTAACAAATACAATAATTGTTGATACAAATGTTTTCTTTGATACAAATCAAATATATCAATTGTATTTGTGATACAATCATTTGATCAGATATATAATTATAAGTAAGGTATACAAATCTAATGTATCTAGCTCGTTTGGCTCCCCCCTCTCCTAATTTCGTTTGTTTTTCTTCCTTTTAAGATATAGATACTTTATGATACAATTATATTTATTAATACAAATCAATTGTATTCATGATACAACTAACGATAATATGTTTAAAGCTATTGTATCTCTCTCCTATATCTTGCTCGCCTCTCTCCTCCTTCTCCTAATCTCGCTCGTGTCACTCGTCCTCCTAACATATAGTTACAAATTGTAATCAAGAAAACTATAGCTATACATCTCTAACTAATTCCAGACTATAGGAAGTTCCTCAAATAAATCGAAAGCTATAAGTTAGGATATCTAACTTAAGAAAAAAATAAAGGGGTGGTTTCAAATATATACTATAAATGAATTAGTTTACAACAAATATAACCATGTTTTATTTATATAAAATAGTTAAAGTTCATAGAAAATATATAGGGACTATACAATCTAGCTTGCTAAAAGTCATATAAAACACTACATCATTTTAGGCCTACGGCAACACCACTAAAGTGTAGCCAAAACTAGTAAAAAGTGTGGCCTTTGATAAAAGGCTACATTTTTGGACTTTCAGCAACACTTTTTAGGGGGTGGCCTAAAGAAGCGTAACCTTTGACATTAGGCAACACTTTTCAAATGTTGCCATCTTTGGCAACACTTATAACGCGTAGCCAAAGAGGTATAAGGGCACGCTTTGTTGCGGGGCATTAACGACAAATATTTTTTATTTGACTACACTTAAAAGCGTTGCCTTTGCAGTGTTATTGGTCACACTTACACAGTGTTGCCTTTTATCGTTCATCTACAGCAACACTTACAAAGTGTTGCCTTTTATAGGTCATCTAGAGCAACACTTTTAAAGTGCAACTTTATATCTCATCTAGAGCAACACTTATAAAGTGTAACTTTAACATTAAAATCACATAATTCAATATACAAGTGACCTAAAGCACAAAATTAACTAATAATTAAATCGAAGCTATATATTTTAAATAAACTTCGAGAAACATGTCTTGGACAACCAAAACTTAGAAAGTGATTGCTTAGAGATCTCTAATATCAATAAGTTCCAAAAAAACCCGAATGTGTCATTCAAACGTAGATGACAATAGTACAAGCAGGTTGGGTGTCACGACCGGAATCTAGACCCCAGACGAGACCGGCGTCGTTGACCTCTCAGAGGTCGTAGACAAGCTTACATACGTCATTCTTACTTCATCTAGGTTAATTTTAGCGGCAAATTTGAACTTTTTTTTTCTTATTTCATGCTAAACATTTTAAACTTAACATCATGGGCGTTCACAAATCAACCATCTAATACAGAGATAATCAAATGAAAGAAACAGTGCAATACTGTAATAAATGTATAATTGCCAAAATGGCACCAATACAATGTCTGAAATAAAAACGGAAAGAAACACTAGTGGAACATGCTCCACTAGCTAAAAGCCTACATCTAAGCTAGATAGTAACGGTAGACATCTTCGAAAGCATGAGGGCCTACCAAGTCCGGATGAAAGCTCCACGTCCAAATAGCTGCAACGTCAACCTAAAAGCTCTAGCGTCCGCCTGTGCCTGTACCTAAAAATATAGAGTTGTATGGGATTAGTACACACTTGTACTAAGTATGGGTATATGCAAGCACACACCAAGGACATGCATGAGTAAGAATAGCTCTTTTCTAACAACATGATTATGGAAAGTCAAGTCAGTGGACTTGCCAAATTGGGATTAGGAAAGTTAGTGAACTTTCCAAATTTGAATTAGGAAAGCTTTTCAAATTTGGATTAGGAAAGTCAGTGAGGTTTCCAAATTTGGATTAGGAAAGTCATGCCATGAGAGTAACATGCATCATCATACTTATCATATTGCACACAACACATAACATCTTACACATAGCACATATCATATTGTATATAGCACATAACGTCTTTTATAACATTCATTCATATGACATGAGACCTTGGAATCATGGACTTGACATTAAGACTTTCCAAAATGAGGGCTCAACATATGGGACCTCAACTAGGGAGTCTTCATTAGCAAACACAGAGTCTGCTTCATTCATTCATACGTACTTCATTTCATTTCGTTCATAGGCTAGTGTGAACACCAGCTATACCTAGGATGTAGTTTAAGACTTTCATCGGGTTTGCTGTGCAATGATCAAGAATAATCTAGTGTCATTACTTGAGTCTAGCTCACCTCTTGATTATCCTATCCTAACACATTTGGTATCATTCATTTCATTATGTGCATCATTTGAGGTTGGCCTCATTCATTCATTGGGAATTTTAACTTTAACCTACATAGATCATGTGAGCATCATGAAATCCAGTGTCTCCCCCACACCGACAAGAGGTGGAATCACCGGCCAAAGTGACCTAAAACATGCTAGCGTACATAGGAATTTAACCCCGCCAGATCCCTATATTGGCAGTATAGGTTCGAAGACTAGGAGATATAAGGAGACACATACCCGGTATGTCGGACAGTCTCATCTCATGAGAGTTACGTGAACCTCCGCCCTTCCCGAAAGAAGGTATTACCGCTCATAGCTAGTCTATCGGTGCTCAGTATAAAGTTTCATTACATTCAACTCATACGTCATGGAAGCTGGCTTCTAGTATGAGGACATCATGGCTCAGTAGATGATTTCTCATCTCATCATTAGTATTAAGTGTGTTAATCTCAATACTTTCACTAGAGTGTTCATACAGACTGGTCTCTTCATTAACTTTACACTCTCATAGGTGAGTACGTTTTGGTAACATTTACTTAGGCTCATTTGAGATTGTTCTCATCTTTTACATTAGCCTCATATCATGTTGTTACCACATTCATTAACATTAGCATATTTGCTCTTCATAATTACTCACCCCATTTTACGTGAATGTTCATTTCATCATATGCCAATGCACTTGGCCATTTGTATGTTTCACACTCTTACTTAACCCTTCTAGGGTTTCATCATTTCATTACATAATATTCATTTCATCGTATGCCAATGCACTTGGCCATTAGTGTATTTTACACTCATACTTAACCCTTATAGGGTTACATCATTTCATTACATAATATTCATTTCATCGTATGCCAATACACTTGGCCATTTAGTGTGTTTTACACTCGTACTTAACCCTTCTACGGTTACTTCATTTTATTACATACATCTTAGGTTCACTTATTTTTAAACGTATGCTAGACTTATGGGTCTATACATACAAGCCATGAGACTTCATTCGTAGTTCGTTAAGTGACTCATATCTTCCTAAGATTATGTAGTACAAGACTTATGCATCTTGTATGTATGCCAAGATTTCGATTTCGATCTAAGTAGATGGCATTATTCTTGAACATTTAATTCACGTATGATTTATGTATCAATACGGAAATTTAGGCAAGGGAACCCAAGTTCGAATCCCTTGGACAATACTTACATTTTTTCTTTGACTTTTTTTTTAGTCCTCATGACATTGGGACGCTAGATCGAGCCCCAACATCAACATTCTCTCTTTATTTTTCTCCTTGGATTCTCCTCTCATTTGGCCGAAGGGTTGTGGGATCGAACCCCCACAGCCCCCTTTTTTTCATTTAATTTTTCTTGTCCAATTCGCATAGACTATGAGGTTGTGGGATCAAACCCCCACAGCCTCTCTTTATTTATTCTTTATTTTTCTTGGGACTGAGAGGTTGTGGGTTCGAACCCCCACAGTCTCCTTATTTTATTTTCAGCGAAATGTTGACTTGTTTATGCTTTGGCAGTGAGGTTGTGGGATCGAGCCCCCACAGCCTCACTTTATTTTCTTTTTGTTTCTCCCTTTCTCCTTTACAGCCTTGAGGTCGTGGGTTCGATTCCCACGCCTCACATTTCCTTTCTTTTATTTTTCTTTCACTTCATTCGCTGCCTGGAGGTCGTGGGTTTGATTCCCACGCCTCCCATTTTATTTATTTAATTTTTTGCACTCTCCTTTCTCAGACAGTATACCCCATTTCGAATCCCCCTGACCCCTTTTCTTTCCTTGCGAGTTTAAGGTATCACATGGGTGAGGTCACAGGTTCGAATCCTGGTGGCCTCATCCCTTTAAAATCAATTAAATTTCCAGATTTACTCCTCTATACTTTAGCCTAAACTAAACTTATAATTTTTGCTGGAAACTTAGTCATTTTCTTAGCTTACTTTCACCAATATTTCCACTTGAAAACTTACGAAAATTCATGGATCATTTAACACTTTTTGGGGTGTATTTCATGGATTCGTTTAGCCAAAATATTGATACTCAAATCAGCCCCACTTCCATTTTAATGAATATCACGATTTACATAGATTTATGCACGTAAAATGACAACCAAAACAATATCAAACTTGAAGCCTTAACCCAAGACCTCATTCACAGTAACATTTTTGCACATGCACACACTTGCACAAACTTTCGAATACATGGTTGTCTTTCATACGATTTCAAGTACACAAATATAATCATATTCATCACGAAAACATAACATACACCTAAATCTACCAGCAATCATACCCAACCTACGATTCATTTGGAGCTAGTGACAGGGGCATGCAAAAGGGGAAACAATCCTAGTTTTCGAATGAATAATATGAACCTTAAGGGGTCTCTTGGGAAAGGGACCAAGAGAGAAGAAAACCCATACCTTATTTTGACGTTCAAACCTTGAAGTTGCTGCCCAAACCTTCTCCAAAACTCACGTCCAATCCAAGTTTCAACACAAAACTTTCGACGGAAAAGCCCTCTCTTTGCCTAACGTGTTCACTTAGCTTGTTTTCTTATATTTTCGTGTGAGTTCTTCAAGTGTGAAGAACTTTAGTAAATTTTCTGTTCTTGTAGTTGTGTAGGCAGAGAGAAAACGTGAAAGAAAAGAGAATGAGAGAGACGTGAGAGAGAGATGAGCGTGAGAGAGAGTTAAAAGAGGTGAAGTAGTTTAGACTTAGTCAACTAGGAGACTTAGTCAAATAAAACACATTAATTAATAAATAACTAATAATTAATAATAAAAATCTGATTTTCTTTTTCTTAAATCAGCCATTAATTATTAATTTATTAAATTAATTCACCAATTAAAAAAATCACATTAAATCATTGCTCCCACCTAGGTTCGAACCCGGGTGGAGCAAGACTTCACTTCAAGGGCTCAATTTCGGCCCTTTCTCCTTAAATTGCCCTTCTACTTTATTAATTAAATAATTAATTACATATTTACGATACTACCCTTAGCCAGGAAAAAGACCATTTTACCCCTAGACCCTTCAAACCTAAGATTTCTTCTTTTTAAGTCTGGTAAAGACTCATTCGAGTAAATCTTCGTATTCGAGAGCCTTACATGGTTGGACCCAACCTTTACAAGCTCAACTAACTCCCCAAGTTAGTTGGCTTGGCTGTAGCAAGGGTTTCGAGGTCTGGTTCTACGCGCATCAATCCGTGTGAACCCTGGTCTAATCGTAGGCATTCTTGACACATTAAGCATTTCTTATCTTATCCATTTTTAGGGTTGTTACATTATCCCCCCCTTTGGAACATTCACCCCCGAATGACACTACTACTATCTAGCGTAATGCCAGTCAGATCATAATATAATCACTATGTACAGTCAATCAATAGCAACAAAATATGGAGAGATAAGGAAACCTAGACTTAAGAGTAGGAAGTCTAACCTCAAGAGTTGAAAAGATGAGGGTAACGGGATCTCATGTCGGCCTCAGCCTCCCACGTAGCACCCTCAACAAGATGATTTCTCCACAATACCTTCACTGTGGCAATCTCCTTGTTCCTCAGCCGCTTGATCTGTCTGTCTAAGATCTCAACAGGTACCTCCTCATAGGACAATTCTTCATCGACCCCCAAACCTTCCACAGGTAGAATCGATGTTGGATCACCTAGGCACTTCTTTAACATGGATACATGAAAAACTGGATGGACAGAAGCTAGCTCCGCAGGCAATGCCAACTCATAGGCCACCTCACCCACACGCTGTAGGATCTCATATGGCCCAACATACCTCGGACTCAACTTCCCCTTCCTGCCAAACCTCATCACCCCCTTCATAGGTGATATCTTCAAATAGACCTGGTCACCAACATCAAACTCTAAGGGTCATTTTCTGTTATCTGCATATGACTTCTGCCGACTGTAAGCAGTAGCCAACCTATCCCTAATCACTCTGACCTTCTCTAAGGTCTCATGAATGATCTCTGGACCCAAAATGGATGACTCTCCAACCTCGAACCACCCAACTGGAGATCTACACCTCCTACCATACAGTGCCTCAAACGGTGCCATCCCAATGCTGGAGTGATAGCTATTATTATACGAGAACTCTATCAAAGGCAGATGGTCATCCCAGCTACCCCTGAAGTCAATCACGCACGCTCTCAACATGTCCTCCAATGTCTGAATGGTGCGCTCTGCCTGCCCATCAGTCTGAGGATGAAAGGCAGTACTAAGCTTTACCTGCGTGCCCAAGCTCTTCTGGAAAGATCTCCAGAAATGTGAAGTAAACTGAGCTCCTCTATCTGAAATGATAGACAAAGGAATCCCATGCCATCTCACAATCTCATCAATGTAGAGTCTCGCATATTCCTCGGCTCTGTAAGTAGACTTCACAGGGATAAAGTGGGCAGACTTAGTTATCCTGTCCACAATAACCCATATGGAGTCATGCTGTCTCCTAGTCCTCGGAAGACCAACCACGAAGTCCATATTAATGGCCTCCCACTTCCAAGTCGGAACCTCAATAATCTGAGTAAGACCGCCAGGCTTAAGATGTTCTGCCTCAACCTGCTGACAATTAGGACACTTGGCCACATATTTTGCAATGTCCTTCTTCATGCCATCCCACCAATAAATCTGCTTAAGATCATGATACATCTTGGTGGAACCTGGACGTATGGAATATCTGGAACCATGGGCCTCTGCAACAATCCTGGTCAGCAAATCATCCACATCTGGTACACACAGCCTGTCCTGATACCCAAGTATGCCATCACTCCCAAAGCGAAAGACTCATTCATCTTTATCAACACTGAGTCCTTCAGCTCCATCAACACAGGATCGAGATGCTGACCCTACTTGACTTCAACTACCAAGGATGATTCAGAACTAGGATGAACTGAAACACCCCCACTAGTAGAGTCAACCAATCGCACACCCAGTCTGGCCAGCCTGTGTACATCTTTCACCAACTCCTTCTTCTCATCCTCAATGTGGCCTGTACTTCCCATGCTCATCCTGCTCAAAGCATCAGCTACAACATTAGCCTTACCTGGATGGTAGTTGACATTCATATCATAGTCTTTCAACAGCTCCAACCATCTCCGCTGACGTAGATTCAACTCCCTCTGCGTGAATACGTACTGGAGACTCTTATGGTCTGTGAACACATCAACATGCACTCCATACAAGTAGTGCCTCCACAACTATTTTATTAAAAATATATAATATATAATATATATATATTTTGAAAAAATGACTAAGTTTTGAAAAATCAATTAATCTTATGATTTAAGAAAAATCGACTTTCCAAATTAACAGAGTCGCCACTTGATTTTTTAATAAAATATCAAGAAAAAAACTTACAATATTTTCAAAAGATTTAAAACAGATAAAAATCAATTGAAAAGGGTTCGAAGTTCAATGTACATTCCGAGAAGGTGTTAGGCCCTCGGAATGCCCGCTAACTCGCGGTTGACCGGCGATTTGACTAAAAATGACTTTTTCATTTAATTTTTGAATATTGACTAAAGTAAAGGAAATAAGAAATTTTATTATTATTATCTAATTATTATTTATTTATATATTATTATTTATTTTTTGAAAAAAGGGAAATTATTTAAAGGGAGGAATGACATAAAAGGGTAAAAAAAAGGATAAAAGCTAAGTAATATATATAAAATAAATATTTTGTAAATTTTTTGAATATAAAGAGAAATGACTATCTTGGAAATATAATTAAATTAAAACCAAAAGTGTTAGTCAAAATAATACAATATAAGTAAGAAAGGAAAGAGCATCAAGTTTGGGCTTTGGGCCCAAATATTCATGGCCTGTCCTAAATCTATGTAATCCAAAATAGGCCTTGCCCATTTTTAACCTGCTGGGCCTGCTGAAAATTTCTTGGGCTTTAGCCCCATTTTTCCTTCAACAAAACTGTGTATACGTGTTACGTATACCGCTGTATATGGGGCTGCATTCGGTACTTTTCATTGTATATCAGACTGTATCTTAGACGTATACATCCAGATTCAGCCTCTCAAGCACTTGTAGTGATTTTTGGATCTGCGTATCATATATTCCTACTGTATATCAGTGTATACAACAGTATATTAGCCTTTTCTTAAGCTTTTGGAGACCTGCAATTTAAATTTCCAGCAATGTATTTGCGACTTTCAACCTATACGCCATTTTCCAGGGGGCTGGACGACTCGGATATACGAGGGAGATAAGTCCGTCATGGACTCGAAGAGGATCATGCAAAAAATAATAAAAAGAAATAAAAATCGAATGACACAAACAACATCATAATTTATTCAAAAAAAATTAGAGGTAGGAACAAGAATATCACTTTCTCCGGAGCAGCGAACTAGAGACGGTACGAGCAAGGAACTTGTCTTCACCACGCGACTCAGATTCAAACGACGACCGGGAGTTATAGGCAATATTTTCTACTATGAATGTTTAAATTATTTTTTTTGTTTAACTCCCTTTTCACCCTTTTCCCCTTCTTTTTTTTTTTCCTATATCAATGAAAAATATATCATTAATAATCAATAATCAATAAGGAATATTGAATATTGAATATTGAATATTGAATATTGAATATTGAATATTGGAATTGAAAAATGAATTGAAATGAATTTTTGAATTCTTGAATTGAATCATGTCTTTTTTTTTTTGAATTCTTGAATTCTTTCCCCTTTTTTTCAAATCAACCCTTAGAAAGAAGAAGAAAAGAGAAGGTATTTATAAAAGATTTTTATGGTAGATTTAGGGGGAAAATGGAATGGATTGGGATAAATTTGAATTTCAAAATTCAAAATTCAAATTCAAAAATTACTTTTTTTCAAAATTCAAAATTCAAAAATTCAAAATTCAAAATTCAAAATTCAAAATTCAAAATTTCAAAATTACTTTTTTTCAAAATTCAAAATTCAAAAATTCAAAATTCAAAATTCAAAATTCAAAATTCAAAATTCAAAATTTCAAATTTCAAAATTACTTTTTTTTAGGGGGGAAAAAGGAATGTTGGGATGAATTTGAATTTCAAAATTCAAATTCAAATTTTAAAATTCTTTTTTTTCAAAATTCAAAATTCAAAAATTCAAAATTCAAAATTCAAAATTCAAAATTTCAAATTTCAAAATTCAAAACCTCCCCAAAAGTGTAGTTGAAAATTAGTGGGCTGAGAATTGTATTTGGCTGCAGTAATTTGGAGGAAAGAATTGGGCCTAGGAAAATATGGAATGGGCTGCTAAAAATTGAATTGAATCTTGGCCCAAATGTTTTTCAAAGTTGAGTTAAGTTGGTAGTCTAAGATGGGTTAAATTTAAGAAATAGCCAAATTGTGTTACATTAATAAATTTGGCTAAACCTTAAATAAGACAAATTAATATTAATTAATCAACGAGCTTCTTAATCTTAACAAAAATAAAATAATTAATTTAATCGTAAACTAGTGATTCAAAATATAACCATGATTTAAACAAAAATAATTTAAAAGACTACTTTACTAAATTTAAAATATTTTTGAGATGGTTTATTTTTGAATAATCATAAAATATACTAATTATATACATAATTATGTAAAATATATATATATTATCTAAAAACTATAAGAAACGGCAAAACTACTCAAAATAACGCAAACTTTATATCTTTTCTTAAATTATAAAACTAATTATTTTAAATTGTTTGAGAATTTAAGAAGCTCATGAATTAATTCCTACCGTAGAGGGTCAAAATTGGGTGTCAACAACTGTCCCTCATTTTCCTTGGATTGATGCAAGAAATTTGAGGAAAATGAAATTGACCAATCCAATTTTGACCGTCCACATATTCATCTTTTTAAGAAAAGGGATCTGGTACGGACTTTAGAAATTATGGTCGAGCCTTGGAACGGGTTTCCTACATATCTCAGGCTATATGAGAATTCAGGCCACTTGTAGTTCGATACGCTAGATTTAACACACGATTTTGAAAGTAATCAAAAGCCACCTCGATACCAAGTTATGAAGGAATTGGGATGCTTGGGAATAAGATTTAAGAGGGAATGTTAGAATACAGCCGAGTTTTCAACATTGAGCTCGCCTACATATCCTTAAACCATACGAATCAGGCTGTTTGTAGTTCGACTCAATCGATTGAAAAGGAAATCTATTATGCTAGATGACCTTTGGTTTCGGACAAGTGACAAGTAAAATTGAGTATGAAAAGGAGACTTGTAACCTCTTAGCCATGAATGTGGCGCGCTTCACACCCATAATTAAGAACCTACATGGACATAATTTTCAAAGCTCTTGGCGCATTGTTACTCAGATAGGGAACTTGCCTTCGGCAGATATCAAAATTTCTGGATGCGAAACTGAAACTGACAAAAATCAGAGAAAAACCCGCATGCCTTCTGATAGGGGTGTGGTTTGATTGTGGTGGAAGTCGTTCCTCTGCTCGCGTCCTAAGAGTTTGACACTCCTCTTTGGACTATGTCTCAGTTCGCTGCTAAGAAAAAGTTCCACATTGTGCTGCACCCTTTTTGATGTTGTCCGCACCTGTGGTTATGTTTTGGAGAATTCATCCTTTCGGATGCTCTCGACAAAAACTGAAACAAATTGTTAGTAGAAAATGTAACTGGAAAGTGATAGTATCTCTTACGATGCTTTTCAGTTACTCTTGATGTGAAAGATGTCACATAAGTATGTTCAGTATATATCACTTTCGAACACAGTATGTCCATTACAACTCTTGATTTGCTGAGGATTCGGAGATGTCATTGCTTGTTTTATTCATGGCAAACTCCAGTCTCTGCAACGAGCTAGATAGCTCAATAATATTCCAACTGTAACGAGGTGGATGCTCGATAATATCCCATCTGTAACGAGGTGGATGCTCGATAATATTCCAACTATAACGAGGTGGATGCTTGATAATATTCCAACTGTAACAAAGTGGATGGCTCAATAATATTCCAACTGTAACGAGGTGGATGCTCGATAATATTCCATCTGTAACGAGGTGGATGCTCGATAATATTCCATCTGTAACGAGGTGGATGGCTCGATAATATTCCAACTGTAACGAGGTGGATGCTCGATAATATTCCATCTGTAACGAGGTGGATGCTCGATAATATTCCATCTGTAACGAGGTGGATGCTCGATAATATTCTAATATAATTCAAGAATAGGAACCTGAAATGGAAAAAACAAATATATGAACCACTTATGGGGTGGATCGCCCAACAAAACTATATGCAAAGTCTTTGATTGGCCAATCAAAGCACATAATCCACTTATGGGGTGGATACCCAACAAATTATAATTTTGACTCTGACAATTATCAAGAAACACGTACGCCTAAATTGCTACGCGACGAACATACTAAATTGACGTATATGCACGTCGAGACTACGATTCTCTCTTTAAAAGATAGAATTATCGAGGTGAATGACTTAATTCATTCACATGAAGATTAAAGACACTTTTGCCTTCCATGACAAACTCAACAAATTTAAGTTTGTTGCAGTCATTTTCAATTGTTATCGAAAACTTGTAACAATTCGATAACTTTGACTGTCAAGGAAATATTGCGGTCACCAACATCTTTCTGATGTGATGGACTCGATGATTTTCCCTTGCAACACTTCTAAGTTAGTGTCACTTTTGATCATCTTCAGATTTGATGTCGATTTCATATATAATTGAGTTTTATCAATACTATCACCTGCAAAGCTCGACACCAAACATTAGTATCGATGATGAAGTAAAGAATAAAAGTAAAGTTGAGGAACTAGATTGAGTCATTTGGCTTATCGAGATTAGGCTATAATGAGCCCAACTATAACTTTGATCATGACTCGCCACTAGCGATCCTCTCACACATTGTTTCTTAAAACTTTAAAATAATCTGTCAACGTTTGTCTTCAACATTCCTGCAAAATAAGATAAAAAAAATTATTTAAAAATCTCTTGAGGCAACATAATGAATAGAGAAAAAATGAGATGGAAGGTTTTCTAAGTTTTGTTGATGAGGCCACGATGGGGTGCAAATGACGCCTTTTGCCACTCTTGACTTCTTTATATAGCCATTTTTATGACTTCGATGTTCCTGCATCCAAAGAAAAATTCTTAGTTTGAAAGACTGATTTGTGTTGATCTTGTCTCCACGCTCCTTCATGCGGTTGGCTTACACGGTCGCCCGTCCTTTGTAAGACAGTCTTGATCTGTCTTGGTCTGAAGTATATTTAACTCTAGTAACTTGCTTTATTAATTATGAGGTTGCTCATTCTGGAATTTTGAGGCCCCTCCTCAAAAATCTGTCCCAGTTTGCCTCGATAGTATAAGACTTTTAACAACGGACATTGTTGTGTGGAATTTTTGAGGTCATCTCAAAAATTTGTCCAGTTGCACATTTCAACATGATTCTCCATAAAATATTATCTTACTATTTTGAGATTCACCCAAAAATCTACCAGTTGCATTTTGGTATTTCAGTGTTGACTTGTTGAAGAAGTCCATTTTTAAATGAATTTTTGAGATCCTCTCAAAAAATTTGTTCCAGTTTCCATTATAAAGAGAAACGAAAATCTTGCTGGGAATATGACCGAGCCATTGAGGCGCCTACGTATCCCGTTGAAGCGGGAATCAGGTCAAACGTAGTTCCCCCTCAAGGTTAACAGTATAAGAAAATTTACAAAGAAATCGACCGAGGCCATCATAGGCCGCCTACGTATCTCATTCTTGAGAATTCAGGTCAGACGTAGTTCATTACAAGGGAAGGTGCGACAAAATGGACAAAAAGATTTAATGTGCATTTTCAAAAGAAAGATAACAATAACTTTACATGTAGGATTATGGCAGACATTGGGCATACTTCCTTTCAACCATTTGATGATGAATATCTTCAAATGACTCTGTTCAAAGATATTTGGAAAGGCTTAATCAATATTGATCAAATTGTTGTTGATCATGTTTTGAATCTTGTGCTTGAGGGTTGAACAATTCTCTGTGTTGTGTCCAGCGGCTCCAGAATGATAAGCACATCTGTGGTCAGCACTGTAAAATTTCCCCAAAGGATTGGCTGGTCTTCCTTCTATAGGATAGAGCATACCCATTGCTTTCAACCTTTCATAAAGTTGAGTTTGAGATTCCCTTATTGGTGTAAATACTTTAGGAGCCTTCCTAAAGTTTGGACGGGGAAATTTTTTCTGATTGACATTATGATTTTGATATTTCCTTTGGGAAGCTGACCGCATATGGGTAGACGTGACCATACCTACCTCCTCTGTTTTTCCTTCTGATGTATCGATATCACTAATTCTGGTATCTTTTCCATTAGCTTGCAATGCGGTAAGGTTGGTGACCTTTCCAGTCTTGAAACCATCTTCAAGAGCTTCTCCCACTTTGACAATCTCGACAAATTTTTGTCCCATCATACACAACATTCTTTCATAGTACTCAGGCTCTTGAAATCGAATGAACATTTCAGTGATCTCACGTTCGGACATGGGAGGTTGAACTCTTGCGGCCTCTTTTCTCCAACGAAGAGCGTACTCTCGATAATTTTCTGTAGACTTCTTTTTGATCTTCTCCAAGTAATAGCGATCTGGGGCAGCTTCTACATTATGTCCAAATCTTTTTGTGAAATCCTTTGCGAGTGCATTCCAACTTTTCCATTGTTTTAGTTTTTGTGATGTAAGCCACTCCAGAGCTTCTCCACTTAGACTTCGACTGAGGAGACGCATCAACAATGCTTCATTTTTGCTAACTCCCACGAGTTGATCACAATAAACCTTTAGATGTGTTAAAGGATTTCCAGTTCCATTAAAAGTGATGAACTTTGGCACTTTAAACCCTTCTGGAAGATCCAAATTCGGATGAATGCATAAATTTTCATAATTCAGCCCCACCTCTTCTGAAGCGTAATCAAATTCTTTTATCACTTTCACAATCTCTTCCTTTATGATCTGCTTAGTCTTTTCCTCTTTGGACCTCCACTCCTTCTCCTTCTCTTCGTAGTGGTCAAGTTCGAAATATGCAGGTTTGGTTCGAATTGGAATATTAAAAGTGACTTTCGGAGGTAAGGATTGAGAGTTTTGTGGATTTTGAGTGTCTATAGAAGTGGTCTGATACATGAAAGGGGGTGTTTGATGATTGTTGACGTTTAAGCTCTGAAATGGAGGGAGTATTTGAGAGTTATTTGTGTTTTGATTTTGAAGAGGAGGAAAAACTTGAGGATTGGTATTCAGGTTCTGAAAAGGATGCGATGTTTGGTGTGAAGTGCTGGCGTGATGAAAATTTGACGTGGTTAGGTCAATGGTGGAAGGATTTTGAGTATGGTTGGAGGGTAGATTATTTTGGACATGTTCCGAATTTGAAGTCAGATGAGGAAAATGGAGTGGAAGTCTTCGATTGCCTAGAGTGTTGACATCGATAGTCAGAATTGACGAATCTTGTTTTTGCTTCAGCTCAACCCTCAACTCAGCAATCTGTTGCATCAACTGTGCAATTAACTCATTTTGTTCAACGGCAGGCGGTTGAACTGTAGCAATTTCACTCAGGCTGGTATTCTCATTATTCTCAGTCATTCTTCTTCTTTCTTTCAATAAATTTCAATTGGGAAGTTAATCTTTGAAAACTTTGAATGTTCAACAACTAATCAACACAAACCAGTTTTGAGTACCTGACAAAGAGAAATAACTCAAACAACAAATGTGTTACTTTGTGTATACAGTAGGTAATACAAGATATCACACACAAAGCTGTAAGCACACAAGAGTCGCTTCATTTGAAGAAAGACTAGCCCACATATATAAAAAAAATGATTAGATAGACAGGAATTTGTCTCTCTGATTTTTAGATTTGTGAGTGAAAAATGTCGACCTGAGTCGGGACAAAACCGATTGAATATTTTATTGTCGTACTTCTGGTTTTTGACTGAGATGTATCTCTAATTTCTTTGTAAGAGTTGAAAAAGATAAAATTTCTCAAAAATAGAGACCGAACTTTGAAAGGTTGTCTACGTATCTCACAAAAGAGAATTCATGTCCTACGTAGTTTGACCCACTTGAATTTCTTTTGATTTGAAATGATGAATCTTTTTCTGATATGAGAGTAATATTAAAAAAAAATTAAGTTTGATTTTTTTTGGGAAACTAAAGACTCGAAGAGTATTTGGATGCGCTTTTGATAGTGACTTGATATTTGTGCTTAGGGGTTCTAAAAAGTATTTGAAGAAAAGTGAGCTAGAATATCTCCGGATAAAACAACATATTCATATAAGCAGTTATAATACATAAACAAATATTGCGCGTTCTAAACAAATATGTGACCCTTTGTGCCAAGGGTAGGCGTAGCGACTTGAGGGATGTATACGTCATTTAAAACATTTCATTGTCCCCAAACTCAAATTTATACAAATTTTATGGATCAAGATGAATGGGGATACATATCGGGGAAAACGGGATACAAAATAATCAGTCCCACGCAGGGGTACAATCCTATACTATGCTTCCATGACACATCCTTCTTGTTTATTGATTTTTGTCATCTCCGTGTGCCAACGTCTTTGGATGGACTAGTAGCTTGTGATGCTCTTTCTTAAACCTAAATAACTATAACCTAATCCTAACCCCATGAGCCAATGATTTTTCAAACAACGTATACATCCTTCAAATTTAAACACATAAGTATGAACGTCCGTTTAGGCCGTGGGCCGTTTTGGACTCAAGGTGGTCTCTCTAATGGGCCTAACACTCCTTGGGTGTTGGGTCGTCATAGTTCAAATGCTCCTAAATTCGGGATTTATTTCGCTCTATCTTAGTTTAACTAGGAGTGGGTTGTATTTAGAGTGCAAAGGGTAACCCAAGCGGACGACTTGGGCTCAATTAACGATCGTTGACTATCAAGTAGCCAACTACACTCGCCAGGGTGCCCCGAGAAAAATTTTGGTTAACGAACGACTGCGAACCCGCATAATCGTCCTTTAAGTGGAAAAATAATCGTCGTTTGACGGAAGATGTTATGCCATGAATGCAATGCCATTTATATAATTTAAACAAATTAATCACATATAAGCAATTTAATAATAACAATTAGTCAAAATAGTCAAATCCTTTTGGTTAGAACTTAATTAATCCCCAGCGGAGTCGCGATTTCTGTTTTATTAAAAAATAATAATAATAAATATATGTATTTTGAAAAAATGACTAAGTTTCGAAAAATCAATTAATCTTATGATTTAAGAAAAATCGACTTTCCAAATTAACAGAGTCGCCACTTGATTTTTTAATAAAATATCAAGAAAAAAACTTACAATTATTTTTCAAAAGATTTAAAACAGATAAAAATCAATTGAAAAGGGTTCGAAGTTCAATGTACATTCCGAGAAGGTGTTAGGCCCTCGGAATGCCCGCTAACTCGCGGTTGACCGGCGATTTGACTAAAAATGACTTTTTCATTTAATTTTCGAATATTGACTAAAGTAAAGGAAATCAGAAATTTTATTATTATTATCTAATTATTATTTATTTATATATTATTATTTATTTTTTGAAAAAAGGGAAATTATTTAAAGGGAGGAATGACATAAAAGGGTAAAAAAAAAGGATAAAAGCTAAGTAATATATATAAAATAAATATTTTGTAAACTTTTTGAATATAAAGAGAAATGACTATCTTGGAAATATAATTAAATTAAAACCAAAAGTGTTAGTCAAAATAATACAATATAAGTAAGAAAGGAAAGAGCATCAAGTTTGGGCTTTGGGCCCAAATATTCATGGCCTGTCCTAAATCTATGTAATCCAAAATAGGCCTTGCCCATTTTTAACCTGCTGGGCCTGCTGAAAATTTCTTGGGCTTTAGCCCCATTTTTCCTTCATCGAAACTGTGTATACGTGTTACATATACCGCTGTATATGGGGCTGGATTCGGTACTTTTCATTGTATATCAGACTGTATCTTAGACGTATACATCCTGATTCAGCCTCTCAAGCACTTGTAGTGATTTTTGGATCTGCGTATCATATATTCCTACTGTATATCAGTGTATACAACAGTATATTAGCCTTTTCTTAAGCTTTTGGAGACCTGCAATTTAAATTTCCAGCAATGTATTTGCGACTTTCAACCTATACGCCATTTTCCAGGGGGCTGGACGACTCAGATATACGAGGGAGATAAGTCTGTCATGGACTCGAAGAGGATCATGCAAAAAATAAAAATAAAAAATAAAAATCGAATGACACAAACAACATCATAATTTATTCAAAAAAAATTAGAGGTAGGAACAAGAATATCACCTTCTCCGGAGCAGCGAACTAGAGACGGTACGAGCAAGGAACTTGTCTTCACCAAGCGACTCGTATTCAAACGACGACCGGGAGTTATAGCCAATATTTTCTACTATGAATGTTTAAATTTTTTTTTTGTTTAACTCCCTTTTCACCCTTTTCCCCTTCTTTTTTTTTTCCTATATCAATGAAAAATATATCATTAATAATCAATAATCAATAAGGAATATTGAATATTGAATATTGAATATTGAATATTGAATATTGAATATTGAATTGAAAAATGAATTGAAATGAATTTTTGAATTCTTGAATTGAATCATGTCTTTTTTTTTCTTGAATTCTTGAATTCTTTCCCCTTTTTTTCAAATCAACCCTTAGAAAGAAGAAGAAAAGAGAAGCTATTTATAAGAGATTTTTACGGTAGATTTAGGGGGAAAATGGAATGGATTGGGATAAATTTGAATTTCAAAATTCAAAATTCAAATTCAAAAATTACTTTTTTTCAAAATTCAAAATTCAAAAATTCAAAATTCAAAATTCAAAATTCAAAATTCAAAATTCAAAATTCAAAATTTCAAATTTCAAAATTACTTTTTTTCAAAATTCAAAATTCAAAAATTCAAAATTCAAAATTCAAAATTCAAAATTCAAAATTCAAAATTTCAAATTTCAAAATTACTTTTTTTTAGGGGGGAAAAAGGAATGTTGGGATGAATTTGAATTTCAAAATTCAAATTCAAATTTTAAAATTCTTTTTTTTCAAAATTCAAAATTCAAAAATTCAAAATTCAAAATTCAAAATTTCAAATTTCAAAATTCAAAACCTCTCCAAAAGTGTAGTTGAAAATTAGTGGGCTGAGAATTGTATTTGGCTGCAGTAATTTGGAGGAAAGAATTGGGCCTAGGAAAATATGAAATGGGCTGCTAAAAATTGAATTGAATCTTGGCCCAAATGTTTTTCAAAGTTGAGTTAAGTTGGTAGTCTAAGATGGGTTAAATTTAAGAAATAGCCAAATTGTGTTACATTAATAAATTTGGCTAAACCTTAAATAAGACAAATTAATATTAATTAATCAACGAGCTTCTTAATCTTAACAAAAATAAAATAATTAATTTAATCGTAAACTAGTGATTCAAAATATAACCATGATTTAAACAAAAATAATTTAAAAGACTACTTTACTAAATTTAAAATATTTTTGAGATGGTTTATTTTTGAATAATCATAAAATATACTAATTATATACATAATTATGTAAAATATATATATTATCTAAAAACTATAAGAAACGGCAAAACTACTCAAAATAACGCAAACTTTATATTTTTTCTTAAATTATAAAACTAATTATTTTAAATTGTTTGAGAATTTAAGAAGCTCATGAATTAATTCCTACCGTAGAGGGTCAAAATTGGGTGTCAACAACAACTTCAGTGCAAACACCACAGCTGCCAACTCCAGGTCATGAGTGGGATAATTTTTCTCATGAACCTTGAGCTGTCTGGACGCATAAGCTATCACCTTACCAACCTGTATAAGAACACAACCCAAACCAACCCTAAATCCATCACAATAAACAGTGTAATTCTCACCACACTTAGGCAAAGTAAGCACCGAGGCTGAAGTGAGTCTGTCCTTGAGCTCCTGGAAACTCTTCTCACAAGTCTCCGTCCATTCAAACTTGGCTTTCTTCTTAGTCAAAGCTGTCAGTGGGGCAGCAATGGAAGAAAAGCCCTCCACGAATCTGCGGTAGTAACCAGCCAATCCCAGAAAGCTACGGATGTCAGTGGGAGTAAGAGGCTTTGGCCAGTTCTTCACAGCCTCAGTCTTCCTGGGATCCACCTCCACGCCCTGATTGGACACAACATGACCCAGGAAGGTCACTGATCTAAGCCAGAATTCACAGTTGCTGAATTTGGCATACAACTAATGTTGTCTAAGTACCTGAAGGTTAGTCTCAAATCCTGTTCATGCTCTTCCTTGGTCCTAGAGTAGATGAGGATGTCATCAATGAATACTATGACGAAAGAATCAAGGTATTCATGAAAGACTCGGTTCATGAGGTCCATAAATACAGCTGGTGCATTAGTGAGACCAAATGACATGACTAAGAACTCATAATGACCATAACGGGTACGAAAGGCTGTCTTTGGGATATCTCCATCCCTAACCCTAAGCTGATAATACCCTGAACGAAGATCAATCTCAGAGAAGAAACTAGACCCTTGGAGCTGATCGAACAAATCATCTATTCTGGGAAGTGGATACTTATTATTTATAGTGACTTTGTTGAGCTGCCGATAATCGATACACATTCTAAGGGTTCCATCCTTCTTTTTCACAAACAACACTGGAGCGCCCCAAGGGGATATGCTCGGCTGAATGAAACCCTTATCAGTGAGATCTTTTAACTGCAACTTCAACTCTTTGAGTTCAGCTGGATCCATTCTGTAGGGAGGAATTGAAATTGGTTTAGTATCGGGTTCTAAGTCGATACCAAAATCAATCTCTCGAGGGGGAGGGACTTCAGGCAAATCATTAGGAAATACATCTAGGAACTCATTCACTACAGGCACTGAGTCTATGGAAGGAATGTCAAGATCTAAATCATTAACACTCACAAGATGACACAATAACCCCTTGGATATCATTTTATTGGCCTTAAGGTTCGAAATCATGGGAGTAGGACGACTCGAGTTGTACCCCTCCTAGACTAGCCCCTCTTCATCAGGGAAACGAAATCTCACCACTCTACTACGACAATCCAAACAAGCATAACAACTGTGAAGCCAGTCCATGCCAAGAATAACATCAAAATCATGCATGGGTAACTCAACCAAGTCTGCACACATAGTCTTACCACTTACAACTATTGGGCAATCCTTGTATACTCTATCAGTTCTTACATTTTCTCCTAAAGGTGTACTAACCACTATAGGATCATGCAGAACTTTAGGCAATATCTCAAAAGTGAGAGCAAGCAAAGGAGTTACAAAGGAAAGCGTAGACCCTGGATCAAGTAAAGCATAAACAGAAGTTGAGAATACTTGCAGCATACCTGTGACCACATCAGCGGACTTCTCCTGCTCCTCCCTGCCCTTCAAGGCATAGAACCTGTTCCTCTTAGAAGGCTCGGCTGCTGCTGCACCCTGTGGATTAGGCCTAGGCTGAGCATTACCTCCAGCCTGACCTCTGTTCTGTGGGCAGTCTCTAACCATGTGCCCACTCTTACCGCAACCGAAGTAGGCATTAGTGCCCTGTCTGCACTCTCTACTGTGAGCACGACCACACTTAGCACAGTTCTTTTTGGGATGCTGCATCTCACCTCCATTGCCCTTCTTGGGCTCAGGTCTGCCTTCTCTAGGTGTTGTACTCCTCTGAGAATTAGAGTTCCCAGAACTCTGTTGCCCCTTCTTGAACCTGGGCTGCTCACAGATGCCAAAATTGTTTCTGTGGCCTCCATGGCTGGGACCTGCCTGATCTTGAGGCTTAGGCCTCCTAGCATAACGAACACCCCTCTTCTTGCGGCTGTCCTCTACCTGCTGGACATGCACCATCAACCTGGAAAGGTCCATGTTATCATGGAGCATCGCAGACCGACACTCCTCCTCCAGATCTCCGTTGATTCCTGTGAGGAACCTGCTCATCTCATCCCTGCTGTTAGATACAAGGGAAGTAGCATACCTGGATAATTTAACAAACTTCAGTACTCATCTCATCCTTGTTGTTAGATACTAAGGAAAATAGCATACCTGGATAGTTTAACAAACTTCAGGGAATACTCCCTGACTGTCATAGAGCCCTACTTAAGGTTGATAAACTTATCAACCTTTGCCTCCCTCATCTCCCTGGGAAAGAATCTCTCGAGGAAGGCTGTCTTAAACAACTCCCAAGTGACCGAAACTCCGCCCAAAGCTCGGCTATCCTGCCACATCTTACACCAAGTCTGTGCAATATCCTTGAGCTGATAGGAAGCCAGCTCAGCCTTCTCAATATTTGTAGCCACCATAGCCACCAAAATCTTATGCACCTCATCCACAAACTCCTGGGGTCCTCTGAAGTCTGACCCTGTGAAAATAAGAGTATTCATCCTCGTGAAGTCTCTCAATCTGTCAGCCATGCTACGAACCGGTGGGTTCTCCCTCTGAATATCCTGCCGGTTGACCTGGGCAGTCATAGCCTGGACCTGCATAGTGATGGCCTGTGCCATCTGGGCCAGAGATGCCCGCACCTCCGCATCAGTCAACCCAGCTGGGTTAACCGGCATAGCCAGTCCTTCAGCTGGAGCCTGGGGTGGAACCTGATTGCCCCCAGCAGCTGCACCTCCTCTCCTCTGACCAATGGTTCTCCTAGTATTCATTCTCTGAAAACAACAAAGATTGATGTTAGACACGCTCATAACACCAAGAAATTAGACATTAGGAAAAGCACGATAAGATTATAAGAAGGGAAATTTTCCTACGCATAATGCATTCTTTAATTCAGGATAGTGGTGCACTTCACTACCATGACTTAGAAACTACTCAATATGGTTGATGTGAACTTATTATTCTCGGAATTTAACCTAGTGCTCTGATACCAACTTTGTCAAGACCAGAATCTAGACCCCAGACGAGACCGACGTCGTTGACCTCTCAGAGGTCGCAGACAAGCCTACATACGTCATTCTTACTTCATCTAGGTTAATTTTAGCGGAAAATTTGAACTTTTTTTTTCTTATTTCATGCTAAACATTTTAAACTTAACATCATGGGCGTTCACAAATCAACCATCTAATACAGAGATAATTAAATGAAAGAAACAGTGCAATACTGTAATAAATGTATAATTGCCAAAATGGCACCAATACAATGTCTGAAATAAAAACGGAAAGAAACACTAGTGGAACATGCTCCACTAGCTAAAGCCTACATCTAAGTTAGATAGTAACGGTAGACATCCTCGAAAGCATGAAGGCCTACCAAGTTCGGATGAAAGCTCCACGTCCGGATAGCTGCAACGTCAACCTGTAAGCTCTAGCGTCCGCCTGTGCCTGCACCTAAAAATATAGAGTTGTATGGGATTAGTACACACTTGTACTAAGTATGGGTATATGCAAGCACACACCAAGGACATGCATGAGTAAGAATAGCTCTTTTCTAACAACATGATTATGGAAAGTCAAGTCAGTGGACTTGCCAAATTGGGATTAGGAAAGTTAGTGAACTTTCCAAATTTGAATTAGGAAAGCTTTTCAAATTTGGATTAGGAAAGTCAGTGAGGTTTCCAAATTTGGATTAGGAAAGTCATGCCATGAGAGTAACATGCATCATCATACTTATCATATTGCACACAACACATAACATCTTACACATAGCACATATCATATTGTATATAGCACATAACGTCTTTTATAACATTCATTCATATGACATGAGACCTTGGAATCATGGACTTGACATTAAGACTTTCCAAAATGAGGGCTCAACATATGGGACCTCAACTAGGGAGTCTTCATTAGCAAACACAGAGTCTGCTTCATTCATTCATACGTACTTCATTTCATTTCGTTCATAGGCTAGTGTGAACACCAGCTATACCTAGGATGTAGTTTAAGACTTTCATCGGGTTTGCTGTGCAATGATCAAGAATAACCTAGTGTCATTACTTGAGTCTAGCTCCTCTTGATTATCCTATCCTAACACCTTTGGTATCATTCATTTCATTTTGTGCATCATTTGAGGCTGGCCTCATTCATTCATTGGGAATTTTAACTTTAACCAACATAGATCATGTGAGCATCATGAAATCCAGTGTCTCCCCCACACCGAAAAGAGGTGGAATCACCGGCCAAAGTGACCCAAAACATGCTAGCGTACATAGGAATTTAACCCCGCCAGATCCCTATATTGGCAGTATAGGTTCGAAGACTAGGAGATATAAGGAGACACATACCCGGTATGTCGGACAGTCTCATCTCATAAGAGTTACGTGAACCTCCGCCCTTCCCCAAAGAAGGCATTACCGCTCATAGCTAGTCTATCGGTGCTCAGTATAAAGTTTCATTACATTCAACTCATACGTCATGGAAGCTGGCTTCTAGTATGAGGACATCATAGCTCAGTAGATGATTTCTCATCTCATCATTAGTATTAAGTGTGTTAATCTCAATACTTTCACTAGAGTGTTCATAGAGACTGGTCTCTTCATTAACTTTACACTCTCATAGGTGAGTACGTTTTGATAACATTTACTTAGGCTCATTTGAGATTGTTCTCATCTTTTACATTAGCCTCATATCATGTTGTCACCATATTCATTAACATTAGCATATTTGCTCTTCATAATTACTCACCCCATTTTACGTGAATGTTCATTTCATCATATGCCAATGCACTTGGCCATTTGTATGTTTCACACTCTTACTTAACCCTTCTAGGGTTTCATCATTTCATTACATAATATTCATTTCATCGTATGCCAATGCACTTGGCCATTAGTGTGTTTTACACTCATACTTAACCCTTCTAGGGTTACATCATTTCATCGTATGCCAATACACTTGGCCATTTAGTGTGTTTTACACTCGTACTTAACCCTTCTAGGGTTACTTCATTTCATTACATACATCTTAGGTTCACTTATTTTTAAACGTATGCTAGACTTATGGGTCTATACATACAAGCCATGAGACTTCATTCGTAGTTCGTTAAGTGACTCATATCTTCCTAAGATTATGTAGTACAAGACTTATGCATCTTGTATGTATGCCAAGATTTCGATTTCAATATAAGTAGATGGCATTATTCTTGAACATTTAATTCACGTATGATTTATGTATCAATACGGAAATTTAGGCAAGGGAACCCAAGTTCGAATCCCTTGGACAATACTTACATTTTTTCTTTGACTTTTTTTTTAGTCCTCATGACATTGGGACGCTAGATCGAGCCCCAACATCAACATTCTCTCTTTATTTTTCTCCTTGGATTCTCCTCTCATTTGGCCGAAGGGTTGTGGGATCGAACCCCCACAGCCCCTTTTTTTTCATTTAATTTTTCTTGTCCAATTCGCATAGACCATGAGGTTGTGGGATCAAACCCCCACAGCCTCTCTTTATTTATTCTTTATTTTGCTTGGGACTGAGAGGTTGTGGGTTCGAACCCCCACAGTCTCCTTATTTTATTTTCAGCGAAATGTTGACTTGTTTATGCTTTGGCAGTGAGGTTGTGGGATCGAGCCCCCACAGCCTCACTTTATTTTCTTTTTATTTCTCCCTTTCTCCTTTACAGCCTTGAGGTCGTGGGTTCGATTCCCACGCCTCACATTTCCTTTCTTTTATTTTTCTTTCACTTCATTCGCTGCCTGGAGGTCGTGGGTTCGATTTTTGCACTCTCCTTTCTCAGCCAGTATACCCCATTTCGAATCCCCCTGACCCCTTTTCTTTTCTTGCGAGTTTAAGGTATCACACGGTGAGGTCACAGGTTCGAATCCTGGTGGCCTCATCCCTTTAAAATCAATTAAATTCCCAGATTTACTCCTCTATACTTTAGCCTAAACTAAACTTATAATTTTTGCTGGAAACTTAGTCATTTTCTTAGCTTACTTTCACCAATATTTCCACTTGAAAACTAGGAAAATTCATGGATCATTTGACACTTTTTGGGGTGTATTTCATAGATTCGTTTAGCCAAAATATTGATACTCAAATCAGCCCCACTTCCATTTTAATGAATATCACGATTTACATAGGTTTATGCACGTAAAATGACAACCAAAACAATATCAAACTTGAAGCCTTAACCCGAGACCTCATTCACAGTAACATTTTTGCACATGCACACACTTGCACAAACTTTCGAATACATAGTTGTCTTTCATACGATTTCAAGTACACAAACATAATCGTATTCATCACGAAAACATAACATACACCTAAATCTACCAGCAATCATACCCAACCTACGATTCATTTGGAGCTAGTGACAAGGGCATGCAAAAGGGGAAACAATCCTAGTTTTCGAATGAATAATATGAACCTTAAGGGGTCTCTTGGGAAAGGGACCAAGAGAGAAGAAAACCCATACCTTATTTTGACGTTCAAACCTTGAAGTTGCTGCCCAAACCTTCTCCAAAACTCACGTCCAATCCAAGTTTCAACACAAAACTTTCGACGGAGAAACCCTCTCTTTGCCTAACGTGTTCACTTAGCTTGTTTTCTTATATTTTCGTGTGAGTTCTTAAAGTGTGAAGAACTTTAGTAAATTTTCTGTTCTTGTAGTTGTTTAGGCAGAGAGAAAACGTGAAAGAAAAGAGAATGAGAGAGACGTGAGAGATAGATGAGCGTGAGAGAGAGTTAAAAGAGGTGAAGTAGTTTAGACTTAGTCAACTAGGAGACTTAGTCAAATAAAACACATTAATTAATAAATAATTAATAATTAATAATAAAAATCTGATTTTCTTTTTCTTAAATCAGCCATTAATTATTAATTTTAAATTAATTCACCAATTAAAAAAATCACATTAAATCATTGCTCCCACCTAGGTTCGAACCCGGGTGGAGCAAGATTCACTTCAAGGGATCAATTTCGGCCCTCTCTCCCCAAATTGCCCTTCCACTTTATTAATTAAATAATTAATTACATATTTACGATACTACCCTTAGCCAGAAAAAAGACCATTTTACCCCTAGACCCTTCAAATCTAAGATTTCTTCTTTTTAAGTCCGGTAAAGACTCATTCGAGTAAATCTTCGTATTCGAGAGCCTTACATGGTTGGACCCAACCTTTACAAGCTCAACTAACTCCCCAAGTTAGTTGGCTTGGCTGTAGCAAGGGTTCCGAGGTCTGGTTCTACGCGTATCTATCCGTGTGAACCCTGGTCTAATCGTAGGCATCATGACACATTAAGCATTTCTTATCTTATCCATTATTAGGGTTGTTACATTGGACCAAGCAATATAACAAGTTCATCTTCTTCAGCTGTACGCTTCTTAGGAATGGGCCAAACAGGTTGCTTCCTTGCAGGAGCATGGACTGGAGTAGCAAAAACAGTAGCTGTTTCAAGCTACTCCTCTAATTCTTCAAGTTCTGCCTCTAATTCATCCGTCAACAACAACATGCCAGAACTGTCATTCATTTTGACGGAGAAGAACATTATTGAATCAATTCGATGCCATAGTTTCTTCAGAACCGTACCACCGGCCGATTGAGAATTCATCTGTAGCAATTCTCCACCAGTATGATTCCTGAAATACATTATAACAGTAAAACCATATAGAGAAACTAGGAAAATGTTAAAAGGGTTCCATGAGTACATCAGGTTCAAGTTAAGGGATGAGTCGCTCGGGATTTGTTAATACAGGGGTGCAAATAAATCAGAGTGGCCTCAATTTTGATATGTATGGAGAACCTTTCATTTATACTATGCCACACTCACGGTAACATTTATCTGCATACATCAAGAATCGCTAATTGGTGATACAAAACTCAGATAACTATGAATTACTGCTGCAAAGACCTTTGAACAGAGCCTACAATGCTTCATACATATTGGTGAGCCCTAGCAGATTTTCTCGATAGTAATTCTCAAAAACAAACTGGAATGCAATTGGCAAGACTGAACGATGGTTGTAACTGCTTCCTTCAACTTCACTAGCTGGTTGTGTCCCACCTAAAGCTGGCAGCGGAACCGGTAATTCCCGGTTCCCGGTCCGGTACCGGTTAGTCCCGATATAGACCGGTTCGGTTCGATTCCGGGACAGGTACCGAACCGGAAACCGGGATTTACCGGTCCATCCCGGTTCTGGAACTTACCGGTCCGTTACCGGTCCGGTCCGGTCAAATTTTTTTTTTTTTAAAAAAAATGTATCCATGTATAGCCGTTAGGTAACGGCTAGCGGGCCCCCCCAACGGCTATTTGACCCAAAAATCAGCCTCTTACACCCCCTACCCCCCTAACTTTTTAATACCCTAAAGTTATAAAAATTACACTTTAACCCATTTTTTACTTATAAATACCCCTAAAATTCATTCCTTTAAATCACAAAATCATCTATTCATCTTCTATTCTCTCAACTATACTCTCTAATCTCTAATTCTCTAATATATAATATCTTAAATTCTGGTGTTGCCTTATTTGGTCTTTGGAAATTGGATTTGGAGCTTCAAAATTCAACTTTCAACTTTTCACGTTCGGCTTTCGGCGGTCATAAACGTCTACTTTTTTAAGTAGACGTTCCGTACATTCGTTCCAACTTTTATTTTACATTTCATTTATATTTAAATAATTATTTATTTATTTTGTAATTTATTATTTGCATTACATTTTTCGTATTATTTTGTGATTTATTATTTGCATCTCACGTTTAATATTTTAATATGGATTCCGGTAAAAATATTGTTCAAAAAGAAAAGGGTAAAAAAAGTGCATTTGAGCGTGTAAAAAATATGTATAACTTTACATCATCCGATAATGCAAAAACCGATAGTTCTTCTAAATAAAAAACTAAAAAATCTACTATATTAAGAATAAATACGGATGATTATACACATGTTGATGATACAGTTTTTAATATTGATAGTAATTCAGGATTAGATCCTTATCATTAACATTTACAACGTCGCTTTGGTAATTTTGATGAGGATTTGCCTAGTGATAATGATAATGAAAATGATATTGATAATTATACTGATACGCCTACTTTTGATGATGATGATGATGAAACTGAGCCACCTACGGCTACTAATACTCCAAGTCCCGTTCCTAGTCCCGCTCCCTTTCGTTGTCCTGCCCCTGTTCCCCCCGTACATCCTAGGCCTAAGGTAGAACGTGCTAAAAAAATCGGTTGTTTGGCAATTTATGACACAAAACGAAGATAAAACACAAGCTATTTGTAACAAATGTAAACATAAATTAAATCATAAAACTGTTGGTAAATCTGTCGGGACGGGACATTTGAGTAGTCATTTAATGTCTTGTTGTAAAAATGAATTTTTGCATGCTAAAGCGGTAGCGAAAGCTAAAAAAAATGGTACCCCCCTTCCTGAAAATGTAGGAGTAGGCGGCTCTAACATGGTACAAACACAATTAAATCCGTCTAATATTTCTGGCTCTAGTTTACCACTTTCACATAGTAGAGAAAAAGATCTTGAAGAACTAGCTAAAATGATATTTGTTATGGGTTTGCCATTTAGTTTTGCTGAAAATCCAGGTTTTATACATTACATTGAAATTGTATATAATCCAAATTTTAAAGGTTTTGCTAGAAATACAATAAAAAATGTTGTATTTGATTATCATGCACAACATTTTCAATATCTTCGTTGTTTATTTTATTATAATACTTGTAAAATAGCTATTACTTCTGATATGGGTCGTAGTGTAAACGGCAACGATTATTTGACTGTTACTGCACATTGGATTGATGAAAATTGGTATATGCAAAAAAGAATTTTAGGTTATAAATATTGTCAAATGCAAAAAATCGGTAGTTATATTGCTCAAACTATTTTAGATATTTTACAAAGCTATGGAATATGTGATAAAATAAGTAGTATAACCTTAGATAATGCTTCAAGTAATAATGTCGCTATTGAATATTTAAAACCTACTCTTTGTCCTTTCTATGGTTATAATTATCATATTAGGTGTACTGCACATATATATAATTTGATGGTTAGAGATGGTGTACAGATGTATGATAACGGATGTACGAAAGTTGAAAATGCATGTCATTTTATATTTAAATGTCAAGTTAAATCTAGGCGTAAAGATTTTCAAAATCGTTGTTTTGAAAATAATCTTCCACCTAGAAAAATTCCAAAAACAGTGTCTACTAGATGGAATACTTTATATGAAATGCTTGTAGTCGCTTATGAATATAGAATACCCTTACAAATGGTTTGGAATGCTCATAATTCTGATATGGCATATAGACTAGATGATAGTGATTGGCGTGATATAAATGAACTTATAGATTTCTTACAAGTTTTTTACTTAACTACAAAAAGAATATCTGTACTTTATAGTCCATCAATTTGTACTGTTTTGCCTGATATTTGTAGATTTTTTTCTAAATTATATCAATTTAAAAATAAATCAAGATTTCAACAAACCATTGGAAAAATGATTCTAAAATTTAAAAAATATTATATTCCTATTCCTCAAATTTATTTAACCGCGTGTCTGTTAAACCCTCATTATAAAGATGTAGGTGCATCAAAAATGGTTGAAAAAAATTATTTTAACTTAGATATTAATGATGAATTAGAAGAAAATCAAGAAATTCCTAGTTGTCAAAAAGTTAAAGATAGCATAAAAATTGAAGCTAGAAAATTGTATGATTTATATAATGCTAATATAAATTTATCAAGTGATGAACCTCAAAGCTCTAGGAGTAGATTTGATGAAGATAATATTGATGTTTATTTATATGATTATCTTGAACTTTCTCACGATAATAGAAATGATTTTGATGCCTATGTTAATCAAAATACAGAACCTACTGAAGATATTCTAGCATGGTGGAGAAATCACGGCAAAGGATTTCCAAAACTACAACCGATGGCTCGAGATATATTAGCTATGCAAGCATCGTCAGTAGCTTCGGAAGGCGTCTTTAGTGCAGCAAGGTTTCAACTTGGAGATCATAGGCATTCACTAGCAGCCGACAGCTTGGAGATATCGGTATTATTTCGAGATTGATTAATGCCGAGAGAAGAAATTTGGGTCGTGAACCACTATCGACCAAATTTCAAGATGACGTTGATGAAGTAATGCAGGATTACAGTGACGACGGGATTGAAGCAATGGAAGATCTTTCTATTAAACCAATTCCCGAACATGTTACTAAAGAAATGTTGAATGATTTACGAAAGGATTTATATGGTGGCACCAACTATTAGTAAGAGTATGATAATTTGAGATTTAATTCAAACAGAACCCTTCCTAGAAGGTGGCTGTGTAGATTAAATCTTTTGATACTCTACTAATAATTTTGTAAATGTAATTGTAACATCAAATAAATATTAATAAAAATATAGGCTATTCGCCTTAATTTGTTTTTTATTATTGTTGTATTAAATTTAATTTTTAGTATTGTCAATTTTTAATTTTATAACTTTAAAGTTTGAATTTATAAATTTTAAACTTTAAATATTTGAAATTTAAATTTTATAACTTTAAAGTTTGAATTTAAAATTTCAAACTTTAAAAGTTTGAATTTAAAAATTTCAAACTTTAAAAGTTTGAAATTAAAATTTTATAACTTTAAAGTTTAAATTTAAAATTTTCAAACTTTTAAACTTTAAAGTTTGAAATTTAAATTTTACAAACTTTAAAGTTTAAAGTTTGAAATTTAAAGTTTCAAACTTTTAAAGTTTGAAATTTAAATTTTAATATTTTATAACTTTAAAGTTTAAATTTAAAATTTCAAACTTTAAAAATTTGAAATTTAAATTTTAATATTTTATAACTTTAAAGTTTAAATTTAAAATTTCAAACTTTAAAAGTTAATTTTTTTTTAATTTTAAACTTTTAAAGTTTGAAATTTAAATTTTGTAACTTTAAAGTTTGAAAATTTTAAATTTTTTAACTTTTAAAGTTTGAGATTTAATTTTTTATTTTTTAATTATTATAATAAAAATTATATTCAATTAAAAAAAATTAAATCAAGTTTTATATAATTTAAATTATTTTTTTAAAAAAAATAAATACCGGTCCGTCCCGATTTACCGGTCCGGTCCGGTCCAGTATACTACCGGTTCTCTTCCGGATCGGGACGGAAGAGGTTATTTTTACCGGTTTATCGGTCCGGTCCGGGTCCGGGTCCGGGTCCGGAACGATACCCGTTCGCACAGTACCGATTCAGGAACTTACCGGTCCGGTTTTATCGGTTCCGGTACCGCCGCCACTCTTAGTCCCACCATTTCTAGCTTTAAGACTTGGATACTAAATCTAATGTCCGAGCAGCACTAGGAGAATCTTGCATCCTAAGCAGTAGCAGTACTAAACTTTAACATTAAAATAAGAAACTAATTTACATATACATGACAGTATTCGAATGTCAGGTGACTTTTCAAACACCAAATTGCACCTTCAGATCCTAATAATCTTTTCAATGCACCATAAATAATCTAAAATTTCCAAGAAGATGAAGGGCAAAAAAGGTTTGTGTCTACAAAGCTTGAAGTTACTCCTTCAGCCAACATTCATAACACACTGAAGTTGTATGATACAAAATACTCATCACTTAACTGATTTAGGCTCCAATGGAATGAGAGAGAAACCAGATGGAAGCAAAGGAGCATCATCACTAAAAGATTCATCAATATGTGGAAAAACAAGCTGAGCACAGGCACCTGTGGCTTTCTCTTCAACTGCACTGCATAGCTACATTGTTATATTAAGAGCATTAGAACCCAAAACCCTCAGAAAGATCACAGTGAATTTTCAAGCAAGGCAGAGCTATCAACCTGTTCTAGAACTAGCTTGTTTCGAGGAGTTAATATCATAAATGAAGAGAAATGGAACGTTTATACTAGATAGTCAAAAGGCGAGCAGGATCCAGATGTAGACGAGGAGTAACAACCCATTTGCATTTACATTAATTGGATCTTAATTAGTTACAATAATAAATTATGCTCGTTAGCTAAAGTTAGCTGCAGATTACAAAATATGATAACCTTAATCATTGCAATCATGGAAGAAAAGCTAAAGTCTAATGCTATGTAGGAGGTAACAATGCAAAGCTGTAAATTTTATACAAGTATCGAAATAGACGGTCATTTATTATTTATGAAAGTAAGCTACAGTTATATATTACATGTGTTCTAGAACTAGCTTGCTTCGAGAAAATTTTCACCACCACTGAAAATAATTTCTTTATCAAATTCAATAAACAACAAAAGTTGGAGCCTCTTAACCTTCTTAAAATCGTAATAATTGAGGCCATCATTGCATGAAGTGACTATACATTAAGGAAGCCACATAAATGCCCACATTGGTATCTCTTCGACAGATTAATCGAAGTGAAATTTGTAAAAAGAAGAAGCTGCCCATCAAAAGATTATATTGGGTTTTCAATCTACTACCCACTGCATAGCTGCATTGTTATATTAAGAGCATTAGAACCCAAAGTCACTAGAGTCCTCATTCAATACAATAAAACGCTCATACAACTAAAAATATAAACTTTTCTAGGTATAGAAGCTGAAATGAGACAATGAGTGACAATAACAAAGCACATACTGAACTTTCAAAGGTTCAAGATAATAAAAAAGTTCAGAATTTCTTTACCAAGAACACCAACTCAATTTGTTTTTGGATTAATGGTTTACTTTCCATTCACATTTCTAAACATTACTAAGTTTGTAACTGGACAAATATGATGCCAAAAAATTATCTCTATTTCGCAGAAACAAAGACAATTCATTTACACAATCATTTCTCAGCTACTCTGAAAAGAAAATACACCCTCCAGCGACACAGCTGAACTATTTTGATTCTAATGAAGTTCAGAACTTTGTGCATTGCTACATTGTGACTTACCTAGTCTTTCAACCAGGTCTAGTTCATAAACTTGCTACAGGCACGTGATAAAATGGTGCCCGAGAAATGTAACACAGTTTCTTAGAGGTCTTTAGTCTAAAACCCAAGGCAACTACGATAAGGTTTCTTCCACTTAGAACAACGGATGAATTAACTATTACTTCAGCATTTCGAGGAGCACTAGAGAGATAAGATATGCTTAATTCTCCAAGAAAAAGCTCTTTATCCTTTTCCACGATAGTTCTAGCACAGACAGTTGCTACCCTTACTGCTACATCTAAAACTGCTCCTCCATGCAGTGAACCATAACATTATTGATTTAATTATAATAGACTCTTACAGCAGAAAAAGAAAAATGAAGAAGTAACTAGTTATAGAATAACCATCAAGAGACCATGTCACTACCACACTTACCTTTAGATACTTTTTTACTTGATTAAAGCTAAGGAGTCAAACAAAGCTCATTTAAAAGCTTAAAACATATAAGGAGTCTACAGAAGAAGCCTCACCTTTTTCTTCAAGTTCCATATTCAGGTCATTAAGACCTCTAGTTTGCACCAGATCCTCATGAATGAGAAGCGTTTCCTATATAAAAGAAGTAATTATGAAAATGATGTTAAAGATGTATCTTACATGATTGATATTGAAGATTATGGATTTTTCGACACCTACACTACAGTCCTAACAACTTCTCCAACGAACATAAAGTTTGTTAAGCCAAATCACACCAATAACATAATAAAGCAAATGACAATTTGTTTGTAAGTTGCATGAGCATACAATTTCCAGCCTTAAAAAGTTTGCATTAATGCAAGCTATTAGAACTGCATTCGTCAATAAATAAATAAAAAGTTACAGAGTCTCCATAGACTTAGTTCAACAAAGTCCTAAATATGAACCAGACAACTTTTTCAGCTGACGTACAAGACATCACAAGAAAACCAAATAAGAGAAACAAAGTGATTCAACCACCAAACGATAGAGCATTACATTTATCCAAAGGTACAACCTAACCGAATAAATTTGTAAAAAAAAACCATTATCCCAAAGCTGACCCAGTCTGGTGAGTGTTTGTTCTTTTTTCACAGTTAAAAGAAAAAAAATTCAGAAGAGGGAAATCACTTGGCCATCATGACCTTAACAAACTCATCGTAGTTAATTTGTCCATCACCATCAACATCAACCTCCCTGATCATTTCATCAACTTCTATCTCAAACAAGTACTATGCATATACTTCTAGTCTATACTATATAATCATAAAAAAGGAACTTCAGCGAAAAATAGGAAAATCAATAGGCCAACACCAGTAAGAACATATACTCAAGACCTTTTAAGACCATCAAACACATTTACTAATCCGAGTCATTATTTGAACAAAGCATTTAAGTATAAGCAAACTTCACTTTTTCAAATCGATTACATGAAGTGAAGAATCAAACTTCTAAAATATCTTGTAATGTATTGGTTAGCTACTTGTTCGAACTCAAGGCATATTCATGTAAGAGTCAAAATCGATTACATAAACTCAAACTTCAGGAAGATTTTAGCCCTAATCTGCTTATAAGCTTAATAAAAATGAATTTCTCAAGTGAAGAATCAGCCCACTTATACTTTTTAGTTATTACGAGCTACACTCCCAAAAATCAACTGATGAAGCTAAATATGAGCTAAACTCCCAAAAATTGTATAAAAAACACAAGAATATCAAAACCCTAAAGAAAAAATTTAGACTTTCAAAGATAGAATTTGTTACCTGATAAACCCTATTACAGGAAAATCCTATTTTCAGAAAGAACTTTGATGTAAATCGTGTTCTTCAGCTAGAAACTCTTCAGCTATTGAGCTCTTTAGTTTTCTTTGAAATCATGTTCTTAGCTTCACTTCTGTATGAAATCGTATTCTTAGAAAACAACCCCAAAGTAATCAAATCCTTCTTGTTCTCCTCTTCTAAACACAAAATAAAAAATCAATCAACAACAAGAAGACTATATTTAGTACTTACAGAACAGTGAATCGAACTTACGCTTGACGAAATTGTCATCGGAGAAGACAATCGAACTCACGCTTCACGAAATTTTTATCAGACAAGGGAATCGAACTCACATATGACGAAATCGATTCTTCGACTTCTGTTCTTCGACTCTTCGACTTCAGGTCTTCAACTACAACTCATATGTTCTTCAGAGAAAGAGAGAACTCACAATTTTTTTTCTCACAAATGTTTTATGTATTTTATTAAAATTAATGTTTTATGAATTATTATTTTTAGCCAATAAAAATGGGAGGGAGACTTAAAATAATGTTGGAGGGAAAATTTTGGTGAAAATTTTAAGGCCACACTTATAATGTGTTGTTTTTACAATTCTAAAAATAGGACAATTTAAAAGTGTTGTTATATTTGTTAATAATTGTTGTCATTTAAATCATATTGTAACAACACTTATAAAGTGTAGCCTATAGCATTTAAGAGTACACTTTTTAAATGTTGTCAATATAAAGTGTAGCTAAAAGTTAAAAACTTTGACTATGCTTTGAAAGCGTCCCCAAAAATACTTTAGGCAACACTTTACAAGTGTTGTCCAGAATTAGTGTGGCCGTAGGCCCAAAATGGTGTAGTGAAACATACACTAACTATGCAATATAATTTGTCTACATTTGAGCTAAGACTGACTATATATTAGATTAAAGGTGTAAAAATGAGCCCAATTATAGTTAATCCATCTAGAATTTTATGGGTTGGGTTCAAAATAATTTGAATTTGGCTCAATCCTAACCAATTCAAACATCTACCCATTTTAAAAGAGTCTTTATTTGAATCCAATTTAATCTTTAATTTCAACCGTTTTAAGAGTCTTTATTTACATAGGTGTAATGTAGATTCTCATGTTTAAGGGATGAACTACTATATTTATATCTTTTAGAATTTATTTATCAATCTGTTTTTTTTTTTTATTTTATTTTTTTTAGTTGAAATTCAAATTGTGATTATAAAAATAAGTAACAATATGTTAAATTTATTGAAATTAAGGTAGGTCAAATTGATCTGGTCATTACCCAATCCAATTTCTAGCCCATTTGAACCCAAAGTAAATTTGGGTTGCTTATAACCCAAAGGGAAAATACATAAAATCCCCCCTGAACTTGGTACGAAAACTCGCTTTAGTACTTAAACTACACGGGTAATTATTTACCCCCCTAATCTCTTTTCAAGTGAATTAAAATACACCCTAATATAATAATACCAGTCTCACAATGGCAAGTGCATTTCACACGCGCCATGTCATCGATACGTCAGCGCCACATCAGCGTCACGTCATTGCCACATCAGCATCCCATTCCACATATTTAAATTTTGATTCTTAATTCTTTTTTTGTTTCTTTTTATTTACTCACAATTTTAGAAAGTAAAAAAAAAATTCAAAAATAAGAATTAATATAAGAAAAAAAATCAATTGAAAGAGATTCAAAATCTCAAAACAATCTCACAAGAACACTCAATTTTTAAGAAACAAAATTAAAACAAATAAATAATAACTACTAAAAATTTAATTTGAAATGAAAATTTGTAGAGTTTCATTGAAAATAGCTTCAAGTTCATCACATTCAAACCTTGCCATAAATGCTAAAATTAATTTGAAGCAAGAACAAATTGATGACTTTCCAATTTTTTCTTGTTCATCACATTTTTTGAATTTATTGATAGAAATTAAAGGAAATGAGGGTGGGATGGATCTGTCTTGAAGGAGAAAAAATATGAAAAGTATAACAAAGAAAAAGAAGAAGAAGAAAAGTGTGAAGCACCGAGATTGGAAGACAAATAAAGAGGGTAGGAGTGGGGGTTCGTTGGGGGTGGGGGGTGTCGAAGAAGAAGAAAGGGTAGTGCAAGTGGTGGATGAGGGCGGGAGGGGTGAACTGGGTGTGAGGAAGATGAAAGGACGGGAGGTGGGGGTGGGGGTGGTGATACTAAAGGTTGGGGGTGGTAGGGTATGAAGAAGATGAAGAAAAAAAAGATTATTGGATAAAATGAAAATAATTGGGGTCCACTCATTCTTTTTTTCCTTTTTTTTTTACTGTTTACGCGCCTCAATTTTTTTGATTTGCCATGTCAGCGATTTGGGTGTATTTTAATTCACTTGAAAAGAGATTAGGGGGGTAAATAATTACCCGTGTAGTTTAAGTACTAAAGCGAGTTTTCGTGCCAAGTTCAGGGGGGATTTTATGTATTTTCCCTAACCCAAACCAATTTTTATTTCAATCTATTTTAATATCTCCAATTTCAACCAATCCGCCTATTTGACACCATTAATAATGATAGATCCAAAAAACTGAATATAGCTTAACTACACATGAAATATACATTGAGTATACACTGACTATTCAATCTCGATCAATTCAAAATCACCTTTAAACAATCTCAAAATTTAGATATGAAATCTTCAAAAAAAAATGGGAAAAGGGTTAAAATTGCCCTTAAACTATGTGAAAGGAATAACAATGTATTTTGTTTATAGTTTGGCTCAAAAATGCCTTTGCAGTCAATACTTTGGTCCAGAAATGCCCCTTTAGTTACAAAATGGCTCAAAAATGTCTTTTTTTTTGAATAAATATATTATCTTTTTTCTTTTTAAATACATCTTCTTCCTAATTAAAATATTATTCAAGCAACACTTATCTTACTTTTCTTTCTTCTAAAATCGCTTCAACAAATAAAAATGGAGGTAATGTTTTTTTTCCTTCTTAATCTCATTTTATCAATTAAAATAGAATAATTTTATGTACCCTTTCGATAGATAATATATGTCATATATATAATATCATAGTATATCTATCATTAATTTATATTATATAACAATAAAAATATTGATGATAAAATAAAAAAATATTTCCATTTTTTATTTTTTTCTGAATTAAATAAGATAAACATTTGTTAATTTTTTTAAAAAAACATTAATTGAAAAAATGTGTAAAAAAAATAATATATTTATTTGAAAAATAAGTTTTTTTGACGCATTAAATAATAATAAAGATATTTTTGGACCAAAATATTGATGGCAAGAGCATTTTTGGATCAAACTACAAACGGAGGACATTTTTGTTCTTTCCGCATAGTTTAAGAGCGTTTTTGAATTAAAATATTGACGGTAAAACCATATTTAAGCCAAACTATAAACGGAGGACATTATCATTTCTTTCACATAATTTAAGGACATTTTGACCCTTTTCTCTTTCCTTTTTTTTTTTTTTTTGTAATCAAATGTATACCCCAAAAAAAAAAAAACTAAAGCCAATCTTACTAGATGGGCCGAGCGTTCCGGGCCATACTTTCTCAAATTTCAACGCTGTTGGGCTTCGTAAATTCTTTCCAAAGCCGTTGTACCGCCTGTTCCAGTCCATTCTACGTAAGTATCTTCTGTTGAAAGAGCACAGCACCAGTGTAGTAACAATGGTGGAAGAAAATTTGCGAATTCACACGTTTACCGAGAGTCCGTCGTCGGAGATATTCTCTTCTCAAATTGAACCCAAAAACGTTCCAGCGGTGACTTCTCTATCTTAGAAAATATGCATATCACACTATATGAACACATAAATTTGTTTATGCTGGTCTGCTCGACATTTTTTTCTGTTTCTCTTTGATTTAGGTCCTCAAGGGATGTATAAAGGATTGGAAGGCTTTCTCAAAATGGAACCCGTCGGACGGTGGCCTAATCTACTTGCAGGTATTCCTTTTTCTCGTTTCGTTGCTTTGCAAATTATGCTATTAACTGACGCCTGATTCTGTTCAAATTATTAAGCTAACCAAAAATATAAGTATGATGAATAGAAACAAAACGAAAATGAGGAGGACTGATGGAATTTACACGCAATTTCTTACTGCTGGCGTTGAGGTCTAGAATTTGCATGTAATTGCAAATTATTGAAACTGAAATTGTTTGCCACCAATTAAGTTTTCAATTCCTAATATGAATTGAGAAAACATCAACTTCCTTAGTTGTTTGATCTATTGTTTATGCAAGTGAAAGTAGTTAGTAGCTTTTAGCATCAGGCCTTGTTGTACAAAACTAATATAATAATTGAAAAACTAGAAAAATAGAACACAAAAGTAGAAGTATCTGCCTTGTTCCTAATGTTCATATACAATGTAACCTTCTCAAATAACTTTGAACTTCTCTCAAGCTATCTTTCTCTTACAATTACAAATGAACTAAAGTTGAAGTACGGGGAACATGTTGTTGCCTCCAAACGCACACACAAGTAGACATAGTCATACCAGTGTTATCAAAGGCGAAAAGTGCAAAAAAGCTCTAAAGTCCATGAGGGCTTTAAGCGCAAACGCAAATAAGGCGTGGGCTTTAATGAAAAAATGCGCAAAGGGAGAAAATAATACAAATATATATGTTTAGTTCAGGTTTAATAATTATAGACATGAATGATGAATGGCAAATATATGACCAAAGAAATTGAAAAAAAATTATGATAAAGTGAAATATCAATTATGTAGTGTCACTTCTTCATACGAGGCTCATTGGCAAGTAAACGTTTGCCTTAGAACCTTGATGACGACATTGAAGCGCACATAAAAAGAGGCGAAGCGTTCAACATGGTTTGAGCCTTCTTCAGGGCTTAAGCGCGCATTTGATAACACTGAGTCATACAAGTAATATAGTGACTTTTTTCAAGTATAGGATGTTGAACTCACGGGGACAAGATTCCTTAGCAAATAACTAACTCAAGTTAAATTATTAAGATGAACAAGTGCGATTGTAACCAAAAGACAATTGAAGTGCTGTAACTTCTAACGTGAAGTAAATTGAGAGAGGACGTAAGTACTTGGGTTGTCAACAATAAGAGGGATTTCGGGGTCAAGGCATACTTCACAATCATGTATAACACTAAGTTTCTTTGTTGGTTAAGTTACCTATCCTAATTGTTGATTCATGGGGTTGATATGGTTATGGTATCCAGAGCCTCTAACCTTCTACCACAATTGGATGCCTAACTACATCATTGAGCGTGAAAGGCCAGCCAATTCCGGTGCATGAAGTTATCTTCCCGTATTTGAACCAAATGGGGCGATCTAGGTATATTCGTATCCTTGGCGCGAATCTATCCCTAATTTTAGTTAGAAAGTAGAACTCATTCCTTATGTCCTTCTTTCTAACTAAGGTTCCGTCACAAAAGGTTTATAGATTCACTCTAATGATAGCTAAGCATTAAAGTAGTAAGAGAACAAACATAAGAACAACCAATAATGATAACCACAATAACGAACTCAAAACAATGTTATACAATCATGTTTCATACCCTCAACCCTAGAAACGAGGGTTCTAGCCGTTAATGGTTCGAATAACAATTGTATAGATTGAAGAGAACTAAAATAATGTAAAAAGGCAAGAAAGAACCCTAAATAACTTCCCCAACTCGTCCAAGAGGTTTCCACTAAGTATCGAATGATTAAAATATCACACAAGTGTTCTATTTTGTAGTAGAATAGGAGTTATTTCTGATGGGTGCCAAGTCTGTGGCATGTGCTTATCGTGAACCTTGCCTTCAGGAAATCTTCGAGTTTCTGTTCCGAGTCCGTGGCACGGACTTGGTCCACTTAAGTGCAGTTTCTTGCTTCAACTTCTATTTTCTTGATTTTTCAACACTTCTCGTTCATCCATTACCTCTAGCTTCAACTCCAATGCATTCCATCTTCAAGATTAACTCCTTTGTCTCCAATTTTAGCTCATTCAAACACAAATTCATCCCACACAATAGATAATCACATATGTTAGTTCGTGGACTAAATCACTAATAAATCATGAGAATACAATTGAATTTATTGTAGAATTAAGCTATAATATGGGTATAAAATGACATTTGGACTTATAAATATTATAGTTGCAAATATTGAAACTGAAATTGTTTGCCACCAATGAAGTTTTCAAGACTTCATATGAGTTGTGAAAACATCAACTTCTTTTGTTGTTTGATCTATTGTTTATGCAAGTGAAATCAGTTATTAGCTTTTAGCATCTGGCCTTGTTGGACAAAACCGACAACTAATAATTGAAAACTAGAAAAACTAGAACACAAAAGGAGAAGTAACTGCCTTGTTCCTAATGTCCATATAAAATTTAACCTTCTGAAATAACTTTGAACTTCTCTCAAGCTATCTCTTTCTCTTACAATAACAAATGCACTAAAGTTGAAGTAAGGGGAACCTGTCTGTTCGCTTAGTTGAATAATGAGCTGATTCCTCTCTCATTTCACTCATAAAGCATAGGTGGAAATGTAGAGAAGCTCGAGAGCATTAGTGTCCAGAAACAAGTGATCGGATTGAAAGCTAATTATTTTTTTTAATTGATAATTTAAGTTATATTCGCAAAGACCTACACAAGATTTGGATTGCAGAAATATAGCATATCGTCTCCTCCTCCTCCTCAACTCTGGCGAAAGATCTTTATAATGAAAGTATATCCGATGTCTATAACATTAAGTTACACCAAACGAAAGACTACATCTAAAGGAGGAAAACTTGGAATATATCAAATCTAATTTAAGTAAGTTACTTTTCTTCATAAGACTTAACTTACTTGAGATGATGCCAGGACTATTGAGGGATCCTATGAAGCCCATCAAATCTTTATACAGGTTGAGACTTGCCTCGTGCTGCTAAACTAGCCAAAGGAATAAAAAGCTGATTTTATCTGTTCAAAGACTTAACTTACTTGAGATGATGGCAGGACTATTGAGGGATTCTATGAAACCCATCAAATCTTTATACAGGTTGATATTTACCTATAAAAAGCTGATTTTATCTGTTCATACAAATTTTCCCGTCATTGAACACCCTTCTCCTGTGCTCTCAGTTCGGTCCCTGTTGTTTAAAAGATAGCATGCCCAATAGCCCTCCTTGATCTATTTCTGTTTGGTTTGGTCACTTGACACTTGTAACACTCCCTAAAGTTGGGAGCTGATTCCCCACCAACTGATAAGCACTTCCCACGGTATACTTGCAAAGCTGCAGTGCTGTGGGAGGTGGAAGCCTCTTCACTTGCCTCTTTACACATGAACGTGCTGACTTATATTTACTTCCTCTGCGTCAGGTTCTTGCGATATGAACGTTAAATGCTTAAATTGATCCTATCCACGGTTAATTAAGCAAGAATTGTTGGAGCAAATTTAGAAAGAACAGTATTCAATTAGAGTAGTGATTAGAAGAAGCAAAGAGATAGACTCTGAAAGGCATTTTCGAACAGTTAATGCTGAAAGAGTGAAAGATAAATAATTCATTTGCATCATAGAGGAGCTTCTCTGTGCTATTTGTTATCAGCCTTCTGGTATGGGTTTTGCTTCTTTGTCCAACATATTCTTATCTAGGGAGCTGTTTGTGCTTCTTTTCTCTATAGGCGGTTAGAATGACGAGGATGATATAAAGTCATCTAGCCTGGTCTCACCTAGCGAATCTAAAGTATTCCTTTTTTTTTTTTGAGAAGAAAGTCCTGTTTTCTTGATAACTGTGGTATTTGGGCCAGCCTGTGGGCACCTCAACTATTCCATGGGTAATCTGCTAACTCCCATCAACAAAGGTACCAGAGAAACCACCCAGTCTTTTTTTTGTCTCTGCTAGGAATTGAACTTGAGATGTCATGGTTCTCAGCCCACTTCATTGACCAATAGGCGACACTCTCGGGTGCATAAAGTCTTTCTTTCTCTTCTGCAATATTCGGTTTGGATGTGTTAGATGCCTCAAATGTACAATAAGTTGGAAGAAGGAATGTTCTTAATCTGGGTGCTGATGAATATAACATTTTGCCAATTTCAAAAAAAGAAGAAGAGGAGTGTTCAAAGGTAATTACTTGAACTTCTACATTATCAAAAAAAAAAAAAAAAATCTTTCTGCCTTTGAGATTCATGAAGCAGATGCTAGTGTCGCTTACAATTATCTGATAGGGTTGAAAACTTTCACATAACGTTTTATGTGACTTTAACTGGATTCCATGCTCACACAGTTTTGGTACAGGACAGTAAAACACAATCTTGTGAATGAAAAGTAGTATGAAATTCATTTACTCCACATATTTCTAAGGCGAGTGACTGATGTGTTCTCCATGGAACTTCCATTTACTTATGTAGGAACGTGTAGGCTCAGTAGCTGTGGAAGCTATGCTGTCCAGATCTGCACCAGTCTTTTATGGTGATATTAGAAGCCATGAAAGGGTAACTTTTTTGTTTTGAGATATTTCAAGAGCATGAAATGCAAACTTCATACTCTTGAATTATTTTGTTCAGCTGACCCTTTGACATATATCTCCCTCCACTTCAGGTCCCATTGAGCTTCTCTACCTTTATCAGATATTGCTTGGGCCTATTGAAGAATAGAGATGGAAGGCGAGATGATTTTTTGGAATCTCAGAAGCATAGTCTTGCAGTATCTGACACTGAGCAAACTGATTTACATTTTGGAGAAGCTCCTCAGCAATTTTATTTAGCACAGGTGATTTCGTTGACGATTGGATATTGGGACCAGCCGATGGCTTGTGTTCTTTTAGTATCTTTCCCTGATGATGACTGAGTAGTCTCATTTCTTTCTTTCTAGAGAAAAGCTACTAATCCTGGATAAAATCTTTTCGTGTTCAGGTACCAATTCTGAATTTTGAGAAAAAGGAACAAATGCAACTGGAGTGCCTTCGAGAAGATATTCAAACAGTATGAGAATGAATGCATTCCCTCTGCCTGATCAACCCTTTGCTTTCTGGGTGTAGTATTTCTATTTAACTGACATTTAAAGCTCTACCTTGCAGCCTGTACCTTTGGAGACCAAAAGCCTGTCTTCTGTTAATTTGTGGATGAACAGCATGAAGGCTAGATCCAGCACACACTACGATCCACACCACAACCTCTTATGTATCGTCTCTGGATGCAAGGAAGGTTAGATATTTCTATATTTTACAGGAAAAAGGTTCATTATCATGCTATGGTATTCTTTCTTGTGGGAGGTTGTGGGACCAATTCCATCACTATACATTTAGAGTGACCGAACAACACCAGATAGATAGAAAGTTGTACATCGTTTTGAGTATTCTGTTTCCTTTTCTGTCTGTCTGCCTATCTCTCTCTCTCCCCTGAGTCTTGATGCTTGGGAAGGAAAGATTAGCTATGTCAATTTACTTCTTGGTGGAATATTGTGTGCTACTTTTGATTTCTGGTAGTCACAGATTGTAGTTTTAAAGATAAAATGAAGACGTGGAAGATAATGGGTCCTTATGTTTGTTATTTATATTAATGGATTACCTCTGGCTATTTGGTCTTGCCTGCTAGTTACAAGTACAGAAGTACTAGTAGGAGCTACCACAGTTGTCAGTTTTAATGTATCTGGATTTGTTTTGATGTCTATCAGTTTATCCAAAATAAAGGATGCCTCAGCCTGTTTGTTCTGACCTACTTGGTACAATTACTAGCAGGAGCTACCACAGTTATCAGTTTCCATTATATCTGGTTATGATCCATTAGCAATGAACGGTTTTTTCCCACTTGTCTTTTTTGTACATCAAAACTACGCCGTAATATTCACCTTCCGGGGAATTTGTTGGATTATTTAAACTTACTTAACAGTTTTATTTGGTTGGCAGTTACTTTATGGCCACCTTCTGCAACTCCTTACTTATATCCACTACCTCTGTATGGGGAGGCTTCAAACCACAGGTATTTCATTTCCTATATGTAATCTTACGTACTTTTTGTGCTCTTTTCATTTTTTGATTAGCCATAAGCTCATAACATGGATGATATACATGCCAATTTAGTACTTCCATTCTTTGTTTCCTTGCAGCTCTGTTACTTTAGAAGAACCAGATCTTTCACTCTATCCAAGGGCGACATGCCTAAGTGACTTTTCGCAAAAGGTTGTTCTTCATGCTGGTGATGCTCTGTTCATTCCTGAAGGATGGTAAGATATTACCCTGCCTTGTTTGTTGCTTAAATAATAAATATGCATGATATGTTTTTTTTTGGTCTTTCCCCTTCTCTCTGAATATTGTAAGTCTGCATTTCTCTATGGATTATATCATTAAAAAAGTATTTATAATCTATGGTCTTAACTGGTCTAGGGAAAGAAATGTTCATCGAGGTAAGTCCATGGCATAAGTACTGAGGCCAAAATTGGGACCTTTGAATTTCTGGTGCAGAAAACATACAATTGTGATAATAACTTATGTAGTGTATGCTCCAATTGTAGATTATTCATTTTGGATAATTTTTCTGTTTCATCAGCTACATGTGTCATGTAATGCTTCCTTAGATTTTTGTGTCTGTATGTTCTAAGGTTCCAATTTGTAGTTTGTACCTACTTATTCTGTCAATTAAAAAGTGATATATCAACAGTACTATATGGCTGAACTTGAAAGTGCTGGAGTAGTAATCCTATTGGAGTGCTTTCCTACAGAAGCATAAGTTGCACAGAATGTTCCTCATTGCTTTTCAGTGTGTTCTGTAAATTATTCCAATAGATACATCTGGATTTCTGGTAGACTACTGAAATCTTAGAATGAATTTGTTTCTTCGAAAGAGATGTATTATTTCTTTACACAATTGTTGGAGATGGAAGCAATGTATACTGTGGGAAACTCTCCAATGTAACCATATGTTTCAGATGTTTTTTTTTGTTTTTGAGAAGGAACCAAATGTCTTTAGATGTTGGTCACTAGATCTATCAACTCATTCTGGATGATGTGTATATGTAGTTGTGCTGCAGCATTTTAGCTTTCTCCTCTTCTTTATCAATTGTTGAACATACCTAGTCATTAGCGTTGATATTCTAGGTTTCATCAAGTGGATAGCGAAGTTTTAACCATCGCTGTCAACTTTTGGTGGCGGTCCATGACAATATCTGGCATGATGGAGCATATGGATGCATATTATTTGCGTCGAATATTGAAAAGGTAAGTTTTGTCCCCCTCATCTCCTACATTGATCAGATTTTTTTTTTGCTCATTACAAAGAACAATAGACTAATAATTATGCTCATTGGTGCTCTTTCACCTTTACGTTGGAAACTGAAGAATGACTGATAAGGAAATGGTTAGTTTTCCTAATCTCTATTCATGATTTTTGAATTATGTGAATTTAAAAGTTTATTATTGTAGTAACACTTATATTGGTCTTTATCACGTCCCTTCATGTGCGACACAAATTATTTTGCTTTAGTCTATGTACATGAGAATTCTTTGACAAAGGATGACGATGAGACTCGAATGTGGGAACTATACTTGCATTTATAGTATATTAAATTGTGAGTAGTACATCATCATCTAAAAGTTTGAACCTTTCACAAGAAGTATTTTTATTATTTATAATAAAGGAAGAGGTCCAAATTTTCCCCTCAACTATTGACTTTCACTTGACTATGTACTCCTGTAGAAGTTGCCAAACAAAAAATACCCTTGCTGTTATAAATTATGTTGCTCAGACTCTTCAAAAATGTCAACTGGTGCGTGTCGGATTCTCCAAAAGTAGTGTATTTTTGGAGTATCCGGCACGGGTGCGGCAAAGTGAAGAGTCTGTGCAACTTAGCTTATAAAAATAGGGCATTTTCGGATTACACCTAACTCACCAAACAAAACCTTGTTTGTATTCACCATCCTCCACGTAAACTGGCACATATCATTAAACATTGCTTTGATTCGATTTCGTTGCCCGGAGATTTATCTCATTTTTGTCAGTTTGTCTATTATATCATGATGTGTCTTAGCTAGCTTATATGTCAATTTGACCATTTTTAGTAGATAATACAATTTCTTCCACTTCTGAATCCCAAACAATTCGATTAGGGGTCAATACATAGATTAAAGGTCCTCCTTCATATTGCTCTTCATTTGTAACTTCATAACCTTCATGGTTCGCTCCGTCTATGTTACCTACAAATAAAAGGCCCGCTCAGGAAGACCATCTAATTTTCCGAAAAAGGGATAACTGAAATCCTCTAATCTTTGGAGTTTGTTTCTTTTAATGCCTTACTTCCCCTCCTCATTTTTTCTTACATCCAACTAACGTCCTCTACTCCAGTACACAACACACATCATTCTTTGCTTAACTTAATTTAGTAAGGTTGGAGCAACCTTTCTTAAAAATTAGACTGCAACCTCTTTAACTTTGCCTTCTTTTCTTGCAGTTGCTCTCTCTTTCTCTGCATTTTCTTGTTACTTTCCGTCAGCAATCTGCTTCTTTTCTTCCTTTTAGTTATCCCTTTGCTTGGTTTTATATCTTTTCTCATTAGGGCCTCGAAGATGAGGTGCTATTTTCGTTGTCTCCTTCAGTGGGATTTTGACTCCAGAAAATCCTCTTATTTTTCACCATCTTTGTCTCAGGCAGATTCACCTTTGACAATCGCTGCAAATGAGGGCTAAGGGGCTTTATTGTTGTCTGAGCAGGTCTAGTAGAAAGTAGAGTACTGTATTATTCGTTGTTGGGTGATTCTAGATATTGTGGTGGATGAGCTGGTTTGTTTCGTCATGCTAAATTTTGTATTGGATCTGGATCTGGAGATGTTTCAAGCGGGTTGCATTGGTAAAAAATGGCTGGGTGCTGCTGGAGGGAGGGGGGAGGGGGTCATTTGAGGATGGTTGGGCTGGGTTTTCTAGGGTGTGTCAGTGTGTGGGTTTGGGTGTGTGTATCATCCATGTGTTCTGACATGTCAAGATGTTTCTGTACATCATTTGTAGGATGGTGTGTCATTTCAAAATTAGATGAAATCATATGTCTTTATGTTTGATATAAGCTCATGTTCAATGATTGGATTGCCATGAAAAGAGATGAGAGTACCTTATATTGTTTGATTAAATCGATTGAAATTGAGAAGTAATAAACTAAAGCCATTCATCGACTAATTCCAATGACCTGTTGGTCAAACAAAGGAATAAATAAAACCAGAACTTGGTATTTTGGTGGTTAACACTTCAAAGAAACATTCAAGCATTAAAGATCCATCTTGATAAACATGAAGTGCATAATGTGATGAGGATAGGATAAGCAAAAGAAAGCTTTGATGAATTGTTATAAGATAGTCGATGGGTGATTTGAGATAACATGGCAGATAATAGTCTTTAGACGTGTATATTGAGTATTGACGTTGCTAAGAAAGTTTAAATATGGGCCTAATTCAGTCCAAAAAGCTATATGATGAGGCGACGTCAAGATCATATTAAGAGATCACAATCAATTTCCTGAACAATGTGGGACGGTAATACCCTAACGCACGCGCGGGCCGAACATCTGGACTATGAATGACATAACATGGGAGCTCAACATTTGCTAACCAAACATGTGGGATGACAGACTCTGAGACCATGTTATTGATCCTGCCTATCACAACCGCAACAGTTAGTTCATGAGATGAGAATTCTCAAACCATATAAAGAGATTACAGCCAATATCTTCTAGTAATATGGGAATCTAACAAACACCAAGAAATTCTCAAGTGAGGAGTAACTGTTTGGTAACATTGAATTCTGGTAAAGACTACAATTAAGATGGATTAAAGAAAACAGTTCTTTCAACTTTCAATACAATTGATGTAGTATTATCATAGGCAGTTTTCTTAGCAAAAATTTTGGTTGTACTTTTAATCGATATGAATTGTGTCCCAGCATGCATATGGTGGACTGTATGGAAAGAGAGAAATCAGAGGTGTTTTGAAGACAAGCAGAATGGACTTCAGAGCTTCAAGATGAATTGTCTAGCGTCATTTTATTTTTGGTATAAAGAGAACATTTTAGTCCAAGCAGAAGATATCTGGGATGTTTTAGATTATTTGTAAGAAGCAGAGGTGATAGACGGCAATATGACTAGACTGTAATACCTTTTGAAGGGGACTACATATTTTGGATGTAGTCTACCTGTGAATATATAGATTAGTGTTACTATCCTCAAAAAAAAAAAAATTGATATGAATTGTTAAACATTGATGCAAAAGATGGATTTACCGTATTGTTGGATAATAAGAATATACGTGATTATTATCGTTTTTCTCAAGTTCAAAAAAAAGTATATACATGATTATTTTCATCTCTCCCTCTTTGGTGACCAGGGCAGAATAAGATGCTGCAATTTCCTTCAAGTAGTATGGATAAAACTATGACTTGTACTACTCCCCAGCCTAATAATGCATATAGAGGTAAATCATTTTCTCTATTTGCCAGTTCTGAGTATTCACTGATATACAGTTTTCAATTTTGGATCTTCTTTAATACCTGTTTAGGAGAAACTTTTTGACGCATGTATGCCATTCATGTGCTCTGAGTACTGTTCTTCTTTTCACTAGATCATGTACACCAAGGAATCAGCACGAATTGTGGCGACAGAAGTTCAAAAGATGAGCTTAAGTCGAAAGTGATGCTGCAAGATTTGGAGCCATGTGCATCACAGTCTCTGAGTGAACTTATTTCAATGGTTCATAACCGTCTCAATCCAAGCAAGCTGACGGAATCTACAGATAATTCGTCTGCTGGGGAGAATAATGAGACGAATAAAAGAAAAGAGGACTCATGTAGCACCAGCGATGATCCAGTTGCTAATCTTATTTTGACTCTTCATCCACTTAGAATCCACAGTGTCTTTCTCGCAATGGCGGTGAGTTCATTCTTAACAATAGTTTCGATGAATCTTGGTTATCTTGGGTCCTGTACTATTAATCTTAGCTTCTTCTCTTTCCTTTCGACCTGATTTTATTTATGTTTTCTCTGCATCTTTTAATTACCAAAGGAGATGTATATACTGTAGTCCAACTGAGTAAGACAAAAAGGTTAAGATACTGGTTCTGTTCCTTTGGGTTTGAAATTTGGGGGGAGCCTTGTAAAGGTAGAAACATCTTATTGGAAAATGTATAATTATTGGTTATTCGACTTATGCTACCATTTTCTGTTAAATTGTGATTCAATCTGTTTCATTAGCATGCAATAGTATCCAATGCTATAAGTTAAGTTCTATTGTTGACATTTTTGCAAGCTTAAATGTTGCTGCATCCTGTTTCATAACCTTTTCCATGGGTTTGGTCCTAAAGTTCCCACATTTGTAGGGTGGAATCCCCAGTGTATTAAAATCAAAATTGGTGGAATCTTTCTTTAGCTATATTGGACAAATATTTTGTGCCAATACTTGAGTGTGTGAGCCTTATCCCTCAAATGCTTTAGCATCTGGGAGGTTGGACAAATTTTTGGATTATGCGATTTGTTTTATCATGGTTTGTTTTATCTTGCTCCTTTTTCCTTGAGACCACTTTGTTTTTTCTAGTCAGCCTGTTGTTTTATTAAGGGTTTTTCAATGCGTTATTCATCTCAGTGCATTCAGCTCTTCTGTGGTAGTTACCTTTTCCCCTTTCATTGCTTTAATGAGGTTACTTCTCATTTCCAGAACCATTTTCCAAGAACATTAGAGGCCTTAGTATTGCATGCACTCACTCCTGTTGGATCGGAAATCCTCACTCGAAAATTTGAAGAGATGGATCAGCTAATTTCAGGAGACGACCAGTACGTTCCATTCACATGCATTTCTGTGGACTAGAAAATTTCTATTGCTTTTAATATCCAAGTTAACCTTGATACAGGAACCAATTCTACCAGATATTTTATGGCGTGTTTGATGACCAGTCTGCGGCTATGGATGTACTCCTGAATGGCAAGGAGTTATTTGCTCGTCAGGTGCGTCTATTAAAGCCTTATGGTTATGTGCTACTTATTTGCTATTCAACTCTTACATTTTTCTTTTGAGAATATAACATGCAGTCTGTTAATTTTGATTATTAAGCTGAAATCCGTATTTCCTGGTGAAAGGAAAGGAATTTATATTTCTTCTTTTATATGCTGTTTTTTTCTCTACAATGATATGAATAAATATCATTGTTGAACTAGTGGTAGAAACATTTGACAGATGATCAGTCCACTTAATCTCTAGCCCAAAGTGTCTTAAGTGCTCAAGGAGGGTTGTAATAGGGTTCTTTCAGTTATTTAATAGTCTTTTAACAAGTACCATACTCTGTTTTAGATCAGTTAAACTGCAGGGCTCCTAAGTTGTTTTATTTGATTTGGTTCTATTCATGTGTGTGATATTTATTTATGTACTTGTACATACTACATGAAGCAATTTTTTTTTTCCTAGCGTCAACTACATTTGTCTCTTACTTGTGTATTAGTATGTGATGTCAACGCCAACTGTCAAGGCTGGATTTTCTTCATTCGAGTTCTAGTCCTTAGTCATTGTATCATGAGGAAGACTACAATAACTTATCCTTGCTTATCATGACATTACAGGCATTTGAAAATGTGCTCGGTCAGTACCTGGGAAATAATCCTGATGGGCCAAAGCAACAAACCAAATAGATACCAACTGGCACTTCAAAAAGAATACGGTCTTTGAAACAGATGACCGACTTCTCCTCTCCACCCTTTTCCTCCTCATTTGGTATTTAAATTGGATGACCGACTTCTCCCTCTCCACCCTTTTCCTCTTCTTTTGGTACTGCACATATGATGCTGTTGTAACCCTATATTACTGACCATTTTATTGCGTGTTTTTGTAGATTTTGTGACATAATTTCATATTGAAGTTCAGAATTCTTTCTGTTTATATTGTGTAATTAATACCTATAATAATTTGGATTTGGGAGTTGCGTTGTTTAGAATCACATTTTGTTTTAAGGAGATTCTCGATATGACAGAGCTTTTTCTTTCCGCTATAGTTGATTGTAAGATTATTTTAGTATCTTTGGGGTTATGTTAAATGGCTTGAAGGTAGCTAATTACCAACTCACTTGCATCAGTGAGTTAACATGCTTCAAAAATATTGATGTAAGTGTTGAGAGCTTATAGTTGATAATGACCTTGAATATTCTTTTTCATTATAGATAAGGGCAACACTTTATTAGGAATCATTCTTGATATTTTTGTCCAATTCATGTGAGATTTGAAATAGGACTCACTACGAATGATTATCTAGTACTTTTTTTGTAAATATTTTGAGAAGCTAGTATCTTTTATCCCATGTTAGTTTGTTCTCTGTAAATCTTTAACAGTAAGACAAAAGAAAATCATGAATCCTGCAGATTCCCGCGCTACGAAAGACCAAGTTGGAATCAGCCATGTATCAAGTAAGTGCCTTGATTTTTTCTTCTTTAGAAACATGTATCATAGAACTTTACCTTTTGCATGGTACTTGAATGTTCTCAAGTAAAGAAGCACTTGCATTGCATGGGGATTCGAAGTTCAATCGAAAAGAAACTTAAAGGCATGGTAATTATTGGATTTGTAAGGAGGAAAGGAATAAAAGGTAAATGTTTAAAGATGGGATAGAATAGAAGCTTTTGTTATCTGGCTGTGACCTAGAACAAAAGATGAAAAAAGAGAGTATCTTTTTTTAGTAGGCAAATGGTATATAATGTACCTTAGAAACTGCAACTTATGTTAACTTTCTAAAAGCTTGAATATACCATAATTACACTGTCACAACTTTTATAAATTCCTTAAGGCCCACTGCAAGTAACTTTGGATGCTGAATATACTTTTGTTGAGACTATCTGTTTGGAATGTGATTCTTTCTTTCATCTTTTCTTTTGTGACATTTATGTTTCCTCTTCACTAATAGTGTCTTATTATCAAAATTTTATGTTTAATCTTTAATAATAGCATTAAATTCATGCCATGTTTCCAGGTTTTTGAACAAAGATGATGCACTTAGGGAAAAAAAAATAGCGAATATTCCCGGAGTCGAGAGTCGAATATAGGAAAGAGATAAAATTCGATGAGGCAACTTGCTGCAAAAATTAGATTCCGTTGATATTTTGGGACAAAATATCTTCCTAAAAAAATAAAAATTTGCTTGGACTTCTTGCATTACACTGATTGTCTTCTCCTCTTATGGCATCAACCATCAGTAGACTTAAAATTAGAAAACAAATATAATGCTGTCTATAATCTTTTTTGTTGTACTACTAGTGTAAGCTTAAACTACAATCTATATTTCATTTGGTCATGATATTAACACCAATAACAACATACACACGAGAGAATTGAGATCTGGAGAGGGTAGAGACATAGAGTGTATGAAGATCTTACCATTACTAGGTTCTTTAAAAACCATTGGTTTAAGTACAATAAAATATAGTAAATACTACAAAAAGAGTAACAACAGCAAAATAGTGCAATAATTGAAACATCATAGAAATATATATATGGTGGTAGAAAGCAAAAGCAAAGACGCTAGAATAAAACAAATACTACGTACGATAGTCACAACTAAGCCTAAACTCTTTAGGAAGTAAGAGAACACTCCATTACGTTTTAACCTTCTGTCCTAATTCACTACTTTTACGCCCTCTTATTTTAGAATCATACCCTCAATAAGGTGAAGTTACGTCCTATCCTGTCTAATAACCTCAATCTCCGTTACAATTGACAAATGAAAAAGGGAAAAGAGGCCAAAGTTTTTTTTGATCTTTTGCTCCCATGATTTCCAAGTTATTTGTTTAGTGGTCATAGAAAATGTAATAATTTTCTTGTCAGAATTGAGGAGGTAAAAATAGAAAGGGGTATATAGTGTGCTGCACAAAAATAAAGAAATTCCTAATGGAATTAATGTGCCCACAAAGAGTTTTGTGAAGATATCATCTTTTATGAAAACCGTTGACATTGTTTGTTCTCTTTTCTTAAATTTAATAATTCAACAAATATAATTCCATCTATATCTTTAGTTTTTTAACCTTCTTTTCTTTATCTTTTGTTCTTTGTTTCTTACCACTAATTTAAGGACCACCACTGTTATACACTAAGTTACCTTTTATACTCACGCTTATATGCAAGTTTTTATTTTTATATTTACACACTTTAGAAAAGGTCTATATCTTGCTTCGATTTCATCACTATTTTTTTTCCCTTTTTATGTATATAGTTGTAAAATTGGTTAGTACTCATACCTCATATAAAAGATAGATGCATGGGAGTTGTACTTAAAATAAAAAGATTGATGCATGGGAAATAGGAAAATTTACAATAATTCCCTCTTAACTCAAAAGAGAGAGGTCCACAATTCCATCTCAACAATTCCCACAACTTGTGTATACTTTTACTATTTTCGGCTCTCCTCTCTCTAAGACTATAATGAGATATCACATCAGAGTCATTTGGTTGAGAACAAGTCATTTCGAAATAAGATATTTCACCATGTATATGAGATAAATTAATAGATGGATAAATACGTCCAATCAAACGTGAGATAAAATAATCCAACATTTATTATGAAATTACTATACCTCGTACCTCACACCAAACGACTCCTACAACCCTATTAAAGAAAGCATTAAGGATTTAACTCAAAAGAAGATACAACTGATCATGGCTTGGAATACCTTGTCTAAAGATTGTTGCTCTCAAGTTGAATTAAAAAAATAACAGAATTCATAAAGTTCTATGTAAATTTAATTTACGTTTGTATAGAATAATCCATAAAATAAGGCGTTTAGGCTATAGCTAAAGACATTTTCCTAGTGGATGATTAGCATGTACATTTTCTATGATATATAGGTATAAAATAACAGTTTAGTAACTTTTTGTGATACTTAAATAAAGTTGAATAATTTTTCCTTTATTAAAAAAATAGATTAATATTTTCGCGGTGCGATAAAATAACTATTTAAAAGATCTATGTATGACCTCGAATGGAGATAAAATTCATGATTTCAACTAGCAAATAGAACTGATCATGTACCAAATTATCTTATGTATATGGTTTGACAAAATAAATAACACATTTTTTTTTCCTTTGTAAAATTGGAAGTAGAACTTTTTATAATTTGAATGAGGTAAATCTTACAGAAAAAGTGTAAAGTTGATGAAATACCCAAAAAGTATACGCAGCATGCGGAGTACAAATGCTTTTCCTCTCTTACCAAAAGGCCATACTACTCCGGACTAGAGACGGATCAAAAAAATTTAATATAAAAATTTGAGATAGATATTTTTTAGTAAAAATTATAAATTTTATAATGTTAAGAGTTAATTACATTTTATTTCTATTTTTTTTAAAATTATTAAAAAATTCTTAAAACTATAGAATTTTGGAGACATCAGGTAACCTGTGGATACATAGCTCAGGGATTACAAATGATACATTACTTAATGAGAGAAATGTATCCGAGACAGGATATAGATATGTATCCGAGAGGAGAGGGAGAGAGGGATAAGGATGTACCCGAGAGGGAATTGATGTATTCAGAGGGGATATGGATGTATCATAGAAGAAGTTTTTGTAATTTCGTTTTAAAATGATAGAAAATTTTAGAAATTATGATATTTTAAATTATGTACTTACGTGATATTTCCTATTTTTTATTTATTTGATTTTAAATAAATATTTATATATTAATAATTTCTATTTATTACAAAGTAAAAAGAGAGCTTATAGATGTCAAAGGTTGATTTCACAACTTATTTAATTAGATGTTCGTTTTCTCGAGATTTAGTGATTAGGAGGTTTCAATTTCAATCCCTCCTAGAAGATACCTGAAAACATTTAGAGGCTCTTTAGAATATAATATTTATTTGGTATAGTAAATTTCACATTTTATTAAAAAAATAATTATTTAATATAAAAGATCTAGACCAAACTAACCGATAACTTTAACAATAGATTTCCACAACATAGTTTATAGCTAAAAGTATATTCTCCAATTTGACGACTCCTATAATTTCTTTTAGTAGGGGTAGGGGTAGGATAATACTTATTTGCAGTCAGTATTTACACTAAAAAGATAATAATTTAAATAAATTAGGTTTTGAATTTTGAATATATATTAATTAATTATTATAAAAAAAAATAACAATGTACCCATGATATATATATATATGGATAAATTGTAATTATATGGTATTACAAACTTTTATATATACATAATATTATAAAGACTCAATGGTCCAATAAATCAACAAGAGTAATAACTAGCCGTTCTTTGATAAAATTCTATCACAATACGAATAATCTCTTTAAAATCAAAATTCCAAATCATACTTCGAAATCCAATGGCCAAATGCCTACTTATCCTAACCGATCTCACACTAATGAAGAGATTTCATCTTTCCAATGATCAACTAATTTTAACTCGCTCAAATATTTAATGTATTATATAAAAAATGAAAAAAAGATATTTTTGATAAGAGGGATTGTCGAGATAACAAGCACCTTTCAATTAATTTAACTCATTTTTTTTTCTATTTTGTGGTGTTTGTTGCTTAATGTTATTGAAAATTTGTAAAAGAAAATATTTTTTAAAAATAAATAAATAATAGCATTCAATATGATCGTTTTTTGCTTCCCTACTATTATAGCATATGATGAAATTATTATAATTGTTGTTTTATCCCAAAAATATGGGATATATAGCGTAGTAGCAGTAATTGATATTTGGTCAAATATGGAACTTATGGACCCTACTCAGAGTTTCTCACAGTAAATCCTAAAATTGCATTTACTTTATTTATTTTTTTTGGCCATCCAAAATTGCATTAACCTAAACAAGAAAAAAAGATTTGTACCCTCTGCTTAAAATGGCTATCCTCCAAAAAATTGAAGTATATAGTCAAACAAAGGCTTGACCAAAGTATTCTTGTTTTTCATTTGATATTAGCCTAATGAAGTATAAGAAAAGAAGGTAATTATATTCAATTTTTTTAAAAAAAGATATATCTTTCTTTAAAAAAAAAATGCTAAAATGACTCAAAAAATATTTTACCTTATGTATTTTTAGGACCTTTTGGATTAGCAACAAAATAACTTAGGAGTAATTCAATTAAAAATTAGTTCTTTTTCTCTACGAGAACACAATTTAAAATAAAATAATTAAAATTTCAAGGTCTAAATAATGATTTTATATATATATATATATATATATATATATATATATATATATATATATATATATTATATGTGATAATATACTTCAGTACGACATTTGCTATATTTTCTTTATAAATATTAAATGTCATATCAAATATCATAACATTGAAATTTCAATTAAAAAACAATTTTAATATAATATTTATATCTATCGTACCACGTTTACTGTTAATGTAACCATAAAATATACTTTAACAACATTTGTACGAAAAAATTAGTTGCCTTTAGTTTCATTATGTATAAATGAAATTTAAAAATAGTAGAATGTACATAGACTTTTATCTTTATTTTAGTAGGGATGAAAAAAAATTAATTTTAACTAATTTTTTACTCGACATACAAGAAAATAAACAGTAGGATAATAGCAAGACAATGACAACAAAATAATAAATGAAACAATAGATAGTAATACATCTAAAGAAAAGAAATAACATAATTATTAAATATATACTACTAATAATAAGTAGTAGTAGAGGAAGTTAGTCCTTGTCCCCATAAAGTGCGAGAATACTTGACCATTTCTGATAAGAAAGATTTTTCGATAAATCTTCGACTTGACAAATAAAAAAAAGAAATCAAAATATGATATTAAGAAAATATAACAATAAAATACGAGTGAAAAAACAAATAGTAATACACTTTAAAGAAAAGAAACAATAATATATACTTACTAAATAATGGAGTACTAACAATAAAAGCGTAGGGGAAGTTATTCCTATAATTTTTCAACACAAAGTGTGAGAACAGTCAATTACCTAACTCTTTCCAATAAAAAAAGGTTTTTGATAAACTTTCAACTCAATAAACAAAAAAAATCAAAACATGATAGTAAAAACATATGACAAGATAACAAGTGATACCACCCCTTTGCACACATTAATGAGAAAAACACAGAAAAAAAAGAAGATAAAAAAGGGTTGAAAGCCTTCTCACAGTAATTGAGAAAAAAAAACCTTTTCCGATAAATCTTCTGCTCAACAAATAAGAAAAGAAATCAAAATATGATAATAAGAAAATCTGACAACAAAATAATGAGTGAAAGAACAGATAGTAATACACTTAAAAGAAAAGAAACAACATATACTTACTAAATAATACTACTAATAAAAAATGTAGAGGAAGTTATTCCTCTAATTTTTCAACACAGAGTATGAGAACACTCGACTATCCAACCCTTTTGATAAAAAAAAATATTTTCAATAAACTTTCAACTCAACAAAAAGAAAAATATCAAAACATAATAGTATAAATATATAGCAACAAAATAACAAGTGAAACATAATAAAATACTTATATAATAAGATGCGTAGAGGAAGTTATCCCTCTACTTCTCCTGCACAAAATACGAGAATATTTAACTACTTAACCTTCAAACTTGATCCTCGCCCTCCAGGCTTTCCTGTTCTGATAAAATATGCAATTACGATAAACAAAATGCAAAAAGTAATAATATCCAAAAAAAAAAAAAAAAAACTTAGATAATTTTTTAAAAGTACCATATCCATAGTAAAGGTGAAAAAACTAAAACAGAAAAAAAGATTCAAAATGGTTCTTGCAAACTAAGAAAAAACTAAAAGATCCTATTTTCATTGTTTTTTTTCTTTTTTTTTGGTTTTTTTTGTTTTTCTACTTTTTTTTTTGGTTTTTTTGTTGCAGCTTGTTGCTAGTCCCTTTCTTCCTCTGTTCATGATAGAGATATCTCTCTGCAAATTCACCCATTCATAGCACCTTCCTTCATCAGCAATTTCCCCATGTTCCTGTTGTACTTTCACCAGCAGCACCAACACCAGCACCAGCTCCACCAGCTCCACCAGCTCCAGCACCAGCAGCAGCACCAGCAAAACCAAAGCCCAATTGATGATGTTTCAACAATGAATTGCGACGCTCATAAAGTTCTTGTTGAAGGTCCTGCAATCTCTTTCCACCATATGATAGCAGCAGCCCATTACCCACATTCCCATTCTGCGGCAGAACTTGCCCACCACCAACGCCAACACCACCAGCTGATGAAGAAGAATCATCATGATCATGGTGATGATGATGATCTCCAGTCAAACCCAGGAAATCCCTAGTCAGATTGTCCTGTTTCTGCCAATTGCCTGGTATGTTTTCAGATCCGAAACTGAGAAAACCATTGGGTGTCACGTGAGTGAGAGATGCTCTGTTTAGATGAGCCATGGTTGAGTTCACGTGATTCACAGTGGAGTTCGTTCCCATAGTAGTTGCTCTCTGGAGCAATGCGGTAGCGGCGAGCTGAGGGGATGGGATGGGGAAAGAGCCCCTATGGAAAACTGGGTAATGCTGGTCATGGTAAAACGGAAGGGATGATGAAATTGGGAAGTGAATGGATTCAGTCTTGATCGGAACAGGGTGGGTGATTTCTTCATGGGTATGGTTTGGGTTCATAGGGATTTGGGGGTCCCATGGGTTGAGGGAGATATGGGTTGTCACTGCCGTAGCAGCGGAGGAGATTGGCAGCTGTGGAGGAGGAGGGTTGGCGAAATGGCGCTGGTTGGCCGGGAAAGGGAAGACCGATGATTGGTCGAGATGGAAATTGGGTTCACCGGCGATGGCAGCTGGGTTAGCAATGGTGGAAGCAGCGGGGGCTCTATGCATGAGAGCTGAGTTAGCTGAGAGCCTGGCACTCTCTTCAGCCAAAGCATCACAAAATGCCCTGTGAGTCACAAAACTGTCCTTCCTGCCAAATCCATTTGCAATAACACAAACATTCAATACAACAACGTCAACATATTCAATATAATTTCACCACAGAAAACAGAAAAGGGCAATATGTACAGAGTCTTATAGCTATAGATACACAACGGTTCCTCAATGCAAATAAACACCATGAAAAACAGGAAAGGGCAATATATACACAGTCTTATAGCTATCTCACATAGATACTCGATGCAAATAAGCATTTCAAAATCAATAAGAAGTGAAAAAACTAACACAACATCAAACATATTCAACTAATCGTAGAATGAAAAGATTATTTCACATAGACCCTCAACTCAAGTAAGCTTATCAGAATTAGTAAGAAAAACAGAAATACAATAATGAAGAAACTAGCACAATAATCAATGATGTAATTCAAATTCACTATCTTTTAACTCAAATATTATCCGAGTAAACATAATAATATTAACACATTTATAAAAACAAAACTCATTAAATTTAAATTTTAAATTTATCTGTCAGTAATATTGACTAGAGATAAAACTATTTGAAGGTAGAATTGAAGATTTGATTCATTACAAATAGGATCAAGAATCCTAGTAATCATCAACAAGATTAATAGATAAGCTTATCCTTTATGCATAGACATCACTATTACTTCACTTTCAAAAATAATTATAGCTTCATTTTGCAAATAGAAAAAAATTAAGCATGACATTTAATTAGTATAGGATTCCCCCCATGAAATATATGCACCTTAAATACTTTTTCTTGATTTACAAAAAAAAGATAAAAGGCTTTATCTTTGGGACACCAAACTAAAAAGATAGAATTGTGCATGCGTTATGGGAGATATGTCACAAAACTTTGATAAAAGGTAAAGAAAATAAATCACATAAAAATGGAGTCAAAATTAAAAGTATGTAATGATAGAATAATGGTTATGATTGTTGTGAGTAAGAGAGAAAAAGGAGGGATAAAGACAAGACAGTTGACTGATGTTTTAACAATTGCATGCAAAAGCATAGCAAAAAAATACATAAAAAAATTGGCCAAGACATAACATATTGCCTCACCTAAAAAGCCTTTTTTGAAATTTGAGCTCTCATGCACAACATGCACTAATCCACCCAACACACTTTTTAAAATTGGATTTAATTAATTCATACTATATATAGTAATATATAGTATAGGATAATGTATAAAAATTAAACTCTTTTTAATATATATACACTGATGCACACATGGACGAATTCAGGGGTCGCGAAGGGTTTACTCAACTCTCGGACACTATATATTTTTAAAAAAAATCGTATTGAAAATTCTGAATCTGTTACTGAATATCGGAATCAATATACATTAATCAGTAGCTATGATGACTTCAGAAGTACACAGGGTATCTGCCAAGTGAATAATGATACCCTCCATTGAAAGTTTTGAAAAACAAGAAGAGTTTCAAGATTCTCGACCATAAGTCACAAGAAAGCATTCAATCTTTTTCTTGATTGTTTTTTAGGATATCACTATACTATTATCATATTTTATGAAAAAAAAAAAAACTTGAAACCCCACAAAAACTCAGAGCTACCACACTTCGGGTTAAACTCATACATAAAATGTAAATCGCACTTAGTAAGTTTGGTGTGATAAGCTCGATTGAAAAGACATTGATTGGGGAAATTCAAACCCTGACTTTACTTATAGGATACCATCTGCTAGACCAATTATGATATTCTTACAAGTCAAAATTAAACGTTTCCCAAAAAAATGTAACGTAAAATCCCAATTTCTTGGCATTTTAAATATTAAAAAAATAAATCATTTTAGTGCCAAGTAAATCTAAACCCTTGGCATGTTTCAAGAAATATATAGCAAAAATATATTTAATTTTCCTTCTTAGATATATCCCTCTGTCAACAGTCAACAAGGACTATTTGTATTTATTTGTGTCCGTTTCTACACTAGCTACCTGCCACAACAAATTTTATTTTATTTTTTATTTTTTCAACCAAATATTAAAAAAGAAAAAAAAAACCATACACTCTATTCAGTGTTCACACTACTCTTGTGTAAAAACAGCCACAAAACAAAAACTAAGTACTCCTAATACAAACAAACACATCCCAAACTCAGTGACATCACAAATTTTGTTAAAACAAAAAAAGATTTAGCCTTACAGAAATACATCTAAATATTTAACTCTACGTTGATCAGACTCTTCAAAAAATATTATCGAGTGACATAAGCAATACACACATACACACACAAAAAAAATATATGTAACATTTCATACAAACTCTTCATTATCAAGCGACATAAGAAATATACATGCAACACTTCATAGAAAGATCAGACTCTTCAAAAATATTATCGATCAAGCAATATTATAACTTATGTCAGTATATATAAATTAAATCGCGCGTTACCTGGCGAAGAGGGTACCACAGTCACATCTATACTCTTTTGTTCCACAAGTTTTAGAGTGAGCTTTCCAATCAGATTGAACAGCATAAATCTTGGAACATTTGTCACATTTCCATTTTTTCTCACCATGTTTTCTACAAAAATGCTTCTTAATTCCAGTGAGATCACCAAGTGCCCTAGAAGGATGATGATGAACACATGTTGGCTCAGGGCAAACATAAGCTTTTTTCTTGTTTTCTTTGTTAGTCCTTTGCTTCAATTTCCATGGAAGATTGTGACCCCTCCTATGAAGTTGAAGATTTTGATCCCTTTGAAACCCTTTGTTACAAATCTCACACACAAACCTATTTGTAGCCAAAAGAGTCTTTGGTGACAAAGCTATCACTTCAGCATCTGGATCTGTTACATATAACAAACAATCTACATTTTAATTTAATTTGTATGACACACAAAAAAAAAAAAAAAAAATCAATCTAGGATATGTATGTGCAAAAATTAAAATTTTGTGGACCTAACGGCGAAAATCATGAGATATCAAGATTTAAGTTATAATTGAGAAGCAAAATAAAAAAAAAATCAATCTAGGTTATGTATGTTAACATTTTTTTTTTGCACCTAGCGGTGAAAAATCATGAGATATCAAGATTTGAAATGCTAATCGAGATCAAAAAAGGAAAAAAATAATGAATCTAAGGTTATGTGTGAATTTTTATTCTAATTGTTGCGCCGACCAGTGAAAATTCAGATTTAAATCGCATCCGAGACAAAAATTAAAAAGAATCAACCTAGGCTATATGTATAATTTTTCATTTTTGCACATAGCGGTGAAAAATCATGAGATATCAAGATTTAAATCGCTCAAACAAAAAAATAATGATAAATCAATCTAAATTATGTGTATAATTTTTTTCTTTTTTTCATCGACCGATGAAAAATCAAATTCAAATCGCGGCGGAGACAAAAATAAAAAAATCAATTTAGGTTATACATTATTTTTCATTTTTACGCCTAGCGGCGCCGGAAAATCATGAGGTATCAAGATTTAAATCGCCCACAACACACACAAAAAAAAATCAATTTAGATTATACATCATTTTTCATTTTTACACCTAGCGGCGCCGGAAAATCATGAGGTACCAAGATTTAAATCGCCCACAACACACACATAAAAAAATCAATCTAGGTTATGTATATAAAAAAAATTCTTTTTTTTTCATCCGGCGGCGAAAAATAGATTAAAATTTCAATCGCGATGAAAAAAAACATTAAATGATTCTTTTCCATCTATGGATGCTTCAATTAACAAAAAACAGTTACTCGACACTTGTGCTGATAACAGATACAACCGGCGAAACAATCGAGGTACATACAAGTTGCGCCCCGGACCACCGTGATACAAAAAAAATAGGAAAAAAGAATGTAGATTAAATGTTAAAGTACCAGGATTTCCAGGGAGATTCCTCTTCTTCTTGATCTTCGGTGGTTGTTCGTGATGATTGTGATTCGAAACCATGTTTTGAGCCATAGAAGAAAAAACACTAGTAGTTTCTTCAGGGAAGATAAAGCAACCGGTGTTCTGATGATATATTTGTTTGTTCCTCATTTCTTCTTTACTATACATACTTATATACTAACAATTTTTTAATAAATACAAATCTAACACCTACTTTAGCTTGTAACAACCTTTGGTTTTTATTGAACCAAACAAAATTAATTCAGATACATAAAATCCAAATTCTGGATAAAATTAACAAAACAACTAAGCATTAATTTTGTTTTGAAGTAAAACAAGTGGCACTCACAATTTACATTAAGCTAGTTGTAATTATAATTTGTTAGAGTAAAAATAACGCCAATAATAATAATAATAATTAAAATAAATAAATAAATAAAAGAGATTAAAAAAAAATAGAAAGAAGAAGAAATTAAAGAATTGTTTTAAGAAGTAGGAAGATGATGGATGATTCTCAAAAGTCACTATCTTATGACAATGGATATATAGTTTGTTCAGAGCAAAATTTTAGCAAGAGCAAAAATGTAAAGAAAGAGAAGAGAATATTGGACAATAGGTTTGGTTTATAAGTAGTACTTCTTGATATATAGCCTCTCTCTTTTTTTTCTTCTGATTTACGTGACGGTATTAGACTGAATATGTAAGTTTTTTTCGAAGAGAACGACTTTTAAAATTTATAGTCTAAAATAAATTATAGATATATTTATGTATGTTGTAATGATCTTTTTAAGAGTAAAATAAATATTTAAAAGTTCTGGTCCAATTTATGTGACGATATTTGACTGAATACATAATTTTTTTAAGAGAATGGTTTTTAAATTTCATAGTCTAAAATGAGTCATAGACATTGGGATATGTTGTAATAGATTTATTAAAAGTAAAATAAATATTTAAAAGTTATTCTCTCTTCTCTTTATTTCAATATATTTTTCCTACATTTTTAGTTGATTTCAAAATTCTTTAATTTTGATTTTACATGTGACATGCTTAAGATAATGAAATTAAAATACATTTTAATATATTTAACATATCTTTAATTTTATACAATTAAATTTAAAAAATTCTATATATTTTTTCAAAACTCGATATCAAATCAAAAAGTAAATTATTTTAAATGTATAAAATTTCTTTTGGAATTAATTAAACAGTGTTGTATAGACTAATGAGACTTGCTCAACTTCAACCTCCATCAACTTATATCCGATTAACTTATAAAGTATAAGTGATCATACTATTAATCTTTCTAAAAAATTAATTAATTTTTTTTTTAAAACAATAATATCATATAATTTTTTAAAAAAAATATCGACCCCACTTGATTAATCACATTGCTATACCCCACCAAGTTACCAAATACTCCTTTTTTTGTAGCTATCAATCTATCTATTTATGCAAATAATACAGGGAACCATCGAAGGAAATTATCAACAGTAGGTAAAAAAAAAAATTGTACAGTTTACAGAACGTGATGATTACTATGGCAGACTAAAGTTTGGAAAAAAAAATTGAAGGTCAGAAAAATATTTAGAAATAAATAAAAATTGAATTTAACTTATATACTTTAATATAATTTAACTTGTTTTAGACTTACATATTATTAATTTTACTTTTTATGTGTTGAATGCCTTTTTTTTTTACGTGGCCTAATAGTATAAATATGAAAAAAAATTAGCTATAAAATTTATGTTGCTAAATATAGTACATAACTAATAAGTTTTTTTTATAATATATGTTAATTCATTACTAAAAAGAATAGCTATGAAGTATATCAAGATATATTGTTCATCTTTAATTTTAATTTTTTTTATCATTGTAAAAATATAAAATAAGATGATTTTTTTTTAAAAAAAAAATACCGGAAAGTAAGGAAACTAGGAAAAAGTAAACTGTCCCAAACAATTAATATTATATAAATATAATTTTATTTTTTCTAAATTTCATTTATTATATTTTCTTGTAAACTTTGAGTCAGACATTTTCACTCTGTCTTTTACCTGTTATGAAACACCCAAATACTATAAAGAGTTTTTGATTTTGAATAATAATATATTTTAAATAATTATAAATGATACTAATAAATATATGAAGGAGAATTGAGAAGCTTATAAAAAAGGTTGAGAATAATATTGGTATATGCATGATATTGGTGCTACTAAAAAGGCAAATTAAAGGTGATAGCACTTAATAAAGTATATAAAGTCTGAATATTATCATACACAACGATCGAATTAAATAAATATTCTCTATATATTATAACCCCACGGGCCACAAGGCCTAAATCATCATGATTGAATATTACCATAAGACAAAAATATTAAGTAAAGTTTGGTCGAGGTGTAATTAGTAATCACCTTTTTATTAGGGAATTACGTGAATTAGTCGATCAGGTTCATCATTTATTGTTTTGGTATGTGTATACTTTTTTTTGTTTTGCTATTGCTTGTGTCTTTATAATATTGTGTTTTTTTGGGGGTTAGAGGTTTTTCATAAATAATTTCTCTACTCGATAAGATAATTATAAGGTTTTTGCATATTCTATCTTCTCAAAACTCATTTATGTGACTGTATATACAGAATATGTTGTTGTTATTGTATACATATTTTTTTTATTAATTATATACAATTATATAGATATTATACATGAATATGTATATTATATCACTGATTAAAATTAGTTTACGTGGTTTAGTTAAATTGATTTTTTAAATTTTTATAGTCCCTACCTTCTAAATCTCTCTCAATTTGAATGAAACTATCTAGATTGCAAAAGGAAAAAAAAATGTGTATACATAAAATACCACATTTAAAACTATTCCATTATCATATTATATATATCATATTGAGATTTCAATATATATTTTTAAAAGTGTTTGAGGTCTTCTTTTTTTTGCAATTTTCTGTTTTTAAGTGTAGCAAATGATTGATGTAATTATTTTTTTCATATTTATTTAAAAGCATATATTAGTACTATTGTATAGATGTAAGTTGTTAAATGCATCATTCTCTTTTGTCATGATCACTTGAGAAATTTAGCTTTCAAGAAACAGTAATTAATATTCCTTCTAAATTTTTTTGCACATTCTTTAATCATTATTTTTTGACACAAACTTTTTCATTACACCCGACATTTTAATTCGTTTATCTGATTTAATTTAATACAAAATTTAAGAAAGTAATAGATATTTTTAACTCTTGTAATTTTAAATTAAATATATAAAATATTATTTAATTTTATAATCTTAAATATGTTAGGTAGAAAATTAAAATTGAAAAACTTCTGAGAAAAATAATTGGAAGGGGAAGGAATATTTCTTGTTTCCAATGATATATACTGATGAAACCCTTTTTCTTTTCAAATTCTGTCGTTTCATGCCTTTTATTTTATTTGATCCTCCTAGTAAGAGACATACCTAGTTTCTTAAATTAATAAATCAATTTTAATTCTTCTATGTGATAAAATATAAATTTATTTTAAAGATATGAAACTTTATGGTACACATCGATTAGTGATCCTAGTTAGTGTATATTACCGCTGAATTTTTTATATATCAAGGTGTGTGTTTTTAATTATTTTTTTTGGTTCTTAGTGTAATTTACAAATAAACTAGTTTAAGAAGATGAGGATTACTCGAACCTTATAAGGAGCTCATAATTTTATTTGTTAATTGATGTGAGACATTCCATAATCCAATTCGCAACCCCCTAGATCTGCACATTCTTTATTCGAAATTCTACTGTTCGATCTGATGTGTGCTTATTCATGGATCGAGAATATTTTTTTACCCTCACTGTTGGTTTCCTAAGGGTCCATACCAAGCCTGTTAAATTAGATCTTCTGCTTAATTCATAGTCCAAAAACTAACTCAAAAAGAGAGGACGATTGTTCAAGCCTTAAAATGGGGTCAGAATTTCATGCATTATTTTTTTTATTTCAATCTAGCAACAACAATATACCTAGTATAATTTTTATATATGAATTTGAAAAATAAAATAAAATACACACACTAGGAATTTAATAATTATTTTCATAAAATCCTTGATTCAAATAACCCATACCAGATTAGTTTATTATTCTATAATGCCAAAACGAATAGCAAATATATATGGCTGTAGGAATATATAATGAACCATCTTAAACTTCGAATTTTTAAATTAATTAAATCTTGAAATTAGCGTTCTCATTACATGGCTGAAAATAATAAGTTTTGCTTGGTAGAATTATTGTTAAAGTTCCATGTTTATGTGTTTTGTTCTTTTGGGGAAAAAAAAATTAAAATATTTTCTGAATAATTGGAAATGATCATTTATGTTCATTCTTAGTTTCAAATCAAGTGATTTGTGTGCTAATCATTTTTAGTTAGCGCAGGCCAGTTTGGTAATGACAGGACCAATTTTAACCAACATTATTAACGGAAAGCAAAAATAAATAATTTCACATAATTCAACACCAAATTAAAATTTTCACCCCTAAATTAACAATAAAACTTTTATCTCAGTACAACATATAGAGAAGTTTTGGCCAACAATAATATAATTATCTTTATATTATATCTCGTCATGATAATAAATATGAATATTTATAATCAATAATATCTATATAAATGCTGCTAAAGGATAAAGTAACTCTGAATACTGCTATTAAAAGAAAAATATATTGCTAGTAGATATTTTTATGTTGTAGCGTCTAGTTGTTCTTCTTCATAGTCTACATTTTTTTTTTCATTTTAATTTTGGGATCTTTAATTACACAAAAAATTAGCTAGATTTCCTCTTTACTTTTCCTAGCGGATATACATAGATTATACACTAGTTATATAAATAAAACACATTAATTATATATGTATGTATATATATATACGAGAAGAAGATATGTATCAAGCAACCAAGAGAATGTGTAATCACATAGAAAAAGACCAGAATACCCCCTAAATGTTGAATCATATATATTGTTCAAAGACACGTCTATTTCTAAAAGCTTATACTAAGTAGTATATATAAATATAATATATATAAGATTTGAAAGAGTTAAAAGTACTCTTGTGAGGTTATGATTACCATATCTCAGTATTGCACTTTTGAAAAAAATATGAAAGAGGTAATAATTTGCATTTGAGTATGCAACATTCATTGAGGTGGATAGTAGTATCATATTATTATTATTATTATCATATATCATATTGATTGGTGATAAAGAATAATAATAATAATAATAATAATAATAATAATAATAATAATAATAATAATAATAATAATAATAAAAAGGGCCCATTTAGCTTCTTCACGGGTTCTTCTGTTACTAGATTCTCTCATGCAGTACTTCCCCATCTTCTGTCATATAAAAAGGCATTATTGCTCCATGCAAATACATTTCATCTTTTTGCATGACCTATAATAAGCAAAACACTAACATTTTTTCTATCTTTTTCATTTTCACTTTTTTTATACGAATCTATTTTTGCGCATCTAAATAATTTTTTAGAAAAAAAAAAGAACTGTATTATTAGATGTTGATAAAATCACTATCAGAAAACAAAATATTAGTAACAGATAAAATTGCATAGCTAAATAACCAGTGCCCGTTTGAATTAACATATTTTTATGTGTTTTTGACTTATATGTAGTTTATTAGTTTTCGAAGTGTTTGGAAAGGTTTTTAAGTATCTACTTTTAAGCCAAAAAAGTTATAAAATAAATCAGAAGTAGAGTACCATCTACTTATGATTTTTAACTTTTGAGTATTATAAATTACTTTTATAAGTTCATCCAAACATGCCCTTAGAATTTCATGTTAATTTCATTGAGCTGTGGATTAGCGACATATTATAATAAAATTCAATCATTTAGGAGCTTCTTAACGACATATTAGTAAGGAATTACTGATAAATAATTTCTTAACTAATTCCATGTTTTCTTATGTATATATTTTAGATTTATAGTTTCGGAATTTTAGGATATGACAAAATAACTAGTCCGAACAAATTATTGAATAAATATATCAAATTCGTAATTTTATTGCAATCCACCACTATCTACAATTAAGATTTTAAAAAGATAGGAAGAAATGACGACCTTATTTTATTTTTTCTTAAAATTTTGACTATTTGAGTCATGAGATCATGAATTTTGTTTTGATTCATTGACTACTAAGTAACGTACAAGACCTCTTTTTTTTTTCTTTTTTTATTTATTTATTTAAAAACTAAAAAAAGTTACATTTGTCTTTTAGAATTTCCAATTTCTCTTAGAGTTACTATTTTTCTGTAATTGGAGCAACATATCATAGAGAATTAGAATATGAAGGACATATGTCCCCTCAAATTCATGTGAATTTGGATCTATATATAGTAGAGACTTATCTAATCACAACTTGTGTGGGCCTATTTAATTGTTTCCATCTTAAAAAACAAAGTTATTTTTATTATATTCCTTAGAACTACTAGGTATAGAATTTGAATTTTTTGAAAAATTTAAAATTGTTCTAATTTCATGACACATATTGTCAAAAAAGTGAATTCAATTTTCCTTTGATCTTTTGTCTCTTAAAAAAAACAAACTCTGCTTTGTAAAGGAATTAATTTAGTTTTCGAAATATAAGTTTACATTGCGAGTTGAATGGTCTAATTGTGATTACATTTTGTGTTTTGGAACCTTTTTTCCTGTTTGACTTTTTTCAGAATTTTGAATGGTCTAATAATTCAATTTTTATTCAGAATTTTGATTTTTTTATTAAAAAATTGATGACGTGGCCAATTATAATTCGGTCACGGCATCAATTTATTTAATAAAAAAATCAAAAAAAATTAATTCAATTTTTTTTCTTTCAGAATTATGATTTTTTTTATTAAAAAAATTGATGACGTGGCCGAATTATAATTGGCCACGTGTTAAAAATGGTTTTGTAATATCACCGTTAAAAAATAATGGCATGAATGAGCCTTTTCTTTAACGGTAATGACATAAATGAGCCAAACTTTTAACTGGTGGCATAAATGAGCCTTTTCTGGAAGTTCCATGACATATTTGAGCATTTTCCCTTAAAGTAAATGAAAGTTTATGATTTTATTTATACAATTAAAAATAGGGTAGTAGATAAATAATATGAAGATAATATGAATAAGATATGGTATACATAGTTATAGTAGTATTTAGTATGTGGTAGAAAGCAAGCAAATATAATGTGGGTAATAAAAATTTAGTATAAACAAGGATTCAAAATAACATGTGTAATATATATATATATATTATATATATATATATATATATATAATATATAATATATATATATATTATATATATATATATATATATATATAATATATATATATATATATATATTATATATATATAATATATATATATATATTATATATTATATATATATATATATATAAAAGTAAGATATACCTTTGTATATGATAACACCTATTTTTAGGAAAACTACTTTATTTACGTACATCAATATTTATATTAATTTTATCTATACTTTCAAACAATTATGTTTCTTATTACTAAATAAGAGTTTCCTATTATATATTGAGAAAGATACACCTAAATACATATATTTTTGCTACCAGATATACTAAAATGAGGAGAGATTCGAGCTAAAAGGGAAGGGAGATAGTCATGTATTACACATATATGTGAATCATTTGATACATTATCTGTATGTATCTAGTGTGATTCACATGTATATGAGATATCAGATATATATGAGTGTAGCGAGTGAGATATGTGGGAGGCGAGGGAGGCCAACAAGATTTGTTTATGTATCCCAGATTCATGTGAATTCACTTGGATACAGTGCATCTAAAACAAATTACACCTAATTTTGATCCATGTATACTGAAATGCATGTATCTGGACGCACCAAAATTTGATAAAATTCGTAATATTGCAAACTTGAGTGTATCTAAGTAATTAACTCCTAAACTTGTGAGATTTCTATAAGTTTTCCTATATTTTTATGGAAAAATTAGTAAACTAGTCACAATTCCTAACTTAATTAGTAAAAACATCTACACTTTAAAATATTTATTCAAAATGTCAAATGTCAATATTTTAAAAATAATTTGTATCCAAATACTATTATTTGTCTTTCCTTTTATTTCTCAAAACAGTCCAACATTAAATATATTCACTACCCATTTAAACTTCTTTTAGACTATAATACCATTAAATTTATTTCCATCTTTAAGATTTTCAATTTTTTTTCTCTTTTACCATTTTCACCATTATTCTCTCTCATTGTTGAAGAAGAACTAATTATTCAAGTTCATATCAATTTTTTCATATCTATCGATTAATTCAAGAAATCTCTCAATACATAAAGGTATTTTCGAAATCATCATTTATTTTGCGAGATTTCATGAGATTTTGTTTTCAAAATAAAAAATTATGTTGAATTTTGAATTGTATGTATTACAGAATTTTTAGTCTTTTTTTCGATTTTTTATAATAGTTTGTTAACATACTCATCAAATATTGCGCATTTCGGAATTTAGTATTTGAAACACTATTTTTATAATTTTATTTCATATTTGAGATTTAGTAGATTGTAATTTGTAGTAATCCACATAAGCATTCATACATAATATATTGTTTGCTTTTTTTTGTATATTCATATTTAATAGTTTCAAATTTTGATTATAGAGTTATTGATTCACAAATAAATACAGATTCAGATTTGAATTTGGTGAAAAAAATTTAAAAAAAAAAAGGAACATAGCAGATGAAGAAGAAAGAGAGAGTCAAAGAAGAAGGTTGCGAAATTGTATTCATATCATAATAATATTCATATTAATTTTTGTTTGTCAATTATTTTTCTTTTACTCATCATTTGTATTTTTATTAAGAACATTGTTTTTCTTTTATTTGTATTCATTCAAATACGTATCTCATATGAATTTGTATTTTTTAAGCATAGATGTATCCTATTTTTTAACAGTCAATTTGTATTTTTTAGAATATTGTATTCTGATTATATCATTTTCACTATGTATGCTATCTCATATGAATTTGTATTTCTTCAACATATATGCATTCTATTTTTCAACAGTTAATTTGTATTTTTTTAGAATATTGTATCATAATTATATTATTTTTTTAACGTATGCTATCTGTTTTCCAGAATCGTGTATTCTTATTTCTTTCATAGTCACTTTGTCTTTATTTTTTTAGAATATTATATGCTTTCTCAACAGATTTATTATTTCCACCAAATATGTTATTCCCCCCCTCCCCCCAAATCTTGTATCCTTTCATAAATCATATTCATATATATTGACATACGTGTATATATATATATGGCAATCAAGTAATACATTTTGATCACCGAAATATAATTTATAGTTTGAAAGAAAAAAAAGTCAATTTAATTTGAATGGTAAAGTGAGCACATAAAATGTAAAAAATATTGGTATACAATTATAATGAAAACGTAACAAAGGTGCTCTAATAGAATGAAAAAGGATTTTTCTTTGAAATGGTAAATGATTAGAATTTTAAGTTATATGTTCCTTTTCTAAAAAATATTATCTCACTTTTTCATCATACTATTTTTTTGTATTTTATATATTATTATAAAATATTCTAAATAAAAGCTAGAATAAATAGAAATACAAATAAAATACATATTGAAATGAATATGAAATATAAGATTTTCGAAGAAACAAATAAATACGCATGAAAAAAATATATGAATACAAATATGTTTCTTAAATAATTATAGATTCATTTGACATACCTATTGGAATGAATACAAACTAATAAAAAAAAGGTTAAGATTATGGAGGGAAAAAAACAAAGTTTGAGTTTTATTTGAAAATGTAACTGATTAGAAAATTAAGTGATCTTTACTTTTTTTTTTAAATATTCTCTCCCTTGATTTTCTCCCTTTTGTTAGTAAATAATTGTATTCTTTAAATAAAAACAAATAATAAAAACATAAATACGATACATAACAAATTAAAATTTTGACATTTTTACTAAATATTGAAAGTGTTGCTAATGAGCCCTTTTAAATGTTAAAATATTGACATTTTGAAAAATTTCCCTAGGTAGCTTTAAATTTGTATAAAACCTTTTTTTTGTTTATAATTTATACAATTTTTTTATATGAATAGTAACGGTAGCGCTAAATAAGGTAACAATAAATTTAGATAATGCCATAATTTAAGGTAAACGTTCAAAATTAATTTTTTTTCCAAAAAAGAATTCTACAGCGATTGAAAGACAGAACCAACTTGTTTCTGCGCATCAGTTTAATCACTTTTTTGGCATATTCAAAGACATAATGTTTCATTGAAGGAAACTTCATGTTTTGAATTGCAATATATTATACAATTGTTTAGAATATCGAAAATACTGAAATTAGAAAATGAATTTTATCTGTTATGGCGTTGTAGATTGTATAAAAAAGTAATTATACAATTTTCTCTTGTATATACAAACTTGGATTTATGTGTCATCGTTTGTGTGTTGTGACTTTGTATATATCCGCAGCGTAATTGTATATGTGATAATCTGGCTTGTTTATGAAAAATTGTTTGAATGTGTATTGTGTACGTTTATATATATGTTCTAATATTTATATACTACAGTAATGTATATGTTCAAATATTTATTAATTTAGTATATACGAATGTGTATGAGACAATTGTATGCATTTAAGAAATTGAGTATTTTGTAAGATAATTGTATAGGATACGTTTTGTATTTTCTAATATTTATATACAAATTACTTCAACAATATTTACGTTGAAATGTATATAAGTGTAGTATACAAAGCCGTTTGAGACAATTATATTCATTTATGAAATTGAGTATTTTTTTAATTTTTTTTAGCTGCAATGTATTTGTATATGAGCATACGAAAATGAGTGCAATATAATTTTGTTATTACTGATTAAACTGGTTGTATAAAATTCTTATGTCAATTGTATATATCATATTTACAAATTACAATATACAATTATACTTAAGGCATAAAGATAACTAAATACAATTGTCATTTGTATATATATACAAACTATATTTGTAAACTATATACAATTGTCTGTAGTATACAATTCACTATATACCTATTAACTTAGTATACAAGTCATTATGTACATAACTTAAATAATTTGTATAAAACTAACATAATATACAAATTTCAATAAACAATTACAATATAATTTTGGCATAAACTATACATCTACTTAAAGATTTTTTTTATGTCTTTCGTTTATATAACTAAGGGAATATACAAATAACTAAAACATGTGTGAATCAAACATGCAATGTACTATATACAATTATGTATATACAAAAATTACTTTAACAGACAGTGTATATTTGCACATAAGCCACTACCTGATGATCCTGATGTTCTTCAGATCTGTCAATTTCAGATTCAATCTCCTCTGAATCACTTGTTATAGCTTTCCTCTTAGTTCCTCCTTCAACAACTTTAATGTCTTTAGCTATGACGTTGTTAAGAACTTTCTGAACTGCCATTGGATCATTTTTTTTCTTGGATTTCAATTCTTCCATTGATTGTTCATCTTGAACTTGTTTGGATTTTGCCATAGATAACTTTAATGTCTTTAGCTATGACGTTGTTAAGAACTTTCTGAACTGCCATTGGATAATTTTTTTTTCTTGGATTTCAATTCTTCCATTGATTGTTCATCTTGAACTTGTTTGGATTTTGCCATAGATACTACATTAACCTCAATTTCTTGAGTTAAACCAATTGAAACGAGGGTAATTTGTCAATATGACATGCAATGGCATACCTCTGGTAAACCTCGTAGATGGAGATGATTCATACATTCTGATAAACCTCGTAGATGGAGATGATTCATACATTCTGATTTTGAAGAACTTATAATCTAATAACAATGAACGATTTTTTTAAAAAAAATATGAAAAAACTAAGAAGCGCAGTACATATACAATTGTTGAAGAAGGAAAAAATAAATAAAAAATTGATTCACGGCTAGATTTTAAAGGTTACCTGCGAAAATTGAAAGAAATACCGGAGGGAGAACGTGAAATTTTTGCCAATTCAAAATTCAAAATAAGAGAGGAGGAGTGATTATAGGAGAAACATGTGGAATGGGGATAAGAGATATAAAATTGATTTGTATATAATTATATACAAAATTAAAAAAGGTTTTTTACGGTGGATGTAGAAAGAGGTGGTGGGCCCCATTAATTATGACAAAAAAAATAAAACTATAATTATTGAAAGTAAATAAATTAAACTATTCCCTTATTACATAATTACTTAGGGATGTTTGCCATCACATGTAATTTTCCCTTTTTATATCTTGTAAATTTTGGGCCTGCTTTTCAAAATCTGAAATGGGCTAACTATTTGGGCCAAAATTCTGCTATCATGTTAGTTTTAAGAAAGGAAAGTTGGGCCAGTAGGCATCTTTAACCTGTTTGAAGCCTTTCAAAACTGAAAAGAATCTATGCCTTTAACCTTTTCCAAAAATAACATTGATTAGTCATGCTCTATTTGATTTAAAAAGAACATTACCTAGTTCTTAAATGAAGTTTAACTCTATTATTTTTTAAAAACAGTTTATTGTAAATGCAATAATAATCGTAACAATTAACGTCATCTTAAGCAAAAAATATGGTGAAGGAGGGGAAAATTAAGTCACAATTCACAATTGCAAGGTGGTTATGACCTACTACGGAGGTTGAGTAAACATGCCACAGACTCTCATATAATTGTTTTTTCTTTATGAGATTCTAAAAAAAACTTTAAATTTATCTAAAATCACATTCGACATGAGAAAACATATCTCTCACCCATATCATAATATAAAAGTTTGGGCAAATACGATCCAGACCCCTCGAAGTTCTTTCAATATAGGATAATACATGAGATAAGGAATTCAAATCTGAAATTTTATCGAAATCGGAGTTTTAATCGACCATCAAAACATCAAATTATGTTTCTAAGAGCTTAGAACATAAATCCTCAATTTTAGATCCCAAACACTTATTAAAGCTCAAACTCTAAAAAAAAAGTTAGGAAATTTCGAAAATAATGATTCTAAACTTACCTTCTTTCAAAACCTAAGAAATCGCACCAAAAACGCCTAAGTTCAAGCTCATGTGCTTGCCTGAAAGAACTTAAACAAAGTTTAGTACAAGATTTGTATACCTTTGATTGTTGCAGCGGAATGAAAATTCACGAACTGAATAATTTGCTCCAAATCCTTCTTTGAATCACTAGAAAACAAAGATAGTTTTCACAAACTAAATGTTTTATTGTGTTTTTAATCTAAACTTTTGAGGTTTTTTTTGTTCCTCTTGAATTTTCTTTCTGAAGCGTTCAAGTAAAGAAAAGAAAAAATTATTAATTTAAAAAAAGGTGTGATTATTAACGTTTGAATAGTTACATAGTAACTGTTCCCACCCCTTTTTTAAAATTAATACTTATCTTTGTCTCTTTTCTTTTTATTATTATCTTTTATTCAAAAAAAGAAATTCTTGGATTTGTTCAAGTCGGATCGATCGACATGGGCGACCCAAATCCAAAACTTACATTGCCTATTGCGCCATTGCACACATTGTGTGTTTATAGCATTGAGTATCATGAAATCAGATAGAAGTCATTAGAAAGGTATTTCTTCTACATATACACATGAAAAATATGGTGAACACCAATAGACCTAAATATAAAGCTAACTCATAAGCCACCTTGTCAATGTGTTGAAGCACCTCAAAAGGACCAATGAACTTAGGATTGAGCTTGCCCTTCTTTCCAAACTTCATAACACTCTTCATGAGTGATACTTTTAACAACTTTTTTCCTTCAACCATGAACTCTAAATTACGAACCTTACGATCACATAACTCTTTTTTCTACTATGAACAATAAAAGAATTGTTCATGAATCAATTTCACTTTATCTAAGAAAACCCTCAAATAAATTTGTGTTCCAAAATCCAATCTAAAAAGTATCATATCAATCCATCAAAAACATCTCTTATCATACAAAGCCTAAAGCCTAATCGTACTCTAAAAGATATGTTGAGAAGTATGACGAGTAGATCTATTCTACCTGAGTGCCATTGCAGTCATTTTTTAATTGCCAATAAATAAAAATTATTTATGGTCAATATATTTTTTTGAGATAATTGTCAAAAACACATCTAAACTATCATTTTTTTTAATTTCATACCTAAATTATTCAGAGTGTGAGTTTAATATCTAATTATCACTTATTAATTTGAGAAATACACATCAATGGGGTGTGTAATGCAGTATCTCATTTATTTGAAAAAAAACTTGACACGTGACATTCCACATGAATAAAATATTTTACTTTGACAAAAATTAAATAATAAAATATTAATATTAATTAAAATTAAAGATTAAAGTATTACTATCTCCAAAAAAAAAAGTTTATTTAAAATAAAATTTAAATTAGTTTTCTTACCCCACTCCACCACCTCCTTCCGTACGGAGCCTCCAAACCACCCCCTCCCCCCCCCCCCCCCCCCCAAAAAAAAAAAAAAAAAAAAACACCCACTCATTCCCCCCAAAAGATATATATTATTTTATTTTTAAAAAAAATAAAAATTATATCCCGTCCTATTTAACCCACAACTCTTAATTTATTTATTTTTATATTTTCCTCGTTTGTGTTAGATATGTACATATATTTTTAGGAATTTTTTTTCATATATCAAATATAACATAAACAAAATTTTATTTTAAGAAAAGTCTTGCGGCAGCAAGTAGAACATATTTGAGATATGTATATATCTAAAGCAAAACGAGAAATAAATTAAAAGCGAAGGGTTAGGTAAAGTGCATAGGATTTTTTAAAAAAAATAGAAAATTCTCGAATTATTTTGCTCCAAATTATCAAATTATCAGCTACACACGAAAATTATATTAGCATCTTATTGTTGGAAAAACGCGGACAAGCACAAAAATATATATGGTAAAAGTAATGGAAATAAAATGGAAAATAACGACACCAAAAATTTTACGTGGAAACCCTTCTGAATAAGGGAAAAAACCACGGGCCAAGAGGAGCAACTGATATTACTACTGTAAGGAATTTTACACTATGTAGTCACGAATACAATATTCAAAGTGACTACTACACACTAAAAAGGAACAACACTCTTTTGGTTTCCGTCTTACTAAAATATCGCTCACACTCTATTTTTCTTCACAGACTATTTTCTTGTATAGTCTATGAAATACCTCATTTTGCTCTCAAAATGGTTTTTCTCTCTAACTTGGTGTGTTCTACAAATGAGCAAGAATGCTCTATTTAAAAAAAAGATAAAACCATGCCTATGTCACTAATGACATAGGTAAATATAGCAAAGTCAAGAATGGTTGCAAAATCTTATCAATTTGCCAACCACCAAATCTTTTATTGTCATTGCTTGTAGCAATTGAATAGCTAAAGTTGATCAAAAAATGGGATGGACTCAACACTTATCAGCCCTGAAATTCATTTTTTTCATATTATTTAATTCTTGAAATTTTTTGCTTCAAATTTAATGGATTTTTATATTATCTTGTCTGTTTTGAGATATGTATATATCTAACGCAAAACGAGAAAGAAATTAAAAGTAGAGGGTTAGGTAAAGTGCGTAGATTTTTTTTAAAAAAATATAAAATTCTCAAATTATTTTGCTCAAAATTATCAAATTATCAGCTACACACGAAAACTGTATGAGCATCTTATCATCCCTGAAATTCATTTTTTTCATATTATTTAATTCTTGAAATTTTTTGCTCCAAATTTGATGGATTTTTTTATTGTCTTGTCTGTTATTTTGGTGTAGTTTTGATTCAATGGCATGAAAAAGAACAACTTGAAAATTATATATATATATATCAAATAAATAAAGAATATTTGTGCAAAATATCAACTTTATAAGTATAATAACTTCATGAAGGAAACTAGTCCAAAATATAAAGAATATAATTTTATAAATACTAAAAATGAGTGACCAAACGTCAATTTTTTTCAAAAAAATATATAAAAGTGCACTTTATTGGCAATGAAATTATCTTAATAGACACGATAGATTAAACACAAAAAACTAATACAATCTTAACAATTAAGTTTAGATGTAATAGAATACTCACATAGTTTAAAAGCACGAAAAATCAAATTCTCATACCTTATTTCATTTTTCAATTAATAAAATTTCACCAAAACTTAGAAGATTCTCTTACCTTATCTCATTTTTTACAACAATATATTATACCAAACTAGTAAAAAAATTTGATAGGAATAAGAAAGTAAAATAGACAATAAACCAAAAAAAAAAAAAAAAAAGACGATGAGTGTTCTTGTGGTTTAACTTTTTCAATATTCCAAAGTGGACCTAAAGGAAGAAGTACATCCTTGACCATACCAATCAATTGAATTGAATTGAATTGAATGAATAAGGGCCACTCCACATATGGATATAAATACGATATTCTCTCTCCTTCATGTTCCCTATAACCAACCAATCACAAAAAATAAATATATTGATATATACTTGCTCCTTCTCCATCAATTTTTTTATGAATATAATGAAGGAATATAAAAGCCATTTCATTTTCAGAATTTAAATTTATGATTTAACTAATTAAGATTAAGGATAACGAAAGGGTTATGTATAATGGAGGGTTCAAATTGAACCCTCTTGATTGAAAAATTATATTCATCAATCAATCGATATAAAAGTCTCATACTTCGATTAATAAGGACTTTTATTTTCGACAAGTAATTGCGGATACCTTTTTAATTTTATTTAACTTTTGCTGCAATAGAGGAGATTTCCATTGAACTACTTAAAATAAAAGACTTGGATACCAGTGGCGGACCCAAAAATTTGGTTCAGGAGGTTCGAAAAATAAAAGTATAAACGTGTAAATATGTCTTTAGAAATAGAACTCTTGAATTTTTTTGGGTTTAAAACCACACTTTTAGCACGTTTTTTAAATAAAAAGTTAAAGCTAAAAAAAGCGAAACTAAAAAGGAAAAAAATAAAATGTTGTCACAGGGATCCGAACTAGGGAAATGTAGCTTAATTTTAGAGGTCTGGCCACTGAGCCATCTATTTCAATTTTTTATTGAAGGGGTTCAAAATATATATATCTATAAAAAAAAAAGGCTCGCCTAGAGAAAAAAAATATGATTAATCATTACAGTAATAGCATATGCGAGTCTATTGCTTCGGTACCATATCCTTTTTTACCAGTCGATATTTGAGCTCCCTAAATAACCCTTTGCGCCACTTGTTTCCTAACTAGATTTCACACAACACAAACATCATAAATGAGAATTAAGCATAATCCCACTCCCTAGCATAGTAGCCATAAAATCACACGTTTATATTACAAGGCACTCTATATATATTGCAAGTTAGAGGTATGTCATGAATTAGCTACCCTAGCTAGGTCCTCTACATGAATTATATGGATCATAGCATTTATGATTTCTTCATTAGCTAGGACAATCAATGATCTCCTGTACACTCACACTGCCAAGCTATTACAAAATTCTAACCTACTTGTACCCCACACATCTTGTCTTGTTTCCTATGTGGGGAAGATTAATCAAGAGGCAAGACACGTCGTCAAGTATGAGACATTAAAAGCCATTAGATTCCAAAAAACCTAAATTTACCTTTGCTTAGCTGTCTCATTCAGCTATGTGGAGACACCTTGACAAAAACATTATTATAAGATTTAGAAACATTATTTGCAAAAAGTTACACTAAAAAATGTTGAAGTGTCTAAATTCTCAACACGTTCCTCTCATTTGCCGGCCTGACTCTTTTTTAAGGGTGAAAATTCTTTTTAATTTGGGTGGCGATGAGATTTGATACTAGGACCTTTGTCTGTTCTGATACCACGTTGAAGTGTGTGACTATCTCATCTAAAAGCTAAACTATTAGAAAGAACACACTTTTCTTAGTTAATGATATTTCCACCAAAAGGATATATTTACGATCATTAAACTATTATTGTTAATGGATTACCGTTAAAGATATTTTTAGTGTTGTGAGAATCAGTAGTCCACACCTATTCTTTCCCACACTTTGCATATAGTATGGCAGATTGAAAACAACGGACACAAACAAGGAAAAAATTAGTAGGATATATATAGCTGATATAAAGGTGAATACTTACTATATTTATTTTAGTTTTAAGATTATTTTACAAGATGACTTCGTTTTTACGTATGAGAGATTTGAAGAAGTCATTTTATTGGATTTTTTCAAAGATGTGAATGAAAAATAAATACATGTTTTAAAAAAGTCATTATTAGGAGAAAGGGTGCAATTTGAATAACATATTTTCACATTGAATAGGTTGTAATTTTTCATAAAAGGCACAAGAATATTATGTATTTCGCAAGTAAGTTCTTAGTGTGATTTAGTTGTTCTTTGAGTTCGTCGTACACTTGAGTTTGAAATACCGCTATACTAGTTTAATTTATCTTGAGAGAAAATAATCTTATGCCTCAATTACTAACAGAGGATTGAGTTTCTTAAAAGTACACTGTAAATTTAGTCGACTCAAATATAATTATATGTTTTGTCTCCATTTCTAATTTTTTAAATTTTTATTTCTAGAGCCAACAAAAGGAGGAGATTTTTTTAATATGGAACATGAACTATTGGACATGATTCATTTCTCACAAATAGAGACAAAGGACACTAAATGGCAAACAAATTAAAGCTTTGTCAGCAAAGTAGTTACAAATCGCCACCTATGATAAAACCTTGATTCTGGTGTAATTGGTTCTATTTGTAAAACCTATGTCTTCATCATAAAGACAACACTCTAAGAACCACATAAGCAATGCTATCACTTTTGATATCGCATCTGTCTCATCTGTCTCAGATTTTTTAAAATACATTATTTTTAAAGAATCCAACACGTATTAGTTGACATCTTTTTATTATCCAAAATAAGGATTTACGATAATCTTCGAAGACCATAAACTTGATCAGAATCTGCATAACCTAAATACATTACTTTTAAAGAATCCAACACATATTAATTGACATTTTTTTATTATCCAAAATAAGAATTTACGATAATCTTCGAAGACCATAAACTTGATCAGAATCTGCATAACCTATGCCTGCATTTGGATCCAGAGAGAAAAACAAGAATAAGAGGCAGAGATGTAACAAAAGAAACCAATGACTGAAAATATAAATAGTAACCAGAAAAACCAACAAGGGATTTTCAGACTTGACTCTTGAGTCCTTCATGAATCTATCCTGTCAATAAAATTAAAATAAAGTTTACAAGAAAGGCCTAAAGTTACACAGAAAGAGAGACTAGAATATTTGTTCCGAAAGAAATAAACTACCAACGAGTAGCTGGTCGATCCATATAGCTGCTTTCTTCATTCGTCGTTGAATACTTGAAAACTCACTACACAGAATCAAGACACATAAGTTAACTAGTAGTAATAGTAGTAGTAAATAACACAATGTAGGTTCATACAAGATTTCGATGTAACGATCCAGCTGATGAATCATGAGAGTTGTTGAATAAAACCACATGATACAGAACTAGTTTGAGGCTTTTACTAAGGGCTCGAATCCAAGAACCCTAACCTCTCTGCCAAGACATCTACATCTTCCTCTTCACCATCTTCATTTCCAGACACGTCCTCATCGTTAAATAGCTCTTCCCAAAACCCCACATCAAGTTCTTTATCCGTATTCCCAAATTGCTCGAGCCCTTCTATCGTGTACTCTTCTTGTTGATCCTTTCTTGCTCTACCATATCCCTGCATTTCTAATGCAAGTGCTTCAAGTTCAGACACTTGGAATTCGTTAGCCTCTCCGAATTCCAAGGGTTCTGATTTTATTGAATGACTAGATCCTCCAAAATGTAATGTAGCACTAGGACCTTGATGATCAATAGGTCGTCGCCTTTTCTTAGTTATATCCTCTTCAATTTCTCTCCTCTTCCCTTTTTGCTGGATTAACTGCTGGACAAACTCCGGATTTTGCATAGCTCTTGCTAAGAAATTCATCATTTGTTGTTGCTTCCTCTCTGTTCCTTGTAACCTTACCTCCAAAGATCGAAGATAAGCTCGAGTAGTCTGTTGATTCTGTCTAAGCTTCACTAGTTCCATCATCAAAACTTGCTTATCACGCTTCAATCGATCAACTTCTCCATCAAACCCAAATCTTCCTAATTCGACACAAGGCCCAAGACCTTGCTCTGTAGAAGGCAGAGGCGGAGACAAATTAGGCGTTTTTCGCCTCTTGATGTTCCTTAGAAGATGCTTACTCCCCTTTAAAAACGCCTCGTTCGCGAATTCCCATCTCTCTGGATCAATCTTTCTAAATCCCTGCAACAATCAAATCCCATATACAACTTAGTACTATCATCTTCCAAAGTCCATCTTACCAAACAATTCTCGACTAATGCAATTTTTTTTTTGGGTCCGCAGCACCATGAATATTTTAATATGTTATACCAACCAGCAGAACTTGAAGAATCATCAGAGGAACATCACCAGATCTTAATTCGTCTGAAATTAATAAAAAAAAAACACAATTCTAAAAAAGTTATATTTATATCATCACATTAACACTCCAAGTGGGATTTTTTTTCTCCGTCCTACTAATAGCCTTGTTCACTTGTATGTTCACAAAGATTTAGCAATCAGGAGCCAACAAATATATATATATATATATATAAACGAATTCCCCACTTGAAAAAAAAATGTATAGAGAAGTTAACAAATTTTTGACTTACATAAGTATTAAGCTGTCTAACAAAGCTTGAGAAATTGTTATGTTTGAAGAATTTAGGAAGTAGTGCAGTAGAAAAGGCATGAGGATCCCAGACGACGAAGCTTTGACCTCCTCTGTTCCATGAAACAATATGATCCGTAGTTGAATCATCCACCATTTCATATGTCTTTGTAAGGAATGGTGGTGGACCAATGTCATGAAGCCCTTCCATTGGTTGTGGTGTCGGCGGTGGGGATTCACCCCCACCGCCAACACCAGAACTTGAACCAGGGAACTCCTCTTTAACTGAATACAATTGATTCATCATCAAAGAAACAGGGGAAAATATATGTATTTTTATGAAGAAAAGAAAAACTGGATTTTGGATTTTGGATTTTGGAAAGTCTCTCTTTTGGGAAGGTAGTTTATGCAGTTAAGCAGTTGAGTTATTTTTATTTTAGTGAATAAATTGTTATGGACACCATGGATAAAGAAGCTTTGGAAGTAAGTGATAAAAGGCTATTAATAGAAAAAGAAGAATCAGAAATTCCACCTATTGAGTTGATAAGAAATAATAATAAAAAAATGATATAGTACTAATAAAATATTGTTTAAGTGGAAGGTTCTAGACTTCTAGACATTTGAGGTGTGAGCATCTTCTTCCTATGCAATTATTTATTTATTATTTTCTCCGTTTCAATTTATGCATATAGTTCCACTGAACATGAAAATTCAAATATAAAATTACATTTTATACATGTGTTAAATTATAGATAAATAATATCATAGAATATTTGAGAAATACTTTTTAAACAAATTAAGAAAAAAAGTGTGTCACAAAACTGAAAGAATAATATATGTAATCCAATTTTTTTTTTTTTTAATAATAATAAGTAGTTTCGAAAATGGAAGGATGAGGAGAAGGTTCTTTAGAAGAAAGTTCTGGAACTTAGGTATGGTTGAGATGTGGTTGGGGTCCACAGGAATTGCAAGTAGTGGTTTTTGAAACAGCAGTTTGGGGCAAGTTTATTGGTGGGTTGAATGACATCATTAAAAAATAATAATATGAAAACTATATACTATCAAGAAAAAGAAAAAGAAAACAAAGAAAGGGGGTTGGTGGAAAAATATCATGCAAAAGGTGATACAGATTATGTTATTTTAAAATCTGCTCTTTTCATTTTATGCTTAAAAGTTTTATTTTTGGCAAAGACATAACTTTGAAACTATTTTCACTTTGTTTATTAGGTTAAATTGTTTATATATTTTATTTGATTGAGATATCTTATATTATTCACGAATTATGTTGGAAGAGACGTAATTCTATCGATTCATAAATTTTATTAATAAATTAATAATGCCTTGGTAAGAGCATGTTTTGAGATTACTTCCATTTCACATATTGTTAAGTTTTCCACAAATTTTACTAAATTAACAAATTCTGTATTCTTTGTTCAATAATTAACAAATTTTATTAAACTTAAATTAAATTATCATTCAAGGTTTGTATTTTTTTTTTTCAAAAATATTAATTAAACTTGATAGATGCCTTCAATTTGAAGAACATTCATCGTTAAAATCCTCAATTTAGAATTTTTCACCCAACAACTTTTTCAAATTTCCCATAATACACGTTAGAGGGATTATCATTACACTATTTTTTAACGTTAGGCGGAAATTTATTTTCCAATGTAAAATTTAATGAGGTAAATAGTTTTCACCTTTTTATAAATTGAATTAGCAAATAGAATTGTGTCTTTTCTTTTCTTGTTTTTGAATTCTGCTCTATGAAATGTAATTCTTAATTTTCATTTACATTTCACAATATCAACTTAAATTAATAGATTGATTGAATATTTATTCTCTCTCAGTGACACACACATATATATACACAATATTTAAGTGTGCAATTACTTGATTGTATAACTTAACTTAGACCATTAAACCAATTAATATATAGGATTTACAAATAATTCATATCAAAATATTTTTAAATTGTGAAGATTTATATATCTTTCTTTGTCAAAGTGGTTTAAAGTCAAAATGTATTTATAAGTTAAAAGTAAGACTAATCATCTAAAGTCTTAATAGTCTAATTTAGGAGGAGACACGAAATATTAAATTTGACCAAAAAAGGTAAAAACAAAAACAAAAATCGGATACATGGATTAGCATATAAAGAATTAATAAGGGGTGGACCCATGTGGTGTCGTTCGGCTGCTCGAGCACCTATTAATCATGTCTCAGAATATATATAAATCTATGTAGAAATTAAGAGGTATTTGTATAAAATTAACATAGAGCACCCACTGACCAAATGATATAACTAGTACATTGACTCTTGGGTGGGTGCTTAAGGCTCTTTTGTGTTGTTGAACCCGAATTTGAATTTCACTCCTAACATCAAATTTAAATAGTTTAGATACATGCATCGTAGGGGTGTTTACGGATCGATTTGGATCGATTATTGATCAAACTAAAATCAAACCAATTTCATCGGTTCGATTCAGTTATTTCTTTAGGTTTTTTTCTGAATAAAACCATAATCAAATCAAGTAATATTGATTTTCATAAATATAAAATCAAACCAAAACATAATTAATTTTATTTATCAATTTGATATGATTTTTTGATTTAGATCGATTTTTTTCTAAATCGTGAACGACTAATGCATTGTAACAACTTCTTTAAAATTTGAAGATACTCATAGTTTACATTTTAATACATTAAATGTTAAATGAATAATGTAATTCTTAAAAGACATAAGAATCCATCAACATGAAGTAGTATAAAGTAACTATTCTCCCCCGATTTCATTGGTATTTACTTTCTTATGTTTGACTTGATATACTTTGTAATAAATAGTAAATAATTAGATTGATATATTTATTTTATTCTTCCTGATTATTATAAATTACTTTAATATTTAAATATTAATAATACTTAATACTCAATTATAAAGATGAAATAAAATATAAAAAATAAAATATGTTTTAAGTTTTCAAAGTTGAATATGTAAATTATTTTTTATGAACAACTTAATATGTAAAAATTCGCCAACGATACAAGTAACGTAAAGTGCATTATACAATCTCCATGCGTCATATTCATACTAAAATAACGTACATGGACTAAATTCAATCCCAAATCTCCTATATAAAAAATCTATCCCTTAACAATTTACTCATAATTTTACGAACAAAATATTTATTTTAGTATAACGAATAAATAAAAATAGACAAGAAGAGTATCAAAAAAGACACCTAAGACAACTGGCAACAACATTGTAGTATTGGAAAATAGTCATCAATTTGTTGATTCCTTTGTATTTTTATTATTATCTTTTTGTGGTTCACTGCGTGGCAAAGTTGGAATCCATTATCGTACTATAATAGTATTAAAATTTGCCTCTTAACAGTGGGTTTAATAATATAGTGAAATTTTATTCTGACGCCATCTTGGCACAAATGCATAATACGTTGACCAAACATTTAGGATATGTTTTGACCATAAAAAGATATTAATATTCTTTTTTAAAGTAATTTACTTTATTGAAAATAATTCATGTTTGATAATGAGAATTTCAAATTTGAAAAATAATACCTATTCTTGTTGCCTAGCATTTTTTTCATTATATGAAATTATTATTCTTAATTTAAGATAATTTGATACTGTTAACAGTTAATTTATTAGATTTTCTTGATTGATTCTTCAGATCTATCAAAGACTGCTCACTTATAAAATCGATCTCAGTTTGTATTAAAGGATTAATGGCATCCTACATTAAGTTGTTAAGAAGACCCAAGTCATCTACATGCACGGAAACAAAAAAAAATCTAAATGTATCCCACAAACTTCTACAAATAAAAATTATAATTTATTTTATAACTAACTTTTCATTTTTCAAACTATATTTAAATTTTTTAAACATAAACATTGTTACAAAACGATAATTAAATATAATTCTATTTCCATAATTTTTTTAAAAAAAATAATTTAAAATTTATGATCAAAATGCCTATTTAAAGTGCCACTTGTGATCTCTCATCACGAGTTCATGACCAAAAATTAAAATGGTGCATATTTAATACCACTCAACTGAACATACTACTATTATATTATATTACTGTACCAATGTTGGAATATAATACTAATGTTATATATTATATATACTGTACCAGTGTTGGAATATAATACTAATATTATATTATATATAGTATACCAATATTGGAATATAATACTAATAATAGCATAAGATTAATTTAATAACATTAAAGAAAAGGCTAATTTGACGGTATGGATAACCACCAACTCTAGTAGGACCACAAGCACGAAGAACAAGTATGATATATTAAAAAAATACATATTTAGTAGTTTCTAAATTGTTGTTCTAGTATGTTCTAGAGATTTCCAGACGTTATAATTTTTAATTTTAATTTTTCAGTTTTTTAATTTTTTAATTTTCAGAAATTGCAGAGGTATAGTATGATGTTAAAAGAATATTTATTTTTATAATATATAGTGGAGAATAAAAGATTTTGATTACTTGTTACAAGAAGAGCTCCACCAAGTGTCAACTATCAACTGCCAAATATAAATTTCGGCTCCTCGATTTATGCTAAAGGATAAAGGCCTAGCCAACGGCGGCAAGATATTTTTGATGAAACGTTATTTGATTTGACATAAAAATTAAGATTATTTTTATAAAAATAAGTTGTGGATATATGGATGAGCAAAAATTAATTCGATCGATAAATCGAATTAAAACAAATGATATTGATTTATTGCTATCAAGTTATTAGGTTAACGAGTTTGTAATGGTTTTATAAAATACATTATTGTGGTTATCGATTTAATTTTGATTTTCAAATGTTAGATAAATCAATAACTCATTAAAACGAAAATAATTTTCTACTTTGCCAATTGCATAAATATTAAATATTAAATATTAATATCAATACGTTACTAGTTATTGTATTCGCCTTTCAGCTTTCAATTTGGTTATTTATGTTGTGCTGGTATAACTCTTTCACATTAGTTGGTACTATTTTTATTTTTACAAGCATTATGCAAAGATACATTATTGTTGTGTCGTGCTAAATTATTGAAAAATTCATATATTAATTTATGAGCATGTTTTTATTGGTTAAACTTAAAATCGAATCGTTAAGGACAACAAATCATATAAGTGGAAGACTGATAAAAAAGATATCTTATTGATTTAGTTATTGGTTTAACATATTTAAAAATAAAAAATCAGTATATCCAATCAATAATATATAAAATCGAACCGTACTAATCGATACACATCCCTATATATATAAATGTGTATCACTATAAATTATTTATTTAAGAGAAACAAATATTTTAAAATAAAATTATTACTAACAGAAAAATATATTATTTTTTAGACTTTAGACCATTTCCGATCCACCTCTATTTTACCCTTCATTTTTTATATCTGGAGGGTAAAATAGAAAACGGGCACCTCAACGCCCCTCTATAGCATTTGCTATTCTTTATATATAGAGATTTAAATAGTAGTTCTCAAATTTGGAGAACTACTATTTTCACTTTTTATTTTACTTTTTAATATTTAATTATTATTTTTAATCAACATATTATTTTACATATAGTCATTAATTAAATATCAATATTCATAATTCTTTTTAATGTAATATAATAATTTAAAAAATATATTATTAAAAATATACTACTTTCATCCCGACTAATAGTATTTATTATTTTTTTCTAGTTTTTTTGTTAACAATATAATTTGATTTTATTATTAATTTTCACTACAAAGGATACCCAAAATTAAATAATAAGATGACAAATTTAATTTTAAAAATACAATTTATAACATGATAATTTAAATACAAGATAACATTACAATATCTAACATAATAATTTAAATACAAGATAAAATACAATACAATTCATAAATTTATAATTAATTTATTCCAACAATAATTTATTAATTCGGTAGGTCATTTTCAGATTTAGCACTATTTTTTAAAAAACGGATATGATCCAGAGATTGTTACGTTTGTGATTGTCGATTTTCTTTTTCACTTATTTATTATTGTTCTAGTTGCAAGTAATCACATACAACCATAAAATAAAAATGGAATTAAGGTATGATCCAGAGAATTGTTGCAATTGTGCTTATGTTATTTAGAAATTTAGTAATAACAAAAAACAAATTTTATATCTCATGAAAATTATATAAAGTAATTATTCGGAAAAAAGAAAGAATTTATGTCATGAAATAAGAATAAAATAAAAATAATGATGTAATATTGAAAAGAGAGAAAAATAATTATTTTTAGATAGTAAGATAGATAATTGAGTTGAAATTAGTTGTCTGAAAAAATAGATAATGTAATATAGAATCCAAGGATGCAGTTGCAAACAAAGGATGGTTGGAAAGCTCATTCTCTATTTTACTCTCCAAATATAGAGAATAGAGAGTAAATTAGAGGTGAGTTGGAGATGCTCATGTACGCGTGTTCTATAAGTATATAATGATGAACGAGATTAATTAATTTTTTTTTAATGTGTTAGGTCTCTATCGAGACTAGGAGTAGCAAACGAGCGGATCGAGTCGAATATAAGTCAATCGAAAATGAGTAAATTAAAAATGAATAAAATACTCTACTCAACTCATATTTTAAATAAGTAAAATGAGTTACCCAATAAATAATATAAATATTCATATTTACCCATATTATCATAGAGATCATCTTAAAAGCTTCGAAAACAAAATCTCTTACCACTCTACACCCTCCACCCCTTCCCGTACCCAACCCCACCCTCAACGCCTTAAAAATTAAATTTATTTTTTACTACTTCGATCCCCCCGAGCTCCTTCCCTAAAAAAATTATTTTTCAAATAAAAAATCGTTTTTTTTTAATCCAAACCCATTTCCCATCCCTGCACCGACCACCAATTGAGTAAAAAATGGAATTTTTTTAATCCAACCCATTTCCAATTAATTCTAATAAAAAATAATTCTTTTCTATTATTTTTTTTAGGGAAAACGGCATTTTTAGTCCCTGTGTTAACACTATATTCTTATTTTAGTCCTTGTGTTATTTAACTAAGCATTATTAACCTTCAATTATATCAAGTAAGTGATTTTAGTCCTTCAACTTACAAATTCAAAAAAAAATTAACAGAGAGTTCAGTGCTAAAAGGGGTAGTTCGGGTATTTCCTTTTTAATTCTCTCTCTTTAAAGAACAAGCTAAGTCTTCCCTATCTCTATCTAGAAGAACAAGCCCGTCGATTTGAGCTACAATTTCAAAAACCAACTTGATAGGCATTAACCCTCTCTCTCACACCGACGAACGATAAATTATGCAACGAATGATTTTTTAAAAAAAAGTTTTCTGTTTTCTCAAGCAATTACTTTAAAATATCCGAATTATCCTTTTTAGCAGTGAACTCTTTGTTAATTTTTTTGTGCCTGTTAGTTGAAGGATTAAAATCACTCACTTGATATAATTAAAAGTTAATAGTGCAAAGTTAAATAACACAAGGACTAAAATAAGAAATTAGCCTTAACATAGGGACTAAAAATGTCGTTTCCCCTTTTTTTTATTTTAAAATATTTTCTTATAGTATATTTTTGAATAATTTTTTGAACTCAAATGACATGTGTCACAATATAATTTTTCATTGTGTCATGTCATCGCACATATCTCACACTTTAAATTTTTGTTTCAAGAAAATGTCAAAGATATCAATACATACATACTTTAGTTAAGGTGTTTAAATAAATTATGCGAACAATTTAAAATAACCATCATGATTATGCCTTTATTATACAAACAACTTTTATGTAGTTGTTACATCCTTTACTTAATAAAGATATTTTGTGAACTCTTTGCTTAGCCGAAAGTTCTAATTTTCTAATAAAATAAATTTAAAATACTTATATGTATGATAGCACATTTATATTCAACACGCTGATTGTAATAAATTGATAGGAATTATCACGTTAGTGTGGTGACAATTCGTGTGATTGTTGACAAGAATAATAACATCAAATTTATTTGGACACCCATTTTCTACGAGGGCTTTTGACTAAAAATACACTACCAGAAAACATAACTTAGCTATAAAAATTAGAGAAACTTTCATATATAACCACTTAAAAATAATTAATTACTCTTCATAGCTATAGTTTGATAATTACAATTTGTAGCTACATGTTATTTAGGGAGAGAGGCGAGTGAAACTGGGAGAGAGAGGAGAGAGGAGAGAGAGAGGGGGAAAAGAGTGGGAGAAAGGTGAATTATATATGTACATTGGTTAGATAATTGTATATTATACATATGTAATTGTATATATGGCAAGAGAGATTGGGAGAGGGAGGAGAGAGGCAAGCAAGACTGGGAGAGAGAGGAGAGAGGCGAGCGAGAGAGGGCAGAGAATGAGAGAGAGGTGAATTGTATAATTGTATAGAACTGTATATTATATATATATATATATATATATATATATATATATATATATATATTTGTATAAATGACAAGCGAGACTGGGAGAGGGAGGAGAGAGGCGAGTGAGAGAGGGCAGAGAGTGGGAGAGAGATGAATTGTATATGTATATATGCTAAAAAATGTATATTATACATATTTATTTGTATATCTGGCGAATTATACATATACAAATATGACTAATTATACAAACTCGAAGTCAGCCCACGTAAGTAATGTATAATGTTAGTCTGGAGTGGGAATTATAGCAAAATTATAGCTATGATGAGTAATTAAATAGTATAAGTTTGTTTATCCGCGTAATTTTCCCTAAAAATTATGTGTAATTTCTAGCTAGTCCATCCCTTAAAAGCTAGGTAATTAATCTTTTTTATATATAATCAATCGCTAATTCATAGCTAAATAAAATTAATATGAAATTTTGTTATTTAGTTATAAAATTTTGTCTGTCACTAATTTTTTATTTTCTGACAGGGATATGCGTACACTAAATTGATGTTCATCAATCAATTTTTGTTATGTATATATGTGTAGAATGTGATCTTTGGAGTTGGTATTAGCTAGAAGCCTAGACCTAGCTAGTTGCAAAAAATCATTAATTAATATCACCTTATATGTTTTCGTTTGTATGTTTATTTTGTTTTCTTGCTTCTTTTTCCATTTGTTCATTGTGTTTGATAGATTGACTTTATTGATAGCGCATTGATTAGCGTTATTTGCTTAAACAAAAACATTATGCTTGGTGTTATATTTCCATCTTATCTTGGTGGGAAAAAAAATCTTATCTTGTTGTAAGAATGAAAGTTGCATATACGCATACACGAGACAAGATAAAAGAATGAAGAGATGAGGTAGGAGTGACCTCGATAGAGGACAAGATGTAGAAAATGTGTCTAGGATTGTCAGGGCATGTGCATAGAAAAGGCAGGATGCCCCAGCGCGGTGGTTTGAGAGGTTGGTTATGGATGATATAAAGAGAGCGATAGGTAGACCGAAGAAATATTTGGGGAGAAATGATTAGACAGAATATGACGCAATTTCAACTTACATAGTCAATTTCTAATGTCATGTAGAGCTTGAAGACAAACGACTTTAATTTGTGCTTTTAAAGCTGTTTCTAGTGCCTATACGGGGCATTTTGTCGAGTTTCTTTAACATGATTCTCTCAAGAGCTCTAGTATATTCAAGTATATTCAACTTAAATAGTCAATTTCTAATACTCAAGTATCACTGGGAGGATCGCCCTCTTAATTCAAAGTTTTTCATCGAAGGTTCAGACTTATTACTATTACAACAGTTGCGACTATAAACAAATTTATGATTATGATAGGGTGATATACTCTGTTCTCTTGTCATCCCTACACTAATCAAAAGACTAAAGACCCCTACTGAAGATAGATTGCCTTTTGAAGCGTCAGTCATAGGGCGACCAAACCAAGCCGATTTAGAAACATGTTAAACTTTTTGGACGACTCAAAGTATGTACCTGAAGGAATATAATAGTCACGTATACAACCTAATATAATCAATACTAATCCATCTATAGCAATTATGAGTACTTACTAATAATATTTGTTATATATTTCATATATATAGCACTGATAATACACTCTTCTTGACACAAAATTAAGTCAAAAGATGCAATACTTAGGCTAAAACGTAGCTAGGAAGGAAATATGTTTACAATATTTATACACATATATAAGTAATAGTACTTAGATTAGCTTGGTGGACTTCCTTCTCAAAAGTCAAATCCCAATTTGGGAGTCCATATATTGTCCAATACTGCATGCCCAAAAGAACAAGAAATTAAACTAATTAGAACTTAACCCGGATGCTATATAATAATTAAAAGGATTCTTATCTAAATGTTACTAGTTTAGGAGTTAATTATTTAGAGACACTTTAGTTTGCAATATTACATATTTTACCAGATTTTGGTGCCTCCAGATACGTCCAGATATACGTATGTCAGATAGAAGCGGTCAAAATTAGTTGTAATTTGTTCTAAATACGGTATATCAAAATAGATTCACATGTATCGGGGATACATAACAAAAATCGCTTGTCCTAGTCGCATCTTCCATCTTGCTTGCCACTCTCCCAGGTATATGGTATCCCCAATACATGTGAATCATATCAGATACATATAGATACATGTATCTAGTGTGTTCTAACATGGTTCACATGTATTTAGGATACACACTAATCTCACTCACCTCCATCCCCAATCTCACTCGCCTCTCTCTCTATTTTTGTGTATCTGATAGCAACAATACATGTACCTAAGTGTATTTTCTTCAATATATGATAGGAACTTTTAATTAGTGACAAAATGCATAATGTTTTGACAATATAGAAAATAATAGTATATATGGCAGTAAAGTATGTCTAATTATTTACTTTTTCTTTTAAGGAAATTCACGATTTCTTCAAAATCGATGCCCACTTAGCAAAATTATTATTCTTTATGATATAACTCTTACCGAAAAATGAAAAGGGAAAGAAAAAGGAGGAGAAATAAAAAGAAAATCAAAATAAATAGAAATTAATGAATTTAAGTTACATACATGATCATGATCAGTTTAAAATTGACCCGTGAAAATTTCCTACACTAATAATGTATAGTACTTGAACTAGAAAAAAATTGAGAATAAATTTCTTACCCATCACAATCCACTTGTGGACCAATAGGAACTCTCTTGATCTTACAAACTTTGAAAAGTTTTCTTCCCTTTTTAACATCAATTATAGAAGAATTCCCACTTTTTTGAAGACACTTACATAAATCTTTAATATCATCAATTGTACTATTTTTTACAAGACTAGCCAAAATTTGAGAACCACGACAACATTCTGCTGTAATATTTTGTCTACAACCCAATAAAAATGGTTGGCATGGTGATAACAAATCTTGGGCTTGATAGCAAATGAGTGATTTCAAAGGGATAATATTTTGCATAGTCACAAATCCTACAAATCCTAGTACAATTAGTGAACATAATAATATTGCTTCTTTCATCTTCATATGTATGTTGATATAATTGTAATCAAGCATAATGAAATGCTTTGTTAGTTATTAAAAATATATAGATGGTGCTCAATTTTATTTTTTTTTTTTTTATTTTTTTTATTTTTTTTTTTGTGTGTGTGTTGGGGTGGAGTGGGGTAAAATAATGTATTAATAATGTCAATTGGATCAAGTTGTGTTCAATATTTTTGGTGATGATGATTATCATTTTTTGGTTTAGTGGGATTTTTTAATTTTGAGTTGAGAACATGTACATATTTGACAACTCTTGTTTAGTTTAGGGTTCAATTTTTATGTGCTATTAGTATATTTTAATTGATAGTTATTGCAAGTTATCCGTCTTCAAGTTATTTGTTTAGCTTATTTTGGGCAGTTAGTTGAAGTTATTTTTGGAGGATTTAATTAATAGTGTAAACTTCTTTGGTTCTTTTTCTTGCTTGGTATGTTTCACATAATTCCACTGAAAGCACAAAGACTTGTTTTTTAATAAAAAAAATATTATTTGCAATAAGTTTTAAAGTGACATAAAATAAATTATAATCACAACAAAATAAACAGAAACATAATTTTATTGATAAAGATTGCGGGTACAATTATGTTGATCCTTTAATTCTACTCTCCGAAGATTTATCTAGGGCCGTTAGTGACGTATTTCTCGAATTAGGATAATTTATATTTGACTTCTCTATATGAATAATTCATTGCGGAATATTCGAGATCTCGATCTCTTTATGAAAATTTTGAGATGCCTTTTAAGAGAATTTAGTACCCTTTATATAGGCATAAACTAGGGTTTAGGGTTGAGTAGCCTCCAAGAATCCTAATTTGAGTTGAACACAATTTGCAGAGTCCCAACTCGAATTGAATGCATTTTATAGAGTCCCACAGAATTTCAATGTCTACAAATGTCCCCTGCTTCAAGGCTTGTCGAGGGTAGACTTGATGAAATTCAAAGACAAAGATGAAGGACAGATTTGGTCCCACTGGACGTGCCAATTTGTTTGCAACAAATTTTAAAGTGACATAAAATAAATTGCAATAACAATAAAATAAGAAGAAACATAACTTTATTGATAAAGATTGCGGATACAATTATGTTGATCCCTTGATTCTACTTTCCGAAGATTTCCATGTTTCGAGGGCCGGTGTATTTCTTGAATTAGGATGATTTAGATTTGACCTCTGAATAATCCATCAATTTGTGGAATATTCGAGATCTCGATCTCTTTATGAAATTTTTCGAGATGACTTTTAAGAGAATTTAGTAACCTTTATATAGACATAAACTATGTTTATGGTTGAGTAGCCTCCAAGAATCCTAATTTGAGTTGAACATAATTTGTAGAGTTCCAACTCGAATTGAATGATAGAGTCCCACAAAACTTCAATTTCTACAAACATCAACTTAAAGTTTACTTAAGTTGAGTTAAAGGCTCATCCTTGTTTTAGTATTAGTATGTTATGAGCAATTTAAAGAAATAAGCAAGCTAAACTTTATGCTAATAAGCAAATTATGGGTGAAACTTACCCGCATCAAGTGTTTATACCAATCTAATTATATGACTAGCTTATCGAATTTGAATTATTTTATTTGATTTGCTCCAATAAATAGAAGATGATTAATTTAGGGCAATTTTTTTTTTTACTAAAGGATACTTTTACTATTTCATTCGAGTGATGAAAACTAACTTTGTAGCGTCTAATAATAAAATTATTATAAGCCTATTTTAACAAAAAAAAATAATACTATTTTTAATTCATTTTTTTATTGTTTTAGTTTGTTTTGAAACATTAAAGAATGGCTTTTTTTTATGGATCAATTTTTAAATTTAAATTTCACATAATATATTTAACATAAAATTAAAAATTATTTTGATATATATATATATATATATATATATATATATATATATCTTTAGTTTAAGACCATAAGAAAAAAAAAATTTTATTAAAAAGAAAAAATTAACTTGAATCTGGAATAATAATAAAAAATTAAAATTTAGATCTCTAATTTATTTTTGACTTTAAACCACTAACCTGTGAACCGCCACTGTATATGTCATTAGGTCTATTCTTTGTAGGATTACATACCAATGAAAATGTGTTATTGGCAATCTGAGACTTCTTAAATCACAACTAGACAAAATTGTTTTCTAAAAAATACATGTGGAATAACCTATAATATAACTAATGAATATAGTGTAAATGGTGGTAATGGATTATTGGAGACAAATATTAATCAAAAAGTTTTCATTGTTGGAGATTAGTACTATATAATAAAAGATGTGTCAGTACAATTAGCATCCACATAACATAGAGGATACTAAAGAAAACTTGAGCAATTTGAAGGAAACATATGAGTTTTTGAAATCTCTAATTAGCAACTGTACCAAAAAGGACCTTCAGCTTCTATGCAGTATATATGTCAAAGGAGCAACCATGGGAAGAATAAAGGTTCACAAGATCTGAATTGAGTAACAAAGTTGACGGCAGAGTTAACGGATTAATTGACGGATGTGAAGGTTGAGCTTTGCCCGTCCCAATTTATTTACTATCAATTTACTTTTTATCACTACTCATGAATTAATTAATTGAAAGATGTATACACAAACATGATATTTGAAGTAGAAGGCAAATCACTATTAATGCATAAGAAGAATCGTCAATTGTTACCTTGCTAAAAAAAGAAACAGAAAATTTAGGAATAAAATTAAGAGAGCATACACGAAATTGTAACTTGGAGGATAGAAGAAACACGTTTCATTAATTAGCTGAAGAGACAAAATGTCCTTAAACAAAAATAAAAGGACATTTAACAGACAAATTGATACTTCTAATTTTGACCCACACTTCTATAATAGTAAAAATATCCAAGGGATTTAGCAAAGGGATATGATAGTATCATTTTATTAAATATTTATATTTACATGTATAATCATAAGCAAAAGATTTAGGATGTTATGTTGTTGAATATTCATACAACACATAAACTACCTTATGGGTCGTTTTAGGGTACGTAATACTATTGGTGTCATGGAAGTTTTTTATTTTCAAATTAGATATTTTTAATAAAATAATTGTAATTACGAGTAGAGTTAGATAATTGGATAATATATGTTGTATGAAATAAAATAAAAGTTGAGTGACTTTTGTAGTTAGAAAAAGAAGTTTGATAATTTTTATTGCAAATTAGTAAACTAGAATTTGAGTGTAGAGCTATTCAAAACCGAATCGAAATCGATAAGCTGAATCGATCAAAAAATTATTGGTTTATAGTATTGGGTTATTGGTTTAGCGGTTTTGATAACGGTTTTATTTTTTTTATTATCGGGTTATCGGTTCTTAACGGTTTGAAGTTTTTTCTTAACGGGTTAACCGATAACTCGATAGTAAATTAAATAATTATATTTATATCATTTTGTATATAAAGTCCTCGACTTAGAGTTTAATTTCCTACTTTTATTTTTGGTTGTCTCAAACACTTGGTTATTCTACAATGTAAAAGTGTTTGCTTTTGAGCAAGATGTAACTTGTGACCTCAAGTGTATGGTTTATTTGGTTTATCACCTTGTTTCTAAGTGATTTTCAATGTTTTTTCTTTTGTGTCAAATCTTAACGGTTAAACCAATAACCGAACCGATAACGATCAAAAACCGATAAACCAATAACCGATAAGCCAATATGTTAATGGTTCTATAACGATTTAGCATCTCTACAAACCGATAACCAATAAGTCAACCCGATAAACTTCAAAACCGAACCGAACCGGCCGATACACAGCCCTAGTTGAGTGATCTCTAAAATTAATCCTTTATTTTATGAATGGTAATTAATTTTTACTATATTTCATAAAAGTTACTAAATTATTTTTTGCAACAAAATAGTCACACAAATTTACATTAGTATCAATAAAGTTACTGAATAAAAAATCACTTTAACTTCATACTAGTGTAAATTTGGTGTATTATAGTAGGAATAATTACTGAAATCTCACGTTTTAGTTTACTTATTATCATTATTCCCTATAAGTTATACAAATCTTCAAAATCCCTCATTTTTCTCTTAAGCAAAAATGTCATTAATGTATCCGACCCTTCATTATTGTATCCAACCCTCTTTTTAATGTATCAGCGCACGTATTTGATCATCTTTTTAATGTATCAGCGCTTTATTTTTGGCCATTAATGTATCTGGATCCTCCATTAATGTATCCAACCTCTTTTTAATGTATCAGTGCATGTATCCGACCCTCTTTTTAATGTATCGGCACTTTGATTTTTTGGCCAGTAATGTATCCGATCCTCTTTTTAATGTATCAACGCTTATATTATTGTATTCATTTGAGAAATTTCTGTAATTATAAACTTTTAAGGGATAAATTGTAATTTTACCTTAAAAGTATTCGATTTCTGTAATTTGTCCTAATAAGTATTACATGAATGGGTAATGCGGTGACTTGAGGGTATGTCTTATGTTTATATTTAAGTAGGGGTGTCAAGTGGGCGGGTTGAATTGAAATTGAAAATATTAAAATGGGTTCAATAGAAATCGGGTTGGGTCTTGACTCGCCCAAGTTTACTTTGGGCTCAAATGGGCTAAAAAACGGGTTGGGTCTTGACCCGCCCAATTTGCCCGATTAATCTCAATAATTTAATATATTGATATTTAACTTTTATAATCACAATTTGAATTTTCGCTCAAGAATTTTTCGTTAAAAAAAGTAACAAATGGATAGATAAATTCTAAAAGATGTTAAATAGATAATAATTCATACCTTCAATATATGAACATATCTTAATAAAAAGTTTTAAAACGGGTTAAAATTGGAGATTGAATTGGGTTCAATTGAGAATTCTCTTCAAATGGGTTAAGCTTGAATGGGTTGAGAATGAACCCAATTCAAATTATCTTGAGCCAAATTCTTAATATTCTGGAGGGGGGGAAGAGGGGGGGGAGGGTTACCTATGTTTGGGTTCACTTTTGACACCCCTATATTTAAGCAATATATATACACGTTAATTGTTACCTCATGTGAAGCTCCTTATCCTCTTCTAGTCTTTCTTTATTGATATATATACATAAGTTTGACAGAATTCATAATTTTGATCAAAATTTTATTTTTATAATCAGAAATTCACTAAATGTGTACAAATAAGTTATCCAATATTCACTAAGTTGCCTTTTTTATGATCCAAAAACTACAAATTCAAAATTTTAGATTCACTGAATCAATAGTGTGAAACTTTTAATTAATTATGAAATCCTTGACATCATTATCAAGTCCCATAATGCTTATATTTCTTTATTGAATTATTTACAATTGTGGACATTTTCTTTAGTTTCAACGAGGTATCGAATCAAGTGAGAGCACTAAAGTTTTGTGGAATACTGCAAGTAGTGGATCATTGAATTATGGGAGAATTATTTTTTTTTTTTATTTAGACAAATAAATTTAGATTTGGCTAATGATTATGATAATTTTGTTGAATATTTTAATAGTACATTATTTAGTTTGACATCCGATAACTTTTCATCCACAGAAACTATAAAGTATTTAATTGGTTTAGGCCACAAAATTTCAGAATCATATATATAAATAAAAGAGAATCCTCCGCCTGCCTACATGGCGCCATCACAAATCATGATTTCTTTTTAGTTTATTTTATTTATAAAATTTGTCTTTTTCTTTCATGAAAAATTGTGATTTTTTATGAAAAATTATGACTTTAATGAAAAGTTTGTGACTTTAATGAAAAGTTATGACTTTAATAAAAAATTATTACTTTTATGAAAAGTTTTTATCTTTTCGAAGGGTTGTAATTTACCAAACAGTTGTAACCTTTCTTGAAAGACACAATAATTATTTGTTCACAATACCCTTTGTTGTCTATAAATAGTGGACTTTCCTCTCCTACCTTTTAAATTTTACTTAGATGGTAATTTTTATTCAATAGACCTTTAAATTTTTATATTTGAACTTCTATATATTTTAAATTCAATTTTGTCATGATCATTTGTAGGTTGCAAATTTTGTTCGATAGTAACTTATGATTTGAGGATTGTGAAACTTAATCATAATTGCAGATTCTTTGAATGCAGAACAAGATAAAGAAAGCGACGAAACTGATTGTAAGTGAGGCAAGTCCTCAAAGGATCAAGATTGTTGGTATTCCAAAATCATGTGAGTAATCATATAGTTTTGCACTTTCCATTTTTCTTACACTTCTACTGCAATTATTTAATTTGTATGGACAAGTGTAGTATTTTGTCTTGATTTCTTCACTCCTTTTATTGATTTGAACTGATGGTGTATCGAAAACAACCTTCCTATCCTCCAAGATAGGAGTAGGCTATGTGTCCACACTACTTTTCTCATACCTCACCCGTGAGATTAAAATAGAATAATCATTTGTATGTGGAACATTTTTAATTTTAGTAATTTGAAATCCCTTTATTAGAAAACAAATATTGTGAATAAGATTAATGTGGACTACCATATGATGTTTCAAGTTTTTTACTTCAAGATTATTTTAGTGGAGCAAACAGAGACATAGCGTGTGATATGTATCACAAATAAGGTGTATCAAATCACTCTGTTTTAATCTAATTATTTTGTGTTCCATTCATTTCTATAAATTAAGTTGATATAGCATAATTTGGTATAGTCATAATTTAAAGGAAAGAGTTGTCTGCGTAGAAGATTGGTTGATATCACTGATAAAATGGACAACACTGTGTAAATTATATATATCTTCAGATCCGTCTTAAGATTTAGAGTCAAAAAATTCTTTGGTTATTGTATTTTACAAAATTGCAATATTGTTGAATGTATTCAAGTTCCTACTTTTCAATTATCTTAAGAACATTCGAAAGAAAGCATTTGACCCTAGATTTTTAAGCATTACCCTTGAATCATATTTGTTTAATTATCTTAAAATTGACCTTACATATTTTCGGTCCTTCAGACGTTAAATTAACCTTATATATAGGTACTAGGGTCTTTTGGTAGAGTGTTTAAGAATAGTATTGGATAGAGTGTAATACTAATGTTGGCATTAGTTATGCTACGATTTTTTCTTATCTATTGCTATCTTATTTCCCAAGTCACTGCTCTATCCTTCTTTTCCTGATTGATTAAAAGTAGCAAGGAAATACATGGAATAACTTTGTTGGCTCAACATGCAACTAAGCTAAGAGAAAGAGTAGTAAAGAAAATAAGAGTAGCAGTCTCATGTCAAAAGGAGTCAAGGAAGAAATTCTTCTAAGATTGCGGTTACACTTTAGAAGTTCATCATGAGACCTAAGTATGACATTATCTTTGTTAAGAAAGATCGGTGGTTAGGTATATTAACGGTGACTTTATTTTTACTCATGCTTATCCATAAATTAACAGTCATTGTATTGTTGATACCATGGTTTTTATATATATTTGATAATACTTGATAGAAGATATAATTTTCTAGATATTAGTTAAGCATCCTATAATATTGCATATGTTGTATTTAACTAATACATGTAGTAGATTTTCTTATTACATCTTACCAAATGACTCCCAAGTGTCTTCTAATTTGTTGTCTACAGTATTCAAGAAATGATTTTCAAAGAGTTGGTAACACTTAGTTCATTTAGCTTTTTCATAAAGAAAGATATTTTTAGTAAATCTAATTTTCATTGCAGGATGATGTCCAACTCATGGTTGCCCTGAGCTTAGAAACTATACATTTGCTATCGATTGATCTAGATTTATTCTTGATAGGCTGATAGTTTTTTGCTTTTAATATTATGTGAAAACAAGACACATACTTTCGCTTTATTTCCATCCCTTTTGTATCGTGATGGTTCTCTTATTAGATGGAAGGGGGACCTATAAATTCAGAAAGGTTTTAAAATTTTATAACAATTATATTGATAAACTTATTAGCCACGATCATAATGAAGTTTCTTTTTTAAGCATTACAACATTGAAAAAATACAGTACATTTTGTTCATTACATATACATATTAGGGAGAAAGAAAATAAAAAATTTTCAAATTCCCCTTAGGTGTACACTAAAAATTCTTTCATATCTTTTAATATTGGAGGTATTCAACCATATGTTATGTTATTTTATTGTGATCCACAATAAATACTTGAGTTAAATATGGTAGTTGGTTGAATCAAAAGATTGTGTATGTCTTTATTGTATTTATAACCTTTTCACTCATACATTAGATATGATAACTTAGAATTTCCTATTAATCGTAGGAAAGAGTTTACAAAATATATCTTAGGAGAATTATATGTTCATAGAATGTTGCTTGAATACTCATCTGCAATGAAAATGTAGATGAGACATTATATACCGTGTGCTACAAAAAGACATTACCTAAACAAATAAATAATATTAGGAAGAAGATATATAACTTTAAAAAAATCATGATGTGAATTATATCAAACGGAATATGCTACTAAATCTCGATCAAATTTTTGAAGCACCAGAAACTTCTCATAATACATATTTTCAAGGTTCATATTTAAGAGAATTAATATAGATTTCATTAATTTTTTGCCACAAATAAGTTCCCGTCTCTTCAATAGTAATTCTTTTACTTTTATGTTGATTTAAACTTTTTGATTATCTCTTCCCAAATAGTTATTTTTAATACATTTGATTTTTAAAATTTTCTTTTGAATGCCAACATTATAAAACTAAATTTATGTTTTTTCTTTAAACCTAAGTTTAGCCCGTGCAAAGCGCGAGTAGATCACCTAGTATCATTAAATTTTAGGATCAATACAATTTATTAACCATTATGTTACATTTTTTTTAATCCAATAACACAAAAAAAAATTATAATTTGCAATCAATCTACTATTTTTTGTTAATAGGGAACTTTGAAATATAGTCTACGTATATCATCATTCATCGGTTAATAATTAAGGTGAAATATGTCCCATCATTATAAGATTAGTCTCAAATACCCTTACTCATTAATTGCAAAAGCTTCCCAATAAGGAACCTTTTTCTACCTGATAAAAGTCTAGAGAAATTTTACAAGATGGTTTGATTTAAGCCTTTTGTTTTTAAATACAGAGCCCTCAATTAAACCATTTGGAATTTTTTTTTAGTACAACAATTTTGGAGTTTTTGCTCTATTCTTTTTGCCTTTTTGACCTCCGAACTCTTAAAATTAAGTTAATCACTTAAATGGCCAGATTTTAAATAAAAGTAGTAAAACTGTAAAAGTGGCTCCTAGTGCAAATTCGACATACTTCTCTTCTAGATTACTCTTTTTCGGTTTCGTTCGTACAGAAAAAACAGCAATCCCTATAAAGCATCGTCTTTTCAAATTCACCGCCCAAATACTCTCAATTTTCTCAATAACATGAAATACAGGATCTGCAATTTCAATTCCCAATGATCAGTGAATGATGACATACTGGAGAAGAGGATGAATTTATGCGAATTTCTAGGGTTTGTGTTAGGGTTTGTTCTTTGCGTGAGTAGATGTACTTACGGAGAATCATCGAAATGTTTGACGGTATATAAAGAAGGTGGTGCACCTGCCGTGTTTAAATCTCCGAAATGCCCTCGCTGGAAGCTACCAGAATATGGCTCTGAGCAATGGTTGAAATTGCCGAATGCGAGGTGCCAAACTGCCTTGCATCAAGGTCGCCGCAAGTCTCAAGAAGATCGAATTCTCTGCGCTCTCGATATTCATATCCCTTTTCCCAGTAAATTTTCTGTTTCTACTGGTAGATTTTTTGTTTACTAATATGCACATTACTTTATCTGTGAACCTATTATATGAATTGTTATGTTATTTTTTGGTACGCTCCAAGACTTCTATTATTTAATCAATCCAATTTTTAGTTTAATGGCATAAAAACTCATACTTTAAAATGTTACTACTTATTTCTGTCTTAGATTGTATCAATTGTTCCACTTGAGTATTTAAAGCAAAATTATGAATGACAGAAAAAATGGTGAAATAAAGAAAAAGGTATTAGGGAAAGTTTGTGTTAATTATCAAGAAAACAAAGCCTCTTTTGTGTGTTTATCAAACTTCAAATGGAAATTGTGGGTTGGTTGCAGCTTGGTGGAGAAAAATTAGCATTTCTTTGTTATCAGATCTTTACTAGATTGAATATTAGGGGTAAACAAAATGGGGTTCTCAAAAGTGAGCGGGTAGTTGAGTGCAAATTCTGATTCTAATCCCTGACCATTGACTTCTCCTCAGAGTTTTTTTTTTTTTCTTTTTCTTTTGATTTGGTTGTCTGTATTTGACACTGTGCTGTTATTTAAAGAGAAGTAGTGGAAGATGTAAATTACTTAGTGTTCCTTCCACCTCAAATTGTATTTCCATATTTGTGCAATCACAGAGTCCATTTTCTTATGAAAAGATCTTTTCATTCATAATACTCTTTAAAAGATACACAAGACCTACTTTTATGTTTTGTAATACAACCTTTATCTACTCTACTTTAAGAAAACTAAAGCACTTACATGTGCTTTAATTAAAAAAACAAACTAAAGCGCTTACAACCATAAGTTCTTCTAACAATGTGAAGTTTCATTACTTGGTATTAAGTCAAATTAAGACAATTTATGAAAAGTGGGGGGCATATTTCATATGGGAACATATGGAGCCATATGGTGTTTCTTTAGCTTTATAGAATGGAGTAGAACAAAAATATTTAGAAGACTTAAGTGGATGCCATGCAAATTTTGTAGAGTTGATCAGTTGATAAGGTTTGGAACCTTATAGAACAAAAAATGAACTCTACTTTGGTATAAATCAAAAAAGACAAATGAACTTTCCATTTGATGAATTGAATAGTATCATAGATGTTTAGAACTATTTAATTTTCTAGGTTATGTTTTGGTGCTTAACCTAAGCAATGGCAGTTTAAAGTGTCAATAAATTGGTTTTAACTTCTAGGTCCTACCAGCAGTACCAGTTTCAAATAGCTCTAGTAGAATCTAACCTATTGTAAGACCCCACATGACTCACGATGCTGTGTAGACGTACTTTTAGAATAGGAATATTGATGAAGTGTCTTACATGGAGAAGGATTCTAATGCAGTGTCGATAAATAGGACTCAGTGTAATACTATAGAATATACAATTCAATAATATTTTCCTAAGTCTTTATTACTCACATGGTATCAAAGCAACCATGAGAAAACATCGAGACAAAAAGATATTCGTTGTGCTTTCTTCTTCGGTGACTATTTATTGTGTGTTTTGTGTCACCTCTCTTTAGGTAACTATTGAGGGAAACTCAACGCCACCACAAGGTTTATGGAACTCTAGCGAGCAAGCCCAAGAAAATGCTCAAATAGAAGCCTTTTTTATGCACCTCTACGCTCAACTCAAAAGTCTTTAGCCGATGACGTGTTTGACACATGTATCGATGCATGGGTCTGTTTTTAGCACCTTTTGAAATAGATCCTTTTCCCGGGAAGTCTCCCAACCCTTCTGAAGTTATTATTTGCATTTTATAGCTAATTTCGATTGTCTTAACCCTAATCCAATGCCCTTGCCAGTTTTTCAACAATCTTTGTGAACTTTTATTATATTTAGGACTCGATTGAAGTTTCTTTGCAGTCTTTGAGAAGATTCCAGCTCTTGAACTACTTAAAGATTTTCTTTGACACTTTTCCTGACCAACATCAACCTCAAAGTCACTTTCCTTGTGTAGACCCTCCTTCAAGACAACCATGTCTTTTGTGTGATATTTTTGGCTAAAAAAACACGAGAATTGAAAGTTCAAGCCCTATGATCACTTCAGAACTATTAATGGAAAGTTCAAACTATTTAGCTTGCGCTTCCTCGGTTTAATTGTCGCTTAAAAGGTGTTCTGATTTACTAAACAAGAAAGGGCTAGTTTGATAGATGAAAAGGCAAAGGCTAGTGAGGTAGATCAAAAGGCCAAAATGTAGTAGAAGAAGATTGACATTCAATCATGTAGTCAGCTGTGGCAATCTATTGATTCCAAGTTGATGCCCTTGTTTCGTCCATTCTAGACATGCTATTCAGTTTAGGGAAAGACTCGTGTTTTTATACACTAATGACGTATCTCATTTTTATGATGTGATATCACGGATGACCAACTTAAAAAAAAAAGATGTGTAATTACTTACCTGTGACATGTACAAACAATCATGGAGAAATTTAAGAGGTTGATGCCGGTCACTACAAACGCTCGAAAAAAAAGAAGAGCGCAGACATACATTGTGTATAGTTCTTACACTTGTTGGAATTCCTAGTGATCTTGATTCACACACGATTACTTAGCCTTGCTGTGACTCCTAATCACACAATGGTTTCATCACCAACCATTGACTCATTTTTTCTTGCATCTCAAAACCACAAAAAATTGAATATTGTTTATGGAAGATCGACAAGGATGAGATCGTTAAGATCTTAACCTAAGTGTAGGTATTGTAATAGGCTTGGACTAACATATGCTATCCACTTAAGATTGCTTATATTGCTCAGTCTGACAATGTTGGTAATCAGGGGTTCTTATTATCTGAAGAGGAATATAATGAGGTCCTTTAGTACCATACCAAGTAAGCATACAAGTAGCCTCACACAACCTGATACTTTTGTTGCTGTTAATTCTTTTACTTGTGTCTAACAGTCTAGTACCCTTCAAAGTGGGTCATCGACTCATGCACTTTTATTATATTTTGGTAACAAATCACTTTTGTCAAATGTTGTTTATTCATAGTATATTTTTTTTATGACAAGGGAAACCCGCAATCACAATCCTTTGAGTGCCCACCGGGTTAAAGTCCTAGTACTTAATAGCTCGCGAACCACATAGGAGAGGTAACCTGCACTAAGCAAGCTCGGTGCGACAAGCTTGACCCAGAAAGCATGCCCTTTGCTTTCGCTAGCAAGGGTTTCAAACTTGAGACCTTCAACATGGAAGTCCCAAGCCACAAATAACAAACCTTTTGCTTATATTACTTAGTTTGACAATGTTGGTAATTAGGGGTTCTTAGCATCTTCATGTTGTTACTTTAGCCAATGGACAAGGTAAGCCCTTATCCTTTTTCTTTCAAAACTCTTTGTTCTTTATGTCACTAGTTCTTCTTTTGATCTTGCATCTATCAACCATTTGATGCGTGCCCCAGAAATTGCGCCATAATAACTGTTGATGATTCTTTGTTATGCAAGACTGTAGTATAGGACAAACTATTGACGTGGGGCATGAATCACAATGCCTTTACTATCTTATGTCTCTTAATTCCTCTATAACATGCCTCGTTATAAATCCTCCTGACCTATTCACATACATTTGGATATCTAAGCTTATTCAAGTTACCAAAGATAGTGCCTAGTTTGTCCAGTCTATCTACATTAGATTGTGAGTCTCGTTAATTTGGAAACAGACCCGCACTACCTTTCCACATAGTGTTGAGAGTCTTGCAAAGTTTGTTTTTTCATTAGTTCATTATGATATTTGGGGTCCTAGTAGAGTTTGTTCAAACTTAGAATTTTGTTGTTTTGTTAGTTTCATTAATGATTATTCAAGATGTACTTGGATTTTCAATGTGGAAGACCGTTCCAAGTTATTTTCTTTGTACAAGAGTTTTTGTGTTGAAATGCAAAACCAATTTGGTGTTTCTTATTCACACTTTGTGTATGATAATGTCTTAGAATACTTATCCTCCGGTGTTAGTAGTTTACGACTCACCAAGGAATTATTCATCAGACATCTTATCAGCATACCCCTCAATAGAAAGGGGTAGTAGAAAGGAAGAATAGACATCTCATTGAGACTGCTCACGCTCTTCTCATTGAATCCGATGTTCTACTTCAATTTTGGAACGATAGAGTCCTCACATCTAGCTATTTAATTAGCCAGATGTCCTAATTTCCCATTAAGAATCAAATTCTTTATTTTGTATTATTCCTCAATCATCTCTATGCTTTCTTTCTCTCCGTTTCTTTAGGAACATGTCTTGTTCATTGCTTAGCCTCGGGAAAAGATCAATTAGCCCCAAGTGCTCTCAAATGTTTCTTCCTTGGTTATACTTGGGTTCAAAATGGTTATTGTTGCTACTTGCACATTCTTCAGTACCTTAAGTCAACCAATGTCAAGTATTTTGAGTCTCGACCTTAATTTACATCTTCTTCCTATCATCATTATATTTTTGAAGTCTTACCTATTCAGACTTTTGAGGTATCTACGGTCACTTTTACATTTCTAGTCACAGTGCCATTCTTGACATTATTATCGGCATCCTCATCCAACTTTGGGACCAAATGATTCATGTCATGTGTCGGACCCTGCACCTACTGCAGACTTGTCTCCTCCTAGTCAATCGACTGCATTTCAAAAATGTTTTAAGATCCACTTGTAATACCAACCTCCATTATACCTTTTTAAGTTATCATTGTTGATCATCACCCAATTATGCGTTTATATCATTTTTTCCTCTATTTCGTCCCTAAGACCCAAACATGTGAAGCACTTCCACATCCAAGATGCAAGCAGGCTTTGATTGAATAGATGTTTGCTTCACATTGGAGTTTGGCATGAGTCATAGTGAAGTTGATCATTTTGTGTTTTATTGCATTCCATATCAAATTTGTGTATTGTTAGGTGGTTTATGTTGATGATATTGTTATCACTGACAAAGCAACATCTCTTTCAACATTCTTAGACTAAATACCTCAGTAGGTTTGAAGTATTTTCTCCGAATTAAGGTTGCTCAGTCCAGATCAAGTAATATTATTTCACAAAGAAAGTATGCCTTAGACATTTTTGAAAAGGTATGTGTCATGGGATGTAGACCCATTGATGCCCCTGTGGATCCGAGTGCTAAACTCCTGCGTGGACAAGGGAACCGCTCAGTGATCCCAGAAGATATAGACAGTTGGTTGGTAAGTTAAATTATCTCACTGTGACTAAACTTGACATTTCTTTTCCTGTGAGTGTTTTGAGTCAGTTTATGGATTCTCTTTGTGATAGTCATTAAGATCTAGTGTTTGCATTTTCCGATATAATGTCAACTCCAGGTAAAAGACTACTCTTCGAAGATCAAGGCCATAAGCAGATCATCGGATATACCATTTTCTTTTTTGAAACTGTAACATTTGTATTTCACATAGTACTTAGGTAGTACTGAATAACCATATTTACAAAAGCAGAAATGAAGTATAATCTATCCAAAAACTGAACCAAATCTAAATGGATCCTAAAACATCTATGATTGACTCAGTTTCATTGGAGTAGACATTTGTACACCAAAAGCAGAACAACAAAATACACTTAAGCTTAACTTCCTGCAGGTTGTTGTTCCTATTCTCAAAACATCTCGTTTCTCTCCCTCCATATAGTCCACCAAATACTAGCAGGGATCATCCGCCATCTTTCTGTGTTTGTAGCCCCAACTCCAGCCATCTCCCAACCGAATAGAATCTCATCAATCTTGCTAGGCATACACCAAGATATGCCTCTGAGATTAAGGAAAATCTGCCACAGTTGCCCAGTAAAGTTGCAATGTAAGAAGAGATGTCTCACTGTCTCATTAGCCTTCCCACACAAGGAACATCTATTACATAGAGAGATTCCTCTCTTGGCCACATTATCCAATGTCAAGATTGCCTCCTTGGCTAGTAGTCATGTAAAGCATGCCACTTTGTGTGGCACTTTGATCCTCCAGATTTGCTTCCAAGGCCATTTGAAGTCTTGAATGCCACCAATAATTATTTGTTTGTATTCTTCTTTCACCTTGTAACTACCTTTGTTGTGCCCCTGCCACCATAAATAATCCTCGTCTGTTTGTATACCTTGAAAACTCTCCATTTCCTTAAACAATTCAAGTATTCTGGGAATTTCCCAGTCATTCAAATTTCTTCTGAAAATCAGATCCCAGCCTTGTTGTGTCCACATTTCAGCGACAGTCTTCTGTTGGTGTTGAGCCAGTGTAAAGATGTCAGGCAAACGATCTTTGAGGCTCATACCACCCAACCATTTATCAAACCAGAAACTGGTTTTTCTGCCATTTTGTACCTTGACAGTTGACTGGTTACTTTGAAAGGGCCAAAATATTCTGATGGATTTCCAAAGGCTAATCCCATAGGGGTTATTTACCTCTTTGGTTACCCATTTATTTAGCTCCTCATACTTGTGGTTGATCACCCTATACCATAGTGCTTGGCCTCCTGATGATACCTCCATAACCATTTCACCTTAAGAGCTTTGCTATGGTTTTTGAGATTCTAGATACCTAATCCACCTTGCATCTTACTTATGATGATGTTCTTCCACTTGACTAAGTGAAAGCCTTTTCTTTCCTTATTTCCTTGCCACAAGAAGTTTCTTCTATTTTTGTCCAACCTCTGAACTCTGAACTACTGACTGGGGAATATGGAAGATAGATAACATATATGTAGGTAGATCATCCAGAACAGAGTTTATTAGTGTTAATCTACCTCCCAGAGGTATTGTGATCTCCATCTGTCTAGTTTCTTTTCACATTTCTCCGCTATTGGGTTCCAAATGTCTATGGCTCCAGACTTTGCCCCTAAAGGCATGCCCAAGTATACTGATGGAAGAGTACCTACCTCTCCTCCCAAGGTTTGTGAGAGGTGTTCCATATCCGGAACCACATTAATTGGATACAAATGGCTTTTGTTCCAGTTTATATGTAGTCCAGATATGGCTTCAAAGTAGACTAGTACAAGTCTCAAAATCAACAATTGCTCCTCCCCAGCCCCACAAAATATTAGTGTATCATAAGCATACTGTAGGTGTGTGACCAATGTTGATTGTGCACCTTTTGATAGTCGTTCTATTCCTGGATAGTGTTTTAGCTAGAGGTAATTTGGTGTCTTGGAAGAGTAAGAAACATAGTGTGGTTTCTCGATCTAGTGTTGAAGTAGAATTTCGAGCTATGATATCAGGAAATTTTGAGCTAGTTTGGAATAAACAGTTGCTCAGAGAACTAAAATTTGGGGAAATTAGTTAGATGGAACTTGTGTGTGAGTGTGATAACCAAGAGGTCCTTCTTATCACATCAAATCTGGTATTTTATAAGAGGACTAAGCACATTGAAATTTACTGTCATTTTGTCGGAGAAAAGATCTTCTCGGTAGTATTGTTACAAAATTTGTTAAGTCAATCGATTAATTTGCAAACATTTTCACCAAGTTTCCCATTGGTACTCTGGAATAAGTTTGTTACATTGACTTGCATGCACTAGCTTGATGGGGAGTGTTAGCATAGGAATAGGAATACGATTGTATATTCTGTCCTACGTGGAGAAAGATTGTAATGTAGTGTCTATAAATAGGGTTCGGTGTAATAATGTGGAATACATGATTTAGTAATAATTTCCCTAGTCTATATTTCTCACACATATGTTCTTACTTCTCCTTATGGTTCACTATTTTCTCTAAAATTTTCTTATATTATGCAGGTAGTGATGGTATTACTGAGGTTACTGTTGGTGTTGTCGCAGTTTTTGATGGTCATAATGGTGATGAAGCAAGTGAAATGGCATCAAAGCTATTGCTACAATATTTCACATTGCATACATTTTTTCTTCTTGATGCAACATTTTCAGCTCTTTCAAGGAAAATGATTGGGCTCTTACCAAATGAAAGAGGACAGAGTACTCTGCGAGACCTGAACTGGGAGCTGGATGAGTTGAACGTTGGGAGGTGTCTTCTACATACCTACACTCTGTGCTTTTTCGTCGTCCTCTCGAAAGCAAATATATTTATTTTTACTAAAAGAACTCTTATCAATTATGAGACATTGAAACATGGAAAAGTTGTTTGTAAGGTGATATGTCGTTCAGTCCCTTTTTCATGGTAACACACGAAAACCAACAAACATACTTTTAAGAATTCTATGGACTGCCCCACTTTTCCACTATTCTAAAGAAAACTCACTAAACAAGTAAACAAAAACATAGAAAAAAGTAGGGCACCGTTGTTGATTATATCCAAGGCTTGACAAAAGATGAGCAGAAGTTCCAATTTCCTTTTATGGAGTTTTTTAATGGCTGCTGCAGCATTGCTAGTTTAATTCTGCATACAGGAACATGGCAGTGAGAGTAGATGATCCTTGCTTAGATCCTCAATATTACTGTGTCAAAGGGGAATAATCTTACTTATTATACACAACAACAACATACCCAGTGTAATCCTCTGGGAGGGTAGAGTGAATGCAAACCTTAGAGTGGTTGTTTCTGATAGACCCTTAGCTCAACAAAAAAAACTCAAAGCAGGTCGAATAATCTTACTTTATTATGTGTAATTTTAAGTCTAAATTTGAATGATGCTTTAAATTGATATTTTAATCTATAGTCTACTTTTTGATTTTATTTGCTATTATAGGGTTTCATTATCTGTATTTACTTATCCAATGGCATCTCGTATTGTCCAAACGAATTTCATGATGTACTTATCCAAGGAAAGCTGTAATTTTTTCTCTGTAGGCTCAAGCTTACTGTTTCATCAATCATTGATCGATCTTTTCATTTGGAATTATTGAGGGAAGCATTGCTAAGGGCAATTGATGATATTGACTCTGCATTTTCAAGGGTAATCTCTTAAGTTGTATCTTTTTTGTTAGGCCGATCAGGTTAAATCTTTATTATTATTTGTCTTAATTTAAACTTGTCTGATTTTGAAGGATGCTTTTAGACACAATTTTGGTTCTGGCTCTACCGCCACAGTTATTCTTATGGCAGATAGTCAAATTTTAGTTGCCAATATTGGAGATTCAAAGGCATTTTTATGCTCTGAAGAATTTAAATCTCAAGAAGAGACTAAAGGTTAGAAAAGTCCTTCTTTCGGGCTCTATGTCTAGTAATAATCTTCATGCTCTATACTCATATGCTATATATAATGTCCTTGTAACAGAAATCATATTTTAGATAATGTATGAGTTGCTTAGTGAGCAACGGAGTGCCTCTAAACTTAGTTCAAGGCCATTGTGGTGGGCTCTTTCAGTGTGTGGACTGTTAGCGGAGATAGTTATCTTAATCCTCTTTTGCTTGCAGCTAATTTATTGAGGTTGTATAGGCAAACACGAGGCTTTGGAATTTTCGAACCTGTGAAGAACTTCCGAAGCTTCAAGTTGGCAGCTCCTGACCAGTGGCCTTTTCTGATTGCTAAGGAACTGACTAGAGACCACCATCCAGATAGGGATGATGAGAGGTCTCGAGTGGAGACTGCAGGAGGACATGTTTCTAAGTGGGGCGGAGTAGCTAGGGTTAATGGTCAATTGGCTGTTTCTAGAGCAATAGGTGATGTTTATTTTAAAAGGTAAGTTTCACATTTTGCAGGAAGTTTTTTGTAAATACATTCCCACCATTGCTTAATCTGCAGATTTGTGTTGGACTTGGATGCATGCATAATTTTTTTGTGCATCTTAATTGGTGAAGTTGGATGCACGCTTTGATTGATCTGTGTATTTAACTGTTGAATCAGAAGACATGCACTGATACATCCGCTGTATTTTCCCTGTACAGTGCTAGTAAACTAGGAAATTTCAAGAGACTTATTTTAACTTGTGATATGACTAATCAATTTCTTGATGTTTTATCAGTTATGGCGTTATATCTGCTCCTGAAGTCACTGATTGGCAACCTTTGACAGACAACGACTGCTATTTGGTGGCAGCATCTGATGGTGTTTTTGAAAAGCTTAGCTCACAGGATATTTGTGACATATTATGGAATTTACACGCTGATTTCGCTGTGCAATCAAAACTCGCTTATTCATGTTCATACTCCTTAGCTGACTGCATAGTGAATGCTGCTTTTGAAAAGGGTAGTATGGATAACATGGCAGCTGTTATCCTTCCAGTTAGATTGAATGATTCAATGCAGGCAGTAGTGAAGAAACCCCATGCAGGAATGAAAAGAATCGATTGCTTATCTTCAGGAGATAGTAATTATATTTCTCAACATTCAGGTAAATTTGAGTGCTCTTCATCTTCTTACTCGTGAGACCACATGGAATAATTAAAACAGTTTGTATCAACATCTAAATTTGTTTAATTTAATCTTTATTTAAAAATTAATCAATATAAAATTCAAATAAATGAAGAATAAATCTAGTATCCAAACAATTAGAAAAAATATTAATTTACATTATATTGTGGAAACTGCTTATGTGACAAGACACACTCCAAAAGCTAATGATGGTGGTAGTTGGCAACAGTGGGTCGGTGATGATATTTCATAATTGTGGTTAGTGGATTGGCAGTAGTAATTGTGTCATGGTAGCTGTGGCAGTTGTGGTGGTGGCCAAAGGTGACAACTGTGGGATGATGGCTGATGGTGATGATTTACAATAGAGGTTGTTGACATTGGTGGTTGTGTGGTGGATGTTGTTGTTAACAACTTGTTAGCGATGGTGGTGGTCGATGGTTGAGGTGGTGACTGGTGGCGAAGATGTTAGTTGTGGTGGTTGTGTAACGATATCTCCAAATATGAGTTAATTTGGGTAAAAGCAGTTTAATTCCCATTAAGGCAGTCTAACATATTTTTTTGATGAAGAAGGCAGTCTCACATATTTAAGAATTGGCAAATATTTTGGGATGCAAAGTGGAGAATCTGCCAACAACTTATCTAGGCATGTCATTGGAAAATAAGCACCAAGCAGTAGAGATACAGGATGGTATAATGGAAAAAACAGAGAAAAAGTTAGCTAGATGGAAAATCCAATATTTTTCTTTTCGGTGTAGACTCACTTTGATTAAATCTGTGCTAGACTCTCTTCCAACATATGTGATTCACTTTTTTCTATTACCCTCCAAGATTGTCAAAAAACTGGACAAACTAAGGAGGACTTTCCTATGGGAAGTATGTAAAGAAGGAAGTAGCTACAAGTTGGTGAAGTGGGAAACATATTATTGAACAAGAAGAGGGGTGGTTTGGGAATCAGGAACTTAAGTATACAGAATAATTGTCTAGTGATGAAATGGCTATGGAGATACAATGGTGAGGAACATGCTCTATGGAAGGAGGTTATTAAGGCAAAATTTGGTGAAACAAATCCTTGGTTGACAAAGATAGTTACAGCACCTTAGGGGTTGGAGTTTGGAGAGCTACAAGGAATCTTTGGCCCCTGATGAAAGAAATCTGAGACTAAAGGTTGGAGCTGGGAATGAGATCCAATTCTGGAAAGAAGCTTGGATTGATCAAATTCCTCTCATGGATTTTTTCCCCAGATGTGTTCACTTAGTGCAACAATCCTGAAGCAAAAGTGAATTGAGTGTTGGTCACCTCAGGGGTGGGATCTGTCTTTTAGGAGGCTTATGAATGATTGGGAAGAGCACAGGGTGACATCTCTTCTGGAAACTAACGACTTTTTAGGGCTTCACAACTGACTCAGACAATTATCTGGGAGCATAGCAAGGATGGATGTTATACAGTTAAAAGTGCACACAAAAAGGAGATGACTGACCAAGTTGGAGATTTCAGTTCCCACGTAGTTATATCTGGAAAAGTCTTTCTCCTAACAAGGTGAAATGTTTCACATGGCTGGTGGTATTGAGAGCTTGCCTTACACAAGAAGTGCTACAGAAGAAAAGAATGCAGCTGGTGTCAAGGTGTTCTCTCGGTAACAAAACAGAGGAATTTGTTCCTACATTGCAACTTCACTACTCCACTGCGGACACTTCTTCTCAACCTATACAATACTAGGTGGATCATGCCTGAACATACAACTGATTTTCTAAGCCGCTGGATCAGAAGGGGAGAAGTAAAAGAGGATAGAGATGGTGGACGCTTTGAAAACAGATCCAATTCCAATCAGAAAGTTAAATGGAAATGCATTGTATCTGTATAACTTGTATAAAGGATATGGATTAACTTGTAGACTTGTTAGGAACTTTGCAACTTTTGGGAGGTTGCCAGCATACCCTTGATGCTGGGGTATACAGTTTACCATTATTTTTAAAAAACAACAATATCTCCAAAGAATATCTTTTATTTGACAAAGTGACATTCAGCCTCAATGTGCTTAGTCCTCTCATGGAATACCAGACTTGATGCAATATGAAGGGAAACTTGATTATCACACACAAGTTCCATCTGACTAACTTTTGCAAATTTTAATTCTCTGAGCAACTGGTTGATCCAGATTAGCTCACTTGTTCCCATAGCCATTGCTCGATATTCTACTTCTGCACTAGATCGAGGCTCGAGCAACAACACTCTATTTTTTGTGTTTCCAAGATACCAAATTACCATTTACTGAAACATAGTATGCAGCGTGGTGATCTATTACTGAATAAACAATGTTTGCCAAAAATATGATCTGAAGTGCCCGAGTGCACAACAACTGTCCAAGAGTACTAGATTGTGAAACACAAGCAAAAGAATGACCAACAAATAAAGTTATCATTCTGAGCAACAAAGGCTACTTATGGAAATGTTTGCTTACTTGCTCTATAATAAAGGAACTCATTATATCCCCTTTAGATAAAGAAAACCCTTGATTACTTGTAGTGTTAGTTTGAGCAACGTGTGCCTTTTTGGGTGGTTGACCATGCAGAGAATAAGATACTTTACGTGTGTGGCCAAGTCTACAACAATAACCGCACTTGGGTCGAGAGTTTCCATTGTCTGATATGCGAGAACAAAGGAATCTACTACTTGTGATGAGATTATCATGTGACTGGGTGCTGCAACAAGATGAAGCAATTGAGAAAATACTTCATCAACTATAGAACAGTTGAATAGGCTAAAATCTGGTCATGTACTGAATCAAGGTCATTAGGAAGTCCAACAAGTGTAAGAGAATTAGAAACATCTTTTGTCGTTGTTTTTGTTGTTTTTCAACACTTGCAGTAACTGGCATCAGCTTATCGAATTCCTGCACGACTGCCTGTACTTGTCCCAAGTAAGTAGAGTATCCAATTCCTAATCATTTAAGTTTGTCATTCGAGATATCACATCATGAAACGAGATTTGTTATGATTGTATAAAGTGTGAACCTTTTTCCAAATTGATTAACATGTCTGGAATGGATGAAAAAGGTGAACTATTTGGAATTGATAGATCTCCACAGGAGACAACATAGTTGAGCTTCAACCTTCTTCAACTGTACACGGGCCTTTTCACCGCCTTTGTGATTAAGTAATCTTGAATGCCTTGACCTTTGCACCACACTTAACCGAAGATTGTAAGCAATAGCTTCAGGGGAGCCTCAGTACACGATTTCCAGAAAGATTTTGGTATTGGTGAAAAACTGGTGGGAAAGCTGCTAGTGGTATTGAAGGTGGTTAGAATCGAGATAGGTCAGATCAGATTCTCACAGTGAACATAGCAGGAAGATTCTGGTCGCAACACTGTTGGAACTCACCGAAAAACTCATTGGGAAAGTGTAAGTGGTCGGAATTGTAAAAAATGGTATGGATGGGTACGGAAACACCAGCCGATCCCCACGGACTAAAGAACGAAGTCTGAAAGTTTCCGGAAAGTGATTCACGCGCCGGGCCATGATATGGGAAATTTGGAAGATGAATCTTTTCCCCAGAATCGGAACAACTTGTTCTTCCTGACCGGATTCAATGTCCAAAAATGGCTTGTCCCTACCATAAAGTATTCATATTTCCCGAGGAGCTACTCCAACATCGCACTACAACAACAAAAATGCTCTTCAGAAGATTGTCCCTCTGTTTGGTGCATGAAAGTGTGTGAGGAATAGTATTCCAGTGGGACTGGCTGGGGTTTTGTTGCCGGAGCCTGAGTAATCCAATGATAGTGTTGGTTGTCACACAACACTTACCAAAAAGAGGAATTATTCAAATAAGATCTGATCAGTCACTGGGAAGGATGCACGACAACTAAATAAATATATTATTATAAACACTATCTAACAACAGTGATTGTACAATGGAGGTTAATGGTGGTAATAGATAAATTAGCAATAGAAATTCCCATTCACAAGAATCATTTACTGAACGCTTCAATGATTTTAAATCTATGTACAAGCTCTGAGTAGATCAGACAAAAAATTCATTTAATGAACTGAGATTTGGATGATTCGAATTCAAAACTCCATAAGTGAAACAAATGAGACCTAAGAGTGTGTGAATTGTGAAACAATGGATAACATGTAAAAGAGAGTCCTAATGTGGCACTATGTTTTAAAAGGGGGATTTATGCATTGGATTTTATATTTTCAAAATTTAATCATGCAGTTGATAATTTCCTGACTTTTGAGCTTCTTGTTCCTGCATATTCATTATGTCAGTTTCTCAAGGATCATACTCGTTTTATTTCCCTTTATTCAATAGAGAAACCCCACCATTGATTTAGCTTTGAGTGTTAACTTCATCTTTTGGAGTGAAGATGAAATTACTTCTCAAAACATTGTTTTTTGGTTTTCTTCCTCTTAATTTGTAGGTTGAGCTGCAAAATTTTGTTAACTGAATTGAGTTTGTATTTGGTGAATCATCCATTATTGTATTCTTGACTTGATTGTAGATTTCCTTGGTGCACAATTCTGAAATGACATTAGTATTGTAGATCTCTAATAAAATAAAATAAAATAATAATAGTATAATAATATTGTAAATCTCTATTTTTTTATGCGTTTATCTCAAGAGAGCCTTTTACTCACGGTTATGATCCTTCATATCTTTATTTCATAGTGTGATTGTCTTGGACTTGGCTCATCTTATTTAGGACTATTGCAGTGTTTAGCGAGGAGGATGATCATCCACTTGATTCCAATTTTGGCAGATTATTGGTAAGACTGCTAGCAGCTGGTTTGATGTTTCCTATTTGCTACTGGGTCCTCTTGATTTTGGGGCTGGGAGCTGAGGATACTTTCTTGTAATTTGATGCATTTACTTCTCCTATATGATGTAGTATTACAAATTGCTTGTTGGGTGGCTGGCTGGACATTTCGCGACAATCTGCTAGTTCAGCTATCAATAGTCCAACTTAATGGTGTGCCTTTGAGGCATAGTGCATTATTTTTCGTCAATGGGGTGAAAGAGCAGGGGAATGAATGAGTTGGAGGGATCTTCTGCGAACATAGGGGCATTCTTTCATTTCAAGTTAACTATAGTGAATTAAACAAATGCATGGATCAACAAAAGATTTGTTAGACAGCTCATACGTACACGCACTCAACTACAGTGCTGCATGATCTGTCCTGCTAATGCTATTATCCGTGTTAATGCATTGAAGAAAGAAGATTTTGCTACTAATATTACCTAAATAGGTGTTGCATAGTGTTTGCTTCAATGCTGAGGCAAATGAAAAGAGAATCATCTAGTTTTTTTCAATGATACATGGATACTATAGTTAGATGGAAAGAACGTGAAGCGTACGACGAAATGAGAAACTATATATTCCAAATCAATTCCCCTATTGAAAAAATTAGATTTCCAAAGATCTTGATTGCTCTGTCTTACATAAAAAAAAAGGAACAACTCTCATAAAAACTTCCTTTATCATTGTCATGATGAGAAGTTTCTGTTGTGTTTTTTCTCTCTATCTTGGTTATGATCTTCTTTCAAAATGAAGACTGATATCTTTGTCTGTTCATTTGAACATCGACCATTCTTGAGCTCATTACTTGGGATAAGTAATTAGTCTTTAGTTTCTTTACCTACAAAGTGAATGAAATGATAACCTCTACAGTCCCTGCTATCTGCATTCGGTCTATTTGACTGTATCAGCGATGTATTTAAATGTGATATCTGCATTAACTGTGGGCATCAATATTTGTTGAGAAGTTGATGAAATTTATGGATTGTTATGCCAAGTCATTTGCACGCATTTCTGCTCTCACGTACATGAATGCTAATGGTTACAAGAATTCTTCCACTCGTCTCAGGTTGAAGGAAACCACAGCAACTTTGGATGTTTCTATCTATCTGAGAACCTTGATGTTAACGATGAGTATACCTTCTGGGTTCAGAAGGACATCGATGAATACGAACATGAGCTTCTCCATGCTTTACCTGATAGCATTGGTCAAGGTAAGCAGTGAGAGTTGTGTGCTTTGGTGATGTGATTGTTCATTCTTTGTTATCTGTACTAATTGTCTGCATATTCTCTTGATATTCTTCATTACTAAGCTCCACTGCTGTAATTTCGCTGTTGACTTCTCTGAAATGGCTAGACCACATTTGAAGTCCATTGTCAGCGAAGCTGCTATGAAACATAAGAACTAATTTCCACTTGCCTTGTTAATTGTAGGTGGAGCTTTGGATCTATATAATGATCAGCACATGTGCATGCACTTTGGGATGAACTTTAGTGATAATAACGACCAGTGCATTAATCCTGAAGGCTTTGCAAGGTTCCTTGGGTTGCTTGAATCTATTCCATTCAATGATAGCAGTACAAATGATCACGCCAGAGCAGATTCTAGGTACTTTTCGGTGAATTGTTTAGTTAGTAAATGTTGCATCCACTATGTAATAATCCTTGTAAAATGATCTGCAGCATATATTAGTCTCTGTATGAATTGCACTGCTAACAATGACATACTATGACGTCTTCTTCTTATGACACAGTGGTTCATGGACTTACTAACATATTCTATCTTGAATGGATTCTACTATTGTTTTGCTTGATCAGCAATCTGCTCACGTATCACCATCAAATCATATGATGTGTGATTTGAGAGAGAATTTTATTTGGATTGATTGGAAATGTTTTTACCCTCTCACTTGTTAAAACTGTTGTCATGAGTTCCACGTTATTATACTTCTGTTTCTACTTCTCCATATATGGCTTATTTTTCATCTGCTTTGTCTTTGTGCTTGATCAGTATGGATTGTTGATCTGTGCATGTCTTCATCCTATTGTTTGTTCCAAAGCTTCTGCGCAGATTCTAAATTATCTGTATCTTTTGCTTTCCTTATGATATATACTTGATCTATACTTTCTTTTTATGTCAAATCAATTTCATATTACAAGGTATATTCTAAAGAAGAAATATGATCGTGGATCTTATGGTGAAGTTTGGCTAGCTTTTTATTGGAATTGTTCTCATGTCATCAAGCCTCCAAAAGGTAGCAATTTTTCAGCCAATACCATGAATGAGGGGGCTAATAATGAAAGAAGGAAGAACCCATCATCTGCTGATGTCTGTAATGATGGCCCTTCCAATGGCAGCATGTTCATTTTGAAGCGTATCATGGTAATTTTGATATCCTGGAATTGGATCTTCAGAATATTTCTTAGATTTGATTTGATCATGCTGGTTATTCTTTTATCCTTACCTCATGAGGTTGCTGGCATTCAAAAATTTAAGAACAGTGGTTTCATGTCGATTAGGTACAACAAAATTTGCATTTGAATTTTCTTTTGTCATATTCCCCTTCCCACCTTTGACGCTCCAGGTAAATGACCTTCACAAGCTCTTTTCCCACTTTTCTCAAGCAGTAATGCTTTATGGATGACTCAAGCATTGATAATCTTTATGGAAGAATTAGTCTATATGAAGTCGAGACCAAAATCTTCAACTTAGTTGATGTTGTCAGGCTCCAGCAATCGCATTCTGCTTTGCAATTTCAAGCTGCATACCTGAGCATGGTACAATGCTATTGGTGTGATTTAACCTGTTTTTGTTTTCCCGCTTCACATACCGGGGTAGATTAAGTATATGTATGATGGTGCTAAGACCCGGGTCAGGATTGTGGGAGGCGACTCGGAACACTTTCCAATCTTGATGGGGTTGCACTAGGGATCTACTCTTAACCCATTTTTATTTGTCTTGGCAGAGGATCCTCTTATGCGACACATTCAAGAGGAGGTGTCATGGTGCTTGTTATTTTCAGATGATATAGTTCTTATTGACGATACGCAAAGCGACATTAAAGTGAGGCTTGAGGTCTAGACAGAACGTGGAGTCAAAAGGTTTTAAGTTGAGCAGGATCAAGATTGAGTACCTAGAGTGCAAGTTCAGTAACGCGTTCCATGAAGCGGACGTGGAAGTGATGCTTGAAACTCAGGTCATCTCCAAGAAAGCTAGTTCCAAGTACCTAGGGTCAGTTATCCAAGGTGATTGGGAGACTTAGGAGGATGTCACACATCGTATTGGGGTAGAGTCGATGAAACAGAGCTCACTTCCGGTGTTTTGTATGATAAGCATGTGACGCCATTACTTAAAGGTAATTTCTATGAGTGGTAGTTAGACTGAAGATTAGAGTAATTGAGATGAGGATGTTGATATGAATGTGTGGGCAAGCCAGGAAGGATAAGAGAATGAAGTTCCGGGCCAAGGTAGGATGGCCCCCGTGGAGGATTAGATGTGGAAAGTGAGGTTGCGATAGTTCAGACATGTGGAAAAGATGTGTGGATTCCCGAGTGAGGAGGTGCAAGAGGCTGGCTATTGAAGGCTTGAGGAAGGGTATAGGTAGGCCTAAAAAGTTTAAAACATCACAACTATCTTCTGTTTGAGCTAGTAGTTTTTGCTCACACCAAAAATAAAAAAGGCCTAAACAATTCATTTTAAGATTCTGAATATTGTTCTGAGGCCCCTCAAAGCACCTCTTGTTCCTCACAATCCAAACTGACCTCCAAATGCATGCCAGGACAATCTTCCATCTTTTTCCTTCTTGCTCACATTATTATCCATATAGTCTTAGAACGTCTGCACAAAAAAAAAAAAAGGAGGCGGCACTGACAAACAACTAGTTACCATGTTTTTTATTTTACAAACGTTCCCAATAATATGAGTCTATAAACATATTCTCTTTGTATATTAACAAAAAACATTTTAGAAAAAAAAAGCTATTTAAGGGGAAAAAAAAAGGGGGACGTTCCATTTTTGGAATGGTTTAGTAAACCAGAAATGTCTTAATTGGAAACATGTTTGTTTTCAGAAGACAAACAGGCTAGTTTCTGAGATAATTGGGTTCACATCATGGCGGTTGGTTTGGCAGTTAGAACTGAAATTTCTAGTTTTGTTGGATTTGAATAATAGTAGTCGCTTGGTAGGGCTAGATCTACTATGTAATGCGTAGGGTACATTCTGTGAACCTCACTTTTTCGGTGATGCAATGTTGTCTGTTACCTCAGATGGCTGCATGGTGCTCATATGGTATACCTGCTGTGGATCTAGACTATTTTATGCCCATAATCATTGTTGTAGGCAGGAAGAATTTAAGCAAGGAAAAGAAACAGTTTTCTTCGACATGTATGATCTCCTTGTGTAAATCAGAGTTTTTTGTTTAAGTTGTCTGGTCTCAGTACTTTCTTGGCATTAGTTGGATTCTTCTGAAAACTATTGCTATCTTATGCATCTGTTTCAGATTAATTCTTCCGTAGAATCTTGCTAGAGTGTATAGTCAGTGGTGATCTCTTTTATCATTCGTTTAGGTTTCCTTTCTTCTGCCTTTCTTGCACCTTGGTTTTTAGTTGTTTTCTTACCTTTTCAGGCCAGCTTAACACTTTGATTCTTTGGCTGTTTTGATTTTGTTTTGCTTACTGGTAGACCTAGATTTTTAAAAGTATCCTCGTAAGACGTTTTGTTGGATTAATATGAGATTGGTATTCAGTTTTGTTTTTTGGTTATCAAAGTCTTTCTGTTTATTAAATTAGCAACTGCAAACAGGTGGAGAAAGGCACTGCTGTCTATTTAAGTGGGCTACGGGAGAAATATTTTGGTGAACTCTTCTTGAATGCTTATACTGTTCTTGGAGGTTCAATACAAGTTGAAGAATCAAATTCCCTCTTGCTAAATGCAAGACCTGATCTGCATGATCCTGTGGGAATACATGAATCAGCGGATCTAGAAAGCCAAAGCACCTTGAGGTTCGACAAAGTGTATGGTAGAAAGGAGGATATGCGGAGAACTGCCTTTGAGGATGGTCTTAATCACATTGCCAGATATGTGGAGTCTTTCGAGTCTAGATCCAATGAGATATGGCTCGTGTTTCGCCATGAAGGGATATCCTTATCAAAGCTTCTCTATACAGCTGAAGAAGTGATAAATGATTCAGAGGGAGGAAATGAAAATATAAAGCGTATTCAGATATTACATCCATCAAAATGGTGGAAACAGTTGAAGACAACAGAAGCAGGGCGAGAGGAAATGCGTAATCTGATTTGGCAATTGGTATTTTCATGATATGATATATCCCTCTTTTAACATTGTTTTTTCTTTCTCCGCAATAAATACTTGTTGAGATGCTGTTCCTTGATCATTGGATTTTGATACACAATCTCTTGTAGCTTTTTCATCCTTTGTCTTAGTTGCAAATCATGTCTTTCATTTGACGATTTCTATAGTATACGAAGTTATGGTGCTATTATTCTAGATTAGATTATTAATGTTTTTCTACTTCACATGGATACTGTTGAGGAGCACGCTTTCCCATGTTGAGGTGGCTGCAAATATTTCCACATGCTTGCAAAAACATTTCTCTGAGGGTTGTTACATTGGCAACCTAGAGCCCCAAAATATTCTTGTTTCCACTATTATTGCTACAGGTTTAATCATCTAGAATCCGGTCATGCAGTAATGAATGTTGGGGTTATTGTGTGAAAACGTGATATTCAATTGAAAGTAACTACTAATAACTAGAATATCATGTTTTACGTACTAACTTTGCTTGCGCTGTTTTCTTATATGAAAGGCTCCTTCAAGTATCTTCTCCATCCTGACTAACGATCTTCCATTTTCCTCACGAGGCTGTTCATTTCTATGTTTCTGTTCTATGCAGTTGATGGCACTTAAGTCTTGTCATGATCGCAATATCACCCATAGAGATATAAAGCCTGGTGAGAGTTTTTCGTTATTTGTACATAAATTTCTGTACTAGTTCCTATCTGAGAAAGGAAAGATATTGTTGCTTTGTCTGTGTGGTAGTGATGTGTTATCTAAGCTGTTTTTTTGGGTCCGTCTTGAATCCACTGATATGCTGTATGTAGAAGGGTCCTACGTTTAGTGCTCACATCTTATTGTGGACAGGGTTTTCTGCTCTGTTACACATCGGTGAATACCTGTGGGTAATGTATAATCAGGCCTCAGCCAAGTTCAGCTCTGTTTTGCCAGTTAAGAATTGAAAGAACTTTTGGTAAACAAAGGATAGGAAAATGTACTCTATTTTGATAGCTGACATTTTTCTTTTGAGTGGTGACAGAGACTACTTATCTGATGTTTACATATAGCTAAGGCCACAATCGAATTCTTAATTCTCACAGTTAAGCAAAAGTTCAGATTGACCAACAAAATAAGAAAATAAGAGAGATAAACTGAATGGTTTCAGGGAGAAGACCCTTCTCACCTTCTGGGTGTTTTAAAATGAAGATTTTGGGCAATGACACGGTGTAATTACGCATCACGACATTTTGCATCAGTTTAAGTATAATATCTGCTAAGAAAATAAAGTTTGAGCCTAACACAACCCCAAAGTGCTAGTTCAAGTGGAGGATTGTCCAAGGCTATATAAGGACTACAATCCATATTTTAACTGTGTGGAATTCTAACGCGGCCTGGCATGCTAAGGCCTGATATATGGAGCATGGAGAAACATAATATGGGTGACTCAATATTGTATAGCCGATATCAATAGCATATTGAATTGTGTGACCATCTCATTTAAAAGATTAAGCTATTAAATAGGGAACACCTTTATTTACTTAATAAAATTATGTCTTCAACATGCCCCTTCACATGCGGGAGTGTTTTTCTTTTAATGGGTCAAGCATGTGAAATTTATTTAATAAAGGGTTGTAATGAGATTTTAAAGGGTTGTAATGAGATTTAGACCAAGGACTTTTACCTTCCCCGGTACCGTATTGAGAAAATAGACATTACGTGTAATTAAACCACAAAAGTTAGCTCAATGAGGATTCACGGCTATTATAAGGAGACTACAGCGTATGCATTTAGCTGATATAGACTCTGATGTACTAAAGAAGTTGTTTTCCTGCTGGCTGTTTGTATCTAAAATTTGTTCAATATAACCGATGAGAACAACTGCCTTGGTATTTGAAGATATATTACAGTTGGAAGAGGAGGATGTTGCTTCAAAACAAAAATTTTTTGGAGTATTACTCTCTGTAACTCACAAGGAAAGATGGTGAAGTAAAGGTAGTACCAGAAATATAAGAAATATATGTTCTTATTTCTTAATTATGTCAACCAAAGTCAATTGAAGGACAATACTCTTTTCTCTGTGTATCCTTGTTTTTCTGTAGTTCTTATGTTACATTTGAGCCTGTATTCCCAAAGATGACGGCTGAGTGGTTGAGACATAAGAGTAATAACTTGGATATTCCACAATTTCAATCTTAGCTAGTTGCTTTAGTATGAGCCCATCTTCTCCAAGCTTATTGGGCATGATTGTCCAGGTTGTGGGCTTTATCAGCCACCCGGTGGATTAGTCGAGGTGTGCCAAGTTGGCCATGATACAGTCCGTCATCTAAAGAGAGTGTGGATTTTAAGAAGAAGAAAAAACTTCTTTATATTTCTTGATGAATATACAACCTATTGAAAATGTAATTAACTAATAAAAGTGTGCTCTCTCTAACAGCTTAAGCTTTTAGATGAGATGGTCACACACTAAAACATGGCAGAGCAGGCAGAGGTCCTGGGATTGAATCTCACCGTCACCCATATCAAAAGAAGAAATTCCACGTGCTTGACACACTTCTCTTAGGTAATTATATTCTTGATACCCCCCCTCAAGTGTGGGCCTGAAACCCTCACGTGTGGGCCTGATTCTTTTTCGTGGGGTAGCAGTGAGATTCGATCCCAGAACCTTTGCCTGCTCTGATATCATGTTACTCATGAGAATGACTACTTGTACAATGAGTCCCAAGACTAAATAAGGAAAGTCCATATCACATAATCAGTTATAATCAATGCAACATCATTCTACTCCTATAATTATTAAGCTACCAGTATCAGTCAACACTCTCCCTCAAGTTGGTGCAAAGATGGTGCACATGCCCAACTTGCTTGTTAGTGTATGAAAAGTCCGTCTGATGAGGCCTTTGGTAAAGACATAAGTTAGTTGCTTTGCCAATGACACATGGACCAAACTCAAGATATCATGCATAACTTTTTCTTTGATGAAGTATCGACCAATTTCAACGTGCTTTGTTTGGTCTTGCTTGACTTCACAAACACCCTGGATTATAGCTCTATATTTTGCCTAAAGAGAGAAAACTCGACCACTTAGATAAAAACAAAACCCTAATGTGTGAGGCAGATAACTCACCTCAAAAAGGTAGCAATGGCTCAGATACTATGGAAGTTTCAAGGAGAAGAAAAAGTTTCTTTAAGTTTCGTGAGGAATATAGAACCCATGAGAATGGGTAGTATACAATGAGCTCTAAGACTAATACAATATCATTCAACTCCTATAGTTAAGCTATCCATATCAATCAATAGAAAGTTACCTTTGAGCCTTGAAAGTGAAGAACTAGAGTTCGATCTGAGATCTTTTTGTTATGACTCCAGTTGAAGAATTAGACGGAAACAGTTTTATTGTAACTGCGATAAAGTGTGTCAGTAAGAAAAGAAAAGGGATGATTTTAATGTGCCAACCCAGTCTAATTTAGTTGAAAATAAGTTTCAAAAATGTCTGATATGGGTTTTCTCTTGAGTTGTTGATTATAATTTTTTATTTGTCAGCTGTTATGTCGTGTCTTAACTTCTAATTTCTCTCTGATGCTAAATAAACGTCTGTTAATTTTTTGTTAATATACAGTTTCTGGTTTCTTTTTTTCTTTTATCTTATTTGATGAAACTGTGTCCATGAGCTTTATAAGGTTTATTTAAAGGATCCACTATCCTTATGCTTGTGAAGTACTGTTGTCAAATTTTCATTGTTTTGAAGGATTTAGACTTTCCATATTAATTTTGTATAATATATCGAGACCATTTTATATATAGATGGAATTCTTACACTAGTATTCTTTGTAATTCTATATGCAAGAGAATATGGTCATTTGCTTCGAGGATCAAGATTCTGGGAGGTGCTTGAAAGGATATCCGAATGAAGATGAGAATTATATAACTAAAATGTACGTCAAGTATCTTTTACTTCCACATCTGTTATGTTGAGTTGTCTTCTACTTTATAGATAACTGCTAAATACTGTTTCTATTATTTCCACAGCTTTTGTGTTGAGTTGTCTTCTACATTATAGACAACTGCTTTAATGCTGTTTGATGGTTAGTATGGATTCTCGAGTGATCTCAAATGTGTCCCTGTGTTTGGTCTATACCTCGTTGCATCATAGCTGTTTTATTAGAGTCCTCTGGATTCCATCTCTTGATACTTCATCAGGTGTCGGAAAGTTATCCATACGGAAAATGTAACTCTTATTTTCCAGGGATTTCATGAAACTAATCTCTGTGACGACAATGTGGTCTTATTTCCTCCTATGAATTTCTTAATTTAGTGATTAAATATTTCCTCCTGTGTAAAAGACAAAGAAAGAGAAGATTTATTGATGACTTGATGATCCACTGAAAAAAAGACTATTTTTTGGTCTTTACACAATACACAGATTTTTTATTGCTTGTAACGGAAGAATTTTATTTATAATAAGGATCATTCATACAAAAAGTAACTGATCTAAGTGAGACAGTTCCATTCGCATCTCTATCAAGAGTATTAGTAAGAAAGGACGTAGATGCTTCAAAAATATGAAGTTTGTTAGTAAATTGACCTTAACATTCTAGCAAAGGAACACTTTACTTCTAACACCTCCTTTCAAAAAGTTTTAAGTCTTAGTCAAAGCTGATTATTGTGCATAACAAGCACCTTCTTATGTTTGCTTATAAAGTAAAGTGAAGTAATTTAGTTAAGGAAATCAGTACCTAGAAGGTACTGTACAGATGACAAATATTGTGTACTTGATCAGGACCTACACAAAAACAGCATCTAAGTGATCTAACAGGTCCATGAAATCAGAACAGGTTCTGGAAACATTTAAATTTTACAAATTCATTCATTTCCTTTTTTCCTCCAAAACATCTTTTCTTCCTCTCCTGCTATACTTTCCAGATGATACACGGGGATTAACTTCCAATTATTCTTCAGTTTTCTCTTTACACTTTGTCCTTACCAACAGTTCAGTAATTCCTCAAAGCTTTGTGGCATCACCCAGAACACCAAATATATTATATTTAGAAATATAAACCAGATCTGCCAGGTTTGATTGCTATATATTAGCGGATGATTAAGAGATTCTGCAGCGAATTCACACAAGAAGCATCTATACTGAATCCCCTTTTCTGCAAATTATCCTGGGTCAAGCAAGCATGCTAAGCTGCAACCCACCCCAAACATGCAACTTTGGTTGGGGCCTTAGTTTCCACAACAAATTCATGGCCAGAATGTCTCGGAATCAAGATATACTGATCTTGTAACCATCAATAGCCAGGATTCGCCATATATCTTCCCATGTTATTTGCCAGCCAAACCCAAGGTCTTCCATGTTTTCTTCAAATAATTATTGTCTGCATTTTCTGCAAAAAAGCACTAGCTTCACCCAGTCCCCAATCATTTAAATCTCTCCTAGGCTGAAATTCCTATCCTATTTCCGGAAAAACAGTCAGCCATCAAGCAATTTTGTGATCACCATGCTATAAATGACTGGAAATTGGGTAGTATCAGAAGGTCCTTCTTGTGGCAAGGCAACAAGGAGAGAATCTTTCACTAGGCCAACTGGAAAGAAGTAACTATAGGTAAAAAGCAAGGTGCCCTAAGTATCAGAAACGTGAAATCACAAAACAAGGCTCTGAAGATGAAATGGCTGTGGAGGTTCATCCTAGAAAGCCAACTTTTGTGGGGAAGAGACATCAAGATAAAATATGGGGAGGAAGACTAGTGGATGATTAAAGTGGTTATCTCTCCATATGAGGGTCAGTCTATGGAGATCCATCAGGGCTCACTGGCCATTTTTGAAGGACAGCTCATTCATCAAAGTGAATGATGGAAAACAGAGCTCTGTTTGGGAAGACAACTGGCTAGGGAATGATAGTCTTCAAGAAATATTCCCAAGACATATTCAACTTGGTGAACTTAGTGGTGCATCAACACAAGACCATAGTAGAAATAAGGATAGATCATGGAGGATGTCTATCACTTCCAAAAGAATGCTGATGACTGGGAGATACAGAAGTGACAGAATTTTGCAAAATATTGGACTCCTTTAGTGGTCTTCATGGGGGACTGATTTGCTCAGATGGAAGGAACACATCTCTTGCTTATTCAAGGTGAGGAATGCTTATAAAATGATGAGCCGGGTAAACTTTCAGATTGTAGACTGGTCTTGTAAACGCATTTGGAAGACCAAAATCCCACAGAAGGTAGCCTGCTTTGTTTGGTTATTAGCAAATGCAGCTGTCCTTACTCAGGATAATCTGGCAAGAAGAAAGATAACTCTTTGCTGAAGATGTTTTCTTTGTGGAGAGGGAGCAGTGTAGAGGAGGCAGTGACAGTTAATCATCTATTTCTACACTGCAAAACTAAAGTTCAGCTTTGTAGACTTTTCATTAGTATTGGAGGCATTTCTTGAATAATGTCTGGAAAGATCACTGAAGTTTTACATAGTTGGGAGGAAGCACAAGTTCGGGCACAAGACAGGAGTATATGGAGTCCGTGCAAGCATTTGGTGGACAATCTGAAAAGAAAAGGAATTCCAGGTGTTTTGAGGATTTGAGTAACTTAGTGCACAAGATCAAATGGAATTGCCTTTTGTATTTTATTTTATTGGTGCAAACAGACTTATACAAAGGATAGGTGATGTTATAGATACAATTTAGGATGGCAGGAATTGGAAACAAATATCTTGTAACGCCCTGCTTTGAGGAATTTCCTTGTTCCACTTCTATAGACATTTTCCTTGTTTCAAGAATTTTTAGTTTCAGTGAAAGCTAATCATATTGTGTAGTTTCCTCAGAATGGGAGGTCTGGCAAGATAAAGAAGAAAAAAGGGACAGGGTGAGGTGAGGGAACTGGGGAAGAGAGATGAAAGAGTGGACTCAGACGAGTAGAAAATGAGGCCGGGTAGGGGTGGGGGGTGGATTCTCTTTAACTTGTATTTTTTGGATTGGAAAGAACGTTTCTCTACTTTTTTCTTGATAAGGTTTAAATTTGTATATTTAAGTCTTTACGAGTAAAGGGAAGCATGAATATTCGAACTCTAAATGAAGTAACTCATCAAATATTTATTCCACGTTGGACTGACACATACATTATTAGTGATAGTCTGTTCGATTAGATGAATAATTGTTATGGAATATTTCTTTTCTTATAAACCTATTCTTAGTGGCCTTATTGATTTTCAGGCGTATTATTGACTTCGGTAGCGCAGTAGATGAGTTCACATTGAAGCACTTGTATGGGTCTATTGGTCCTTCAAGGTATTATATTTTCTGAATCTTTCTTTTCAGCTCTTTTTGCATTAAACTGAATGATATCAAAATGTGCATTTACTTGTAAATCCTAGTTCGTGAGTGGTGACTTCTCTTTTTGTTTTCGATTCTCCCTTTCAGAGTGTCTTGGTACAACATGCCTTCTAATTAGGATCAAAGAATGTACTTATTTGGGAATTATGGTAGCCCAGTTAGTTGGCTAGGACCCTTGTAATCCTCTCACCAAATTTCCCTTCCCCTCACTAAGAATATCTGGAAGTATAGTTAAGAGGTCATAAAATCTCTGGAAGTATAGGCTGAACATGAATTCATTAGGGAAGTTTTTTGATAACCTAAATGATGTTATGTTTGTCCTCTACTATTTGTGCTGGGAATGTATAGTTAATAGGTCATAAAATCTCTTTGCTTCTCCTAGCGAATTTTTCTGTAGTGTATTGAAGAATTGTACCACCTTTTTTTATTCTTACATATTTCTTTTTATTTATCTCAGTTCTTTTTCCTTTTCTTTTTTAACAGAGATGAACAAACTTATGAATATACTCCACCTGAAGCTCTTTTGAATGCAAGTTGGTACCAAGGGCTGACTCCCACCACTATGAAGTATGTCAATTTCTTGTTAATTGTGAATTTTGGTTCTGGTTATATGCGCTGTTATTATGTCAGTGTACTATCCACTGTTCTATAACATTAATTCTGCACTTGTCATGTGTGTCTTTTAAGCATAGAATCTGTAATTTGGAATTGAATGACATTCTGAAGGCCACCAGATTTTGTTTGTCATTTTGATTGGTATTTACTGAATGTAGCTTCATTCATTAAACTCAAGAACATCATCCTTGTTATAAGTGTCCTTTTGTATATGCTACATGCACTATTCTCGTGGAGCTTCTCATTATGTCTATGTTTAACAGGTATGATATGTGGAGTGTTGGTGTAGTAATCTTAGAACTGGTTTTGGGTACGCCAGACGTGTTTCAGGTGAGTTCTAGGACACAGGTTCTCTTGGACCAGCACCTGGAGGGTTGGAATGAAAGCTTGAAGAAGCTTGCATACAAGTATGTCCAGTTTAGATCAATGATATGTTTTATACCTTTTCAACTTCATAGAAAAATTTCCAGTGTTAACCATATATGTTTTGTTTATGTTTAAAAGTGATTGGTATTTGGTTTAAAACATTGGTACCATCAAATAAGGACAGTTGTGATGTTTTCAGTTAATCATGCACAAAAAGGCATTGTAGATTTTCCTTTAGGATAGCAGTGAAGGCAAGATGTCTCTGTTCTGCACAGTTGAAATCAGAACTGTGAGGATTAAACGTTGATGCAAATATGTCTTAGCGATGACGTATGTTTCTGCAGCGAAGTGTGTTTAAAGTGATAGGAAATATGGAGAAAAGGAGAGAGTGGGACTGTGAGAGAACAAAAGAGATGTATTGAAGACCTGATGATTTGCCTGCAAGACACACCTCTTCATTGGTGTTAAGCACAACATGTGTGATTATTCTTCTAATACTACATTGTTATGCTAATGGTTAACACTCTAATACTGATCGTAATTTACTCTTCTTAGTTGTTGACTTGCAGCCTGTAATTTGATAGGGTATCACATATGGCTAAAGACTTGATTGAAATAGGTAGTGTCCTTTTGGTAACTATTAACAACTAATTTAGATTTCAAATGTAATTTTAAATGACTAAATATTCATTAGAAAATTAAAAGGAAGTTAAATATCTCAAACAATCTTAAGCAAATTGGCATCATGCCGAGTGCACAGTTTATTTGGGACTCTTTCCTTACGAAATCATCAACAGACTCTTTACGACTGAGTTTCGAATTTTTTCCCCTCTTTTATCAGTATCTGTCTAAACATACTTCAGTGGATATTTGCTCAGATCAATTTGTGCTACTTGTTAATCATCACATTTGAGAAGAAAGGATTTTTGGTATAGTTCAATATACATTTGTGATTTGATGTATTCTACTTGGTAATTCCAGTCAGGTTGACTTTCTGCTTAATATAGCTGCATGTTTCTTTTGACAGACTCAGATCTTTCATGGAAATGTGTATTCTGAGCCCTGGAGTTACCTCAAAACTTCATCAAACTAGATCAAAATATAACCAGGTGAGGTGTCTTCTTTCTAAATCCTATTGGTCCACATTCTGTCTGTTGCCTGGGTTTTGTACACAGATTTATGTTTGACAAAAAGAGTGCTCCCTCCCTTTCAATTTTGTTTGTCTTACTTTTTTTATAAGTCAGTTCAGAGAAAGATGTTTCTTTCCTTTTTTGGGAACTCTTTAATTCGAAACCAGACCAACAAATTGAATCGGAGGGAGTAGTTCTTACTCACATTCAATGTGATTAAGTTACTGTTCTTATTTGGACCTGCTGCAAAAGTGGGGTTTGTTGGACACATATTGAGAATCAATATGTCGTTACTCATTACCGCAGCTTAGGCTCTTGCTATGATGTTCGAGTTACACCAATACAAATTTGATTTATTCAGTGTCATTAGTTTTTACTAATTCTGTATTCTTCTATTCTTTTTTTTCTTTATTGTGTTTTGACATATAAATGGATGTCTGTTATTGAAATTCTTTTCCCTGGATGGTATCGTACCTGTTAATATTAGTTAAGAACAGAAATCTCACGTAACAGGAGACATTAGGTGGTGGATACTTATTACAGTTTCACATCTAACCTGTGAAAAATGTTTTTCCGTCATTTCTGACAACGAATAGTTTTGGAAGTTATATAACCGAGAAAAAGAATAAAAATCTCACATGTAACAGGGGGAGTATCAGGTGGTGGAATCTTGTGATTCAGTTTCACATTAAATTTGCAAAATGCTTTTCCGCATTACTAAACCTAATGGTTTTGTGAGAGACAATATTTGTCTGATGATTAGAGTGTATTGTTCCGAGTGTAACTTCTGTTCCACATTTGCAGTTAAAAAATCCTAGCTGGTGGCAGTCAATATTTTCAGAAATGTTCTGTCAAAATTCTTTTTTCCAAATTTTTTTTTTTTTTGCGATATTTGATTCTTAGTTTATCTCCTAGACTGAATTATTCAGACTTCGCATCTTTCCAAGAGCTTATTCAATTTTATTGCTTTTGACGTATGCCACTAAATATTATTACTACCTGTTTTTATTTCTGAGATAATCTTTATAGATAGGCATGATTAGCTTCAGGGTTTAGAGCTATGGATTCATTAGTTTTGATTTCTAAATTCTTATTTCTTCATTCAGGCCTCAGCTTCACCAGCTCCATGGAAATGCTCTGAAGAGTTCTTTTCTCATCAAATTAAAAACAGGGATCCTCTGAAGATAGGGTTCGTATTCATATCTGTACTGCACATTCCCTACCGGAATCCTGAGGCCCTCTTTCCTTTTTCAAAAGGACAATCTATGAGACACAACAAAGTTTCAAATTGCTAGCTCTCTGAAAATATTTTTTGATTGCTGCAGGTTCCCGAACATATGGGCACTGCGGCTAGTACGTGAATTATTACAATGGAATCCTGTAAGCTGCCTTGAAACAGTCAATGCTAATACCTACATTTGTGTTCGTGTTCTAAAATTAGTATTTGATTCTGAATTCTACAACTACATCTTCATTCCAGGAAGATCGACCAAGTGTAGATGAGGCTCTAAAACACCCATACTTCTCGCAAAGGTGATAAAATACCAGGTGGGATACCTGCTCCTGTATGAACAACTAAAAGACGACACAACCTGCATACCTTTACCCGAGGTTCTGTGATTCGGATGCCTTGTGGCCTATTTCCCACCTCTCTTTCGTGAAATGTCCTAATGGGACACTGGGGCTTCGCAAGTGAAGCTTATGGTTATTTCATTGAACTTATTGCCTGGTCTGTAAGCTGGAGGAACAGAGAAATGGGCAGCAAAGAATGAAGAGCTGGAAGAATATGGATATTTCTTTGTTTCTTTACCTTGCAGCATGAAATTTTTTGAACCAATATTTCAATGTCAATTCTTTGGGAGGATAAGCATGTCATGTCTTTTAGGATTTAAGTTATATACATAGATGGTATATAGTTTATATAACATAGTTTAGTTTAACCTGTCATAGCTTAACACAAAAGGTCATAAAGCTTATAGCATATCATTCCGCGAAATTATCCCAAAACTTCTGCTCTAGTTCCAGTTTTGTACATTGTGAATGGTCATTCTATTGGTATGTGTTTTCTTGACGAACTGATACTCGAGTTACCTTTGCTAAATCAGTGTGGCCAGTGCATTCAGCTAGAATTCGATCACTTCTTGCGATCTTCAGTTTCCAACGACCATGACTTCTGTTCCATTAAGTACCAGCAGTACCATGAAATGGTGTGGTTGAAGCTTGGGATTCCTCTTAACTGAATGTCTCAGAGTAGTTGAATGACTGAGACTCCTCTTAACCGAATATTCTCATAGCCCAATAGGGATTAGCTACTGAGCTAGACCTTACCTTACCAATCTCGTAATACACATCATTTACTCTGGGGCAAACTAAACACCAAGAACTGGGCAAATCAATGTACATCATACATTATAAACAAGAAGAGCGAACTCCAAGATTTATATGGACCTTCAATAATGACTACATTGCACTAATATTTACAAAAATTTATTGGTGCTACTTGACACCAACATAAAATAAATTCCTAAGTTACATTCTTAGCATATTACTCATTCCAAAAGTGCACAAGTTGAGAAATTCTATCAAAAGCAATGGTAGATACACTTATTAATAAATAATTCTAGAGAGAGAGAGAATAAAGATTTTCATTAATATAAATAATATTAACAAAGAATTTTGGAGCATATTACAAAATTTTGGAACTAGGATAAACAAGGAGAGGCTCATGGCATCCAATGGAGGTAGAAAAAGGAAAAAGGGAGAAAAGTCTTTCTCAATTAATTTTACACAAGTTTCCCCTCCTATTGTCCTTACATATTGTTGCTCATTAGTCATTTCTTTAAGGTTCTTGACTGTTCACACGACTATGAAGTTCCAACATTTCTTGATGTTTTGGGTCAACAGAGAGAGCAGCTCGACAATCTCGCAATGCACCCATAACATCGCCTATATGCTCATGAAAAGCAGCTCGCAGGTGTAAAAGATGAAGATCGGCTTTAAATGCAATGGCCCTCGAAAGTTCTTCAATGGCTTCCTTGTCCTTGTGGTTGTCCATCAGAACTATCACCAATTAACAATCGTTAATCGAAAGAGTTTTAACTTCTATGCAGATAACCTACTGTAATCAGTTAAAGACTACACTCATAGTGCAAAAGATCCTAATGAAAAACAGCTACTATAACATGTTGTCAAAGAAGCTATTGCAATTGCCGGAGATACTGTGCTTACTAACTGCGGAAAGATAGAGAGGGGAAGGTTAAATTATCTCATAAAAGGCCATCTTGATTTACTATTTGTTATGTTATTAACAAAACAAAACCATATAAGGAATTTGAGTTCCAACTAGTAATTTGATACTGTATTTATTATTAATAGAAGCTGTATATAGATCTTAGTATATATATGCAAATCTAACTTGATAATAAGTGAAAGAATGTAGAACATTCATGCATTATTCATCTCCAGATTAAGACGAATAAAACTAAAAACTGAAGAATGGATGGAAAAAGAAAGAACTATTACCTGCAGCTCGATATCTGTAAGGGTAAACTCTAAGAGGATCTAGACGAGTGACCATCTCTAGGTCAGCCTTTGTGCGGTCGCGGTCACAGTACTCTGATCTCTTCTCGTAGGCAGATGCATTATTTTTGGCCTTCTCAATCAGTTTGGTCATTTCATCATAAGCAGCCACCTTATCATTTCTCAAGAAATGTACACGAGCAAGACCTTGGTGAGCCCGGGTATGCCGGATTTTAAGGGCATTAATGTAGCAATCAGCTGCAGCATCCAATTTACCACAGTCAACATACACACTGCCAAGATTGTTCAGAGCCTACCAAAGTTCAATCAAGGAAAACATGTCACAGATTCGCACATTTTTTGTAATAGCAACTTAACAAAAAATTAGAAAAACATAAGACCCACTGTTAGAAGGGAAGACATTTTTGTCCTCTTTCTATGATACTATCTAAATGTTCCCGTACTGCAGTAACAATTATGCTAGCTAAGCTAAGCATGTGATAAATATTTGAGTGCATAGTATAGTGAACTTTGAACCGTGATTTCTTGCTGCTCTATTACCAATATATATATTTTTGCCATAATTTCAGCCATCTAGGTACCTTTGTAATAACATTTACCTTATCAAAAAGTAAAATCAAGCACCACTATTCCTTGTTAACATCGTATGAATACAGTTTAGTTGCTACATTCAATCTACAAATTTAGCATGGCTACTTAGAAATTCATTTTTGAATGGTGTGGAGATTCTGGATAGAGAGTGACATACCTGACCTTTGCGAAGCCTATCTGAAGGGCATCGCAAGGCATCCTCAAGAAGTGATATGACAGTTGATGAACAAGATGCATCAAGGCTAGAGTCAGCTAAAGCATACGCTTTCAGGAAGAATGCTTCAAAAGATCTCTTAATGCTAATAGACTCTTCTGCTTTCTGTAGACCTTCTTCACAGTGGCCAGTATCATATAAGATCCATCCCTCATAAACCAGACGTTCATGTTCACTAGATGAATGCTGGCGAGCCAACTGTAAACTCCTCATGGCTGCATCTGGACAATTCAATCTGAAAGGCATGAAAGTGTGTGAATTGTCATTCAATTCTGTATTTCTGCTAGTAGAGCGTGGATATTGGCATACAAATAATCGTCTAAGAAGAGAACAAAGTAGAGCCAATCCTCACTTATAGAAAGATGGGGAGGAAGTCCAAAATATCGCAGAGGTGAAGAAAAACTTTATAGTTTGACTTAGTCATCTTAAAAAGATTAGGGAACTACCTTAAGTTCTATAGTTTGACTGCATGATGGCATGAGCACGATCTTAGGAACACAAGGTTAAAGCAAATGAATGAATGTCACAGTATTCGAAATATACTAGAGTTTGCAGTCAACCTTATAAAGGCCAACTAAATTTTGTAAGGAGTTGAAGCTACTGATTTTAGTAATCTACAGTAGTTGCTAGACATTAATAATTGTCAGGTATGAGCATAGTATATTTACCCTTGGAAACATTCAGGATAAAGATATATTACCCTGTTACTTACTTTTGAAGTAGCCAGTGAACACGGCAATTCCACAGGACTAAATCATCTTTCCCGATACTGTTGGGGGAGAGGGACCACAGTTTTCCCCATGGAATTAAAGGGTATTTTCACCCTCATCTCTCGCCATACCCTTTTTACTTCGAAATTACATGAGATGACTTCTATTTATAAAAACTATCGAACTTCTTAAATATCACCTTCTACTCCAGTTTGTTGATAGTTCTTCTTTAAAATACTCCATAATTTTGCTTTATCAAAAAAGGTACTCTATAGTTTCACATATGTTCCAACCTGCACCTAGTCAAACAAGACTTTAACTTCATTTCAGACATAGCTGCACAGCAGGGTCTCATTCAAATAAAGTTTTGTGATGCTTAAAGAGTGAAGATCCCTGCGCTCTCTCCTCCCCTTCAGGCCAAAAGAAAAAAGATCCAAATACTAAATAAAAGAACCTAGAAAGGAAACCAAAAAAGTAGAAGACTTTCTCCATCCCAGAATGACGGGGTTTGGAGTACAAAGGTCAACGCATCTATTTTTTGGTGTGAATTCGAAACCAAGCCAATACCTCAGACAAAGAGAGTGTCCAAACCAATCACAACAAACAGCCATGCACCAAGTAAGTCATAGTCCCAGCTTTCAGACTTTTTCTGTTTATTTAAATGTTCTGTAACTAAACTCTAATTTATAGTTTTTTTAGTTAAAAGTGTATGAAAAATATTTGGAAAAAAATCATTAGTTGACACTATAAATAGAAGTAGTACAATTCCTTATGGGGCGTAGGGAATCATTTATATATTTAAACTTACAACATCAGCTGGATATGAAACCAGTATCATGCAAACTAAGCCTAGTGGAGAAGCATAGAGGAGTGAGCCCATTATTCCCGAGTTTCAAGGGAAGCACTAGGGGTGATCCAAATGGATTTATCTGTCATCAAGACAAAAATTACAACAGCAGGATACATCATTTCTTGTACCCACCAATGTCCACTGCCTGGACCTTCTAGGATGAAACAGACAACACACAAACAAAGCAGAGACCAGCTGCACTTTTTGGAGATGAAATGAGATATAGCATCAACACAGCTGACAGCCCTGAGGTCCAATACCATACAGGAAAATATTTTGTTGTCTTAGCAGAGTACATATGGATCCAAGAAATCGTAGGTTTTAACTAGTATATCAGAAAGCCATCTCACAGGTCGAAAATATGAGTTTCACAACAAGAAGTAAAGAACATGTTTCACAATCTGAAAAGATACGGGTGAACAGCCATTATGACCAATCATCTTTCTGGAAAATGTGAAGCGCTTTACGAGTCAAATAAGCAAAAAGTGGAATTACCGGAGGAGAAGCAGGGACTGTCTGAAGTAAAGAACACCTTTTGCTGCATCAGACTCGAGCATCTGGTATATTACTGAAAGAGATCCAATATCATCAACTGACGACCATCTATCATACAACTGCAGCCAACAATCAGCTTCTGTCCAATTCTCTACATGCTCGCGCAGAAGAGTACGGAGTTGAGATGCTGCAACTCGTCCTTCAAACACGCGATAATCTGGGCAAAGTGTGAGGATTGCCTGTATATCACATATTGCTAATTGGTAATCCTCTAGAGCAAGGTAAAAACAAAAGCGGAGTTCCAAGCACTCCAATGCCAGTTTGAATCCAAGGATTCTGTTTATTTCTGAAAGAGCAGCTTGAGCATTTTGCTTCCTCATCAAGGATGCAGCTCGATACATATAGGGGTATGTCAGTGTAGGATCAAGCTCAGTTGCTTTTTCAAGGTCATCCCACCTCTTTTCTCCTTCACAATATAGCGAGCTCTCTTGGTACATCCATCCAAGAGGAATTGAGGAAGAAATAACAGAACAGAGCTTCTCATATGCCCAGCGTTTATGACCCCTTATTTGACCTAATCTAGCCAAACCAATAACTGAATAAGTGTGACCCAAATTAAAAGCAGCCTCAAAGAGTTGCTCTGCTTCATCAAGCTCTTTCCTAAGAAATTTAACGCATCCTAACCGATGATATGCGACAATTTTCTGTTGGCTGGTTTCAGCTGAGTCTACCAGTGTTCTCAAAAAACGAACAGATTCATCTGATCTAGGATCAAGGTTCATCGAAACTTCACTTAACAAACAATAAAGTGAAAATGAGGCAGGACCTATCATAATTGACCTTTGTTGCCTGGTAGTATTGCTTAACAGTTCAACTACTTGACTGTCTTTCAGAGAATCTGGGAGTTCACGTAAAAATACTTGCAAACATGACGCAGCAAGGACAGGGGAGTTCTCTTCAAGGGCACATTCAAGGAGTTCTAGAGCATCTTGTCGACATGAAATTAAAGACGCAAGCTTTCGGTCACAAGCATCCTTGAGGCTTTCACAACAAAACTTATTGGCAAATACCAAAATTTCCAACAGCAGATCAGGGGACACTTCATTCAATAAACCGGTTGAGCTGAATTCATTGATGACCCTCATTGCCAAGGGTGAAATATTGTTTTCAGACAAATCTATTTCCTCACACAATGATTCTGTGAAACAACCATTGAGCATGGTATGAAATGGAGTTGAAAGACTGGCAATTTTTTGCCTGTCACATGCTATTTTCTCATCCGCAATTCTAAAAGAAACAGTTCTTGGACAAGAATCCTCATTTATGGTGATGACTCCATGAGAGCTTAATTTCTTACAGGCAGGCATTTCAGATGCTATATCTATTGCTCCAAACTCCTTTGCACACTTGCCACAACTAGAAAGCAAGTCAGAAATGAGCTCTTCATCTTGCTTCTCGTATTTCAACCACGCCCCAAATACAAGTTTTTCATAAACTGTACTTGCTTTCGACCAAGCTGAGCGAAGGCTTCTCCTCATTAATTTAACTTCCCCGAGGCCCTTAAAGACCTGAAACTGCAGCAAATAGAGATTTGACCTCTCTTGTGGAGAACATGATTCAAGCTCTTCATGGATTTTTGCTAAAACTTGAACATAATCAACAGGTTTAAAGAATGGAAGAATTGGTGGTTCTGGGACCTTGATCAAAGAATCTCTACAAGCACCAACAAAAAATGTTTCCAAATATCAACAAAACGAATAGAATAAATCATATGTGGGTTTAGCAGAAGAGAAATAATATTGCAAAACATCAGCTTACTTACATAGAAGAAGCAGATTCAGATGAAATTTTGGCAAGCTTCCCTCTTTCAACTTGGAGCCATGACTGAGGATTAATTGATTTCAGATGTGTTTCTTTACAAGACTCTGAAGGGAAAAAAGTTCTCATGGGACATAACAGATTAAGCAAGTCCCAGATCTCCACAGTAGCCACAAGGGTTCTCCCCAACAATCCAAAACTTAAACAGCAAACCAAAATAATACAACAGCTCTCTCACACTCAGAATCACAAGACTCTGAACTTGTTGAGATCAAAAAATAAGCACTAAAGCTCCCACTATGTACGAGGTCCGGGTAAGGGCCTGATTTTGTTGAGATCAAAATCACAGCTCAAAACTAACAAACGCAAAATCCCCTCTCTGGAAAGAACTAAATTTACAGATTAACCTAGAATAGCTACATCAAAACCCACAAAATCTTGATCTTTCCCCAACCAGAATCATAAAAAAGATTTCTTTTTTAAGATCAAGAATGATAAACAGATAAAACCTTAAACTCCATTGACCTTTTTCCCCCTAAAAAAGTCAGATTCAGCAATATACATAACCCAAAAAGAACCAAAAAAGACTAAAGACCCACAAAAGATTACGTAAGATCAACAAACACAACACACCCAAAACCACATTAAATCAACCAAATCTCCCCAGATATCAAATACCCAAAAACACTGACCTTGTTCTTGAAATATAAAACAGATCAGCACAAATAATAACTCCCAAATCAAAAAAAATAAATCAAGACAACCCCACTTACTGTTTTGAGCTTCAATTATACAAAACTGAGATAAAGACTGCTAAGGCGTGAGATTTTCTGAAGAAAAATTCAGTCTTTCACTTTTCTTTTGTGCCGTTTGGTAAAAGGGAAAGTGTTGTTTTCCTTTTTGGCAATCTACTTTCCCTTTTTTTTTTTCAATTTTAGTAATTTGTAGTCCGTTGGGTAACAGCTACAGAGCTTATTGGGAATGCAAATATAAACTATACTGTAAAAAAAAAAAAAAAAAAAAGAATTAAATTGCCATTTTGGTCTTTAATATGGTACTTGTACGTTTTGTAATTTATTAAAGGTCATTTTTCAACTTTCATTTGAATGTGCTAAGGCCTTTGACCATGTAATATGAAGTTAAAATTTTTTTTAAAAATGATATTATATAATATGTAGATAAATTTATTAATTCCTTATCTAAGATTATATTTTGTCAAATGAACTTCTAATCTTAAAGAATATGCTTAGTACATACACAATTCTTTATATTTATCTCTAAATTTTATTTATATTTTTAAACTACGACTTGTTTTGGTTGAACTTCTATGCATCTGATAGTGTATTTTTTTAAATAGTTTTGCTTTAAATATTGAATAGAAAATTATGTGACTTTTTTAATGTAAATAAGTTAACTATTTAAAAATATAGAAACTTTTTTTAATTATAAGCAATAGCTTTAATTGGAACAAACTTGAGGTTTTTACATCTTAGTAAAGCTAATGCATCGAATTAAATGAATCATACATTTTAAATAATTAACTTATTTATGTAATGTGTTAAAAAATACATGTAAAATTTTAAATTAGAAGTGTCGAATGGAAGTATTTAATTACATGTTCAGATGTTCAACTAGAACAAATCATAATTTGAATATTTAAATTAATATTACTAGCAAATTAACTAGTGACTAGTATTTTAATTCCTAGAATCAATGGAATCTTTATAAAATTGTGTGTTTAAAATTTAAAATAACCTAGAATTATGAGCATTTATTTGGGGGAAAAAACATGAAAATATGCATTTTGTTTTCACAAATTATAAAAAAATTATATTTATGAAAAACAATACAATTTTAAACTTCGAAATATCTATTAAAATAAAATTTCAAATTTATAACTTCAAATCGTGGTCAAAAGAGGTCACAAGAATGAAAGTGATTGTATACTTAAAATTTAATCTTATTAGATATGCCAACATAGGAAAATATTTAAGATTAATTTGAAAATTATAAGGTCGCATTCCTTCCACCAAAAGGATCCCACAAAGAAATCTAAAAAAGATTCTAACATTTCAAAAATAATTATGCCTTTTTATTGCATGGTGGTTGTTTTTCAATTTCAAAATGTATAATTTACTTAAATTTTATTAAAAGCTAATTATATTTTTTTTATTATCTTTAAATTATAAAAAATTCTTAACATTTATAAATTTCGAATACATCACTAGACCCGAATATATAAAGGAGAAATGTACCTGAAAAGGGATGTGGGTGTATCAAAGAGGGGATAATGTATCTGAGACTAGAGATTTGTTTTTTGTTTTTGGTTTAACATAACAATTACATATATATCGTTTTTATAATTGATAGTAAAAACAATTTTGAAAGATGGATAAAATACAACTCGTGGTATGTGTAATTGCTTACTGAATCTGTTTGGTATTACTATTTAAATTTGTTTATTTTTAGTAGTAGTTTTAAAATAATTTTTTAGAAAAGTATTTTTAAAAAATAATAACTTTTTTGGAAGTCTTTTTGATAAATAGATTGTGTTGGTTAATCTTTTTTAAAAAGTGTATTCGAGATTCAATTATGAGAATGATGAGTACTAGTGAATTTTTAATATTTAGATACTTAATTGAGAGAAATTATTTTAAAATGTACATCTTCAAAAAGAAATTAAATATTGATAGTATCAACATGATTTAAATATAATTAAATAGATCAAATAAAATAAATTTTAAAATAATTCCACAAATTAAATCACATGCAAAAAGTTTACCACGAAACTAAATAAATATAAGGAATATATTATAAAATATGTATATATGATAATTATATTTTGGCCTTGCAAAAAATAAATTCATACTTCTATTTCTGTTTTATTTAAGAATCATTCCTTTTTAGTTTCTTTCCAACAACAGCAAAAAAATGCTTTTGCTTCTATTTAAAATCAATTTTACTAATTCAAATATCTTAATTTATAAAAAAAAAAAAATAATCCTCAAAATAAGTGTTTTTTGACTAAACAACAACAATGTATAATCATAGTTTTAAACTTAAATTCATCTTAATCAATATTATACATGATAACTAAAATGACTAAAGCCATTAAGATAAAATTCAGATTAGACTAAAAAAACTGTGAAAAGCATAGGGCCCAAGTAAATGTACTAGCCTAACGAAAATATATTCCTAGCTATTTGCTTTTTATTTTTTCGCCTGATGTTTAATATTCGTATGCTTGTTATTCTACATTTATTATTCTGTCATATTTTTTATTGATATATCCTAATAAATTGATATTACCAGTGTATATACATATATATTAACCATTTTTCTTTTTCATCATTGTGTTATATATTTCACTATTAGATACAAAGAGTTTGTGATATATATTATTTCATTTATCTTAATTTTGTACAAACCATTTTTGTCTAGGATAATAAATGTATGTACGTAGCTTAACATTTGCATAACAACTTATAAGGTGAAAATTGCTCTACTAGGAAAAAAAAAATTCTGAAATTGCAACAGCTTTATAATTTAATTGTCAGTAGTATCACTATTTGTAATTGTTCCCACAATCATAATTACTTGATGAAGGCTTAGTTATTAAAGCAAGAATATCTAATTTGGTGCCACAGTTTTGGTGACAACAAGGTAGGGACTTTGGGAGATATGCATATAAAAGTGCTTTTGAAAGCAAATATTAAGGATGTAAGTTAAATTTTCATTAATTTGTTCTTTCTATTTTAAGACGCGCGATTAAAATAGTTTGGATATGTATAGATACTTCATTGAGAAAGGGCGGTTAGTTATAAAGATAGAGATAAAAGGAAAAAAAATAGAAAATGGTGTTTAGACATGACATGACATATTTTGAACTTTTTGAGGATATAATTCTAGATAAGAAAATATGGAAGTCGAAGATTCGAATAGATGGTTGAAAAGAAGTTCAATGATTTCTCTCTTTTCGGTGGGAGAACGTGGTTCTAGCTTATGTGCTTCTCTTTTATTTGTTATGATCATTATTGTTATTTTATGATTATCTTATTCTTCAATTTTATAGTTGGTATTTTTTATAATGGATGAATTATCTTTACTATTTTTGTTGTCAATACTTTTCTATAATATTTTCATCATAATTTTTATTTTTGTATGTGTCGGACCTGTTTTTAAAAGCATTTTTCTTAAGTCAAAGGTTCATAGGAATCAAAATATCTTTACTTCTCACAAGATAAAAGTAAAATTTGTGTACGCCACATCATCTCCAAATTTCACCTTGTCGAGCAAACTATGTTATAGTCATTGCGTAAGATCATATTAGTGAAAACATAGTTATAATCCAGAAATATAATGAAAAAGAAAAATATATCTTGATTGGGGGACATATATTCCGTTCTCTTTGATAAGAAGATTCAAGGCTATTGTGGTAAAATTTTAATTAAGGGAAAATGCACAAGTACCCCTTCAATATATGCCCGAAATTCCAGAGACACACTTATACTATACTAAGGTCCTATTACCCCTGAACTTATTTTATAAGTAATTTTCTACCCCTTTTCAGTCTATCTGGCACTAGCTTGAAGAAAAAAAAGACAATCTGTTGGGTCTACAAGATAGTGCCATGTAGGCCGAAAAGGGTAGAAAATTATTAATAAAATAAGTTCAGGGGTAATAGGACCTTGGTATAGTATAAGTGTCTCTGAAATTTCGGACATAAGTTGAAGGTGTACTTGTGCATTATCCCTTTAATTAATTTAATAGTAGTAAATTTTTTGACTTAGTTTATCTTCTCCATAACATAAAGCCTGATATGAACGTATTATAACTCAAATAATTTTTAATAAGTGATTAAGTTTAAAACTCCATAAAAAAGAATATATACCTTCTTTCACAAATAAAACTTTTTCTTCACCCACTTCACAATATTTTCTTGTCATCATAAAGTAAAGAATGACTACTATTTATAGATTAAAAAAAAAAGAAAAGGGTCTGAAAAATATTCTAATTTTGATTAAAATTATTGTTATGATACCAAACTTTATGGAGGAACTTTTACTTCCTTGCACTATTTAATAGTGTATTTTAAAGGTATATATGTGTCCTCGTGGACACGTTACTATTTATAATGTTCACGTGGGCTCATATATACCTTTAAACTAAACTATTAAATATTGCAGGGATAAAAGATTCTTTTATAAAGTTCAATATTTTTACAATAATTTTCATCAAAGTTCAGATATATTTTAGACCTTTTTTTTATTAAAAAATTATCTATATTGGAATAAATTGAAAGATAATGGGACAATAAATTGTGAGAATATGGAGAAAATGGGTTGATGGTTACAAGTAACTAATAACCACTTTATAAATCATGAAATAGTGTAGTAGGAATTATGGTCACTTTTTCCACTTAATAACCATAGTATAATTTAGTAATTGTTTCAATAATGATCCGACATCATCTTTACAAAGGGACTCTTCTAATTTTTCTATATATATTATTCCAATTTTACCACAATCTTGAATTCATTGGGCTCATGCTCTAGTGACTTCAGTTAGAACTTGAGGTAAATAAATCTAGAATGTAATCTTGACGGTTCACAACGTCAAGTTTGATCCAGGTAGACCTTTGGTTTAGATTCCGAGGCTTTCAAACTTATTTCAAGCAACCTTATGACTTATGACTAAAATAAAATTTTGAACAACTTTTTATCGAGACAACCTTTCTTTTTAGCAAAATTTCTTTTATATTTTCTAATTAATTGATTATTTTATAGAGGAAAAAGATCACCTTCAATGGAACATACCACAGCAAAATTCATCTATGCTTTATATTAATTATTATTAATATGAAGATGAGAGATGGAATATCTTCTGTGTTGTGATGATGCATTTTGTTACATAGAAGTGAGGTAATAAAAGTATAGACCAAAAAATAATAATCAAATATCATGAGGATTTGCACCATCATGGTGGCTGGATTTGAATAATTAATTGTGGGGCTCATAAAAAATTTATAGTCCACAAAAAACGCAGCAATAGTGTGAATTTGGCAATGGATTTCAACTCATGATAGATTAATATCATAGTGGGCATTTCATTTACAGTTAATATAGGTAAAACTCTCGTAAGGGAACTATGCTAATTATATTTATATCGTTTTAATTTTATCAAATATTCCTGAATTAAATCAGCTATCTAGTAATTTTGCGTTCCGTTCTAATAAGTACCAATTTTCCCCTTTCACATTCATAGAGTTATTTTTAGTGAACACCGATATTTATTTCGAAATATAAGGTAATATGTAATTTTCATCGAAACAATTCTTATGCTTGCAAAAACATGACATATGGATATATCAACTTAGTAATTTTATAAACTTTTTTTACACGTGTACCGATTAATTTCCAAAGAATGTGCAATTATTTGATTTAAGGGTGTGTTTTGGTATGACATTTTCGTTAAACTTATTTTTAAAAAGAAATAGTGAGTTTTTACCTAAGTTTTACTATTTGGTAATAAGAAAAAATATTATCCCAAAACCATTTAAATGTAACTTAGCAAAATATTCATTTTTAGAATAGTGAGAATATGATGAGTATTATTTTATTTGGTAAAAATCGTTACTCTTATAGATTTGTACGTGTCATTAGAATAATTAACATATCTACCAGCCACATGAAAATATTGTACCTCTTTGTTTTAATTTTTTAAATTAAACGACAGTTCAAATATTTTTTTAATTATATGTAAACAACAAAGATAATTTCTAATTAATCGCTCTTTCTTGTGTGGGGCTTAATTTGGATTTGGTTAAAATGAAAATTAAAACAGGTTTGGTATAGCGAATCCATGTGATGGTCATGCCAATTGGCTAAACTTGTAAAACTGTACTTGAGGTAATTATTGTCGGTTGAGCGGATTCATAATTTGAAATTTATGTGTTAAGTCGCAATCTTAAGTTAATATATAATAATAATTAAGTATATAATCCTCAGTAGCTATGCTTAATAGCTATATGTCAGTTGACTATTTAAACTTTTATTTTATTGGTGACGGTTCAATCCTTCAACTTGTAATAATCCCCTCCATTTTTTCTTCCCCTACCCCCACCAATCTTTTTTTAATAAAAAGAATTATTTTAAAATTTATTTGAAAAATATCTCAGCAATAATATATCCTCGATAGTATTAAGTGGTATCATGTTATGTCTTATTTTTTCAATCGCATACCCCCAACATCCAGTCACTCACACCTCCTTACTGGAACATCTCTACACCTCCTTTTCACGTGCCTAAACAAAATTATTTTATAAAATTTATGTTTTTTTTCAAGTGAAATTCACATTAAATACAAAACTACTACAATTTTTTTTTCTCAACTTAAATTTGACATTATCTATTTTTTTTAGGTTTACCAATATTGTCCAAAACAGCAAAGATTATATAAAGATTGTGAAGGAAAATTAGGTTTAATGGGTAGCTAGGGATAAGTATTAAGACAAGAAATGATCTGTCATTGACTTACAGCATGGAAATGCAATAATTGTATGAAAAAGACAAGCAACGACAGGCACTTGATTCCATCTGCAATACTTAAATGTATGTATGTATATATATGTAATTGTTAGCATCATTTAAATTGGTTTGATTGTGATTTGTTACCTAATCTCCTTCATCAAATTAAAAATATCAAACATTAATTGTTTTAGTAACAATTCTACTTTTTCTTTGTCAACCAGAACCACTTACTCAATCTTGTTTTGTTTTTACTTTACTTTTTAAAGTTTATAATGAAGAGTAAAGTAAATTTTTCATCCGACATTAAGCTTCTTTTTATTGCGAATTAATAAAAAAATTGTATTATAAAATAGAAGTTTTTCACCGAACTAATTCAGTAATAAAAAAGCGTATTATGAGAAATAGATGCTCACTAAAATTAGTAAACTTTCTAATTTATCTGTGTTGAAATACTACAATTTCTTTTTTTCTCATTAGTTTAATCAAGATATCCATAAAAATAACGAATGGATATTTTTCACTCAAATTTTTCAATAAGAAACTGATTCTTTAGCAGTGTGAAACTGTGAATTACTACCCTATATGTTGCAATAAGAAGATGATTATGTGGATGAATCAAGGGTTAATTGTTGTTAAAATGTATGGAATTACTTATTTTTGTGTATTAGATCATTTGATATGAGAAACAAACTATATATATATATATATATATATATATTCTATTTTCCAAACTTAGAATATAAAATTCTTAATCAAAAAATAAAAGAATTTTAGTCAAATATATTTAATACAAATTTTATAACACTAGTCTTCAAGGAAGCCATCGCTTAAATTCTTATTGAAAATTTTGAAAACCTTAATTAATGGTTGATTTGCTAGAAATGGATTGTCTCTCTTATCCATTTTAGATGAAATAAGTGAGGGGAAAAATGGATTTTATATCACCATTATTTACTTTTACTTGTCATGGTTTTATTTTTAGAGTCAAACTATAAAAACTTAGACTAACATTTTATGATGTATTTTTTCGACATAGTGATATGCAAAAAAGTGCAATTTATAGTACTTTTCGTATAGTTTTTTAATATCTAAATTTTTTATTTAAAATATTGAATTAATTAATCTAATTTAACTTTTTAAATTAATCAATTGACTTTCAAAAAGCTCAAACATTATAAATAAAAATGAACGGGTGGAGTACACACAACAATTCTATATAAACCATAATAAACAAATGGCCGTAATTTAATTTTTGTTCTTCTTGCAAAATTCAGCCAATGAAGTGCATAATAAATGCACCAATGTATAATTTATGTATAATTAATATATGCATTTATTATGTACTTATTAGGAGTATTATACATTCATACTAAATATATATATACACTAATGAAGACTACAAAGTACAAACCATTACAACTAGGCGTGGGAGCATTTCTTCAGATCCTTGCGATTCTTTGAATTCTGTCCAAATTCAAACACAAAGATGTTGTACTTTCTCTCCGGTCCAATAAAGTGTCGTTGTCATTGGCTTGTAATCATTTACAAAACTTTATTGGTAGCCATGAGAAAAGACTTTGAAGCTTAAGTTCAAATTGCGGGGTTATGACATCGTTACTATGTTTAAATAGGTGATGTTTTAAAAGATTTGATATAACACCAAGAGTTCGTATCTAATACTGAGGAATTTTGATACAAATTTAAGGCATATTTGGTGAATTATTCAAGGAATCAAATTTACATGTATATACATTGTATACATGTATCAATGCACATGTATACGCATTGTATTAATGTATTTTAGTGTATTTATTCATTGTTATAGATTTGTATCAATGTACATATTTGAATGTTTCTATAGTGTATATATTCATCACCATAATGTATTTTGAAATGCAACTGAAGGGTACATGTCCTTGTTATTCATGATGCGTAAATATATCTGAATTTGTATTAATTTATTCAAGTGTATATGTTCCTTGTTATACTTCTTATTATTCATTTTGTGTGCGTGTAATTGTATCTTCAGCTTGTTATATACTTGTATCTGTATATTCAGTAGTATTAGTTCTTTCTTATATATTGGTATCATGTACTTGAGTGTATCTATTCACTATTACACATGTGAATTAATGTATATGAGTGTTTCTAAATATATTCTTCACTAGAATGTATTTATATCAATGTCATACAAAGTGTAGCCAAGGAAGTTTAATTACAACCTAATGTTAGCTATTTTAGAAATTTCCTCTTTGAATGATCATATAGATCCATCCAACTATTAATCCAGCCCAACCCATATAATCCTCAATCACTTCATCAAACGCAATATTTCTCGGTATATGTTTTTTTTTTCTTTCTTTATGTGATGGGAATTGGAAAGAGACCCGTTCCTCCAAATCATCAGAAAAAGAGGATTCAATCGTGTGAGATTAGGACCAACCGGATCAGAGTAAAAAAGACAAACTAAACGTTCTTCCACATGCCTACAGGAGTTGTGGTCTCCAAGTATCCCAACATTTTCCAACTGGAGTTTAACACGTCCATGATGGACCCACGTATTCCTCATCGGCATTAATACATTTGTCCTAATATATTAGCCTTACTGCAACATGAATAGTTCAAATATCATGCATTGTTAGTTTACCATCTTTTCACACATCTACTACTCCATCCCTCCACTGTACTACAACAAAAAATAGATGTCTATTTATCCTTATTATTAACTATAATAATTTCTCAAAGCATTGAATTTATTATATTCATAGAGTGATATAGTAAAATTGTCATTCTAAGTCAATATTGTACAAGTAAATATGGACGGAGGGAGTACTAACCAACCAACCTTAAACATTTTTAGTAAGTCAAGCATTTAAATTTTTCCTAAGAATCAGTCCAAATAAAACAAGAACATGCCTTGGTAACCCAAGTACTTCCAACGTTCAGCCAAAATCATCTGTCTTGTTAGAGTGGAAAGTAGTGAGACTAATTACAACAGGGTTCCACGTTAGATCCAGTTCCAGCAAAAGGGAAAAATGCAACTGCCTAAAATTCTACACTAAAGTGGGACTCTTGAGGACTGTCGGCTTTCAAAAAGATTCTGAAAGCAGAAAACATTGCATGACAAGAGGACTATTCCTGACTAATTTTCTCGTAATTTACCTGAGCAATGAGGACAGCCTAAATACAAAGTGCTTCTGAACACAGATCCACAAGGAACAACCTACCTCTTTCCTCATCATTCAACTAGGCAGAGGCTGGAACAGGATGTTACCTCCCAGACTTTCTGGCGCATGAAAACAAATTAGGAGTGTTCCTCGCCATCCCGTTTTCACTCTTTACCATCTGAACAGCAAAAAGAACGGTTATAAACTTTAGCCATTTTAAAAATCTCATCTAGTACAAGATACCACTTTCCAGAGCTAGCAACAGATTCCTTTTTCCTTGTATACTAGATTATGAGGTTGGATGGAGCTCAAAGTTTGTATAACTATAAGAAAGTTCGAAGCAAGAGGAATGTGCAAGAATAAAGAGGGAAAACAAGCAAAAACTACAAACTACTGCTGATGCATGACCTCAGGCACAGAACAAATTTAATTGACAAGAATGAAAGGGTTCCAACACAAACAAGGATAAAATATACTCATGAGATAGGTCTATATATAACTATCTGTTCGGTTACGTTATTTGGGTGATAGGTCTATATCTTTATTTATAACCAATCACCAATTAACAAGCACTTGGCATCTTGCAAGGTCCCCAAAGCTTCCATCCGAGGTTGGTTTGCTCAAAAGGCAATACATTCACTCAGAAGAAACACATGTCAAGATAGACGTACAAACTTAGAAAGAGCAGATTAAGAGGTTGTGACATAGAGTTTGTGTTATCAACCAGATTACACAATAAAAACAACAACTAGCTCAGGGTTGAGAACAAACATTAACTTATTGCCCAACCTTGGAAAGTTTGCAGCTTTGATAGATCCCTAAAGCTCGAAAGAACTAATTGGAGAGGCAAAATTTCAAATGAACTAACTTAGGGAGGCAAAAACAAGAATGTTCCTTGAAAGTTGAAATTAGAAAACCACTAAATATGGTTTGGTGAAAACAAAAACTCACCTTTGTCGTCGAGAAAACCAGAAACATTGGCATCCATTTGGAGAATGTTATCCATTGAACCACTTGGAGCAGGCGCAGCAGATAATCTAATTGCGGGCGGGGAACAAGTGTTGCTCCTACTTGAGAGCTCGCTTTGGCTATGATTTACGGTTCGATGGTTCAAATAGATGTCCAAGCTAGCAGATGAAGGCATTCCCATCTTTCTCTTGAACCTTTTCACCTAACAGAGACGTGAGATACTGAAAAAGAAACAAAAAGAAGTACAACTGTTCTCGTTTCTTATTTCCAGTTTGATATTGAGCAGTTCACTTATTGCAGTACCTGTCTTTCCGCTTCTCACGATATCTTTCCAGTAATGCTTTTCTGCTTACGTGGTTCACTGCTTCTGCATAATTGATTTTGGAGGAATTAGGGAATGAGAGATATAAGAAAGAAATTTATGGAGAAGTAGAATAAGATGCTCAGGATTGCTTTGCCTTCAACAAGTTCTGTTAATAATCATAATTCATACAAGCATTCCCTACTTCAAAACTTGCATTAATTAAAGGCCATTGATATATTATATTGCATTGAAAAAGAAATTAAAGAGTAGCAGGTTGACCTTCCTAGCTTAAATCCTTTGCTTAAACTATCACAAAATTGCCATAGAAATGGTCGGGTTAAGTTGTGGGCTCCATGATTGAGTTAATAGTAACTAGAGTTTTTTTACAACAACAGGTGGTTAGCAGGAGAAATCTATGTTACTCAGACTTTACAATAATGTTGAAGGGTGCATGCCGATAGTGCATTTTTGGAGAATTAGACACGAGTGTGGCATCATTTTTGGAGTGTTCGAGCAACATAGGGAGAACGGACTATTAAACCTTCCCGTCTGCACACCCTGGAATGCCACTCAATTTAAATGGCAAAAAAACCTTCAAAACATCAGTGATATAATATTCTAAGCAACATCTATACTTATTATCTTTTCCTCTTATCTTTCATTTTTTCATAATGATGGTTTTGGGGCCAGCTAAGTCACACCCTTGGTGGTCCTCTGGTTTTCAAGCATTATCATTTCAGTATTTGGGTACTTGGACTGGTTGTGGAATTTTGAAATCTTTCATTTAACTATAAAATATGGTCAGGATGGGAAGTCTAGACTCTTGAATAACAATGGCTAATGATTTTTTTAAGAAGTTAAGGAATTATCTTAAAATGGCAAGAATTATCTTATCTTGTCCTCCATTTTTCAGGTCCAATACTGTAATATTAGTGACAGCTAGAGGACCAGGCCAGTTAACATGGAGAAAGAAAGTCATAGCCTCACACCACCCTGGGTAAATAATAACACCAAGTACATTGCTCAATTGAACTAAACAGAGGAGCCTAATATTACCCAAGTTTCAGCAAGCAGCAAGGCACAATAAGAACTTTTCCCTTCATTTTTCAGGGTTTCTTGGCGTTTGGGGGAGGGGACAGAATTGAAAAGAACAAAAGAACTTGCCAGGATTGTCTTCATAAAAAGTGTTGCTTTCCTCCAAATGCAGGCGAGTCACTTCAGTTATTTTCCCTGTAGAATATCCAAAACACCTCATCGAGATTCATAGGAAGTTATTTTTCGTAGGAAGTCATAACCTAGATGGAATTAAACTCACATATGGCATTTGGCAAGAGGAGGGGGAGGGTGGGGATAGTCAAATTTATCAGCGTTTTGAACAAGCACATTACAGGTTAGGTCTGTTTCTCAATTCAACTCATGCACATGCCATCAAAATCCCCAAATCGTGGACTAATGTATTCACATTCTTCAATTCATGGTAAGAACGAACCTGTTTGCATGGTTGGCATGAGCACCATAGGAGAATCTTGACCCAGTTTAACATTTGCAGCTTGCAAATGGCATTCAGAATGTTGAGCTGCTCTGTTAGCATCCAATGGAGTTTCTGAAGGGACAAAGAGTGGGCTTGCAGCAAGATGCATGATGGCTTGTGCCTAACAAATATGCCAGTGGCCACAACAGGAACAAATTAGTTAACGTCAATTAAATTGTTGTAGTTCCGACGTACATCAAACTTAAGTTACCTTTTCAGCAGGTACATCATCATACACATTCACCTTGCCACAATAGAAGATTGTCAATTGACCTGCTGATGCATTTCCCGAATCTGTGGTTCTGGACTCACCAAGAAAAAACTATTAGCATTTGAACTAACTATAATGGAATTTTTAAATCTGTCTGTAAAGGTGCACACACACACGTTAAGGATAGATTTGTGTGTATGTATATATATGTGTAGGATAGATTTGTAAATGAAAGTATATACTACATAGGAACGAGATGAATAGAAGACTTAAAATTGAAAACTATAAATTTATATGGTAAGAAAAATATGTTATTCTGACCTGCATGATAATCTTCTAAGTTCTCACATGATAGCTAGTGAAACCATTAAAGTCATATTTTTAAGCTAATTCGAGAAGCCTAAGGGTTCTGGCTAAGGTAGTTGATAAAGCATAAATGCTGATGATAAACCCTTTTTTCTTAAAATCCTTGTAACACTCAGTCCATGCTCTTCAACATTTTCCAATTGAATATAGTGTGCTCAATAGAACAAGCTCTATAGGAGCAACAATGCAGTGCTCCTCCAGGATCTAGCAAGTGGTAGTAGAATTTGGGATACGAACAACAAAATACCAACAACTTTGTACACAAAACATTGTACCTGAAATAAAATGCACATCATTGGCAAGTAAAAAACCCCTTAATGCCATTCAAAGTGCAATCAAAGACCGAAGCTCTCAAATGAGACTAAATTTATAAGGTATTCACGTTTACTTGCTTGTCAAATCATCAAGCACAATTCTAACCAATAAGGACAGACAAATAAGCGAAAAATTTCATATTAGCCACTTAATTAGTATTGTAATCTTTCGATGTAATTTGGTAGGGACGGCCAACCGCTACTTAATGGAGTAGTATTATTCAATAGGAACAAAGCATCTCAAAGACAAGCACCTTATTTATAAGGAAAAGTAAAGAGCCACCATTCAGCATATAAAAGGTGTAATAAACAGCATAAACCATTGGAGGAAACGAAAATTCACCTAGAAGGAGCTAAGTTATTGACAACGGCAACAGCACCTGCAGCTTTGTCGCCGGAAAGATCAGGTTTATTGGGAGGTTTTCTACCGTACGGCACCGTTTCTTCAGCCGCTTCAGCAAATTCTGCATCGATACTCGCTTCTTTCTGGACCTACATTAGTTTAATTTATTCAATAGTTAGACGCTTAAACATGCAGAGTTACGCTCACAGCATGAAATTAAACAGCAGATATAGCATCATATTCATCACAGAACCATGAAGATAATCAAAAGAGGAAATGCAAGTAGACAAGTCAAAACGCACTCGCTGTAAACTAGTGTCCGGGCGAGGAATGTGACGCTTTTTCCGCTGACCGGTGTCGGATTCCGGCGTCGTCTCAAACAACGCCTTCAGTGAAATCACCTGCTGAATCGCCTGTGATTTATTCCATGACGGCTTTCTCATTCCTACACGGAAACATATTCAGAAGACACAAAGCATAATCATCCTTCAAATTACTTTATTCGATTCTCGATTTTCGCAGCTCCAGATTATTTTAATGTACTAGCACACATATAGAGAGAGAAATAGATAAAAGCGAAAAATGAACCTTTAGCTTTAAGAAAACGTCGGCAATCTTCGCGAGTGAGCTGAGAAATGTCGTCATCGGTAAGTAGGTAGAGCGGTTTATCCAGAGGAGACTTGTAAACAGTTTCTTCCAGCGACATGATGTGAAATTCCGATGGAAATCGGTACAATTTGGTTCGTCGGAGAAGTGGAAACAGAAGAAACGTGTTTAGCAGTGAGTGAGTGAATGAGTGGAGGATTGGGGGAAAAAATGGCCGGGCGTCGCCGCTTTAGTGTGTTGCTTTATACTTTTTTGGCCGTAACCCATTTTGGGGAGGCAAGGCTGCAACCCCAGATTGCCACGTAATCAGCTATGTCATTATTGAAAAAGTTAGCCCCCTATCTAATCTTTAGAGGCCGAGGGCCCCCCCTCTTTACCACCTCTATACCTCTATACTTCACGGCCTAATTTTTCTTTCCCCATCACATATTTGCTTCTCAAAAACCTACTAATGTCAAACTCATTTTAATGTGTGTTGACTAGGTTCGAAAATAATAAAAGTATCTTGATCATACATCTCTCATTTCCTAGATATATTGGACAAAAAACTTATTCTAAAAATATATTAATACGATATTGAAAAGTTCTGGTGATTAAAATATATGATAGAGTTCGATATGGAACACTTTTACCAAATTAAAGGTGTTTTAAGGTATCTCAAATGTACATCTTTAAGCTATTCATTCAATCAATCCTTGTTTGAGAAGATGAAGTCTTTGTAGGTCATCGAAGACTCATATGTTGCGGGTATTCAAATAAAAAATTAACTCAGATGGAAAGGTAAAGATTCGTGTGTGCAGATGTTCAAGATATAGATGATAGCTTGGAAGGAAGATGGGGAATAGAATGCGCCCAAGAATGCAACCATATGCGATCATATATGCACCGCAAGTCGATGGAACACTTGTGACCCCTATATGCGATAGGATACCCCATTTGTGATCACAATGTCGCATTGTGAGTTAGAAAGTCGTTTATTGGTCACTAAAGTTATTTTTGCTAAGTTCATGTTGGGGTTATGCTTGTAAAGGCAAAACTATAAAATACTTACCTAAGTTGTTTTCATTTGATAGCTTTTGATCATATCATTGATTAAAACACTCTTTTGAGTGTAGCTCCTCCTTTGTGAAATTAAATTAATGTTAGGTATTAGTTGGAGGAGTTCTATCTTTTTACTTTGAACACATCTAGGATAATTTAGGATTAGAATTTTAGGTATGAATTCAAATTTTCCTCCCCCCTTGAATTGATTCATCTTTGATTGTAGATTGATAGAGGTAGATATCACGTCTTATATATTGATTGATCACAATAATATTTTATCTCATCTAGACCACAGTGTGACATTATATGTGAAGGACTTATGGCTGCAAGTACAGTATGTGCGCACAATCGCATAAAGGGGTTGCAATTGAGCTTTTCTCAATAGAGTTTCTTGTTGGAGTTATAAAATCCATATGAGAGTTGTGATTGCATTCTCTTTCACATCTTCCTTCCTAGTTATCTTTCATAGATTGATCATCACCACATGTGGATCTTCACTCTCTTCTATCCTAGATATTTTTACATAACTTAAGTACCCCCACATGTAAGTCAATAACTTCTAAGGACTCTTTATCTTCTCAACCAAGGAGTGAATAACTTGAAGATGTGCACTTGAAAAACCTTAAAATACCTCTAATTTGATGAAAGTGTTTCATGGACCATTATTAATTTCATGTAAGCTCCATCACCAATCCTAATCCCCAATGAGCTTTCAATGTAGTACAACATACGTATTGCTTGAAAATCATGAATAGTATCGATGGAGGAGAAAAAGTATATTACATACTATGTTCAATATATATTATATTAACGATTTATGTATCATATTATTGGTTAGTGTTAAAAAAACATATCTAATATAAGGTATGGGAAAATTTCAAGAAGCATTATTTTACTCTCATTCTTCTTCCTTTAACATTTTTTATGGAAAGAAGTATTGAAACCTCCTCCTTCCCACTTGTATATTATTTCGTTTTGCTTAAAAGATCATATTTTTGTATAGGATCATGGCCTTAATATTTTATCTTAAAAGAGAATAAATTTGATCTGACCTATATACATGCCTTTAAAATCTTTTTTCACAAATTTTATATTCTTTTCGGAAAACAAAGGCTATAGAAATATAGTATATGGATGCACATATATGCTAAATTTAAATTTGCATTAGCTATTCAGATAATGTTAAATGTGCATATCCAAATATAGTTATATCATATTGAGTATAAATAATATTAGTAGTTTATATCATATTCATTATTTAGATAGTGTTAAATATACAAACCTAATATATAGTATACTATGTTCAGCATATATTATATTAACAGAAAACATAAGGATGATGTGGAGAATTTTCAAAAAATAAGAAAAACTTCTCGTTGGATAATGTGCTTCCTTAGTAGTAATAGATACAGTAATACCTCACTAAATTAATATTTGGTAAATTAATGATCTCCTTTAAGATAGTACTTTCCTTTAATTTCAATTTGGACAATAGAATAAATCACTCATTTCGATATTATAATAAAATAATATATTTTTTAAAAAACCTTTATAGATACTCCTTCCGTTTAAAAAGATTGGCCTAGTTTGACTTGGAACGGAGTTTAAAAAAAGAAAGAAGACTTTTTAATCTTGTGGTTCCAAATTAAAGTTATGTCAAATGTACCAAAATATCATTTAATCTTGTGGTCTTAAACATGCCACGTGGAAAGTTAAAGTTAAAGTGTTGCCAAAAGAGGAAAGGGGTCATTCTTTTTTAAACGGAGGGAGTATATAATTCCATTAGTATTAATAATTCTTTAAAATAACAAATATATCTAAGACAATGTAGTAATATATTACTCACTTGTGTTTTGCTAGTTGAAACACATCTCTAACTTTTCTTATTGTATCCAAAATTTATGTGTTATCTTTCCAAACTGCATCATAAAATTATGAGTTCTAGATGCGATAAGTGTTCCTTACACGTAACTGATTTCAAAGATAAAAAAGAATATTACAATGAATCACACACATATATTATATTTTATGTATGATAAAAAAAATTGTGATTCAACAAATACGAAACATAATTTAGTAATATAAATTTTGATGTGTTTATTGTATTTTATGTATGATAAATTTATTTTTTTTATATGAATTCAATAAATATGATGCACTAATTAGTAAGATATCATGAATTTGATGTAATCAAAACTGGCCTTTATTGAATCTCAAAATCTTTAAATCAATAAATATTTATTTATCAATTAAATAATACCTCTATAAAATAATAATATTTTTATAGTTTCACCTATATTAATTTAGTGAGATTTTATTGTATTAATATTTTTAATGGAATGGAAAATTCAAAGAGACTAATTAATTTTACGAAAAGTTCCTCGTATACTGTTGTACTTTATTAACGATGAAAATATGACCTATTAGATGTACAGTCTATTTGACATTCCTGTTGAGAGTCAAAAGCACTTATTTGAATTAAAAACACTTATTATTATTATTTTGAAAAGTTAAGTGTTTACTAACTAGTAAAACTACTTTTAAATGAAAGCAAAAGTCCTCTTTCTGTTGTTGGGAAGAAGGTAAAATTTTTATTTCTTAAAAAAAGCGAAAACAAAAAATTAAATAATTAAAGATTTTTGCCCTTCAAGAAAAAATAATATTTATTGAGATTTTGAATATGTACATTTTAATTTGATAAAATCAAATCAATAATTATCAATTTGTACCAAACCAAATAAAAATCAAAATTGATGTGGATTTGATTAATATTTAATTTGAATAACATTAAAAAAAAATTAAGATTTAACAACTTTAAATTAAGGACAGACTGAAAAAGTGTTGGTCCGGGTCATGGAAATGATCTTTCATAATGGGGCTTCGGCCCACAATGAAAGGATGTTGGACCAAATCAAATATGGCTCCCTAATCTGCCACGTCTCCCTATTTTATTATTTAATTCCTTTTACAAAAAATAATTGTTAATCTTTGAATTATTATTATCTTCTCATTAGATATGCAAATCTTTTTAGGAAAAATTAGTAAACTACTCAAATTAAATAATATATTTAGTGAAAGTATCTATACTTTATAAATATTAGTAAAAATGTCAAAAGTGTCATTATTTTTAAAAAATTGTGTATTTTAATTTTCTTCCTACTTTATCTCTCATTGACATGTTTCCAATTAATTCTCTCCTGTTTTTTTGTTAAAAAATCTCTCTTTCTTACCTAACTTTTATGATTATTAATTCTCTATCCCATTTTTTTTTAAAAAAAAAATCTCACGTCCATTTTTATCTTTTCTAATTTCTCTGTCCAATCTTTTTGAAAAATTATCTCTCTTATTTTTTTCAGATTTTCCTCCGAGATTCAAGTTGCCCATATCCCTCTTTCATAAAAAATTTATCTCTTTCATATTTATCTTTTCAGATTTTCCTTTAAAATTCAAGTTGCCCATATCTTATGAAGTGTTGATTCATCAGTAAACAATTTTGATACATATTTCTGTATTTCGTTGATTGTGAAGTGTTGAACTCTAAAAAATACATTATGCAAAGTCATTATCTGTTCTCAATAGAGTATTTAAATACAAATCGTTATGATTTCAAATACAAAAATAGATCGGCGACCTCTCAAATATACAATTTGTCTTGAATAATTTTGTATTCGTCTTGATCAATATAGTTGTATCACTTACTATCATAAAGGCATGTCAACTACAGAAGGTCAATTTGTAGTAATAAATTTAAATGAATACATAATAAATTACAACACAAACTCACATCTGAATACATAATTATTTTCTTTTTACATATAATGAACTAGATCAGTTTTGTATTTTGTACTGATCAATATAGTTGTATCCAATGTTACATTCAGAAAAATAAGTCACACAAGGTTAATATTTAAATGAATACACAATAAATGACAATACAAACTGACATCTGAATACATAATTTTTTTCTTTTTACGTATAATGAACTAGATCAGTTTTGTATTTCATACTGGTCAATATAGTTGTATTCAAAGTTACTTTCAGAAAAGCAAGTCACAGAAAGTCAATATTTAAACAAAGGCTTAATCCATCGGTGGCCCCTTAAACTTGACACGAACTTTCACTTGGGCACTTTAAGTGAGTGATGTTCGTTTTAGACACCTCATGTGAGGTCTCCCTGTGTCATTTTGACACTTTTTTGCCAATCAACAAAAATATATAAGGTGTGTGTGTTACACTCGCGAATGATGTGTAAAGTGGCGAATTAAATGGCGACATTTGTCAAAAATAATTTGTAGATAATGAATTTTGAGTATAAATATAAAGCAACGAATGATTCAATGACACGTAGATTTCCCACCCACCCATTTTCTTCTCCAAAAATCCTACCCATTTGCAGAACACCTCCCTCCACCCCCAATTGTCTTCTCCAAAAACCCATACCCATTTCCAAGAAAAAAAAAACCCTGCCCCCTTCCCCGACCTCCTCTCCAAATACCCCTACCCATTTGAAGAAAATCTTAACATACCGTTTCTCCACTTCATTGTCTTCTCCAAATACCTCCATCTCTTTTTTGCTAAAATATTTGGGTGAAGTTACATACTCTTCTTTTTTTTATTAGTGTCTTCTTCACAAAAAAAAAAAACTTTTTTATTCTAATTAGCAAATTTATAATTCACCAAAAACTAAACTTACTCCTCTTGAAATCTTAAATTCTTTCAAGAAAGAATCTCATGAATAATTTAATATTTAATTTTGAAATGAGTCTATTTTTAAATTTCTAAAATAATTTCCATCATTTTTCATCATTTTATTGTGTCTATTTTTATTCACCATATTGGATATTTAAGTTTGCAAAAATGGTGGCTGAAAATGAGAAAGAAGAAGAAAAAAATAATTAAAAATTCGACTAAACAATTTTTTCACGCGCACAGAGTAAGTGTATTACACTCACTAAGCAATGTAAGCAAAAAGTGTCAAACTGACACAGCGAGACCTCACATGAGGTGTCTAAAATGAACATCACTCACTTAAAGTGCCCAAGTGAAAGTTCGTGCCAAGTTTAAGGGGCCACCGATGGGTTATGCCTTAAACAAATGCATAATTAATGGCAATACAAATTGACATCTGAATACATAATTGTATTTATTTTACATATAATGAACCTTGAACAATTTTGTATCTCGTATTGATCAATATAGATGTATCCAATGTTATTTTCAGAATCGCAATTCAATATGTCAATTTGAAGTAATATATTTAAACAAAAGCATAATAAATGACAATTCAAATTGATATTTGAATACAATTTTAAAGGTGTCTTCCACTGAAATCTGTGATCAATAGCATATTTCCTCATCATGGCCTTTAAAGTATCTTTGTCCTTGTATACTTGATCTTCCATTACCTCCGTTTGATTGATATTTGAGATAATTTGGTTAGTTACCGCATTGCTCGTTAATGGTGCACTAAGAACTATTGCTTGTGTATCAATATTATCTCCTCCATCTATTCCAGACATGTCGTCTTCATATAGATTTCTATCAGTCAATTCACGATCTTTCACAAACACAGTTGCACATATGAGATACTTTGCCAATTCCTTATTTGCTTTCTTCAATGACACATATACTCTCACGCCCATCTTATTGTGTATCTCCAAAGGTGCATTGCTACCTTCTATTTTATACTTAAGCTTCAAACAGTTATATCTCAAATCAATAACAATCTGCTTAGCAACTTCACCAACTAAATCTTTAAATGTTGCATATTCTTTCATTATAATTGATTCTATTGTGTAATCAACGTAGAAATTTTCTTCGTTCCATCTCTCAGAATGCATAATTATAAAACTAATACTTCTCATATTATTTTTGTATTCAAACTAAAAAAAAAATATCGAAGTTATTAAACAAATACATTATTAGAAATGTTAACAGTTCTTTTTGTATCCAAGTTAAAAAATATTTGCATATACAATAGCCCTTGCATCAAGTATAAAACATATATTGAAACATTAAAAACAAATTTAAACAAAACTATTTTTTCATAGTTCAATGTAGTCTGCCAACATTTATGTATACAAAACAAATATTGAACCATTAAAAATAAAACGGCCGATCAAAAAATCTTCAAACAATCTATTATCATTTTTCGTAATCAATAAACACAAAAAAGTTAAACAAATCCAACGAAACTAATTTTTCTTACGTCGTTCATACTACATACAATTTTCAATGAAAACAGATACCGTTTACAATTATTTACAAACTTTCATATCAAAATTTTATAATCAATTAGAAAAAGATTAAAGAAGAAGCAATTAACTAATACCTGGTCAAATCTGTATTCAATTAATTTGATCGAACTCCCAATAGAAAAATCTTTCTCCACAACTGTTTGTCGATGATTTTGTCGTCCTGTTTCGTTAAAATAATACTCAACAAACTAATTTTTTTTTAAATCAAAATATATTGATAATCGATGATGAGAGAACTCATCAGCTATTGAGAAGACCGATTAGTATTTAGATTTTAAGTAACCGCTGAGATTTTTAAGCAATTTTTTCTTTTTAAAAAAATTCTCTCCCCTAAATTTCTCCTTTTTGTTATTTAATAATTGTATTCATTCAATTAAAATAAATAATAAAAATTTAAATAAGATACATAATAAATTAAAAATTTGACATTTTTAATAAATAATGAAAGTATTGACATAAGATCCTATTAAATATTAAAATATTGATATTTTGAAAAATTCCATAATTCATATTAAATTGGATATGTTTATTTAAGTTTATTTGCAAGTTGGGTTGCTATACTTTTAAGGCCCACATATTTATTTTGATAGAAGAAAAAGAAGTCCACTCATTGTGTCACCTAATATGTAGACAATTTGCACTTTGGTTTCATCTAAATTTGGGCCCAAACTGACCCAGTCTGCATATCCACCAATTGAAAATAGAAAGAAAAAAAAAGAGAAATGTTTTGGGAAATTTACATAAATATATTATAATAAAAAATATTTATCATTTATAGAATAATATTTTTTTCACTTGATCACTTTTAATTTATTTATAATACAAATATAATTCATATTATAAAGAATAATTTTTTATTCACATATAATACAAATTTTAATGATAGTTTATTCATTTATCACACATTTTAATACACTTATAATACAATGTGTTAAAATTTTACCAAACAAACATAATATATTTTAAAAAACAATTATAATTCATATATAATTCATATATATTGCATACATAATTCACTTTTAATACATATTGCAGATTTAACATAATATTGCTATAAATGGTAATAAATAAAAAGTATTGCTAAAATCAGTAATTATTTATTAAATTGTATAAATTCATGTAAGTTTTCCAATTTTTTTATATAGCAAGAGTTATGACTAAAAACATAATGCATAAACATACTATTTTTACTTAATTTTAGTTGATAACTATATTCTTTAATATTGAGTATACACAAGTAAATACTTAAATAAATTAAACAAATAAATACATGCGTCAAATATGACAATTCACATCTTATGTGGTGTTTTATATATATTATGTCACATAGAACATGTGTATCTACATATTTAATTTTATACAAATTTAAATACATATTTGTGCGTATTCAAAATCGAAGAGCATAATACAAGGTGAAACTAAGTTAAAGAGTGTATTTATGTTTTATGACATTATGAAATATTGTGATAGTTTAACATTTATAAAATATAATATTAGTTTATTTTTAAATATAGCAAAATCCATTATATTAAAATACACATTAAAGTACATTATGTTTTTATTGTATGACACTTTTATTTTCTGAAATACACTTGTATGATCATTATAAACTATCACAATCTCTATTAAAATTAATTATGTTTTTATTGTATGACACTTTTATTTTCTGAAATACACTTGTATGATCATTATAAACTATCAAAATCTCTATTAAAATTACTCGTATGTCATTCTATTTTATGAACTACATTTATAAAGAGATAGGTATATTAAACGTATTTTTTACTAGCTCAATCTCTCTCTCCATGTAACATAATTATTTTTAAGGGAAAAGGGTCAAATATGCCCTAAACTATTTGAAAAGGTTTAGATATACCCTCTGTTTAAAGTTAGATTCACTCATGCCCTCGTCGTTCAACTTTTGGTCTAAATATGCTCTTATGGGCGTTAGTTGCCATGTTGGACATATCCAATTCATTTTTCATTTCTTTAAATACCACATGAAATTGTCATGTCATTTTAACCTTACCACATGACATTTATATGAAAATGAAAAGCTATTCGGACTCATAAACACCTAATTCGACCCATAAATTAACTCCTTTTAAATACACTATCCGATCCATTTTTAACAATTTTATTTAATTTTTATTTTTCGATAAATCCCGAAAATGAGTAATTGATTAATTTAAAAAAAATTTAAAACTGGATAGGAATCTTTCGTTGTTGGTGAAAAAACTAACAATGAACATGGCAATGAAGAAGAGCTCTTAACATTTATAGTGTCAATTGTCTCATTACCTACTTCGTACATTGATGATGCTCCCATCTTTATGCTTCTCTCTATGCTTGTTTTGCCATGCACCATTGATTTATATAGTAGTTATTGCACTCCCACCTTGGGCGTGTGTACTCTATCCACTTGAAGCGTTATTTGTAAAATTGCACTGAATATATTATTGTTATTGCACTAATAGCTAATCAATGAGCTTACATGGACCACCAAGCTAGCTAACTTATTGGAGGGGATCCCTTTTGTTGTTATTGCACTAAAACCTTGGGTATTTTGAAAGCTTTTATTAATCAGAGGCAAGGCAGAGCCATAATTTCATATTAGTGGGTTCTAAATTTTTAAAAATAACAGTCTAGCTAACTTATTGGAGGGGATCCCTTTTGTTGTTATTGCAATAAAACCTTGGGTATTTTGAAAGCTTTTATTAATCAGAGGCAAGGCGGAGTCATAATTTCATATTATTGGTTCTAAATTTTTAAAAATAACAATCTAAATTATTATATTTTTTCATTTAGCAATTATTTTTTAATTTCATATTAGTGGGTTCTAAATTTTTTAAAAATAACGACTATCTAAGTTATTATTTTTTTCATTTAGCAATTTTTTTTATATAAATCCACCTATAACGCATTTAGAAATTTGTTTTTTATATATAAACTATCTAAAAATAAGCATGCCTACCAGGATTCGATTATTCGAACACACATCCCGCGATTACAAACAACTTCGTTGTATGCGCGGTGATCACTGGGCCAAACACTTCAGTGTTGTTATAGCTTCGCAGGAAATATATACATACATTCTACTTCATAATTAAATGCAAATATAGAGTCTACGGAAAAGTCAGTGGGTTCGGCCGTTGAGTAAACGCGACAAAGAATAAAACTAACTCATTTTGAATAATTTAGGTGTCATTTTGGTTTGAAGACAAATTATGCTGAGATTAGTTATGCCAGAATAAGTTATGTTGAAATTAGTTATGTCAGAATAAGTTATGTTGAAATTAGTTTTTATTTATTTCTAATAATATGTTGTTTGTGTGGAGTCCATACCCACTGTAGATAAACCTAAGGAAAGTTAAAATGCAGGAAAGGTTGAATTAATGTTTGTTGCTTATTGTTAAAGTCAACAAATGCTGCAACAAACCAAAGCTCACCATTTCTTTTTTTTTTTCCAACTAAAATCTTATCAAGAAATCTGCATAGGTGCAAAGGCTGAAACCTTGTGTTTTTTATGTTGTTACTGGTGACATCATTAGGAGTAGATTTCTCCTATAAATAGAGAGCCCTTGATCATTTCAAATACACACCAAGTCAAAGAGAAAAAACCACTTTGAGAGTAAAGTGAGGTATTCCATAGACTATATAAGAAAAATAGTCTGTGAAGAAAAATCGAGTATGAGCGATATTAGTAAGGTGGAAACCAAAAGAGTGTTGTTCCTTTTGAGTGTATAGTAGTCACTTTGAGTATTGTATTCGTGACTACACAGTGTAAAATTCCTTACTATAGTTGTTTTATCGAAAATTTAACCTTTTATAAGGGGTTTTCGACTTTTTAGAGTCGCCACTTAATTTTTGAAGAAAAATCAAGAAAACTATTGTTTTCAAATAACTTAACAGAGAAAATTGCTTGAAAACATTTAAAGGGTTCGGGGATTCAAATTAATGTTTTAGGAAGGTGTTAGGCACCTAAAACATCCGTCTAAAACGGTTTTCCAGCAACTAACAAATTTGGCTAAAACTTCGCTTTTAACTTAACTTGAATAAAATATTTGGAAGTAGAGAGTTGAAATACTAACTTATTTTTTAGGTCATTTCATTTTGCAAAATTATTTTAATTTTGAGTTGATAAAAACATTTACGACATTCGTGGGGATTCGGATTTTTCTAACTTTTAAAATTAACGACAAGTATGCAAACAAATAAGCAAATAAAGTAAAAGAGAGAAATAAAGAGAGAGAGGGAAAGAGAATTGGGTCCAAAATCGGGTTCTCTGTCCGCCTTGACCAATTTTTGGACCCACCTGTTTTGGGTTTTTGACCCATTTTCCTTTCGTACCTGTCCTAGACTAAGCAAATAATTAATACTAAATAAATACAGTAAAGTAAAAGACGACAAGGGCTAATGCCTTAAAATAGATACAATACGAAAATGCAAAATATAAAAAGGGTCTTCTAATTCATTTTCTCCGACTTTCTTCAATTCTTTAAATCTTGGGACCCGTCCATCGGCTTAATAGGTTGACTGGAAAAGAGGAACTTTGAGCCTTTACGGCTCTTCTCATGGAATGCAAAGGAGAGAGTGAGAGTTCACGTTGAAACTCGGACGAATTTTACCTGATTCTGGGCAGCGAACCGAGACTACGAGTTTGATGGAGACGATTCCACCACCTCTCCAAACTCAAACAGCCGCAAAAAAAAAAAAAAATTTATAAATATTAAACTATGGAACCAAGAATTCCCGAAAATTTTTGGGTACTCTTTGGTCTCCTCCCTATATCTTTTTTTGGTGTAGTGAAGAGAGGCTTATATAGGACCAATTTTTGGTCCAAAAAAGATGTGGGAAGCAATGTGGGACAAATGCAAAAATTTCAAAATTTCTATTTGAATGGTTCAAAGTAATTGATTAATAGGATGAATTTACATAAATTAATTTAGCAAGCTTCTTAATCTTAACAAAAAATAAAATAATTAATTTAATTGTAAACTTAGTGATTCAAAAAAAAATAATAATAAAATAATATATATATATATATATATATAGATATAGATATAGATATAACTATGATTTAAACAAAACTAATTTAAAAGACTACTTACTAAATTTAAAATATTTTGAGATGATTTTTGGATAATCATAAAATATACTAATTATATACATAATTATGTAAGATATAGATATTATCTAAAAACTTTAAGAAATGGCAAAAATTATTATTCAAAATAACGCAAATCGTTATGTTTTTTCTAAATTCACAAAACTAATTATTTTAAGTTGTTTGAGAATTTAAGAAGCTCATGAATTAATTTCTATTGTGGAAGTTCAAAATTGGGTGTCAACAGCTGTCCCTCGTTTGACTTGGATTGATGAAAGAAATTCGAGGCAAATGAAATTAACGAATCCGATTTTGAACGATCACATCTTCATCTTGGGGAAAAGGAATTTTGGTATGGGCTTTAGGAATTATGGCCGAACCCTGAAAATGTGTTTCCTACATGTCTCGGACTATATGAGAATTCAGGTCACTTGTAGTTCGATACGCTAGATTTAACGCACGATTTTGAAAGAAATCAAAAGTCATCTCGATACCGAGTTATGAGGGAATCGGGATGCTTGGGAATAAGATTCGAGTGGAATGTTAGAATACAACCGAGTTTTCAACATCGAGCCCGCCTACATATCCCTAAACCATAGGAATCAGGCTGTTTGTAGTTCGACTCAATCGGTTGAAAAGGAAATCTATTATGCTAGATAACCTTTGGTTCTGGACAAGTGACAAAATTAAACGAGTATGAAAAGGAGGCTTGTAACCTCTTAGCCATGAATGTGGTGCACTTCACACCCATAATTAAGAACTCACATGGACATAATTTCCAAAGCTCTCGGTGCATTGTCACTCAGATTGGGAAACTTGCTTCCGGTAGATCAAAATTTCCGGATGCGAGACCGAACCGACAAAACCTAAAGAAAAACCCACATGCCTTCTGATAGGGGTGTGGTTTGATTGTGGTGGAAGTCGTCCCTCTGCTCGCGTCCTAAGAGTTTGACACTCCTCTTTGGACTATGTCCCAGTTCGCTGCTAAGAAAAAGTTCCACGTTGTGCTGCATCCTTTTTGATGTCGTCCGCACCTGTGGTTTGTTTTTGGAGAATTCATCCTTTCGGATGCTCTCGACAAAGACTGAGATAAAACTCGTCAGCATAAAAACTCAATTAAAAAGGGCGACAGTGTCTTTTACCATGTCGACACTTAATTGTTCTCCTTGACATTTGACGTCAACTCAATCGATTTGACGTAAAGTAAATGGAGCTTATGTCTTATGTTTGTAATGCCATCTTCAATGTATTCTTCATTTGATGTTGAAATAAATAAAAATAGATGCAGTGTGCTGATATTTATCTTGATGTCCTCTTTGATGTTCTTCTTGATGTTTACTTTTATCGAAAATAAAATGATGCCGATGGGTGAAGATTTCTTCAGATGCCCGATTCCCTTTCTGGCAGTGCATGATTCCTTGCGGAGCATGGGTATCTTTTCGCGATGTATGAATATTAACTCGCGATGCATAATTTTCCACAATGTATGAATATTAACTCGCGATGCATGATCTTCCGCAATGCATGAATATTGACTCGCGATGCATGATCTTCCGCGATGCATGAATATTGACTCGCGATGCATGATCTTCTGCTGGGCATGAATATCTTCCCGCAATGCATAAATTCCGCAAGGTATGAAATCTTCTTGCGATGCATAAATTTCAACTAGGTATGAAATTTTCTCGCGATTTATAATTTTAGTGAGGAATGAAACCTTCTCACGATTAACTTGTGATACATAAATATTAACTCGCGATGCATGCTCTTCCGCAATGCATGAATATTGACTCGCGATGCATGATTTTCCGCGATGCATGAATATTTGTTCTTGATGTATGATCTTCTGCGGGGCATGAATATCTTCCCGCAATGCATAGATTCCGCAAGGTATGAAATCTTCTTGCGATGCATAAATTTCAGTGAGGAATGAAACCTTCTCACGATGTATAATTTTCTGCGAGGCATGAATATCTTCTCGCAATTAACTTGTGATGCATAAATATTAACTCGCGATGCATGATCTTCCGCAATGCATGAATATTGACTCGCGATGCATGATTTTCCGCGATGCATGAATATTTGTTCTTGATGTATGATCTTCTGCGCGGCATGAATATCTTCCCGCAATGCATAGATTCCGCAAGGTATGAAATCTTCTTGCGATGCATAAATTTCAGTGAGGAATGAAACCTTCTCACGATGTATAATTTTCTGCGAGGCATGAATATCTTCTCGCGATTAACTTGTGATGCATAAATATTAACTCTCGATGCATGATCTTCCGCAATGCATGAATTTGACTCGCGATGCATGATCTTCTACGGGGCATGAATATCTTCCCGCAATGCATAAATTCTGCAAGGTATGACATTTTCTTGCGATTCATAAATATCAGCGAGGTATGAAATCTTCTCGCGATGTATAATTTTCTGCGAGGCATGAATATCTTCTCGCGATTAATATGTGATGCATAAATATTAACTCGCGATGCATGATCTTCCGCGATGCATGAATATTAACTCGCGATGCATGATCTTCCGCGATGCATGAATATTGACTCGCGATGCATGATCTTCCGCAATGCATGAATATTGACTCGCGATGCATGATCTTCTGCGGTACATGAATATCTTCCCGCAATGCATAAATTCCGCAAGGTATAAAATCTTCTTGCGATGTATGAATATTGGCTTTTGATGACATATTTGGTACCAAGTGAAGACAATGCTTCAATCGAGCAACATAGTGATCTTCAGGGTGCCCTCTGAATAATCATATCGTCTAGATCGACAATACAGTAAAATGACCCTCCAGGTAGTGTATCGTCCCGATCGGCAATAAAATAAAATGACACCTCCGGGTAGTGTATAATATCATATCTGACATTAGGATGCAGATGACGTCCTTTACGGAATACATAAACTCCCTTTCTTTTTTTTTCTTTTTTTGAGATTTTGAGATTTTTGCTTGATTCACCTTCGAATCTAGACGGACGTTCCTTATAGACTTTATGTTGTTGGAAATTGACTGAAATAAACCATTCATATTCCCACGTCTCCGGTATAAGCAATATAAAATAATTCTTGCATCTACAGAAACATCGCTAAATTCTGGAGAGCTTTTCTCCTCCCTTGACTTCTCCATATTCACCATCGGAGGAATTTGTTGATTTCAGAGCAAAGCTATAAACCTGCGTCCACAGAAAAATTGTTAGTTTTTAAAACGAACGGATCTGTGTCGATTTGTTCAGTTGTCTGCTTCATGTCCTGCTATCTCTGGTTGATTTCCTGATCTCCCGACTCTTGATAGATAAGACAAAATATTTTATGCCAAAACAAATGAAACACAAAGGGAAAACTTAACAGAAAAATAAATTTTGAGAAATAGTATTTTTGAGAAGAAACAGTCGCTGCCAAGTGTCATGTCACGTCAGGCTTAGCGAACTTCTTTAAGTCTAATGCTCGGAAGTATATCTGATTATTCGCTAGGGAGTATTCAAAGTCACTCTGGACTTGTCGATAAATCCATGTTTGAAATTTTGAGGCCATCTTCAAAATTTCTGTCCAGTTAATTGTCTTGGCTTATCTTCGACTATCGCTGAGTAAATTGCAGAATTTTTGAGACCCTCTCAAAAATTCTGTCCCAGTTGCAAGTCTCAAAATATCTTTAGTCTTGACTTGTTGAGGAAACATCTTATTCTCGAGAATTTTTGAGTCCCTCTCAAAAATTCTGTCCCAGTTTCTATTATAAGAGGAATAGAAATCTTTTGGGAGATATGACCGAACCCTTGTGGCGCCTACGTATCCCGTTGAGGCAGGAATCAGGTCAAATGTAGTTCCCCCTCAAAGGTTAATAAAGTTAAGAAAGTTACAAAGAAATCGACCGAGGCCGACATAGGCCGCCTACGTATCTCATTCTTGAGAATTCAGGTCGAACGTAGTTCAAATACAAAGAAATATTAAAAGGGATAAATGGGGTGACTGGAACAACATTTGCCAACCAAGTCGGGTATTGCGTCACCTCCACCAATCGAGACTCAATCTGTTTGGTAATCTCCTCTTTAATCTTTAGACTCAACTCGGGCTTGAACTTCTAAACTTTTTGCTTCACCGGATCGAACCTTGGATTAATCGGTAGTTTATGAGATACGACATCGGTACTCAACCCTTGCATGTCACCGACTTCCCAGACGAACACATCAATGTATTCGGTGAGTAAAGGAATTAGATCATTCCTCTGAGTTTCATTCAAGTGAACGCTGATTTTGGCCTCTTTGACACATTCTTGGTCTCCCAAATTTATAGTTTCAGTTTCCTCAAGATTCGGTTTGTGCTGATTTTCAAACTGCAGAAATTCTTTAGCAACAAATTCAGGTACTTTATTTTCTTCTTCGTAATCATCCACCTCGTCATCACCTGCCTCACTTTGTTCATTCAGCTCGTGACATGACATGACATTGGCAGGTTTAAAACTTATATTACTCAAACCATAAATAGACAAATTTAGACAAGTAAAAATATAGCGAATAAGTAAATAAATTAGATAAAAGAGGGTTTCAATCAAAATAGGAAATAATGCAAACTTTGGCTTTGGCAAAAGGCCATATTGCCTTTTTTCAAACATCACGAGGGAAATTTAAAACGCTAGCAATTAATAAAATGCAAAATGATGGGTTTCGGGCCTCTTCCGGACTACCACCGATTTAAATATGCATTAAACGATGCCCTTCTACCAAGGAGTTCGGGGAATCAGAATCGGCGTGGAGGTCCAATTCTGCAGCATCTCTCCTGGTTTAGCATCACGGATACCAGCTAGCTCGACCTCTTCCTCAATAACAACATCGATCTCCTCAAAAAGGCCGCAGATTCCTTCCCCAACGTTGTCAGGGACTATTGGAGTTATCACCTTTATCACACACCAATCGTCGTCTGTCTCTATCATATTCACATTGCCGCCTCCGTGATTTGGCAAAGGGTTGGTATTGACATTAGGTGCAGCTGGTTGTAGAGAGACCACCTCTTGGTCGATTAAATCCTGAATCTTGTGCTTGAGGTTGATACAGTCCTCAGTATCATGCCCAACACTGTTGGAATGATAAGCACATATCTGATCCGGCCTATAGAATTTTGAATTGATATCCACAGGTTTGGGCCCCACAGGGTGGATATATCCGGCCGCAGCCAGTCGCTCGTACAGCTTTGTTCGGCTTTCTGCGAGCGCAGTGAAATTTCTCAAAGGTTTCTTCTCGAACCGAGGTCGAGGGGGATCATAACTTCCTTGTGGGGGAGGCATCTGTTGATAACCCCGGTTGTTCGGACGGAGAGCTTGATTTCTGGGATATGGATTTGTTTGGTAGTTTGGCAATGGAGCTTGGTAATATGGAGAGGAATTTTGGTATAGCGGAGCATGGACTTGATAAACGGGAGAGGGTGCTTTGTAACTCGACTGCACGTTAGCACAGTTGGGAGCAACACCTTGATAATGAGGAGACAGAACTTGGTAAAGTGGAGGATGGCTTTGGTATGTGGGAGATGGATTTTGGTAAATTGGAGGTGAACTTTGGTAGACTAGAGGAGGATTTTGGTATAATGGAGGAGGATCTTGGTATATTGGAGGAGAATTATTTTTCTGACCAGCTTGGTAAGAGTTTTGAGAAGGTCGAGAACGACCTTGGAAATGGGAGTACAAAGATCTTCTTGGGTTTTTCTCGCCCTCATATAAAACAGCAGCCACGTCTTCTCTCTTCTTTTTCAACAACCCTGAAGATCCGAGCGATGCGGATACACGGGCTATCTTCCCTGATTTTAAACCGTCCTCGATAATCTCACCAATTTTGACTATCTCGGCAAACTTTGCTCCAACGAGCAACATGATTCTGTCATAATATTCAGGATCTTGCACCCGCACGAACACTTCATTGATTTCTTTCTCAGACATGAGCGGTCTCACTCTCGCCGCTTCTTTTCTCCACCTATAAGCGAATTCTCTATAGCTCTCGGTTGATTTCTGCTTCATTTTCTCCAAAGAGTAACGATCAGGAACGTTTCTACATTGTAGGCAAATCGCTCGATGAAATCCTTTGCCAGAGTATTCCAGCTGGGCCATTGCCGGGTTTCATGCGAGGTGAACCATTCAAGAGCTTCTCCGCATAGGCTTCGGCTGAAAAACCGCATCAGCAAAGCCTCGTCCCTTCCAACTCCCACGAGCTGGTCACAGTAAGCTCTAAGATGAGCCATAGGGTTGCCTACTCCTCCGAAGGTGTCAAACTTCGGGATCTTGAACCCTTCTGGAAGGTCCAAACTCGGGTGAATGCACAAATCTTCATAGTTAAGTCCGGCGGTATCGGGGACGCATTGAAGCTCTTTCATAGCCTTCTTAATCTCCTCTTTTATGTCTACTTTTGATTCTTCCTTCGCCCTCCACTCTCTTTCCTGTTCCTCATAGTGGTCCAACTCAGAACCGTGCACGTCGTGCTCAGCGTGGACAGGGATTTGGAAAGCGGTTATTTTAGGCAAGGGTGGAGCTATGGAAGGACTTTGGGCGTTTTGAGCAGCTTGGTAATTTTGTGGATAAGTTTGAGGATTAGTATTTTGATTTATGTGGTGGTGGGATGTTTGGGGATTAAAAGCGTTTTGATTTGGATTTTGATTTTGGTTTTGCGGTGGTGGAGCGGATTGAGGTTGGGTATTTTGAGGGTGAGAGGGCGTTTGAGAATGATGGTTCTGAGGATGTGGTGGAGTTTGATAAGAGGCTGAAGCATATTGCGGATTTTGGGTAGTTGGGTCTATAGCGGGGGAATTCTGAGCGAGCGGCACGCCTTGAGCTGGATCCATGTTAGAGGAAGGGAAGTAGATAGGAGGCCTTCCATCTGCAGCATTAACAGCAAAACCCGGCGGAGGTAGATCCTGTCTCCTTTGCATTTCTATTCTCATTTCTACAATTTGCTGCATCAACTGCAGAATCAACTCGTTTTGGTCCGCTATGGTGGGTTGAGACACCACAACATCAGTAAGACCTACTTCCTCGCTATTATCTCCCATAATCGTCTTTCCTTTGTTAGAATTTTTCCTTGGGAAGGAATCTGCAGGACCTTTTGACCTAGTGAAGTAAGGATGATCTGCCAGCTTAATCAACACAGATCAGTTCAAAATACCTGACAAAGAAAAACAACTCAAAGGCAAAATGTGTTAGTTTGTGTCGATGATAATTAACACAAAATATCACACACATTATTGTAAACACATAAGGGTCGCTTCATTTGAAGATAAATTAGCCCACGTATATAGAAATATGACTAAATAGACAGAAATTTGTCTATATTATTTTAGGACTAATGAGTCAGAAATGACTTGAGTCGGGACAAAGTAAATTGTCGTACTTCTGATTTTTTATTGAAATGTAACTCTACTTTCTTTATAAGAGTTGGGAAAGATAAAATTTTCTCAAAATGAGGACCGAACCTTGGAAGGCTGCCTACGTATCTCATAAAAGAGAATTCAGGTCCTACGTAGTTCGACCCATTCTTGAATTTTTGTTTTTTATTTTTTATTTTTGATATGAGAGAGTACTTTTTGAAAAATAAAGTTCAAATTTATTGGGAGACTAAAGACTCGAAGAGTATTTGGACGTACTTTCGATAGTGGTTTGATATTCATGCGTAAGGAGTTCTAGAAAATATTTTCCGAGAATGAGTAGGCTAGAATATCTCCAAATGAAGCAACATAATCATACAAACAATTATAACACATAAACAGTTATTGCGCGTTCTAAACAGATATGTGACCCTTTTATGCCAAGGGTAGGCCTAACGATTTGAAGGATGTATATGTCATTTGAAACATCCCATTGTCCCCAAACCCAAATTTATACAAATTTATGAATAAAACTTAAATGGGGATACATAATTGGGAGAAATGGGATACAACATAATCAGTCCTACGCAGGGGTACAATTCTGAACTATGCTTCCATAGAAGGTCCTTCCCTCTTCATTTCTTCTCTTCTCCGGGTTCCCGCGTCTTAGACTAGTAACTTGTGAGCTTCTTTTTTTTTTTTTTTACTAGAATAAGCTACAATCTACTCCCAATCCCGAGGGCAATGATTTTTTCAGATGATGTATATATCCTTCAAATTTAAACAAATAAATATGATCGCCCGTTCAGGCCGTAGGCCCTTTTGGACTCAAGGTGTTCTATCTAATGAGCCCAACACGCCTTGGGCGTTGGGTCATCTTAGTTCAATGCTTATATTTGGATTTGGTTTTGCTCTATCTTAGGCTCACTAGAATAGTTTTCAACTTGACGGTTACCCGAGTCGGACAAACAACGGGGTGAAGCTACCAAACGACGTCGGATGACCGCATTCCAACTATTCATTTGATACTTCCAAATGAAACTCTTGTGTATTTCTGAAAGAAGCCGTGGAAAGCCACGTAACTTCCTTTTCCTAATGCATACTATTTGCCGTTTGGCGGAAAATGCCATGAAAAATGCAACAATTCTAAAATAAGATAAAATAAACAAATAAGCATTTAAATCACATAGCCAAATAAAGTTAATTTTAAGGTTAGAATCCTCCAAATCCCCAGCAGAGTCGCCATTTCTGTTTTATCGAAAATTTAACCTTTTATAAGGGGTTTTCGACTTTTTAGAGTCGCCACTTAATTTTTGAAGAAAAATCAAGAAAACTATTGTTTTCAAATAACTTAACAGAGAAAATTGCTTGAAAACATTTAAAGGGTTCGGGGATTCAAATTAATGTTTTAGGAAGGTGTTAGGCACCTAAGACATCCGTCTAAAACGGTTTTCCAGCAACTAACAAATTTGGCTAAAACTTCGCTTTTAACTTAACTTGAATAAAATATTTGGAAGTAGAGAGTTGAAATACTAACTTATATTTTAGGTCATTTCATTTTGCAAAATTATTTTAATTTTGAGTTGATAAAAACATTTACGACATTCGTGGGGATTCGGATTTTTCTAACTTTTAAAATTAACGACAAGTATGCAAACAAATAAGCAAATAAAGTAAAAGAGAGAAATAAAGAGAGAGAGGGAAAGAGAATTGGGTCCAAAATCGGGTTCTCTGTCCGCCTTGACCAATTTTTGGACCCACCTGTTTTGGGTTTTTGACTCATTTTCCTTTCGTACCTGTCCTAGACTAAGCAACTAATTAATACTAAATAAATACAGTAAAGTAAAAGACGACAAGGGCTAATGCCTTAAAATAGATACAATACGAAATGCAAAATATAAAACGGGTCTTCTAATTCATCTTTTCCGACTTTCTTCAATTCTTTAAATCTTGGGACCCGTCCATCGGCTTAATAGGTTGACTGGAAAAGAGGAACTTTGAGCCTTTACGGCTCTTCTCATGGAATGCAAAGGAGAGAGTGAGAGTTCATGTTGAAACTCGGACGAATTTTACATGCACTGATTCTGGGCAGCGAACAGAGACTACGAGTTTGACGGAGACGATTCCACCACCTCTCCAAACTCAAACAGCCGCAAAAAATATTTTATAAATATTAAACTATGGAACCAAGAATTCCCGAAAATTTCTGGGTACTCTTTGGTCTCCTCTCTCTATCTCTTCTTGGTGTAATGAAGAGAGGCTTATATAGGACCAATTTTTGGTCCAAAAAAGATGTGGGAAGCAATGTGGGACAAATGCAAAAATTTCAAAATTTCTATTTGAATGGTTCAAAGTAATTGATTAATAGGATGAATTTACATAAATTAATTTAGCAAGCTTCTTAATCTTAACAAAAAATAAAATAATTAATTTAATTGTAAACTTAGTGATTCAAAAAATAAAAAAAAATAAAATAATATATATATATATATATATACATATATATAGATATATAGATATAGATATAGATATAGATATAACTATGATTTAAACAAAACTAATTTAAAAGACTACTTACTAAATTTAAAATATTTTGAGATGATTTTTGGATAATCATAAAATATACTAATTATATACATAATTATGTAAGATATAGATATTATCTAAAAACTTTAAGAAATGGCAAAAATTATTATTCAAAATAACGCAAATCGTTATGTTTTTCCTAAATTCACAAAACTAATTATTTTAAGTTGTTTGAAAATTTAAGAAGCTCATGAATTAATTTCTATTGTGGAAGTTCAAAATTGGGTGTCAACAATAGTGATATCAGTTCCTCCTCTTGGCCCATGATTTTTCCCTTATTTAAAAGGGTTTCCACGTATAATTGTTGGTGTCATTATTTTCCCTTTTTATTTCCATTACTTTTACCATAGATATTTTTGTGCTTGTCCGCGTTTTCCCAACAAACTGTATCTGAGCCAAGGTTTTATCTGAGTATGCTCTGTGGTTGCAGCACAATCTGAACTTTCACATCATAAAAGATTTACTTTGATTTGCGATATCTATATTTTTTGGGGAAAACAATGGAAGCCAACACAAGTAGAATGGTTACTTTGAATGGAGTTAATTATGTCATTTGAAAGGGGAAAATGGAAGATCTGCTATATGTTAAGAATTTTTACCAACCAGTATTTACCACTGTAAAACCTAATAATAAAACAGATGAAGAGTGGAATATGTTGCACAGACAGGTTTGTGGATTCATTAGACAATGGATCGACGATAATGTGTTGAACCATATTTCTGGGGAGACACATGCTTGAACCCTATGGGAGCATCTTGAAAGTTTGTATGCTCGGAAGACTGGCAACAACAAAATGTTCTTAATAAAGTAGATGTTGATCAGTTTAAAGTATCATGATGGTTCTCCATGATAGACCATCTGAATAATTTTCAGGGGATCATGAACCAATTATCTGCTATGGACATCAAATTTGATGAAGAAATTCAAGGCTTGCTTCTACTTGATTCCTTACTAGACTCAGGGGAAATATTTAGAACTTCATTATCAAATTATGCTCCAGATGGTGTGATATCTATGGATTCCGCCAAGAGTAGTGTCTTGAACGAAGAGATGAGAAGAAAAACTCAAGGTTCTTCTATTATGTCGTTTGGATGGGAACAAGCTATTCCATGATTAATTATTCTGAAATTTTATTCTGTTATGCATATGAGATATTTTATTTTATCATTATGGTATAATTAATGGGATAAGTTATTCCAAACAGTGGCGGACCAAGGATTTTCGTTGAGGAGGTTCGGAAAATAAAAATATAAACATCTAACCTAAAAAAAAAAAAACTGAAACAAAAAAAATGTAAAATATAAAACGCCAATCCAGGGATCCGAATCCTGGACGTCGCGCGTAATATTGAGCTCAGCTACCGCTGGGCTATCTCATCCATTTGTGTTTTAGGGTGTTCAAAATATATATATCAACACAAATCCAGAAAATTCACCTTAGATATACAGTGTATTTTTTTATCGAGGGTGTTCGGGTGAACACCCTCGACAACACGTGGGTCCGCCCCTGATTCCAAACATCACAACCAACAAGACACAAATTTTTTATCTATTACTATTTATTTTTATCCCTCACATCAAACGATAAATCATCTTATTGCCTTCAACCATATCCGATTATATTAAAAAATAGATAAATTATTTATTGGGTCAATCGTTTTTACCCAAAGTAATTAAATTATTATTCATTATGCATTTTTCAATTTTTATTTTAAACTAAATCATTTCTGCGACGGAATATCAATGATAATCCTTCAAATAGTATGGAATATATCATATATATACCAGGTTATACATGCGCTATACAATATCGATACATTATATAATTAAGTATACAGTAGTAATCCATTACATATACTTATGACCATTTTAGTTTAAAAGGATCTTGGTTACATAAGAAGCCCATTGTTTTAACGCAATTTTAACTAGGAGTGGATGTTCGTTTCTTTATTTTGATTTAATCAAAATTGAAAATTCAATTCAATTTTTAATTTGATTTTAGAAAAGTGTCCTCGTATGCCAAATCTAATCCAATTCGATTTTTTTACTTTAGTTCATTATTTTTAAATTAATTTTTTGATGCGAATGAAAAATAAAATGAGGACAAAATAAAAATATAAGATACTTAAAAATTTAAAGTATGTTAAGGAATGATGTGTCTCGCCAGAAAATAATTATTGTGCTCACTAAAAGACTATATTTATCTATGTGAAGAATATGGTGTCTCCCGTACTTCTTGAGAAAAACAAGGACGAAAACAGGTTCCTTTATATAACGTACATTGAAAAAAAAAATATTTTGGTACGTTCCTCTTGTTAATTAATATTTGAAGTTAACTATTGAATTACACATTTATTGCTACTTTGACTTGTCCATGAATGATTTAATTATTGGTTGACTTTTTATTTGGTGCACCGAACACCAAATCGAAGAATCAAACTTTTGAAAAATAACACGAACATCAAACCAAAAATCGAAGAACCAAAATTGAAGAACCGAATAAATTCAATTCATTTGATTTGATTTTTGAAATATTTGAAGTGAACCATATATTGAATTGCACATTTATTGCTACATTGATTTGTTCACAAATGATTTAATTATTGATTGATTTTTTATTTGGTGCACCGAAGTTTTGAAACCCTTACACCAAATACCAAATCGAAGACCCGAACTTTTGAAAAAATAACACGAACATCAAACCAAAAATCGAAGAACTAAAATTGAAGAACCAAATGAATTCAATTCGATTTGATTTGATTTTCGATATTCTGCCTGCCCTGCCCCCCCCCCCCCCCCCCCCCCCCTTAATTTTAATTGATGGGGCTCCATATAGTAAAAACAACATTGCATCGTGTTTGTAGGCATGCCAAAGAATATACGGAACATTTGCAAAACTGGAAAAATTTATATACACAAAATAAGGTCATGTTTGAAGATCGAAACATGTCTAGCTAGTTGGTTATCTTCTTTTTCTAAAACGAAAAATGGGTAGGGAAGGGAAAAACAGAGGGGTTTACAATATTTTTAATCGAATCCTCACCAATAAGATATAAGAATTCAGATAATCAACCGATTGATCTATTAAGATTCTCCATTCTACATTTAGACCAAAGAAGAAATCTTTCATTGTTTATGAATTATGATGATGGTATCTTTAAACATTTTTCATAATCCCATTGCAACATATTTGAATTGCAACATATTTGTATGTAGATTCAAGTCGTTTGATTGTGAACATGTTGCTCACGATTAGTTATTTTGGGTTTGCTATCCTGGATAACTTATCTCATCACTATGATATAAATAATGGGTAAGTTATTCCAAACATGGAACCAAACAAGAGTACAAAAGTTTATCCCATCCCTATTTTCTTACATCTAAAGACATTTCTCATAACTCTTATAAATTATTACGTAGATATTTTTTTAAAAAAGTTATCATATCAAACTCGTTATAAAAAGTTACAAATTGATGAATATCAACTCCTAATAATATAAATTCTTTTTTACAAATTGATGAATATCAACTCCTAATAATATTTTTTTTTTTTACACCATCAACATATAAAAACATATAATTTGTAGGAACTCTTCATTTTTAATGTTGCATTCATATAGAATTTTCTAAAAATATACTACTTTTCTTTTGGACAATCTGACACACACTTACCAATAATTTTAAAGAGTTCAAATAACATAGATAAACTAGCATCTAATAAACTCTCCCCTAGTTCAGGACCAATATAAAAATCAACTAATTTAACAACCCAAAGAACCTATTAACTTGATATACTCATACCATAAAAAGAAAAAAAGAAAAAAAAGAGAGAGAGATATGACTCAAAATTAGAAGAAAGAAAGAGACATTTTTATTTGAGTGTTTTCGGAACAAACAAAACTTATTCTAAAACATAGTACACATATATTAATGTGGTCTAATAAGAGGACCACATTTTAGAATAAGATTGGTAGAAATGCAAACATCCACATATATACTTGAAAACATCAAATTCTAATTAATTAATTAATCCTTGATCGATATAACTGGATCAAGAGTAATAGGAGCAAGATTAGGTGATTTAACAATCTCATTTAAATCATCAATTTGACCTTCTAAATAAGCCTTAAGAAATGCTACCACAATTCCTCCAACAGCTCTTCTCATACTTTTCTTAGATCCTTTTCCACTTTTCAACATAATTCTGATTAAAATTGTCATTATTCCTTCAGCTTGAAGTATATCTGCATGACCATAATCCTTAGCAAGGAAATAATAACAAGGGGGCTTACTCTCGTTGACAAACTCCGCATGATTAACCCCATTTGGCGCACCTGTATTAGGATCGAAATAATAAAGATGCTAGTAAAGTATAGTAATATAAAAGAGAATAAATTTCTCATCTCTAAACGAAACTCCTTTCCTATGCTCTAGCTTTTGGACAGCAGAGACACCAATGTACCAAAAATATGACGAATCCTTTTTTTCCATTTATAAAAGTCACCACCAACAAAATAAATAAATAAATACAATTATGATAAGAAAATCAGGACAAGCAACCTGACAGGAGCAAACAACATGTTGATTGATTTGACAAGCCGGCACCAACAACAGCAACGGGGATTGATTGATTGAAAATACGAGGGATGTATTCGAGAACATAGGGAGGAGGGAGAGAATCCTGCTACTGGATCAATTCCGAGGAGTGCTGAGAATTTTAGAGGCATTGAGCTGTCTAAAGCTACGGCGAATGCCATATTACCACCTTTGCTGTGACCGGAGATTGCCACTTTCTCGAGGTTCGGTTGAACTTTCTCCGGCAGTACGGATTCGAGGTTGTTGATTAACCATTCTGCTATTTTCTTTACGTTTTTCACTTCCTGGTTCATAAGAGGAATCTGCAACATGTAAAATATGAGTGACAAAGTCACCATTTTTACTAACCAAAATTAAAATATATCTAGTAAAATCTAAGACACGCATAAATAGCGATAATGAAGATTCATATAGCAAACAACACAAATTTTACTAGTTTAATGCCTAATTATGTGCCTTGATCCTGTAAAATTTCAAAATTACCATTTCTGCCAGATACATGTATCTAGTTAGAATTAGGTGAAATTTGTTTTACATACATTTTATATATCCAAAGTGTATATATATGTATCTGAGATACTCTAGCTCTCTTGCTCGCTTTCTCTCTATCTATCTGTAGTGTATCTAAGATACATATAATGTGTGATTCACATGTGGAATCTCATGCTTCTACCAATTGCACAAGGGAACTTCTATGTTTTTAATGGGTGCACTGTTTATCCTAATTTCTATCACTTTTTCAAAATAGATATACATATTATTTTTTTGGAAGTTAGCGGGTGCACGTGCACCCCCTCCAGATAGTGTGGGTCCACCCCTGTATTTAGGATACTCTTACTCTCTCGCTCGCCTCTCTCCCTATGTCTCTGTGTTTCAAAGTGTATCTTATAGCAAACATACATGTATCTAGATATATCTGACTTGAAATCTGGTATGAAATTATTAATTAGTGAGATAGTAATGTTTATGTAATTATAAATGGTTTTCTCTATAACCAACACTAATGTTAAAAGTATATATGATGAAGCTGTACCTGAGGAGCAACAATGATATATCGATGGGAAGAAATGTGTTGAAGGAGGGATTTGTACCAGCTAGGTTGGAGCATGAAGCCATGAAAAAAGAGTAAAACTGGATAGGATGCTTTCTTTGTTGGTGAAAAAACTAACAATGAACATGGCAATGAAGAAGAGCTCTTAACATTTATAGTGTCAATTTTCTCATTACCTACTTCGAAAATTGATGATACTCCCATCTTTATGTTTCTCTCTATGCTTGCTTTGCCAATTGCCATGCACCATTGATTTATATAGTAGCTATTGCACTCACACCTTGGGCAACAAAAGTTTATGCGTATACTCTATCTGAAACATCACTCGTAAAATTGTACTGAATATATATATTGTTGTTATTGCACTAACACCTGATCAATGAGCTTACATGGACCACCTAGCTAACTTATTGGAGGGATCACTTTTGTTGTTATTGCACTAACACCTTGGGTATCCATATTTTGAACACTTCTAATAATTGGACATATTTGAGTTAAAAACATAGCAATAAGGGCATATTTGCAAAAAACTCAACAAATAATAAAACTAACTCATTTTGAGTAATTTAGGTGTCGTTTGATTTGCATACAAGTTATACTGAGATTAGTTATGTCATAATAAATTATGTTAAAATTAATTTTATTAATTTCTAATAATAAATTGTTTGTTTACAAAAATCCCTCCACTTTATTAAGTTCCTTTTTTCTTTAAAAAATTTAATTATTCATTCTTAAATATATTATTGAATTGAATAGAATAGATACTTAGATATTTTTTACCATGCAAATTATGAGGTCTCAAAAATTGAACGTTCTTCCTTATTTCGTCTTTTCATTAGAGAAAGAACAAAACGTATTTTTTGCTTTATTAACGTTAGCATGTGGAAGTTGTCCCAATAGTAATTCTACTTTGTCGTTTATTAATTTATTTCGGTTTGTAATATAAAAAATACCTATTAGAAATTGTGTATTTTGATATTTTTAATGCTTTATTATAATTAGAAAGTCCGATCAGTACTTGTGATATTGATTCTTAAAACTGTTATTTATGTTTTTTTTTCCTATTTATATTGTATTAGTTATAGTGGTACATGTCCTTTCGCAATTGGTGGTTCATGTCCCTTTTCATTATATATATATACTAGATAGAGAAGGCCCGTGGCAAGCACGGCCCAATAATTTAATTAATATTGTCGAAATTTGTTCAGTGAAGCAGCTATACATTTGCTATGCTTCTGAAAATATTAATAACACAAGGGTCACGTCTTCGGTAAAAGATGATTAATATTATATACTATTAGAAATATCAGAAAACATTCGTCATTTACATAGAAAAGTGAAAATCAAATTTCAACATAAAATATATGATCAACTCATTCCCAATTTGACAATACCATGAGGCCACAAGTACATTGAATTTCGAATGACACTGCTATTTACAACTAAAAATGCTAATATAATGGGTTTAATGTCCTATATAACTTACACCCCAAAACGACCATATAAATAATGATGATACAATTTGCAAATATACTTTAAAACGGTGCCTTATACAAAATTTTCATGGCAAGTATGATACCATAAAAGGAAAAAAGAGTTGGTGTTCTCTATTTCTCTCTTCGGTCCTCTTCAAGGACAATCCAAATGTCAATATGAAAGTTCTAACTTATTGGCTATACAAGCCTGATATGAAATAGAAGAAGTTTGAGAAACTAAAATAAACTTACTTTCTTTTCCTATTACAGTCAAATCTGAAAGAACAACAGTCACAAAAAATTAGGATATGTATTTTCAGCTAGAGGTCACAAGTATTAACACATAGATTACGAATTGGGACCATCTATATGAATCCGTATTAGCTACACGGTATACCTCATGACAACTTCGCATTAAATATACTGCATAATAACTTAAAACTTGCCCTGTGTCCCCCCTAATTCAGCTCATACGGTCATCTTTTTGGCCCTCTTTAAAAAAACAAGAAAAAAGTTGATTACTGTGATCATTTGATATACACCATTGTCTCTCTTACACTCATCTATTACATGATTGATGTGTCATCTGAAAATGCATTCATTTATCTAAGATTTGTCTCACGTTCCTCATTGTGTTTTTCGGTGAACATGGCTTTGCTGCTAACATTTTGTAATAGAGCCTTCACCTCTACGTTATTCTTCTTGGATGATTCCATCTAGGCAGCCATTTTCGTATGATTTTTCACTGGCGAAAATATTTGGTGTTTAACATTACAAATCTTAGTATTGAGTTAAATTTGGTGGTTGTTCTGGCTACCGCAAAATGCTATTTATAAGTCAAAACTATTTCAGTTATCGTATTGCCTATACGCTTAATGTCATTATATGTGGCCTTCTCAGCAATTTTAGGAGACTGTTTCTGTGCTCTGGAACCTAAAGTCAGCTTACAAGACAAAGCAATTTGCAAAGCACACCTAGAAGAGTTAGGACTACAAGTTCTAGCTTACTTCCTCTTCATAACTTTTCTCGAAACAGTGTTTCAAAATCCAAAATTCCTAATTTCAGATTTGTTGGATCAACACAACAAGCTCACACTTAACATCACACCTAGATGTCCTATAATAAATCACTAGAGACTATTTCTTAGTGTGGAAAAGCTTCACTATACCCTCTCAAAAGCATTCCCATTTCGTTGAGGCCTCATATTTCATCAACATATCTATTTGCATCTTACCATAACGTGTATCAAGTAAAAATAAATTGGATAAAAATTGTATTTGAAGATGAAAATAGTAGAGACTCGAGTAGAGAATCTGTGGACTATTGAAAAGATGGAAGACATGTGTAGAGAATACATTTCGGTCTTTCTTTGTCATATCTATTTCAGCTTGCCTTTGCTGCTTGTTATAGTGAGAGGTAATGGCTGGTTGATAGTGATAGTTTTTTCAGTGATTGACACGATAAACAAATTCGCTGAAGATGTATACTATTCAGTCACATTAATGTTCTCATTGAAAGTACTATAATATGAATTGTAGCTAAACAGAATGTAATGAATTGTACCTCAACTGATAGATAAGATGAAAAAGAAATGTACAATAAAGAAGACACTAAGATTTTAGATAAAGCGACAGAGATTTAGAGATCATATTTGGATATTGAGATAGGGAGATCCTAGATAATGTAACTTTGTTTTATTTAGAAAATCTTACTTGTATATGAACAAATATATTAGGTTGATAAAACTTTTTTCTGTAAACTAATTCTGAGATAAGATTATGTACTTATAACTTTGATACTGACATAAGTTTCAATGTTAGAATTCACAGCCAAACAGAGAATTTGTGGGAATACAGTGGGTTCTGAGAAGAGAGTAATGACGATAGTGGTAGGTTGATGTTATAGCTTTAAGCCCGCAAGTATTTCATTTGTTTGATTTCACGAGATAACAACTTCAATGTTATAGTGACATTTTTCTACTCGATTCTTGTTCACAATTGTTGTTATTGTTAAATTTTTTCCTCTGCCTACAGATTTCTTCTACTCAGTTGAATTTTCCTTTTTCTTTTGATGAGATAGATGATTAATAATTATATTGCTTGAAAGTTTTAACACTTTCGACTAAGCTTCATCTTTTGTCTATTACCTAGAAAGAAGATAGGATCTTATTGATTCACATACTACATGTATATGCAATTAGTGAAGATGAGAAGATATTTAAAACGTATTGATTCGTTGTGGAGTTGTAGAGTTAATATCTTGAACGATCACTGAACTATAAGTGATTCCTTGAGCATATTTGTCATCTTTGCAAACTTTCTCAGATACTATCAAGATGCCAATATTCCATAAAATCTTATGCCCTACAGATTTCTAAATCTACAAACATAATGAATATCATGAAAGTAAGATGATTAACCTTGGTGGATAAAATCATAGCAATTATGGGAACAATGACATTTATTTGGAGGTTAAACAAATGAAAACAAACAGCATAAACAAGGGATCTTACAGGATAACCACTACCATACCTCTTTCTTTGTGCGAAAGCCTGGATATGTAACTACATAAATTAGTACCGAAACATTCCAGTTATATGGTTTAACTGTAACATAGCAATGAATCAACTATTCCTTATAATAAAAAAAAACTATAATTCTGTTTGTGAAGACGCCAAATTTATGAGCAAAACATAAAGTATTATATCCTTAAAATTCTACAGTTGCTTTTGTAGAATATTATGTGTTCACAAGTATTGATATGGATGCAATTTGTCCAGCAAACCATATGTGAAATACTAACCAAGTTGTTAGGTGTGATTAATGACAAGAAGAGAGCTTGAAAGTTATTCATTCAACAAAGACGACATCAAATATCACAGTTTTGAGGATATGATACATGAACAAAGCTAGATTTTGACGGTGATTAATCACTGATTTTATCCCTCAGAATAAGCATAAAGAAAAATGAAGATACTATTATAAAAAATTCATAAGAATACAATGAATGGATATGATCATACACATATATATTGCAGAACTACCAACTAAACAAGAGATCTCAGATCATAAAAAGATATAATCAAATTATTAACAATTAAAACATAAGCCACATACATACAAAGAATCAACCTCATATACTTCACACCAATTACCTGGTGCCAGTAGCACAAAAGAAGACCCATTGAGCTCGAATAAGATGAAAAGTTAAGTTTTGTCTCTGAAAGCATAAAATTTTACAACAAAATTAATCAATGGAGATAGCAAAATATTTAGGGTCAGCCATATAAGATAGCTTAGTTTGACAAAACTCGAAACATAAGAACAACAAATTAGTTCACCCTTAAAAACAGGGCATTTCATAGTTTTACGAAATTATAGAAGAATCTAATGTACACAAAAATTGAAATGAAGGTCGTACGAAAGCACTAACGGACATACCCTTTGCTCAAATTCTTGTATAAGGAGATGCAGATCCTTAACGTCACACTGCAAGTGAAAATAATTTCAAAATGAAGGAGGTGAAGAAAATTCAACAATATAAGACTAAAATGAAGAAACCAGAAAGTTAATTTCAATGGAAAATCCATATATGAACTATAGTTTAAAAGAATTATGAAGAAAGAAGACCAACTGAACTGAAGGAATCCATAAAATTGATTCTGACGGAAAATTCATTTTGTTCAAAAGAATTATTATGAAAGAAGACCAAATTAGTTATTGAATGTGAGAAAACAAAATGAAAATCTGAGTATACCAAAGTTGATTTCTGATGAAAACACGAGACAAAACAAAAACTAAAGGCACAATGATTGAAACTATTGAAAGCAGCTGGAAAATTCAACATGAACAACAAACCCCATATGGAATAAGAAGTGGTCAACAAAAGATAAAATTGGGGAACATTTTTAATGTACTTTCAAATTTGAAGAAAACAAAGAAACAATATGAAGAAGATTACCTGGAAGGCTGGAACGAATGTTGGAGAAAGGAGAAGTTTTTGGAGTTGAAGGTAAAGAGTGATGTGTACATTGAAGATATATGAAGAAGACACGTAACTATTTTTTAGAATGAAAAAGACAAAAATACCCTCAAATGTGATGACACAAGCATGTTGAACAAGCCATTTCTAATATAGTAGAAATAGAAAATATATCATTTTTAATTAAAGATTACAACATCTTAAAAAAAAATTATTTTGTTAAATTTTATGTCAAATCAAAATAAAACAAATAAATTAAAATAACGAAAGTATATATATATATATATATATATATATATATATATATATAATTTGAATAGAAAAAAGAAAATTCTTATAAAGATTTATGAGAGGTATGTGTGACGGATTTATAATTTTAAAAGTAGTGGATTCTGAAGTGACTGAAAGCAGGGTGAAGGCAGTGTATAATGACGAATCCCCTCGACAAAAAAATATTACTATTTATACATTGTTAAAATTATTTTTTTAGGTATGTATAAGAATCCCTCCCATTACTTCATATATTTACTTCTCATATTTGAACCACTCAATTAAAAATTTTGGCTTGACTGAAAGTCTCATATATTCAACACTTCTACTTTTAATGGAGCTCTATATTTATCTTTGAAAAATGTCTCAAACGCAGGGGCGGATTTATGTTGATGGAAAGAGTGTCACGTGATACGGCTTTATCGAAAATTTTACTAAATATAAATATATATTTCAAAAAAGAAAATAGTAAACCTATAAAAGTAATTAAAAGGGCAATGCTCGTATGAATTTCTCTCAGCATCGGCGAAGCCAAAAGGGTAAAAAGAAAATTGTCAAAAATCCCAAAAGGGTACTTAATTTATTTTTTTAATCAAAAGGGCAAAATCGCTCCTAACGTAGCGATTTGTTTCTGACAAAATTGACGTGTTAATTTTTTTAAAAAAACATAGAAATCGCTAATATAGCAGCGATTTCATCCAAAAAAAAAAGTTCCTTAAATCGCTGCCGTAGCACCGATTTGTCAAAAAAAATTTTTAACAAATGCACCAAATGTGGACCAAAATGCTGCCTGCCTCTATTAACTTTTTCAATGAAATTTCAATTTCAATAAAAAAAATTCGAAAAATGCTGCATTTATCGCGATATTAAAAAAAAATTGTCATAAGCGATTTTATCCTTTTGGTTAAAAAAAAAATTGATATGCCATTTCGGAATTTTTGATAATTTTTTTACCCTTTTGACTCCAGACTCGTGGTTAAAGCATCATCTTATTCGCTTATAAGATGTCGCGAGTTTGTATCATGCACGGTTTTTATTTTATTTTTCTCTTAAATTTTAGCTTTAAATTCACATTTTTTGTTTTATTTTTCTCTTAAATTTAAGTTTTTTTCTCTCTTAAAATATAGTAGCTTTAAATTAAAAAATGAGGGTCATTATTAAAATTCTACGACCCACTCTAATTTTCAAAATCTATCTACTACCTTTTATTTTAGAATTGAAATAAAACTTAAAATCTTTGAGTTTAGAAGTATAGTTAAATAAAAATATAGTTGACTCCATATATTTATATATGTATTACTTGTGAGTTTCTTCAAACAAAATTGTTTATGTTCGTCGTCATTCGATATCTCGAATCTCCACAAGTATTTTTATTTTTTTTATTTTTTTATTATGTGCTTGAAGTTTTATTTTATTTCTTCATAATAATTATTTTATTTTATTTTATTTAATTGTCACAATTTTTTCTCTAAATCTTTTAAATAATCGACACCGCTTAAAAAAAGAAAAATTGTCTACGCCACTGCTTTAACCAATCATAAATGATTTGAAAAAGGCCTTCCTCCCACTTATCATATAAAAAATGTCAAAACGTTTTTTTAAAATATAAGGATGATCCTATTTAGTAGCAAAAATAATTCATTTTATTAAACAAATGGCTTCATCTTATTGGTTCATGTAGATTTTTAAACCCAATCCAACAACCTTACCATTCTAGGTTTGCGTGTATTGTATTAGTTTTTGTGGTCCATGTCCTGTTTTTATTTGTCGTTGTCTTCATTTTAGGGATTTTAAACTGGTGATTGGTGGTCCTTTTTGTTATATGCTTGATTAATTATAATCATCTAATTTTTGTTTTGAATTTTTGAATAATAACCCAAAGGTTAAAGACATGATAATTGACTTGAAATCTGAATTAGTGAGTCAAAGCTGAAGAGAGTTTTGAACAAATAAAATGATAATTAAGTTGATGATTACAACAACTTGATCAAAAGTGTGCACACAAAAATTCCGGAGGATTAATCCATATTGATATAATGATCAATATGCCTAGGAATGAAAGCGATTTCAAGCCCCGTCGAAACAAGGTTGGAAAGGAGGTTTGAGACCTTTTATAGAATTAAAATGTACCTTTTAAAAGATATAAGCATTTAAATAATTAATATTAGTGGCGATGAGATAAACAATTAAAAAATGTCATGATAATATATACTGCCACGGTCAAAAGGATAAAAAGGATGAAGGTGGACTAGGCCTGGCCTTCTTCAATACATATTGTATTTGTTAGCCTTTTAGGCTAGTAAACAAAAGATTGGGTGGATACAAGTGACAATAGAGTTGTTTCGTTATATCGGATCAGGGATGATAGCACCATGATTTCCTCGTGACTCTAAAAGATAATACTTGCCATTTGTCGATGTTAACTAGGCCTATAATTTGTTTAGATAAGGATATGTAGTTGGTGTAGATAAAATTGTTGCTATAAGAACTCAGGAACGCTACCTTGTCAGCAATCTTATTAGCTTCTCTCATGCAGTGCGGTATGAATATGGTGAGTGTCATTTGACCACACTTTAGTTTATAAATTACTGCTATATATAATTAATGTATCTTATGATTTTGATTTTACAAATAGTTCTCTTGGAATGCTTATAAATTATAGTGAACTTTTTTTTCCATTTAACCATGTATTTTAGCTGTTACTATAAATAAAAAACATGTGCTAGTTTATCTATATATAATAGGAGAAGATAAATTGTCACGTGTCAACACCATAATTTTTTTTATGAATTACAAAAATTAACTTAAAATATAAAAATAGAAAAATAATAATAAAAATTGCAATCACTTTAAAAACTGTGTCTTAACATTTAAAACTCTTCTTCTTCTTCCTTTTTTTTGGAAGTTTTCAAATTTAAAATTAATTATTTATTTAAAAATAAATTTTAATCAAACAAACATATTCCAATCTATATTGTATTATATTATATAGCAAAATAAATAATAATAGTAACAATAATAATTAAAAGAGTCTACTATAATAATAATAACAATAGTAATAAAAATAATAATCTTAATTATTAAATTAATTTAAAATCTAAAATTAAAAATAAAATTACAAAAAAAGGAAAAATAACTGGAAAAAAACGTAATTCTATTTTTTAAAACATAAAAGTAACCAACACACTGTTTTTTAAAAGTAATTAACGTAATACGATTTTTTAAACAATATGACAAGTAGTTACTTTTTGAATTTGAATTTTTTTTTCTTAGAATATGACAGAGTATTTACTTTTTGAATTTGAATTTAATTTTTTTTTTAAATATTACAGAATAGTTACTTTTTAAATTTAAATTTAAAGTGATTATTTAAAATTGCTCTACCCATTATCTGGATTTTCTATATATATATAAATAAATTCGACTAAGAAAATTGATGGATCTATTCTTCTTCAAATATAATGTTATTTGTGTTTCAATTCTTCTTTTCTTCAACTTTTTTCTTGGGGGTGAATACATATAATATTTGATGCCAGAAGAAAAATCAAATATATTTGCAAAGGAATTAGTGAAAGTACAAGAAAAAGAACAATATTTATCAAAGTCAAATCCTCTACGCATGATGATATTTTTAGATTATCATATGTTGTGGTGATTTTTTTTTTAGGGTTCATTTCATTCAATTTGATTTGTTTATGTCATATTTGAACTTGAATTCTTTAGATTAAATGAGCTTTCTATTCTTTTTTATTTTCATTTGTAATTTTTGATAATTTTTAATTTTATTATTTTCTGTTGGTTTCTAATAACATATTTTTTTCTACTGAATTATTGTTCATATTTTACATTAATTAAAATGGTAAATATATGCAAATTGAAAGTCTTAGTTGTTATCAAATTATTAATTAATATACTAATATATATTAATGTGTAATATTATTTATTTTTATGATTTATACTTGTTAATAGTAATAGTCAGACATTCTTTTGAGCTTATTATATACCACTAAGCAACAAAAATAACGAAGTTCATTACAAAAAGAGAGTAACTAGCTATATATATATATATATATATATATATATATATATATATATATATATATATATAAATTGAGTTAGAGTAAAGTTGATTTTACAAAAAATAAGCTTCCTTCATCATGTGAAATCAATAAAATAATCAAAACCATTAACCTAAATAAGAGAAAATTACACTACTAATTAGTAAATATATACTACTATTTAACTATTTAACATAGCTATAGTTTGAATTGTTCTGCTCACCACAAATTTTTAACCGTATTTACGTAGGCCATGTTCATTTTGTTAGGGAAATATTAAGAATTTCACAATAAAAATAATAAATAACTTTATGATTTATTAAAAAAGTAGTCCTGAAATTAATATGAAATATTACTACAACGATATATAAAAATAGTGCAAAAAATTAGATAAATACTTGAGTCGTGCTGGACACTGTCCTAAGAAACTATTTCAACGGTGTGAAATGTTTCCTCAAGATTAAACAAGTACTTCCCTATCTTGATTAAATAGAGATAGCAGGAATCAACAAATTAATTATCATCAACAAGTTAGGATTAAACAAATAGTTCTCTATCTTAAATAAATAGAGGTAGCAGGAATCAACAAATTAATTATTATCAGCAAGTTATTAGGGGAATTAAAATAACAAAATCAAAGTGATTAACTTAAAAGAAAACAATATTCAAGAGAGGAAGAAGTTGAAAACGGGAGGGAGTATTTTTTCTACAGCTACCAATTCTCATTGTTTATGCCTATTTATAGGCAAATAAAATTGTAGGCATGTTGACAAGTGGCAACTCCTTCCATGCAAAGTTGCCATATGAAGACAAGTGGCAAATGAATTAAAAGGAGTAAGAGATAAATAAATTCTTGTCTAATAAATTTAATTGCCATTTCACCAAGTAATAATAATTCCAAAATATTTTAATAATTTGGCTCTATAAATACACTTAATAAAATAATCTTTTGAAATAACAATATTTTTCTAACATATTTTTGTATAATTATGTTTCCACACTTATTCAAAGTTCTACTTTCTATCTCTCCATATTTTTTTTATTTCTCCTTAATTCACTCGACCACATTTAAAAATTTCTTCTTCTCCTCTCAAATCTGCCAATATCTCAAGGCAACTTCTGGCTGTTTAAAATTTTATTTTTCTCATTGCAGTTTCAATCTTCTTTTTTTAATTTGTATTTGTATATTATATTGACTTCTTTTTTTAAAAAAAAAATCTACTGATTTCTAAATTTCTTATTTACTTCTTTTTATTCAACCACTTAAACATGTGCTGCCATAGAACATTAATGTTTATGAAAGGTATTTTTGTAGACAGACCATCTATGACTATAAGATATCCAAGTATAAAGACATATTTGTTAAATAATATGTCTTTTATGATATTCTTTGATGGTATAATTTCTTAATTTGTTAGCACTGATATCATCAAAACTTAAAAAGTTGATCTTGTTACAAAAAAATATATTGACTTCTTTTGTTTTTTTAGTTTTCTCTTTAAATACAATTAAAATCATGGATAAACAAACTCCTTCCAAGAGATCAATCACTCGAGGTATAAACGCATCCGAAAAACTTAAACCATTTTTCATCTTCATCAAGATTTTCAAGAAATTACAAAATCTCTAGCTAAATATTGAGTTGATAAATAAGAAATTAGATCAAAGCATTGGAATGATCCACTGAAAATGTAACAACTTATGCATATTTTTAATTCCAAAATTATACACAATAAAAGATCAGAATATATATATATATATATATATATATATATTAAGTAATTTAAACGACACTACATCAAAAATGAGTTTTCTCAACAATTAATTAGCAATTGGCGTTAAATATGTATTTTTAGCAACAATTAGAACTTTTGTATATGGCCATAAAGGCTTTAGCGACATTGAATTTAATGACATTTAACTAATACCGGTAAATACTTTACCATTCTTTGTTAATGTGTCTATTTATTGCTGCTAAAAGTTATTTTTGTGGTAGTGCTACAACTACATCCTTAAAGAAATGAATTTATTCAAGAAGTGAATCTTTAAGAAGATGTGTAAGAAACAACATCTTGCACTAGATGTGTATCTGAGTTTAGTGATGTATCTCTAGTAAGTAGAGCTTCACGTAGTTCTAATTTTATTTTTATTGGGTTGTTCCTCGTGTTCTTAAATTCATTCTTAGCTTGAACGTTAGCGGATGGAGATTCAAACCCTGCAATAAAAATATCTTGAGTGGAAACAAAATTATAAAGTTCAATCTGATGAACACAATGTATATTAATGTTAATGTGTTTGTACCTTTACTTGGAATTATTCAATTTTAGGAATGGTCACCCATAAAAGAATAAATAGCAACAAGATCATACTAAGTAGAACCTAAGTTGAATTTTTTTTAAAATTGAAAATTAGTAGGTGTTTGGCCATGCGATATCATATCACGCTATGGTAGCGTGAGATGAAATCAGCGTTTGGACATGCAATTTCTTGTTGATTCCATCTCATGATTTCATTTCATGAGATGTGATTACATAATCTCCAAAAAACATGAAATTACATGGTGATTCCATATCATGATTTGAGATATTTTAATACAAAAATTGATCCATAAATTTATATTTTGTTAAAACAACCCCACATTTATATCTACTAACCATTTATTTTATATGTAAACAAAATTTATAATCACATCATTACTTTTTAAAATTTATTATTCTCACCAACATATAGTCACTTTAACTCACACCAACTGATGAAATATTTATGGTCTATAAACATAAAAATATAGTTGCGGATGATATTGACCAACAAAAGGCACAAAGTAACAATGTTGGTTCGTCATCTCAGTCACATGTTCGAGAAATGCAAGTTCAAATTGAGGAAATTATTCGTACTATGTGGGAGGATTATATTAAAAACTAGTACACTACAATTTATGTTCAATTTTTTTATTAAACTAAAGCTAGATGAAACAATTACTTAAGTGGAGAACAAATACCTTTGTAATAATTTATTATGCGATTTTATAATTTTTTATTTGATAAGATTGAATAAAGGGCAACTTTCACATATAGCAAATAAAAAATTCATATTTGTATGCTATAGCAAAGTTTGCATAACTGCGCTCCATAGCAAACATAGAAACTGTATAATTCGCTATAGATATACAGTTGAAGCGAAGTGTATAAAACGAAGTGTATAAAACGAGAAAGAGAAAGACACATGGGCAGAGAATTGTATAAAACGAATTGTATGATTATAAGTGTATAGAACGATTATATACAATTTGAATTTGTATAAAATGAGAAAGAGAGAAAGACAAAAGAGACTTGGCAGGGAATATACAATTGAATCGAATTGTATAAACGAGAAAGAGAGAAATTAGATACAATTTGAAATTTGTATAAAACGAGAAAGAGAGAAAGGCAAAAGAAACTGGACAGGGGAGTATTTTTATTGTATAATTATAAGTGTGTAGGACGAATATATATGTACTTGCATGTGTATATACAATTTTCTCACGCTTTATACAAACAGAAACGCAATTTATACATTTCGCTTCTGTTTGTATAAGTCAGAAAGGCGAGGGTGGCGAGCGAGATTTGGGAGAGTGGCGAGCGAGATCTGAAAGAGGGGAGAGAGGGGAACAAAAATATATGTATTTATATAATTTCCTCTGCTTTATACAAATAGAAATAATTTTTATACACTTGTGTCTGTATAAAAAGTGAGGAAGCGAGCGAGAGATTGGAGCGAGAATGGGAGAATGGCGAGCGAGATTTTTGGGAGAGAGACGACTGACAAATTTTGGCAAACGTTTGCTATGGAGCACAATTAAATCAAACCCTAGCTACTCCATTTATTTTAGGTTATTAGTTTGCTATTATATACAATTATCCCTTGAATAAACAATTGGAGCTATTTTTAATAATTTTACAACTTTTGGAATTTTTAAGTTTATAAGAAAATATACAACACAAAAATTTCATATCGCATGTCCAAACAAAACTTCAATTTCATCGTATGATTTCATATCATGATATCATATCGCATGGCCAAACGGGCTCATAATAGATATATCAAAACGGAGAACTTTACTCTAGATACATAAAAATAATGAAACAAATTTACAAATTTCTACATATAATGTTGAGTGCCAATATTTAATTCTCATAATTTGCTATTAAAACATAATTTGAGAGAGAAATAAGAAAGAGATGGTGGAAGTAGTGGAGGACGTGAGGGTGGGGATGATAGATACAAATGAATAATGAAATTTTTTTTTGGAAGAGAGAAATGGTTGATGAGAGATAATTCTTTTATGTTAATAAACTACATAAATTCCATTAGTTTAGGTCCTAATTACTTACATACCCAATAGTTTTAAATATTACTTCCTCTATCATATTTCATACTTATGATACATGAGTTTGAATTCGTGAAATACATGTACTTGTTGAATTTTAAAACTGAGATACATATTTTATTTGTTTAAATTAATTGGTTATAACTAATTTCCTTAATATGACGAAAATCAAGGAATGTATCTATTTTTGATTAATTTCATTTTATTATTCTTTGAAATAATAATTTCATTAATATTATTTATAAAAGACAAAAACATGTATATCTTGGTCATGCAACTTGATTAATTTCATTTTATTACTCTTAAAATAAGAAAATTCATTAATTTGATGTATCTATTATCAATATATAATGTATCCAACAAATAAAATACTTAGATACATGAGTATCATACAAGTAGATTCATATGAACCATAGAAGTATCTAATATTAATTTTGTGTATTTGTTATATGATTCTAGTATTAATTTCATGTATATTTATATGATATAATATTGATTTCATGTATCTATTTATATGATATTATATTAATTTCATGTATCTATTATATGATTTAATTTTAATTTCATGTATATATCATTAATTCGATGTATCAAGTATCAATTTCATACATTATATTCAAAAACACGTATCCCGGATACATAACAATATTCATACTATTTTCTAAATTATGAGCCATTAAACTGGAACAAACAGTATAAAAACCCTATAAGAAATTGGCTAGAAAAAATCAAAAGCATCAAATCAAATACATGATAAGATTGAAAATAAATATACCATAGGGAAAATTAAAGAAAATCTTACTTCGTCACTTTAACTAATGCTGATTATGTAGAATTTGATATGAATCTAGCACACGTAAAAGAGAATAAAATGGTTAAGGAAGAAGGGATATATGTGTGGGAATGGGAATGAGATACAATTTTTTTTTTGATAGGGGAAGAAAACGTTTAATGAAGAATAAGAAGGGGTAATGGTGGAATACGTGAGGTATTTGTTTTGGGATGGGGGGGGGGGGGACAACTGAAAAGAATAAAGAGAAATTAATTTGAATTGGTGTCCTACTAATTGAGGAGATGTAATTTTAAGATAATTATGCATTATCATATTTAAATGGATTGTGTATCTAATTTAATTTTTTTTAAAATATGGTATATTTTTTAAAAAAGTGGTCTTCTATGGAATATTTTAAAAGTAGAGATAAAATATGTATATGTAGTAGTTAAGTACTGACATAGGTAGTTTTCCTTAATAATTAAAGTGTTTAAATATAAAGATAATTAATCAATTTCGTTTTCAAGAAACTTCTATATCTGATTGTATGTTTTAAAATATATGACATGAAATATTAAAAGTGGTAATATAAGTAATTGTTTGAAATTAAAGGTAAAATTAATATATATGATAGTTAGTAGTTTTTACATAAAAATAAAATAATGTTATCTAGCTGGATTCGAACTCTGATGTCGCTTAGTCTATACCAATAGCACAAGGACATATACATATTTTTTATGAATGCACCATAAATTACATCATAAATTTTAAATTTATAAAGATTTAAACTTTATGAATTACTCTTTGAAATTCCTGCAAAATTTTAAATCAGTGGAATCATTCACTAGAATTTACTTATCAAACCTTCTAATTTCAACATCATTTTTTGAAGTTATTCTATATTTTTGTCCTACACAGGGCCGACTCAAAAATAATGGTGGCTTAAAGAGAAATTTAAGTGAAGAGCCCTAATATTGTTATATTTTCGTTGTATATATTTTTATTTTAAACTATTTTTCTAACTATTTAGATGTAAAGTTATTAAGTACTGTTTTATAAATAATTTATTTTAATAATATCCTTTTTCACATGATAATATAGCTAATTCATTCAATCTCTCTTGAGATATTATTGATCTTTAAAAAGATTTAATCGATCTTAATTTCGAAAAAAAATTTATTTCAACTGAGGTAACATTTACATGATCTGGTGACATTATTTTATAAGCAATATGTGTATTTGAAAAAAATTTAAGTATTTTTATTTGATTGAGTATTTTCATTAGATCATTATCTTCTACTTGTATTATGTCTCTTAACTTTTAATTCAAAAATTAAATCTAAATCATCAATATCAGATTAACTATAATGTGTTAAAGAAAGTTCAAGGTTAAGACAACATTTTTTAAAATTCTCATCATCTAGTGATCTCAATATTTTACTACTAAATAAAAAATCAGAAATATTTGCATACGCTTCAACTGGTTCAAATCTAATTTGAAGTGAAAAAATAGTTTGATCTACTCTACATATATAAAGTAATTTACTTTAAAAGATTCTTCAAGACACTTTGTGATTTCGTTATCCATATACAGTTTTGTTAGTAGAAATCATAGCACTCATAGTACATATGATTTTTTTTTAAAAATAACATATATAAGTAATTATTTTAAAAAAATAGGGCCCCTAAAAATATGAAATCCCAAATAATTGCTTTAGTGGCCTAGAAATTAAAACAACTATGTATCTACAAAATAAAATAGTGAATGATATTTTTTAATTAGCAAACATAAATATAAGAAGAAATCATTTTCTAACCCTTTTCGAATGATAATTGACTCCACTTTGTCCACATATGCAAAGACTCAAGTCCAATACAATAATAACCATTTTTAACTACTTACTTATAATAATAAAACCAAAATTCGATTACAATTTTCTAAAGAAAACATAATAACTAAAATGGTAAATTCCCCACATAAACATATATATAAATATTGAAAGTAAGACTTTGGATTGATAGACAAAAGAAGGGAGATGAGAAAATACGAACACTTCGAAAGGGAAATAAAGAGAATCAAGCTTTCACACAACAATAAACGTAATCTCTCTTTCTAACTTCTCTTCCTTTTAAATTAGTTGCTAATTGCGCCTTAATTCCAAGTTAATCTTTTTGGCGCAATAACTGATTATGTAATATCATAGTTCATGTCCGACTGAAATTGATTTTATAACAATACTTTCTTCCCCAATAAAAATCTTGTCCTCAAATAAGGACGGACATGATATGGCATATATCGAATTTCCATAACATACTAAAACTTTTCATACCGTAATTTTTGTATTATGGTATTTAGTATGATATATGATATACATTTTAATTTCATTTTTTGGTAATACTAACAAATATGCAACTTAATATTAGTTTAAAAGTTTGAACTTTGGCTAATGTATTTGACTTGAATTGATTAACAAAATGACTTGTTTGTACTATATATATATATATATATATATATATATATATATATATATATATATTTTTCCTGCATGTGTAATATGTTTTTTCAAAATAATTTTGCTTTTTCAAAATATTTTCAACTTCAAAAATTTATTTTTAAACTCCTACCCCAATCCCCCTACCAGCCCCGCTACCTGCCCCAACCCATTACCCCCACCCCACCACCACAACCATCCAAAAAAAAAAAAAAATTTATTTTTAAAAAATATTTTCAATTTCATAAATTATTTTTAACTCTAGTAAAAATAGAAGATGTCTCTTAAAAACATTTTTCATTCATTATTCAAACACTAAAAATCATTTTCGAAAATATTTTTCTACTCACTAACCAAACATAAAAAAATAAATCTAAAATTTAATTATTTTCCAGAAAAACATTTTCTAGAAAAATATTTTTCATGAAAAATATTTTTCTCCGTACCAACATACCCTATTTATTAACTTTTTTGATATTTACAAAGTAGAATAGCGAATAATATTTTCTAATTAGAGAAATGATTTTCTAGCCCTTTTTAAATGATTATTAACTTACTTTGTCCACATATATACTGTTTTGGAGATTTTCTAGCTTTTGCCTTCATAAGTAAGCAAAGATGAGTCGAGAGAAATCTAGAATATGTTTATTTCTTCACACGCGTGGCTCGACGAATCACGAACTTTCCACTTATAACCCGTCTTATCTCTTTCTCAAACGGATACGGGTCGGATCATAATTTCAATTGCAAATTGCAATATATATAAAGAGGACACTTCTTTCTTCCCCAATTTCCTCACGCGCAAGTAAACCTTACGAACGTACAATCAGTGTGAGAAATAGTTTGTTCAAGTTCTTCGATAATTTGAGGAGATGTGGAACCAGGCTTACCGGAAAGATGACATGGAGTCCGGTACTGCGCCGTTGTATCCGGCGATGTTGGAAAGTCCTGAACTCCGGTGGTCTTTTATTCGAAAAGTATACTCGATTATTTCTATACAGTTGCTTCTGACTATTGCGGTCGCCTCTGTCGTCGTCACCGTTCATCCAATTTCACACTTCTTTGCAGCCACAAATGCAGGATTAGCACTTTATATTGTACTCATCATCACTCCATTTATCAGTAAGTTAATGATTCTAATCGTGGATCTAGTCAGGGTATTTTTCTTCTTGAGTGTTAATTAATTAATTAATTGATTGATTGTGTTGTTGTTGTTGTTGTTGTTGCAGCGTTGTGCCCGTTGTATTACTATCACCAGAGACATCCGGTTAACTACTTGCTTCTTGGATTGTTCACGGTTTCTCTTGCCTTTACTATCGGATTGACTTGCGCATTTACCAGCGGTAAGCATCTTCAATTGGATTGTTTTGTATTGTTTTTCTGTTTTAGGATATATGGACATTGCGTGCGTTCTATGTCATAGTGCATTTATCTTTAGAATATTCTTCTCTTGTGGTGAAGTGTTAATATAGATCACGGAATTAGTATTACGGCGGTTAGTCTCACCTAACTATTTGAAGTTGACATAGACGACTAGGGGTGTGGAAATTAATTTGTACAACCAGAATCAAATGAACCGACTGTTATATAGAAACATAGAACCTAATTCAATAAAGTTGCTATGCACCTATACGCCTATATTTCTATACATACATAAGGAGCTTAAAGAGTGTTTGCTTGCCTGGGCAGAGACAGATTCAGGTTTTGGTCGTGCAAGCGTCTATTCAAAGACGTAGTTCGACAGCATCAACGTTTGGCTCATTGTATGGAATTTTCTATGGAAGATCCATCAAAAACACTATTGACTAGTTAAATTTTGATGGATTCTATCCAACTTAGCCATTTCCGAGAAGACCATACTACTCTATCCAAAACCTCCTAATTGACCGATTATTTTGTTGTTATGATCAACTTTAGTGTTTGATTTGATAAGTTGTGTTTTCACTTTATATAAGACTAATCAATCAAACAAAAAAATAGTATACAATAATAATTATGATAACGTGACGCAAAACAGAAGATTGACGCAACTTACGGATCAGAATGAAAGAGCAGAGGTTTTAGTTCCATTAAGTGATGGAGCATCAGCCCCCAAGCATGATTCTAAATTTTAAGGAAGAAAGAATCTTCAATTCTATTTATGGAGTCTTAAACAGATATGAGACATGAAGTTTAGACTCAATTGAAAAAGAGAAGACAAACAACATCTAATGAAGAATAACTCGTCTAGAGGAAAGAAAAATGAACTACATAACGTTGCCTGACGTATTTGAACTCCCACCAGTTGGGAGGAACTTTTAACCTCTGCCACGTTGCCTGACATATTTGAACTCCCACCAGTTGGGAGGAACTTTTAACCACTGCCACGTTGCCTGACATATTTGAACTCCCACCAGTTGGGAGGAACTTTTAACCTCTGCCACTGGCACGTTCGAACTATTTGTTGCAGCGGGTAGTACTTAACGTATTTATAATATTCCTTACATTTATATACATGTATACACAAAAAATTCAATTGAAGCCTGTAGGTGCCATTTCACCCTCTTCGGACCTTAGTAGATCCACCCCTATGTAGAATGTATACTATTTAGGTTCCGCAGGAATGTTTGTCAACCAAATAGTTCTGTCAAAGTACAGACTGAGCTTTTTGGTTTACCGTCACATCTTTTAACATTCTAGAAGCTGGGTTTCTAGAAGAATATGATATCACGACAAGAATATGGTCTGAATACAATGTCAATGATGTTGCCTCTACGGATAATGATCAAAATACTACTAATACTATCTTGTCTTCATTCTTTCCTGCAAAAATGGATATCCCTTTCAAGAATAAGTAAATCTTATGACCTTTTTCGGTGAAGTTATTTTACATTAACAATTGGAATGTTCAATGAACCAAGTTGAAACCATAGATTGTCATTAGAACATTTATCTTGATTGTACCCATGAGAGATTGTTCTTATTCTGATAAGGTACTCCATGAAAGATTGTTATAGGTTAATTTAGTTCAATGAACCAAGTTGATACCACAGATAAACTGAGATAAATGAGATTGTTACTTAGAAACGTTTATGTTGACTGTACCCATGAAATATTGTTTGTATGTTGATAAGGTACTCATGAAAGATTGTTACAGGTTAATTTTCCGGACAATAACCAGACTGTCGGTTTATGATAGTATTTGACTACATGAACTTCTAATTGTAATAAATGGTGAGCGAGCTGTGTCCGCTCTGCTCTAAAAGGATAAATCATATCATTAAAATGAGTTCACTTATATAGTACAGGATTACATGAACTCTCTGCTCAATCTTTAATCAATTTCAACGGATTTACGACCTGAATTGACATATTTCTCTTACGGATTTGAGGTGACAATTATTGTCGCTTGCCAGTGTCAATGTGTATCCTCTGTTATAGCCCTTGAGATTAACACATTCTTGCAAATAGGACCACAAAACATATTGGTATCTAAATGTTTTCTATTGGTGTATTCCAGGCAAAGTAATTCTGGAGGCAGTCATACTGACGACCGCGGTGGTGATTAGTCTGACATTATACACCTTCTGGGCGGCTAAAAGAGGCCAAGATTTCAACTTCCTGGGACCTTTCTTGTTTGGTGCCCTTATTGTTCTTCTGTTGTTTTCCTTCATCCAGGTTTGTGAACTTATTATTTCTTACTCTGCACGTTGGGTTCATCTTTATTACTCTCATAATTCATAAACAAATACTCTGATTTCTTTCCTTGTTTATGGCCAGATTCTTTTCCCTCTGGGTAAGATCTCAGTGATGATCTATGGCTGTCTTGCGTCGATCATATTCTGTGGGTACATTGTCTATGATACAGACAACCTAATCAAGCGCTACACTTATGATGAGTACATCTGGGCTGCTATATGCTTGTATCTGGACGTTATCAATTTGTTCCTCTCTCTGTTGTCCATCTTCAGGGCTGCTGACAATTGAAGAAGAGTTAAAAGAGAGGAATACCTATACTAATTTCTCTCTGCATGTATGTGAATGCTTATCATTTGTTTCCTTTTACTAGTTTACCCCCTCTCTTTTGTTGTGGATGATTTGCTTATTGATAATTGTATAGAACGTTTTCTTAGTTGGAAGAACTAGAAGTGTATCGATTTTGGCAAAGATGACATCCATCGATTGGGGTTCCTCTCATTCTCCTGTTCTGTTGTTTGAATCGTTGGAAAAGGTCATAACTCAATAATCATACACGTCCATTGGTCAGGATCAATCACTTCGTTTGTCAATCTATGCCCAATTTCTTACTAACCAATTACTTACTCAAACAAATGAGTGGTTCGTCTTTGACATATGCCCAACTTATTTCTAATCAAACAGTTATTTGGTCAAACGAATGAGTGGCTCGTTTTTTGTCCATGCCCAGTTTCTGATAAGCTAACTACTTATTTGCTTAAACAAATGAGCGATTATTTCTTACCAATCATATAGTTAAATGAGTGGTCTTTTCTTTTCGATTCTTGTTATATGTCCAATTTCTTACCAATTAAGTAATTATCTTTTCTTTGATCTATGCACAATTTCGTACGTCCATGTAGTTATGAACAAACTTATTTTATATTATATATATTAGGTGTAATTTTCATTTAAGAGCATAAGATACTTTTATAGTAATTGGCTAATTTTCATTTAAGCGCATAAGATTGTAATTGAGCTACTAAAGGAAAGGGGAACAAAAAAGGAAAATTAATTTAAAAAACATCAATAAGTTGTAATGCTGATTAATTATGACGTGTCTAATTGAAAGATAATATGTATCCATATTAATCTGATTTTAAGTTACTTTTTGTCCCTCACATTTCTCCAAGAAATTGAACACATTTTATTTGTCACCTCAACAGCTCTATTTTAAAATAATCACAAATCTTTATTTCTTTCTTTCATATTGTAAAATTAATCCCCCTTTTGCTGCCTCTAGGGATTCAAATAATTTAATTTAAATTTCAAATTGAGAAGTAGAAAATCTTCCTCTCTTTCTGACAATTTTTTGTACTTCTTAGTTATTTTTCCTCCAAATATTAAATATTATTCAAATTAAAATAAATAAAAATTTACTGTAAAAAAATATTTGGGATCTCAAAATTTGAAGGGCAGACCTACTTCACCAACCTCCCCTGACAACCTCTGTTTTCCTTCTCATTTTCTAATTTCAATCAAAGATAAGATAATAATGACAAAAACATTGAAGACATAATCATTGCTCTCACTATTCAACAATAGTGGAAATTAATAAACACTAGTAAATAATTGGAATAATTTTTATCAAATCATACTTACTAAATATAAATTATTTAAACATAAGATTGAATCTGACTTAATAGCAAGAATAAAATAGATAAAAAAATAATAAATACTCATTTAACTTAATAAATTAGACAAGTATGGACAGAGTTGAAAGGAGGAGAGTGCCAAATATGGCAAAAAAATCTTTATTTAAAGTAAGAAAAATGTATGAAAAAGATCAAAATATACATTGAACTTTGCTAAAAGGATTATATATATATTAAAATTTAAAAATATAAATTTAAAATTAATCTTTTTACTTTTGTTAAATAAATGACATATGTGAGCTCATTTTGTAGCGATAGAGGTGTATGTCAGCCATTTGTATAACGGTAAAGGTATATGAGTGTTAATTTTATACCTATAAACTTAAAATAACAAACCTGAAGGATGTATTAGACCTTTTTTACTTTTAAGTATTTGAGTAGAAATTAGAAAGTAAAAACACGGGAAACATAAAGAAAAATGAAATTATATGCATAAAAGGAAAATCAGAAATTATTGTACAATCTCTGACAAAAATATTTAAGACATATCTTAAACTTTTATTACTAGAAATTTTCATTACAACAAAAATATATTTTTTGGGCCTTAAATATTAACCCTAAAGCCAAGCAAAGCTATTTTGTGAATTGTGAAATAGAATAGAAAAGAGAATGTCTGCAATGAGATCGAAGCAATATTACGCCACTAGCAGTCTTGTTGTTGGCTATGCCTTGTGTTCAAGCTTGCTTGCAGTGATCAACAAGTTCGCCATTACTAATTTCAACTATCCAGGTCTTCTCACTGCATTACAGTACCTAACTTCAACTTTAGGTGTTTGGATTTTGGGAAAATTTGGTTTCTTACATCATGATCCTTTTACAATTGAAAATGCTAAGAAATTCTTGCCTGCTGCATTTGTTTTTTACTTGGCAATCTTTACCAATACTAATCTATTGCGTCATGCCAATGTCGATACGTTTATTGTGTTTAGATCGTGTACGCCTTTACTTGTTGCAATTGCTGATACTGCGTTTAGGAAGCAGCCATGTCCCTCTAAGTTGACGTTTTTGGCATTGGTTGTTATTTTGGGTGGTGCATTTGGTTATGTTGCTACGGATTCGGGGTTTAGTTTGACGGCGTATTCGTGGGCGTTGGCGTATTTGGTGACTATTACGACTGAGATGGTTTATATTAAGCATATGGTGACGAATCTAGGGTTGAATACTTGGGGTTTTGTGTTTTATAATAATTTGTTGTCGTTGATGATGGCGCCTTTCTTTTGGATTATTACTGGGGAGTATGTTGATGTGTTTATTGCGATGGGATCGAATGGAAAAGGGAATTTGTTTCATCCTGTTGCGCTTGTGGCGGTTTCGTTGTCGTGTGTGTTTGGATTGCTTATTAGTTTCTTTGGATTTGCTGCGAGGAAGGCGATATCTGCTACTGCTTTTACAGTAACTGGGGTTGTGAATAAGTTTTTGACTGTTGCGATTAATGTTCTTATTTGGGATAAGCATGCTAGTCCGTTTGGTTTAGGGTGTTTGTTGATGACTATTGTGGGTGGGGTTCTTTATCAGCAATCTGTAACTGGTGTTACTAGTGCTCCACCACAACGGGATTCAGCTGTATCTAAGCAGGACAATGGGAATGACCAAGACAACTATGGAGATAGTGATGAAGAGAAGGCAATGTCTGGTAAGATTTCCGGTGTATAAGTATTTTGGCATCTTTGCCTATTGCTGAAGAGGCTATTGTTAATCCTTCCACTGTATTTTGAATCCTCTTCTCAACTGTTGTTCTTTACAACTTTTGCTAGATATTTGTAAGATTTGGATTGCTACCCTTAATAATAGATAGTAATGATTTTGTTATGATTTGGTGTGTTTTTGCTCCTTTTCTTGAGCATGCTATTATGTTGATTTCATACATATATCTCTTGTTTAACAGAGCTCCCACAGAAATGTATGCTTTTTGTTTTCTGCAAAAGTAGACAACCTTTGCATCTTCAACTTTGTTCTAACATACTGTTAAGACATGTCACGCTGAGATGGGCTGAACTTAACTCAGAGAAAAGTGAACAGTGAGTCAAACTACTTAATTTCTATGTCAAGAAAGTAAGCAGCAATCTTATCAGTCACCTGGAGAGACAAGATGGCTTATTATCTAGTACAAAGCCATTTTCCGTAGTGCATCTGTGTTATTTAACAATTATCACTGTTTTGATAATCTCTGAACCTCTATGCCACGTCTCTAGTACTGTACACTAATACATTCAGCGCAAGCATTGTTGATTCTTCCATTTGTGGCTTCCTTTAGGCTGACTGAGCTATCTAATCATGTCTGAGATATAATTAGTAATACTTGCGTGGAAACTTATTATGTGATAATGGACTGTTGGTCCATAAAACCCAAATAATCACCCACCAAATCCCAGCGCATCTGCTGAAGGAAAACCCTGAATATCCTTCCTTAATCTCTCTCTGTCTGTCCTAACTCTTTTCCACAATTTCGTCAACTTGCTTTTCTCTGCCCCTTCTAATTTTAATCAGTCATTCAAGATTATTTCCATTTTTCTACCTAGATGGAAAAAATGACAGTTAATGAACAAAATCTGCTAAGGATTGTCTGTCTTATTCAGGATTGGACCTTTTTCTGTATTGTGTGGAGGAATTCAGTGAATGTATTCGTAATACTAAATGCATGAACCTTGGATTATCTTGAGTGTAACTCTTAACAACTTTACAAATAAGTGTTGTTGGTCTTTGGGATTAGTTCCTCAATGAGCTTAGCTTGAGCTAAAAAGGAAACCTCAGCAATGACAATGGTGGTGTACATTAAAGAGTAGGTGTTGGGCTTATGGAAGAGGGAGCCAGGCCTTTTATTTTTTCAGTCTTGAGGATTGTCTCTTCTAGTCACTGGACTCCTTGAGGGTGGTGGGAGATTCAGAGGGTAGCAAATTTCACCATTTGGCAATTTTTTCAACATCATAATGGGTTTTGTGGTGGAAAGGAAATCAGAAGGGGAATTTTAAGGTGAGTTGTGCATACAACTGGTTCAACCATCTCAATCACCCCAAAGTCATTGGCCATGGAGAGGAATCTGGAAGTCAAAATGCCACTAAAAGTGCCCTGTTTTGCTGGTTGTTAGCCAAAAAACTGTACTGACTCAAAAGCAACTTAATGAGGAGGGGGATACCATTATGTTCTAGATGTTTCTTTTATGGGAAAACTGCTGACTACACTGGAAGATCACTGGCCAGCTATGAGTTTATTCTTGAGTCTTAAGGGTATGTCATGGACCACGCCTGCCAAGATTACATAAGCAATTCAGAGTTTGGAGGAAGCAGGAAAGCAGTCCAAGAACAGAAACAAATGGAGAATAGTCCCTGCTAGTATGTGGTGGGCAATATGGAAGGAGAGGAACTCTGGAGCTTTTGAGTATAGAGAATAGTATGCAAAAAGTCAAAACTAAATTGTCTTATGTTATTGGTGTAATCAGTTATGCTCAAATGATACTATTTCCATAATTGATGTACTAGACTCAATTTAGGAAAAGATAGTTGGATTCGAAGTACATGTTGTAAATATTGACCAGTACAGTGTTAGTACTGTCTTTTGAGGAATATACAAAGTTACAGTTAAAAAAAAAAGATTATATCTTCTGGTCTGCAGTGGGTAATGTTGTCCGTGTGAGTGAAGGGATGATTCCGTGTTGGTGAATGTCCCGTGTTATTTCTGTAGAAGAAGTCGTTGGTGTGTTTTTCCCTTTGAAGTGAGTTCTTGATAAAGTTTCTTTGTTTTCAGAAGGAGGTAGTTTGTTTTGGGGGTGGGAATAATAGAGGATGATTCCCCTCCAATTTTGTGGGTTAGGGTCTTTGGGAAAAAAATTATTGAGATGGAAGGAAAGGAAACAGTTGCAGAAGAGAGTTTGGAGGGAGAGATTTAGAAGGGTAGAAAAGGAGGAGGAAAGAGTTGAAGCAAATTAGAGAAGAGGGAGAAAGTGATCAAGCAGAGAGGGAAAGTTGGAGGAGTTTTGGTAAGTGGGACCCAAAAAGGTCCACTTGTCAAGCATTTAAATAGCCTCTCATACAAGTAGTGTATATTGTTTGCTGTGTGAGGCTCATTGTAGAATTTCTCAGTCTGATTGGCCTAAACTCATGTTTAAAACATTTAGCTCAGCCGGTTCAGGCTGACTGGCCCAAACCGGGGACTATTTTCTTGATTGGTTGTTACTTTTTATGAAGCACTGTACAGTTTCTTACTTTCGTAAGTAATACAATTAGTTACCAAAAAAATGCTCATTTTTATCATATTATATATACTCTATATTTAAGAGCATAATTTTTGTAAGTAATGTTGCTTCTCAAAGGGGAAAGAAAAAGAAAACAAGGAGGATAATTTAAAAGATTTATGCTTAAGTTTTAATGTTAATTAGTTATGTGTATTAATTAATTATTAAGTGTCCAATTAAAAAATGATGTTTCCACATTAATCAGATTTTAAGTTATTTATTTGTCCTCACATTCTTTACAGAGAGTGAGCACGCTCTTTGTGCCACCTCAACACCAAAGGGTGTATTTGTTCCATTTTAAATTGGGTCACGACCCTTATTTCTTTCTTCATAATGTAAAGGGAGCAAAAACCCAATTTTGCTCCTTCTATTGATAGAAAAAGGGCGGGGGGTAATAGGACCCCTGAAAAGAAAAGGTGTGTAGTTTGGAAATATGTTCATAGTCATGCAGATACTTATGCCTTTTCCTGTTAAATAATATATAGACATTTAAGTTATGCAGAAATATATTATTGGAGTACTATAGGGCAGTCTGTAACTAGTTTCTGTTAGTCAATCATTAGAGAATTCACAATTTCCGAGTCTATTAAATCTATTTACCTTTGTCTTATTCCTAAATGTGTAGGGGCCTCTATGATTACTCAATCTCGCCATATTACTCTTTGTAAAACTATTTATTATATAATTTCCAAAGTTATTGACTTATTGTGAATCGTCTCAAATGTTTTTTGACTGACATTATTGGCCCTACACAATCTACTTTCCAGAAGAATAGACGTGCCTCCGATAATGCCATTATTGTTCAAGAGATTCTCTACTACGTTCATAAATCTAAGAGTCGTGTCTCATATATGCTTCTGAACTAGATTTGGAAAAAGGTTTTGATAGACTAGAATGGAGTTTCATTAGAGAAAGTTTAATATATTTCAATGTGCCTCCTAAGTAGTCAAACTTATACTTGTATTACTTTTACTTCAATATTTGTCTGTCTCAATGGGTCAACCACGGATACTTTTAAACCCAGTAAGGGTATTCGCCAAGGAGACCCTCTCTCCTTGTATAACTTTCTTCATTTTATGCATGTAAATGCTCTCAAGACGTATTATTATGGCTGTTGATCACCATCTTTGGGGGCCTGTCAAGATTTCAAGGAATGGACCCCCAATGTAGCACTTATTCTTTATGATATTATCTTTACTTCAAAATTTAACTGAAACTTCTTGTCATACTACCAAAAAGTTAATTTTGACAAATCTAAATTTCTCGAATAATACTTCAGTTCTGGATAAAACTGTCTCTTCTTTCAAATGAATGAAGACAGTCTTTTTTGGTAAACGTTTGGGATTTCCCATTTTTGACAAAAACCTTCTAGGGCAGATTTTCAGTTTATTTTGGACAGTTTTAAAACACGACTGGATGGATGGAAAACCCATGTTATTCTGGTCGGACGTACTACATTAATCCGCTCTACTATCTACTGTCTTCCCACCATATTATGCAGTTCATATCCATTCCCTCTTATATGTAAAACTACTATTGAAAGATATATGCACAACTTCCTCTGGGGTGGAACTATTGAACGCAAAAATTATCTTATCAGTTGGAAGGTTGGTACTTCTCAAAGACTTTAGTTGTGGGGGGGGGGGGGGTTTGAGATACAAGACCTTAAATTTAAAAATCATGCTTTGCTTGGTGTGACTGCTTGATGATTCGTCAACTCACAACACCAGCTCTGGGCTTCTCTGTTACGTTCTAAATACTTATCCTCTACTGCCATTAGCTCTAATAAGTTTAGGACTCGGAAAGCCATTCAACATGGATGGCAATATTGCCTAATTGGACTTCTTTGGAAACCTGCGAACAGCAGACACATTAATTTCTGGAATGCCTCTTGGATTCGACCAAATACCCCTCTTAAACACTTGTTCATGGACCTTTACTGGAAAAGGATCTCTTGACTACAATAGCTGCATTTCGTGTAACCTGTGGTATAATGTTTGGACAGTTGAAAAGAAGATGAGATATAGTTTCCTCTTGAGAGGAATGATAAACTTTGCACTCATCAATGGGCTGTATTGACTCAAGAAAATCTCATGAAGAGGGGGATTCATCTGAGCCCTAGGTGCTTCCTATGAAGAAGAGGCTGAGACAGTAATAACTCACCTGTGTCTGAGGTGGGTGATGCCAAGGAGAATAGCTGAAACCCTAAAGATCTGGATCAGCGATTCTAGCATTTCTGGACAAGGATAGATGGAAAATTATACCAGCGGTCTGTTTGAAGAGAAAGAAATCTCAGGTGCTTCCAGAACAAGAGCAACAACATCCAGAAAATGAAGATGAATTGTTTAGTGTCGTTTCATTTTTGGTGTAAACAGGAGTACATGAAGGATGTAGAATCAGTTACAGAAGTCTTAAGCTCTTTGTAGTTTTTGTTAAAGGGTTGGATATCTTCCTGATACTCTGCCTCAATTGGAATTGGGAAACCTGTGACTTGTTGTCGCAGGTTTCCGATTTTGTTTTTGGAAATAGAATTCAAGTTGTTACATCTCCAAAAAAAAAACTATCATCCAACAAGCTATTGAATTTTGGTTCTTCACAGGCCTAAGCCTCTAAAGGCATAAAAGATACCTCTTTATGTCAAATGGAATCCTCCTAAACAGCCTTGCTATATGCTAAAAACAGTTGGAATGGTTTGTCAATTGCACAACCTTAGTGGTATTGGAGGAGTTTTTAGGAACCATGAAGTCACTTGGATTTTAGGTTTTATAGGCTCAATTGCACATGGAGATGCTTTTAGTACTGAATTATATGCACTTTTCACAGGTCTTACACTTGAATTGGAGCATAATATTCAACCTCTGGAAATTAACATAGACGCCAGTGAGTTTATTCAAATCCTAAGTAACTCTAATATTCATTGTTTGTCTATTGTTGATGACTGCAGGTAACTTCTCCAGCCGCTGAATAGCTAGCTCTACTATAGGGCGTGTCTACATCAAATTGCAGACGGGCTTGCCAACTTGGCTACTCTGGGACTGTTGACACTTGTTTAGAAGTTTGTTGGGACACTCCACATTAGCCATCTGAAATTTTGTGCAAGGATTGAATAGGAGCAATGTCCATCCGTATGATTTCCGCTCCACAGGCAGCTTTCTCTACTAACTATTGTTCTACTTATACTAGTATTAGGAGTTCAAACTCTTTCAAGTACTGTAACGACCATCTACTATATTGTGGAACAAACTCTCGTGTTGTAGGCTTTTGTTATATATATATTACTACCCTTTCCACCAAAAAAAAGTGTGTCCAAAATGTAATGATTTGTTAGTTTGGACTTTGGAGTAAACATTAGTTGACTTGTGAATTGTTTTTTCCCCCACATTTATCCTAGAACCATGGCCCCTACCCTCCTCCATTGCAAGATTTTTAATTGATCACTCAAATGAAATTTTCCCATTTGTGGGAATGTTGCTGAATATGCTAGTAAACAATTTGTTCTAGCTAGGAATCACAACTAATTGATTTCTTCAAGGTCTAAACATACAGAATATAATACATGCATAAGTTTCATAGTGTTGCCCATCAAAACTTTTATACAATTTTCTACCATCATAGATTTAACTACTAATCAAGTACGTAGTACCTAGTAACTAGTACGTAATCCATATTAATTAGTGTACTACTAATATCTTAGGCGCATAATTAATTGGTGATTAGTGTTGGAATCTCTTCTTCCTTTCAGCCACCATAGATAAAAGTCTTGAAACACCTTGAGTCCACATCTCATATTCTCTTTGATTTTTGCATTCAAACTCAACAACACCACGTATTTCTGTCTTCAATCCGAAATATCGACGTTTTTCTCCATCCTCAAATAAATGCCTCCCTGGCCATGCTGGTACATCCTTGTAAACTTCTGTTACTACATCTGCTTGCACACACAACATACGTTATTTTTTAGTGTCTTGATTAAATTGAGTTGTTTTGCTATAACATATAGTATCAAAATTATTTGATTTGGACCTACTTTTCTTTTTCTTGGTAATAGTTTTTCCAACATGTTTGCTTTTCATTTTCAGCATCACCTTTGAAATAAGGAAACATAAAATGGTAAGGACTAAGAACATCATCAATAACATTTTAAAGTTCTATGCACGGACGATATATTAGTTGAGTCTAGGGAGGTACTTATACCTCTCCACTACGATGAAGGTAAACAGAGACAATTTTCCAGTGTAGATCACCTGAATACCGCGAAATAAAACAAAAAATTAAAAACAGGACAGAAAAAAAAAATCAAATTTTGTGGCATTGTTAGCAGGGGAAAGAACTGTGCAAATTACCATTACGAGTTCTTTTGAGAAGCTCTCGTCCTCGAGCCAGTAATTCTTGATTACAAACACCCAAAAAGTTCTCTTCAATGTCAAGTCCCTCACAGTAATTATTGTTGTTGTTGTTGCTGTGATTTTGATCACTGTTTCGCCCTGTGCCTCCGCCTATTCCCTTTTCTATTGGAATTACTGCTGCAATGTTCCATACTTCCTTCAATGCTCTTGCCTTTAATGTTGCTGCCCCTCGCAATGCTGCGAAAAAGAACATATTAGAACTATCTCAAATCCCAAATATTAGCTCATCGAATTGAATTTGTTTCGAAATATTTCACATTTAACAGAAAAAAAGTTAATTACTAGAACTAGTAACTATTGAAAGAGGAGAATGGAACAGAGGAAGTACATTAGACACTAACATTAATCATATTAACTGACCATGTGTTATATTATTAGTCCAATTTGTAAACACATAATACATAACACATAACTGCGTCTTTTAACTTAGCTTCATCTGATATTCAGTGTTCTGCATCTTTGGTATGCACAAGTAAACACTTAAACTTATATAAAATTAAACAAGTTTGTTAGTCACCTGTAGCAGCAGCAGCGGTAAGAGTGGAAATATCTCCATGAGAACGAACATTAACAGCAGAGCTGATCGCGGACATGAGATGGTCCCGATCAGCTCCCATAACTTCGGCAGCCTCCACGCACTGCGCGGCAATCAGCATGGCTGCCGAAGCTACAGCAGCATCAGTTTTCGCCATTTGCTCATCTTTGCCAGTGGACGAAGCTGATGCGGTGGCCGCAGCAATTGCGGCCACCGAAGCAGCAACTCCAGCTACTGAAACAACAGCATGGAGTTGGGCGTTTTGGGCCCTACTTTCTTCTTTCTTTTTCTCTCTCCTTTCTTTTAACCATCTGCCAACTGTCTTACCACCAGGCGTGTTGGGTGCTAACCCAACAGCTGATCCACTGTATCCTGTTCGTACATTTGTAAATAATGGTTGCAGAGTGCTGTTTGCTTTCAAATACTGTACCACAATATGAGAAATTGAAATATCAATACCAGTTTCAATTAACTGAACTCAATATTTTCGATACGCAAGCATGTATTGAAGTGTGAAAAACTGAAAATATTAAAATTTGATCACATGATTCAAATGTATAGTGGTCAATATAATTCGCACTAGGCAAGTTCGATGAGCTCAATTTGGAAGACAAACTCTTTGCTTTCGCTGGTAAGGGGTTTCAAACTTGAGACCTTACTAAACATATTAAATTGAGTTGGTTGACAGTAAACACTAGTAAAATCTTAGCTTCTGTTTGACTATAGATTTGAGTTTTTGAAGTTATGTGAAATCCATTTTACTTGAATTTTTATGAGTAAAAATCCAAAAACTTGACACTTGAAAAATACTTGAAGATTGATGATATCAAATTTAATGACCAAATAAGATAATTTCTCAAAATCTATGAGAAAACACTGACTAAATCTTGAATGTGACATTAATGAAGTTGACTACAACATGTAAATAACAAACATGAAAATGTATAACATTGAAACAGATAGGTAAAATTTAACTTTTAACATAAGAGAGGAAAACATGTTGATGGAACACTAAAAAACAAGCAAGGCAGAATTCTGAAATTGTTAAGTGACAGAATACTGAAAAGAGAAGCAATGACAAAATGATAAAAAATGACGAGATCATCAATTTTCCACTTACACACTCCACTTAAAAGTTTCTGTTTTGATGATCGATAGCTAACTAAATACAACAATAAATCTAAGTCAATTTTGAATTGTACTTGTAGCACATTTTTGTGAAAGTTAATTAAGACAAAAAAAAATAAAAAATTGGCCTTTTTTACACATGACATCTTCACGTGCTATATATAATAACAAGGTACTCCATACGATAGTTTTTTTTTATTATATATATAGATATAGATCATGTTCTGTTATTACAAGGTTCAGTCTATAATTAAAAGGCTTTAATTTACCAAATAATTATCCTTTTTTGTTATGTTAAAAGTGAATAAAGTAAAAGTGAAAAATATATTATTAAAATAATAGTCAAATAAAAGTGAACCGTAACTTAAATTCATTTTAAGCGCCAATATGGCCCTCTTTGCATTTTTCTATTAAAAAAAGTTTATGTTTACTTTTTTTGTTTTGCTAACTTTTTTTTATCTCGTATAAAACCAAAGTTAACATCTTTTTCTTTTTCTTTTATGGCCATTTATTCCCTAAACAAAGTCAAAAGGTGGGTTTGATTAGACGGCTAAAGCATCCTTGTAATTTGTAAAGCAAGAAAAAGTTGTACATTGATATTAACAAAAGTGTATTATGTTTTCTTTAACTTTGGAAATGGGTCCAATCCATACATACTCCCTTTTTTTCTACTACTACTATCATCATTAACTAATAACAACATTTATCATAATCAAACATTTAAATAACAAAATAAAATGATTAAGAAATTAACCTTAATTAATTAATACTAATGAGAGAAATTAATTACCTTAACAACATCTTCAAATTCTTCAGAAGGTGAGACTGGAGGACTATCAGTTTCTTCAGTCAAAGAACCATTCAAAGGTCCACTACTATGAGATAATCTTCCTGATGTTAATGGTGATATTTCCTGCCCATTATGCATCTAATAAAAAAAATTCCAAAAAAATAAAAAATAATGTTAAAAATACTAAATTACTTCATGAAATTCCCCTGTATAATATAAACAAACAAAAATAAAACACCCATTTTCCTTTTCATTTTTATAATAACTACGTCTCGATTCCAAATAAATTTGCATCAATTACATGAATCTCTATTATTTATGTCATTAATTCTACTTATACGGTCTATCAATCATACCTCCTTATAACCGTACTATTTTTTTTGTTGTTGTTGCAATAAAACGGTCCAAAAATACGTTTAATATGGTGAGATATTGTTTGTTTTTAGACCAACTACATAAATTTCTACGATTCATATTGCTTATATCAATCAAAATGTTTAACATTATACGTCTCTATATCAACATTGTTTCGTGAACCAATTTTTCATGTCACATCATATATACACACTCTATAACAATATTTCGTTATAGCAATCAAAACACATCCAGACAAATGATGCTGTTACAGAGAGGTTTGACGGTACTTACGGATTGAGACATAATGCGATCAAGAATAAGTTGTGAAGTAGCAGAGGAAGCAAAAGAGAATGTGTTTCCAGCAAGCTTATTAGCAGAATCTTCTTCCTCAACAACAGAGATAATGTTCTCTGGTATAGTAACAACAACACTACTATGATTTATATTTGCATTATTATTATTATTCGTCTTCGTAAGAAGAGATGGGGTTGATGATAATGAAGAAGTATTTGTTAATGCCTTGCAAACTTGCAAAGCAGAGGCACTCCATGATCTTGACAAAAATTCCATAGGTGCTTTTGGACTTTCTGGAAGATTCATATTCAAGTTTTTTTCTGACCATCTATTATCCATCAAGAAGAGGGAAAAAGAACACTAATTGGGGCAACTTTTTAGTAGTAATAACTAGTAAGAGTGTGAATTGCTTTTGAAGAAGAATGCAGGGGTCTTGTTGATTTTTAGGTTTGGGGGTGTTTTTATAGTGGGAACTTGACTTGTTAATGTTGTCCTGTTTTGTACACATATGATTGAAAAATGACTATAATAATTGTAATGTAGTACTCCCGTCTCATTTTATGCAAGGTAGTTTGATTCGGTACAAATTTAAGAAAGAAAGAAGCATTTTTAAAATTTGTGATCCAAAATGAATGATAGCAATTTGTGTGGCTATAAATCATTTTATTAAAAGTAAAATAGATATTTTATAGTTAAATTGTTACTTAATATAAAAATATGTAATTTTAATTAGACGGAATATAAAAGAAAGTAACTCACTCACAGATGGAGTAATAGCTTTGTTAAAACACATTGATTGTTAAGTCATTTTCATAATTATTTTAACTTATATGTATTGATGTAATGTTACATTATCAGGTTAGGTAAGAAAAGATAAATATATTCTGTTCGGTTTAATTTATTTGTTTTATTATAATTTGATATAGAGTTAAAAAAAAATGAATTTGATGTTTTTTTTATTTTAATTAATCATTGTATATGATTAAAAAGATATTTTGATACATTCTACATATTTTTAATTTAAATCACAAGATTTAAATATTTTCTTTACTTTTTAAAATTTTATGTCAATTCAGACAAACAAATTGATATGAAAAGATTAATTTTTTAATCATAAAAAATAGTTTTTACTTTCGAAAATTTTTGCCAAACATATCAACATAAAATGAATCTTATAAAATAAGATAAACATTGATGGAGCCAAGAATTGCAATAACAACAATATACTCAATGAGTAGAATCTGAGACGGATAGAGAGTGTGTTTGGTATGAATGAAAATATTTTTTGGAAAATATTTGGTTGGGATTGGAAAATATTTTCCAAATCAACTCATTTTCTTCAAAATTAAGGAAAATGACTTCCCTTCAAAAATTCAGAAAAACATTTTCCAAAACTCTTCTCCAACTTCAAATTACATTTTTTTTGGCAAAAATATCAATTTTTAAAATATTGATCCCTGACCCCCCACCCCCACCCCAGCACTTGCCAGCCCCCCCCAACCTCCAACCCCTCCCAAAAAAATTAGAGTTCATTTTTTAAAATATTTTTATTTTAAACCCTACCAGCCCCCCCCCCCAGCCCCCACCCCCAAAAAAAAAAAAGTATTTTAAACTTCAAATTTTATTTTTGACCTAACCCCACCAGCCCCCCCCCCCCCAAACCCCAAAAAATTAATTTTATTTTTAAAAAATATTTTCAACTTCAAATTTTTATTTTTTCACCTATCCCTTGCACACCCACCCTCCCCACACCCAAAAAAAATTATTTCTAAAAAATATTTTTAATTTCATAAATTATTTCTACTCTAGTAAAAATAAAAGATATTTCTCAAAAAATATTTTTAATTCATAAATCAAACACTATAAATCATTTCTGGAAAATATTTCTACTCACCAACCAAACATGAGAAAATAAGTCCAAAATCTACTTGTTTTCCAGAAAAAACATTTTCTAGGAAAACATTTTCCTTCATACCAAACACACCCAGAATGTATATAGTTTTTACCATCGGGTTCAAGTATATGGAGGTTAATCTTCAACTCAAATATAACAAATCTAAATATTAAAAAAAATAGTGCAAAAATAATACTCCCTCCGTCCGATATTGTTTGTCATAGTTTCTATTTTTAGAGTCAAACTATAAAAACTTTGACAAACAGTTTAAGCTGCATTTTTTATCATATTAATATGAAAAAATTGTAATTTATAGTACTTTTCATATAGTTTTAGAATATTTAATTTTTTTTGTTTAAAATATCGAATTAATGTGATCTAATTTATCTTTGAAAATTAATCAAATTGACTTTCGATAAGCGCAACATGACAAAAATTTCTGGATGGAGGGAGTAACAACTAAACAATGCAAAACCAATAATTGTAATAAGAGGATTTTTTTAAGAAGTGCAAACAGGGGCGGAGCCAGGGTTTTCGATAAGAGGATTCAACATCTGAAAAAATGGACATACGAAATAGTCGAAGGGGGTTTAACATCTAATATATATACCTAAAAAATTATTTTAACCATATAAAAATAATATAATTTTCCACCGAAGGAGATTCGGATGAACCCCCTAAACACACTGTGACTCCGCCACTGAGTGCAAAAATGCCATACCTAAAACTTAAACGGAATTTAACCGTTCTTATAAACACAAAAAATATTTTAAACCACTTGTATAGTATGATTTTTAAAGAAAGTGGACTTAGGTCGGTACGGTAAAAAAATATTTTTCATAAAAATATTCTTTTAATTCTAGAAAATAAAAACGTCTAGATAAGTATTATATTTTTAAAAATATTTATATATAATTTAGATAAATACTATAAAAGATAGAGGTGTCAGATGGTGGAGATGAGCGCTATGGCGAGTGTGATAAAGATGGGATATGTTAGAGGGTGAAGATAACACAACCGACATAAAACATTACTAGTTGCTTGACTTTTTTTTGATACTTTCATTGCTCGTCATTTTTAAATAATTTATTTTTTAAAAAACAATATTTTTAAAAATAAATAACCAATTGAATATGAAAAAAATATTTTTCCTCTCATCAAAGACCACCTTAGTTTAAATCATTTTCTACTAATAACATGTTAAATTAATTTAGTCAATTATTGAGAGTGTTTTAGTTGAGGGATAAAATTGTTGAAAATGAGGAACAAGTGGGGCAAGGTCAAGCAATTGTGTTTTGACTTATTGTCAGGGATCCTTCTTTTCTTTTGAAAGAAGAAGATAATTACACCAAATATTTTGGTTGATCCCAGGCATATAGTGGTGGGTAAAAGCTAAAGTTCAATTGTCCCACAAAAAGAATAGTGCACAAATGAAAACTACTAAAGCTTTTCATTAGGGCCTACACCACTAATATGGTTTTAATATGGTACAAATATAATCTTATTATTATCACAAAAATAATTTTTAGCGACAATAAATATTGACATTAATAAAAATTGTTAAAGTCTTTATCGGCATTAGTTAAGTGTCATTAGAACTAATGTCACTAAAGGCTTTAGAGACATATACAAAGAGTGTTAATTATCGCTAAAAATATATATTTAACGATAATTAAGTATTCATTATCGCTAATGATCATTTTTGATGTGATATATTCACTATTTGGTCCTACTTTTCAAATATATACGTTATCCTAACATAAACTTACAAATAATGTTGACTTTTTTTTTCTTTGTATAATTGTAAGGGTTAAAGAAATAAGTGAAATTATAGGGCAATTTTCATAAAGTATATGCATTAGTTATTTAATATAACGATTGTTTCAATAATTACATCTTATCCGAGTTTGCCTCTAGATACACGACATTGAACTAATGTATCTCGCTTCTCACCTCTCTCTCTTATTCACGTGCTTTCTTTGTATATGTAGTTTATAATATATTGTGTTTCACAATTTTATGTATATGTATATTCAATATAAATTATGCACTAACGTATCCAGTGTATTTGTACATGTCGATTTCATCAAGCGTGTCCGGTATCAAATAAGTATCTAGTTTATCCACTATTAATTTCATGTATTCAGTATGAGATATACATTTATCTAGCTAGTATTATATTTGTGAATGTCAATTTCATCCTATGTGTTCAATATCAAATATCTAGTGTACAATATCAATATCATGTATTTAGTATTGAGAATGCATTAATGTATACGATCCATTTGTACATAATTACGTGTTGATTCTGAAATGGTAATCATATATCCAATGTAATTGTGATATATGTAGTGTATCTATGCATAAGGACTATCATACTGATATAAAAATTAAATTACATGCACATAATATGAAATTTGTGATATATCTAATGTATTTATGCATAGATAAACTTTTAGAAAAAGAAGAATAAAGATACAGTTATCTAAGTACTTATAATTGTGCATAGATGCATATATCTTGTATAATTATGACCTAATTGTGGTCCTTCAATGATTATGGTATCAATCACCTACCCATTATAAATTCAAATCCAAATTAAATAATGTGTGATTATGTAATCATTTTAAAGTAATGTGATAATTATACTAAATATATTTGCTTAATTTATGTAATTTTTTTCAAATACCCTTATCTAGAAGAAAATTGGAGTCATTTTTGAAATTTTATCAGTGAATGCGGAGTGCTAAATTTTTTAGGAAAGTAAATATATGCCACCAGTATAAGCATATATTTTAAATTCTAATATATACAGTTTGGTGTGGAAAAAATATGATTGGTTAGTCAAAATATTTTCTCTAATAATATAAGTAAAAAGAAGTTTCATAAATAATATTTCAAGTTCACTATTCCGTTCCCACGCACCCGTAATATAAACATCCCACTCCATGTCACCTCCGATCCCCACCATATTCTTATAATATTTTATTCGATTATATGTAAATTCATTAGAAATAATTTTGGATGCAGCAAACTGGCAAAAATATGCAAGAGGAAAAAGAAAAAGGAAACAAAATACTTTGAAAAAGTACTTTTAAGTTTTCTCATTTTTGTTGATCAAAATATGTTTGTTATTTAAAAAATCAGAAAAATTATTTTTCCGGTGAGAGTAAATAAGTATTATAAGGGCTCATTTGGTAATGCGATATGCAATTATGATATAAGATCATGATATGAGATCATAATATGAAATCATGAGATAACATTGAAGTTTTGTTTAGACATGCAATATGATATTTTTGTGTTGTATATTTTCTCATAAGCAGAAGAATCTCATAACTTATAAAACTATTAAAATAACCTCAATTGTTTATTCAATCTTATAAAAAAATCTTATCAAATAAATAAAAATTAATAAAATTACATAATAAATTATTACAAAGCTATTTGTTCTCCACTTAATTAACTGTTTCATCTAACTTCAATTGATCAAGTTTTAATTCAATAAACTATTGAGCATAAATTGTAGTGTATTAGTATTTAATATAATCCTCTCACATAGTACGAACAATCCTCTCACGTTGAACTTGCATTTCACGATTATATGATTGAAAAGACGAACCAACATTGTTACGTTGAGCCATTTGTTGATCAATATCGGTGACAACTATATTTTCATGCTCATAGAACATAAATATTTCATCACTCCTTTGATATTCTCGCAAATAATTATGTAACACTATAAAAGTTATGACAATTTTCACTTGTGTGTCACTTATCATATGGTTCATGCCTTGTTTCACTTGTGTGCAATTACACATATTAAGTGCATAATTTCGTGCTAAAATCAAACATATTGAAAGAAATGATATCAAACATTCATTATCATTTTTATCTTTTTTCATATTAAATTGCTTTAACCATTTTCAGATGTAGGCGAAAGAGAAGTTTTTTTTTATTATGAAAAACCAATATTACTCCCCCGTTCTTACTTATATTCACCAAATCAATTCGTACTTTATCATTTATATTTACCAAATTAAAAATAATAATAAATTTTTAAAAAGTAATGATGTGATTATTAATTTTATTTACATATGAAATAAATGATTAGTACACGTAAATGTGGGGTTGTTTTAACAAAAATATAAAAGTGTGGATCAATTTTTAAATTAAAAAATTCTGAAATCATGATATGAAATTTCCAAATCATGATTTCGGAGAATATGATATTCCATCTCATGATATGAAATCAACATGTAATCGCATTTTCAAACGTTGATTCCATTTCGTGATATGAAATCGTATGACCAAACACTTACTAAATAACATTTTAAGTTCATTGTTTATTCCACCGTCAAAGCCCCCCCAACTTCCACATCCTCCCTCGTAGAGTTTTTCTAAATATTACATATAAATATTTTTAAAATAATATTATTTCTTATTATCAAACACAACGTAAGACAAAAATTATTTATTTTTTGGGAAATTTTTTTCCAACCAAACATACCTTATATCGTGTTACTTAAACGATTGTCATTTTCTCAAAAAAAAAACACTTCTTGAAAGTGAAATTCTCAACTAATACTTCTCCTTTCTCTTTTTCTTTTCTAAAAATGTACTCTACAACGAATAATAATCATTAAGATGCTTATATATACTTTTTCTCAAAAGCTCCATAACCTTCAGTGTTTAAAACAAAGACGTATCTAAAAGCTTATATATGTCAAAGTACAACTTTTAATACAAATATATACACTAAAAAATATCTTATATATATTATGTAATTTTTTATCAGGTGAATGTCCTTGCCTCCTCCTAGATCCATCCTCACATATATTTAGTTCAAGTCCCATTCATTAATGCAGCTAAAAATCTAGAGTCAGTTTCAATTGAATCTATTGCTTCCGATTCGAACATGTAAATTAAATTAAAAAAAGGTATGTATATGTTTGGTGTATGAATAAAATCTCACATCATTGCATGAAAAGATGGGAAAGATACATGTAAGTTGTAGAGAGATACTCTTAATGGTATCATGAGGCCTTTTGGGGGCAATTCCGCACGAACTTGACTCAAAACAAACAATATAACACATATTAAAAAGAATCTTTAAACTAATTTAGCGCAACAATTATTATTAGAGCTAATGATTTTGGAGACAATAACGAAGATGTTTGCATGAGGTATAGTTTATTAGTTTTACCATGTTGAAGATAGCTTAAAGAGGTATGTACATGCATAAGAAGAAATTAGCTCTAGGTTTTAGTGACAATAAATGCTCGACTATGTGGGTGACATATAGTCATGAATCTCAAAAAATGACCTATGGATCGTGGTGATAGACCTCACCACATGAAACTTAGTTCGAAGAAAAGATTATTTGTATCATGGTGTTGGCCGATGGGAAACACAAAATTTAGTTCGAGGGGAATGTTATTCAGTGTACAAATAAATTTTCATATTAAAAAAATCAAGAAGATACATGAGGTGTACAACTCTTTAAGAAAAATTATGCATACTTAACTTAAAACGAATAATATCATACCATATTAAGAATATCTCTAAACCGACTTAATTAACCCAATAACCAATACGTAGTCGTTTTTATACTGACTACTTTCTCATATCTGATCTACATAGCACCGTGTATCTTTCCCTTGTCCCCTAAAACAACACTAACAACTCATACACCAATATTAAATAAAGTTTGAAAAATTGGACGATATGTCACTGTTCATCTAATTCTATATTCCAATTTAGACACTGAACATACTACATATACCTTAATACAAAACAATATAAATTGTCGGGGCATAATTGTTACATACAAAATGACAAGCCCTATAAGGTTATTTAATTCAGAATAATTCTTATATTGTGTCTCATATTTATTTTTTTGTCTCAAGTATTCTCAACATCAAGAGCTCTTACATGTTTTTTTTAGGATCAATACAAAAAAAATATTTCTGAACAAAGCTGTATGGATTTTGTACTAGTTATTTAGGCGTGCTAGCTATAAGCTAAGAAACGTCATTATCTTTCTTTCTTTTTTTTTCTTTTTCAGATCTTTTTCTGTTCTTTTTAATTCTTTTACTTTTATCATCTTCTAATATCTGAAAACTATTATAGCAAACTGTAAAATAATATTAAAAAATTCATTTATTTATTTATTTGAAATTTTTAAAAAGAGTTGGGACCATTACACAATCTCTAGCTATATCTGTGAGGATTTAAAAGAAGATCCCTTTATTCGGTTTGTCTGAAAATTCCAATGATCAACCATTACTCTCCTTTCACTTTCATTTTATCATTGGGATTGATGTTTGCATTGTGTAACTTCAAAAGGGTATGAGTTTAAAATTTCAATGGACTTGATATGATCAAACAACAAATATAGCGATCTCAGAATTTGAAGTTTATAGATCAAAAGAATGGTTACTTTGAGACGATAACTATGATATTAATTGAATATCCCTTCAAAACTTACATATCCAATGTATTGTTCAACAAATACATAAAGTTTGGATCAAGACGTGAACTTTGTCACTCAAGGGTGTGGTCTAGTAGTCAATGAAATAGGTTGAGAATCACGATATCTCACGTTCAAATCCCAATAAAAATAAAAATATTAGCTAGTACAACCTTAGCAGATAGAGTTACATTATATCGTTTTTAACGAAAGATAATAGATACTATAGTTTATGCTAGCTTCTAAGTGCTAATTCAATGCCTTCTTTATGACTTCCTACCAAATTAAAGCACCCGATATATTTTTTTATATTTAATACAATGCAAGTACAAATGGGTTGAGTAACGCATAACCTGGATAATATGATTTTAAATGAAAAAAATTCAGTCACTTCACATTCAATAAATATATAATAATAAATAATTTGGAGCCAAAGTAGCATCTTTCGAAATCCCTCCGTGGCGCCGTCTGAATTTTTTGGATTATATTTTATCCAATTTTTTTTAATAGTCCTTAGCTTCTATGTATATAATAATATAATCCATATCTAAATAAATCAGCTATCCACCTTGTTTTTCATTGGACAAGTGGACAGATACTAATCTGTGCTGGTTTTATATTTAAGATCAAATTGTAAAACAAATCATTGTCACACTCGGTAGCGCAGAGTCGGAGAAAGGATTTTCATTAAGGAGTATCAATAGTTATAGTAAAAAATTAATTATAAAACTAGTAAGGCTTAAACACGCAAGCTCAACGAATCCTCACAACCCTTTAACTACAAAATTAAACAATCAACTTATGTCAATAATAGTATATATATTTATTAAACCAAAATTTGACCTCTATATAGAAATATAATTTTCCGTCAAAGCAGTGCCAATTGACACCCTTGGGCAAGGATGGCTCTAGTGTACATAGAAATTTTCACCTCATATAGCTTCTTGTTCAATTCATTTGCTTACGCATTTGCCTGTATGCACAATGTACCAACCCAAAATTGTCAAAGTTTCACCTCAAAATGTCATCATTTTCGTGCAGACAAGTACATTGTTTCAACCATTCCATCAGAACATCTAATTTTGTTTCTGAATCCATCTGTCTTATAGGGTAGAAATCAATCAGTAAGTATTTGGAATGGGTTGGATTATGACTCAGTTCGTCTTAAGTTAAATGGATATATGAATAATAAATATTCAAAGAAAGAAAATATGAAATACACCCTCAAACCACCTTCAAGATTCTATATTGAATATGTAATTTAAGATAAATATTTATTCTCACCATTTTACGTTCATTGATTTGATATAAACATAAGTTTTTACCTTGATTCAATTATGAGAGTAATAAGAGTTGTTATTCCACTCTGAAATAAAGACAATCTAGAAGTCAAAAAAGACGAGGCCTATAGAATAAATTGATCGAAATAGTACAACTATGCTCTCCAATAGGTACAAACTACAAGGCAAATATATCCCATCATTCAACTAGTGGAATAATTACCTCATCTTAGTCCTTATGTTATTGAAATGGGCAGCATGTGCCCACAAAAAGCATTCAACAAGTAATCATTATAAACTACTCTTTTCTATCCAAAAACATGAAAAAGATTGTTACTCCATACTTGTTGATTGATTGACAACACTCGAAAGGCAAAACATTTGTAATACTCATACAACTTGCTAAGATAAAACAGTAAAAAATTTCATGCCACACATTATTTAACCTATTACCATTTTCCCCAAAATATTTAACTGGTAGTCATGTTGGAAGCTAGGGGTCGAAAGCCAAACCTCCTTTTATATTTATATCGACTATATTGCATCTCTTTGATTTCTTCATATGTTTTTTTTTAAAAAAAATTGGATGCTCTAAGCGAATATTGCTCAAATGTAGCCAGACTAAGCCTTCAGACAAAGTGCTTCTTAGTTATTGTACAATAGAGTGTTTGAAATCTATTGCAAGTATAATGCTTAAAGAAGTGAATTTTGAAATTCGAATATAAAAGTGAGTTTAGCTCAAGTGTTCTTGTTGGAGAAAGTTTGAAAAGATTGTCAAAAACGTTTTGCAACTTTAAAGAAGTGGATCTTAAATTTAAAAATGAAAAGTGAGTTTAATAGGCGTTTGGTCATAAATTTCAAATATTTTTACTTTATTTGGACTTTAAGAAGTCGGAATTCAAGATGGAGTCTGTGTTAGGTTATATACTTTTCTCAAAGGAGAAATGAGAACACTTAATTTGGAATTGAGATGGACTTGAAAAAAAAGTTACTTTTCTCAGTTTCTAACTTCATACATTGATAGTTCATACTTAAGAGATACATACTTGAAGTTTGTCCTTGGCAAGTCAGCTTCAGACACATAATTTTTACAACTATGGTTGCATGTTTCAAAAGTTATTTCTGAAGTAACTAAACTTACAACAGTGTATTAACTTCAGTAATGCTTTAAATAGAGGTCCCAAAATCAACTATATATGCACTTGCGTGGAAAACTGTATGCATGTAAATTAGCACATGTATATACATGCGTATGAGGATGTAAGTGTAACCAAATAATACCGAGAAAACGTAACTTAAAAGGAAAGCGAAAAGTTCATCAAAACGGATCAACTGAAACAATGTATAACCAACGCTGCAAAGATAGAACAATTTATTTAGGTGAGAAGTCAAGGAATTTAAAGATGCAAACCCGCCTTGCAACAGAAGAAAAGAGGATTCTGGTCTGATCATCCACATTCTTCTTCTGAGAAGGTTTCGGTTGACTGGTTTGCCATTTCAAGTATCTCATTTTCATATTAGCACATCTTTAAGAAATTTACACATTCTACTTCCGGATATTCCAATATTTCTTTCGTAAACGCTAAAATTTAAATGATTAACTTATTTGATCTTCTTCTTTAATTGAACATGCCACCATCATTTTAGACATAATGAAGAATAACAGGGCAGTGAGCCAGTCCTAATGCAAGTCCAAAACCAGGAGAGCATTTCCGTTAAGTCAGATGTACCTGTAGTTATGCGGATGAGGCCCAAGCTTGTAAACCCCATTCACGTCTACCTTCTGGCTATCTGCAAGTAACAGACAAAGGAAAACCTATGACTAGGACGTAAATTTAAGGTAGATCTCGGAGATCCAAAGTTTAGAGAGGCAAAGGTATCCCAAGTACAGGTCACAAGAATATGTTCTTAGCAGCATTCTTGCAAGTTGCAGTGAATTGTTCTCTCTTCCTGAGGCGGATTGAACCATTGACACAAAACCGGGCCATTGCCGAAGTTCCAAAGACAGTTCTTTGTTGCCATAGAAAGTGAAATGACTTCCTAACAGTACAAGTGCACGCCACCCCCTCTTTACCTGAGACAGAGAAGTTGACAGTGACACTTTGCAACCACCAGTTTAACATTATCAAGCTGGATGGCACCTCTGGCCATATAAAGATATCCGCAGAACCTAAATCCAAGATAAAAATAAGAAATACGCTATTATATACTGAAGGTATATGTTCATACGCGAAGCAAAAGAATGATTACTACTCACCAGTCACCTATTTGTTGGACTGTAAGCCTTGACCACCATAGTATTGTTTTGTAGTTTCGCGAGAAAATTCTGCAAATGTCATCCCATCTTTCAGCCTCGACAAAAGTGGTGGAACAATCTTTTGAATCTCATGACTTAATTCCTCAGGGACCTGCCTAGACTGTTCAGTTCCCTTACTACAAACCCCACACTGCTGACCACTTAAAGCTAAAAGTTCAAGCGGGTAATCCAAAAGAGAGAACTGTTTGCTCCATGCTGGCTGCAAGAAGACAACAAATGTTTCCCTGCTCAAGTTTTCAACCTTTGGTGGTCTACAAACACAATGAAGTGTTGCTCGTAGCTTCCCCTTAGATAATATATCAGCTGCTTCTCCAACCTGCAGAATGAGACTCTCTGAAGGTGCCTTTACAATGAAGACCTGATTCTTTTTGGGATCAAATATATGAAGATATGTGTGCCCACCGGGCGAAGGGAATTCATGCTTAGAAGAAACAGGTGAATCATTATTTATAGCTGCTGGTGCTTCTTGGTGAGAGGACAACAGAAACATAGGAACAGTTAAAAGAGTGAAAATACCATAATCATAATGCCACTGCTGCCACAGACCATAGTCATTTGACTGGTCTTTCGATGACTCAATTCCTCGCTGCTTCAGACTTGATTGCTCATTCTTATTGGCTTTCCCATTTCTTCCTTTAGACTGTCCATTTCTTTTAGCATCTTCTCTAACAATATCATTGTCAACAGCGGAATGATAATGGATCAGACGCCCTTTAGCTGTGCCAGACTCTAACAAGCTCTGTTGCAGCTCTTGGCCCCCAATGCCCTTATCACATATTTGTGCAAGGTGAAGCCCTAAGTCCATCATGCAATATCCTAGCTCCTTAAAGGTGCAACCTAAATTCTTAAACTCATCCTGATCAACCTCTCCTTTATCCCGATTATCAACATCTAGATCATCAACCTGACAACCACTTCTTTCATAGCATTGCTCATATTTCAATTGCATGGAAAAGGAGGAGACATCTCTATTCGGGTTCTTCAATGATACATCACTTCCCAGATTTTGTTCCTGTTAATCAATGATTATATTGAGAGTAGTGAGCAATGGAGCAAATTATACAACCTAGCTACCATCCTTGTTCTTTCAAAATCAAATTTTACAATGCAACAGTCCACATTTCAAAAACGTCATAAAAATAGCGTTTAATACAATTACCATTCCTTCACCCTCAAACAGTAATATGGCAAAACAATTTGGGAATATGCAGATAAATATGCTCACCAATCAAAGTGGAGTAAAGCATTCAACATTAGATACCCATTGGATCTCAAATTTTGTTATCAGTAAATATATATAGCCAACCCCAACTAATTTGAAAAAGTGAACCATCCTCCTTTATGTAGCCAAATTTCATTCAAACATTGGTAAATGATAATAATACTTCATCCTATAAGGCAAATATAAGGGTCCTCTAAATAGAACAATAACATACCCAGTGTAGTCCACAAAGTGGGGTCTGGGAAGTGTAGAGTGTACGCAGACCTTACTCTATCTTAGAGGCGAGGTAGAGAGTTTGTTTCCTATAGAACCTGGTTCAAGACAAAATTAATCTAGAAAAAGACGTAATGAAAGTACAATAGACAATATATATAGTAACAAAAATGACATAATACTATAATAGAACTACACGAAAGAACATATATTAACAGAAATCAAAGAACAAGAAACTAAGAGAGTAGTACTATGATTACTAATAAGCGCAACAAGACGATGCACTCATACAAATCACTACTATCGACACACTCCTACCTACTAAACAGTGGTTTTATTTAAGCACATTTCTTGCATAAATAATAAGGGCTCTCTAATTAGAGCTTCTCCTTATTTAACCAAACTATAAAGACAAGTGTAATAAGTGAATTTTAACCTCAATTAGATAGTACAATTTTTTAAAATTTGTTCATCACATTGTATCCTTAGCTAAGCGTGCATTAGGATTTTTGAATATTAAAGGGAGGAAAAAAGGAGAGAGGTTGACCTTAAGAAGGCGTTTCCGATCATCATTATTAAGAAGAGCGAGTTTTCGAGCTAAAGGAAGAAGAATTCGCCGGAGATTGGAAGCTTCTGGAACGCCGGTGATGGCGAGAAGTCCTGGTCCCTCTGGCCCTAGGTTTTCCATTACACTTCTAGTGACTGATTTCAGCCGCTGCGTTTCTTCAATAAATTCATCTGATAAAGATTTCTCTGAAGAGAGTTGCAGCAAATCGGAATAGTGAAGCTCGTACAATTCTACTACTTCCATTTCTTTCCTTCTTTTGTTGCTATGCTGCAATTTCGAAGTCGTAAAATATATATTTAGTCGACTACAGTGACGTCGTTTGGTTGCAAACTTACAATATGTAACGATCATTGTTATCCATTTTATTGTACTGTATAATTACTAAATCTATTATGTTTGTTTTGATTGTTAGGGGTCGTTTATTAGAGTGTATTAGAAAATATAATGCATGTATTAGATGTGTATATTAGCAATACTTTGTTTGGTACACTTTTTCATACCATTAGTTATACACTCTATTATGTATTAGGGGTCGTTTGGTTACTGGTTAGAGTTATGCAGGTATTAGTTATGCAGGGTTAAGTTATGCAGGTATTAGTTATGTAGGTTTAAGTTATGCAAGTATTAGTTATGCAGGGTTTAGTTATGTAGGTATTAGTTATGTAGGTATTAGTTATGCAGGATTTAGTTATGCAGGGTTTAGTTATGTTGAGTTTAATTATGCGGGTATTAGCTATGCGAATATTAGTTATCTAGGTATTATTTTGCTATGTAGAGATTATAATACATGAATTATTAACTATTGAATACTAAACTTGTTGTAAATTATTAATATATATTATTTACAAAATAATAATACATGCTAATAATATGTGGAATATATTTAATAATATATAATGCTAATATTTGATTAACATATGTACCGTCAAAAAATATATAATCAAATTTTTAATATTAAAAAATTTTATATTTACATAAATAAATAAAAATGGTAAGTATATAAAAAGAAATGAAAATAGTCTATATATAATAGGAAAACAGTAAAGTTTTCAATTAATTTTTTTTTAAAAAGAAATGAAAATGATCTATATATAAAAAGAAATAAAAAACATATATAGGAAAACAGTAAAGTTGCCAATTAAAAAAAATAAAATAAATTTATAGGGTAAATCTGTAATTTACCATTTTAATACATGTATAATAATACCCACATAACTTATTCCACCTTTTACCCTGCATAACTTTATACATAAATTCCCTCATAAGTTATGTTGGTATTAATTATGTAGGACTATAAAAATGCAACCAAATACCGTATAAATTAATACGTGAATAACTTTTATACAATATTTAAATTCTTACCAACCAAACATGGTATAAGTTATGTTAACTTTTATACCTAACACAAAACTTCTACCAAACATAGTAAAACTAATGTAACTTTTAATACATGTATAAGATGTTTCTTATACAATAACCAAACGGCTCCTAAGTTGTATATTACTAATACCAAGAAATTCAGTTGTGTATTACTAATACCAAGGAATTCTAAGTATTAGTAATACATAGCATTTTAACACTTGCATTAGATTTAATAATTACAAAACTGCCCTTAAAGTCTTTTCATTTTTTTGTCATAAATTTTGATTTTGATTTGCTTTTCAGTATCTTTTAATTTATTGGTGTCTTAATAGATTTTATGGCCTCTTAACTATTTCTTTTTTTTTAAAAAAAATTAATATAATCTAATTAAAAATTTTATTATTGTGACGCTAGAAAAATTTTAAGCAACCCACTGCCTCACCCCAACTTATTAACTCAAAAAAACAAAACTTATTCTTTTTTCACTTCCGTTATTTTCTTAATTAGTAGTACATAAATTCATCCTTAAAATATGAATAAAAAATTAAGATAGAATTTTTTTTGTTTTAAAAGAATCTGATCTTAGTTGATTTATCTTAATAGTCAAGTAATAATTAGATGTGAAAAAAGTAAATTACTCTCTTTTTCTTGAGTTGATTGCATCACTTTCCTGTATATTATTAGTATTTGATGACAACCTAAATGCTTTGTTTTCAATGTAGACAAAAGAAATTGTTTGCCAATTTTTCATAAAATATTTTAACGCAATAGTATAATTAGTTATTATTATTTTCGGAAAAAAAAATGAAGAGTTAATGATGTTTTAGCAAAGAAATAGTTTCTGATGTTTAACAAATAACTTTGTTGCAAACGATGTGTACAAATAATAAAGTGTGAAGGATATTTTTGTAAACATGTATGTTTTTAATAGAAATTATGCAAGTTTTGTTATTTTTAGTACATCAAACCAAACAATGTATAAGAAATAATGCTTGCATAACTAATGCAGGCATTACTAATGCAAGCACTACTAATGCAAGCATTACTAATGCACCTTATTTTGCATTATTCTTATAAACTCCATCAAACGACCCCTTAGTGTATTGTATTGTTAAATTTTCTTGTTACTTAACAATGAAAATTTCTATTTTATGGAACAACCAATTTGGTGTTTTTCCACTGTTATTTAATTTCTTTTTTCAATTATATATTTACATATTGTTTTAAAATATTATTTTACCCTTTACTTTAATTATTTAAATCTAGTCAAACCTCATACCCTAAAATAATTAGAATATTTTAGTAAATTTATAAATTACAATACAGTATGATCAAATCAAACAATTAAAATGTTATTAAACAACAACAAATAATACAATCTAACCAAACATTGTATCTACCAAACAATAGAGTACAATACATTATGAAACAATGGGTAACAATGATCCAAACAAAATGTTAAAGTAATAAACAGTTCTTCCCCAATCAAATATTATGTCAATAGTTCTTTGAGAAATTTTTAGCAGGTGTCTGTAAAACTAAAATATTTAGCTATATTGGTCCAACTTTTATTTCAATCTCACGCATGGGACTTCTCTTGCATAACAATGGCTTCAAGTTTCAATGAAACTAGAATGCCTTGTGGATTTTAACGTGTCCAACAATCAATTCAATGGGACAATTCGTAGTACTCTTTCATTTGCTTGTGTTGAAGATTGAAAAAATTAGTGTGTTATAATGGAAGACCCGAAGGAGGGTTGTGGATAGTGAGGTAAGTTTAAAGACTCGTTACATCAAACTTCTAAAACTGAGATGCACATAAACAAGTTCTTCATTTAACATCACATTTCAACAAGACCCAAGACAATCAATTACTCTTTCTGCTTCTCATTAACAGGTTATTTTCATGTTTACAGTTCTCCCTTATGCATTGTGATTCTTTTTTCTCTTTTGAAAACCCATGCATTTGTTAGTTCATGTAAGCAGGAAAGATCAAATCGGAGAAGGTTACACTCCATTCTCCTTGAAACTCTTTGTCAGCCATATAGCAGTTTCCCTTGGAGAAACCTTTTCTGGACCAAATGGCTTCAGTAACACCATAAGCTCGTCTAGACGCTCTTGCTGCAATAGTTGTGCACTGAACTCAAGTAATCCTTCTAAGGCTTCAGCACGTTGCTGGTAAGAAGATGTATCAAACTTCCGTGAACGAGATTCTGATGATGACCGGCTTGAGGCACCAGTTGGATAATGTTCTGAACATTCACTTCCAATCTGTGCAACTCCGTGAATAGGGTCAATTAAAGGTGGCTTGAGGAAGGTTCGGTCAACAACCTGTACTGTACACTTGTCTTTAGTGAATGACCAGTCACTATAGCGTGGTGATGGGGAAGACAACTGTGTCGATTTTGGTGAAGCTCTCTGGATGGGTAAAAAAGGGTCTTCTGAAGAAGCCAAGGGATCAACCATCTTGTCAATTCTTGGAGCATTCATGGAAACATCCGGAGACTGCACTTGGTGCATAAGACCAACATTGCGTTTGTAAGGTGATTCCAACTTCGCAGCTCCTCTTGATAAAGGAAGAGATGCTCTACGTGTTGACTTGGAATGTTGGCTAACTAGTGTATTTGTCACTGGAAGCTGCATACGTGTGTAGATAGATATTTAAGTAATGAAAAATCCAGCCTTGAAAAACTACAGGTACTACCTCAATAATATAGAATCGGGACAAGAATATCCAATTCCTGCCCGGAGTTATATTCATTTGTTTCGACTTATAAGCTGAAGATCTTTATGATACTATTTGATAAGAAACTTACCAGTTCACGAGTAGAGCCAGCATTGGACATCTTTAATGGAGTGCTCTGTCTCCTGTGAGGTGTGGAATTTCTATTTGAATTGAATCGCACAGTTTTGACGGCAGCCGACAACTTTGAGATAGCAGAACCTTTTACACCAAGGTCATAAGGAGCACTTTCAACAGATGGCTCTGAAAAATTTTTCTTCACAGAGCTCATTAGATCCTTTGTTCTCCGGGATAAACATGGAGAGTCCATTCCAGAAATACTAGGATTCAAAGCTCTATCACTGGACATTCGCCTCAGCTCTCTTTCATTAAAGACGGGAGCATGTCTGGGCTCAGACAATCTTTTTTTCTTTGCATATGTTAAATTAGAAGATTGGACTGGGAACTTGTGCTGCCTCGGGCTGTCAGAATTCAGAAGGATTTTTAAAACATAGGGCTGAAGATGGGGATGTTGGAGTAAGTCTGCAGCCTGGAACAACAGTTGAAAGAGAATTGAAGTGAAAAAAGAGTTGATGTGTCAAACAGTAAACACCTTTCTGGAAGCTCAAATATACACTTAGAAAGTAAATAGTGAACTTTGAGGAAGTGAGGGATACATACACTTGGCCTGAGTTCTGGATTTTTCCTTAGCATACTCTTAATAAGGCCACGTCTGATGAGGAAACAAATTAACTTTAGCAACAGAATAACAAAAATATAATAATCCAATTGTAGCACAATTTGACGAAATAAGAACAAAAGTGGGTAGCCTCAAATGTGTAAAAGATAATTTACTCACAGTGCACCAGAATACACAGTGGGAAGTGGAGCAACTATACATTTGTTAATTTTATTAATGAGACCTTGCATATCCTGCATTAAAAGCATTGGAGGTTATTTAAATTATTACAACTGATAATAAACATATGTCAGGTAAACCATCTATTGATTTCATGATGAGAAGCCGAAAATCTTATCAAATAAAAAGAAATGAAACCCAATAGTTGATGAATGTCACAATCATTAGAAAGAACTACATCCACTAGTTAAAGGTAGAACGAAGTTATACACCATAAGTGTCATTACAGTTGCTCTCGCTTATAGATCAAGTAATGAAGGGCTACTCTACCCATCAGCCCATGGAAACAGTCACAGGAGAATATCCTAAAAATGGATTTAGAAATGCAGAAAGCAACAAAATTCTTGTGGAATTTATTAGCACTACCAAGATGATAAGCACAAAATGCCACGTAAGGGATCCTTGACGATAGTCTCAAGACAACTATTTTCAAGGATACAAGCTCTTACAAGCCCACAGTTCGGCAACGTATCTCTGTTAGCTGCCAACACCCACACACTGTTTAGGGGAACTCAGCAATACCAAATATGTGTGTGTGGTCCATTCCTCTCAGGGCCCAGCATAAGGCTTGGACTAAAATCAACACAAATAGCCTTGTTTTTGAACCAGCAGGAAGACAGAGTTACATCTAACAGTAGCACCACTTTTAATTGGAAAGCCAATGTTAACTTATGCAACTCTAACCCCACTCAGAGTGTTTTCCTGCATTATCTTGCACTCCCGAGGACAGGTACTCCCATTTTCAACCAATCTACAATTGTTCTATCCTTGAATTACCACTCCAGCTCTCACTTCTTGCATGGAGTGTATACAAGTATACACCAGCATCCCATAGGCTAAAAATTAACATTGACAGTAAACTACTTTTTTACAAAAATATATATATGTTATCTGAGCTGGCAGTATATTCCCTAAAACTGCCAGTTGCACCTATGATTTAGTAATTGATTAGATAGCTCATGATAGTACTAGAAATTCATTGTCTGGAAAGTACTATTTAATGACTTACAAATGCTTTGAATGCCGGCTTGTGAGAAGTCATTTCGTATAAGCAGCAACCTAGGTATGCAAATAGTCAGCAAAACAGCGTGCATCTAAAATAAAAAGTGGTTCCGTGTGAAGCAACTCAAGCAAGGAAGGTAAAGACGTACCCAAAGACCATATATCTGATTTGCAACCGTAGGGTATATCAGCGAGAAGCTCAGGACACATATAAGTTGGAGTGCCCACCACCTGACAGTCAATATGCCTCATCACCAGACTAATCAAAACAACAAACAGAAATACAGAATCTTTGCAGACAAGTTACTTACAGAGGAAGCAAGATCATTGGAAGACAGTATTTTAGCAAGACCAAAATCACCTGAAAACATATCTTTAAATAAATACTCAAAGTCAATCATACCCAACTTCAAATTATGAGGTAAGGGGATTACCTAGACGTATATTGTGCTCTTTAGTCAGAAAAATATTTGAACACTGACGGCAAAAAAGTAAATCAGCACACAAATCTATGAAACAGAGAAAGCATAACTTTATGGAATAACACAGAAGAGATATGCAACTCACCTTGACATCACGGTGAATTATATGGTTCGAATGCAAGTGATCAAGTGCCATTAACAGTTGAACTAGCCACTTACAAAGCTTCTGCTCATCAGTCAGTATTTAGAATTAGGAAATTAAATGGTCTCAATATTAGGAAGTAAATTTGGAGGAGGCAGGAAGGTATGAATCACAAGGAAAAATTTAATAACAACCTCCTCGGGGAAAAGAACACCGTTTGTTCTCTTAATAGCGTCTGCCCTGTATAAGAATGAACAGATTATTAGACGATATGTAGGCAAAAAGACATTAGTAACTAGATTCAGGCGCCCAGGCCTAGGATCCAATATTCAGAAAACAGTCCATTTGGAAAAGGAAGACTTACATATCACCAGCTTCACAATACCCAATAATAATGCACACATAGCATCCCTGAAATTGGGTATTTTCACATGGTCAATGGCATGGTAGACTGAATAAATAATTCTTCAACAGCTAGACAGTACTATGAACAACTCAAAGGTTTAGTCGTATCTAAGATAATTTATGTACCACTCCTCATATTGGTGCATTAAACTTGAGAATATTTGCTAAAATTGGATTTGTCGCACCAGCTTCTGCCTAATAAAATCCTAATTAACCATCGAGTTCAATAGTTAAATCACTATACCTTTATCACCTTTAAATATGTGAATGCATATTCACATCAAAATCACTTAAACAACAAAAATGCACAAGGACTGAGTATTCACTTGAACAGCAGTTTTATTTCTTATATAGTTAAACGTTAAACTTAGATAGGCACTTTTTGCCGTTCTTTACATTTTGTAAGCTTCCACTTAACAATCTTTCATGTTGTTCACATTGTGAGAATCTACAAGTAAATGACATGAGTAGACAGGTTATCACATGTACATTGATTCCTTATATGTGTTTCAGGTGAAATTGTGAAAGGACAAGAGTAAGCACAGACCTTCTCCACCCAGGAATCTTTGTATTCCACCACAAATGGACTTCGTACTCTTGCGATCAGTTCCATCTGAAAAATAAAGAACCCAGTTCAGAAATTGCACATAGAAACCTGCACCTACAGATTCCCCAGTGTTCCTCAAGAAATAGAAGGAAGAAAAAAAGAGATTAGGCAGAATGGATCTACTCAAGTTAAAGTCTTACAAGTGCAGTTAAGATAAGCAAGTATCATTGTCTTTAACAAAAATGATGATCATTTCACTTTATTAACAAAAGCCTTTTCATTGTTTTGTGGCCTTAATCAAATCAAAGAGTTCGATAAATGTTTAATTAACCCAAATGCACACATAACCTTCATTCTATCAGGTAACAATGTGCAATTCATTGCATAACTTCTTAACAATTTAAGACATTAATAGTGAATCCTATAGTGCTTCTGACATTTCTCATCTAGATGCCAAGATATGCAGATGTTTTCAAACTCTTCATGAGATACCTAGACAATTCATTCTCTCAGTTTGCAAAGAAAGTAGATAAAAGGCTAACCTCCTGATGGGCAGATCTGCGTGTTCTCTCTGTCTGGCGGGCCAAGCGAATTTTTTTCATAACATATCTTTAGGAACAGAAGAAAATAAAAAAGAACAGTCAGAAATAAAAAATAAACTGAATAACACAATAATGAAATAATTCATGACATAAACTGAATACAGTAACAAAGAACAAAGTATAGCAGATGGACTTAGAAAAGGTTGCACATCTCCTTACTTCTTCTTTTCTTGTTTATGCCTTACAAGTAGTGCAGAGCCAAAGGAACCTTTCCCAATCTGCTCCAAAATCTCATAATTTTCCATCTTATGATCTATCTATAAGACCACTTTTGCTTTATCAAACAGATTTCAATCAAGATACAGAAATATCAAAGCAAACCTGCAAACATCCTGTACATCAAAAGGAAATGCATTTATAAGAATTTTTTTGAAAACATAAGAATTAGCAACACCTCTTTAGACCAGAATTTTTTTCCATGGTCATTACAGGTTGAAAATAATAGCAAGTATCTGCAAACTTCTTGTATATCTAGATACAATTCCACTTTCATACACCAATTGAAACTATAGGACATCTCTAAACCCTACACAACCTCCATTCCCCGGCTTTCTTTCAACCAGGCAGGAGGAATCTACTACTATAAAGAATTAGCAACAACAATCCTGAGAACACATTGATACTAAATTAGTCAATTCACACACACAACTAATCAACGAAGAGTTCTAATCAGCAGTATGAGTTATTCAATGTAAATCTATAAATTCCTTCAAAAACCACAATGTTTTGATCCTGGAGTAACGTAATCCAATTACTTCCATGCCTTGCTTACTACAATTTCAGAAGCTATACTTAAACCCTCAAGTATAGACGCCTGCAATTAAATCAATCGCCGCTTCATTTTAAAAACTTCAAAACAAATACTAAACCTAATCGAATAGCAATTGCCTGGAACAACAACAATTTGCAGCACACAAAAAAAATTACAACACCTACCGTTACAGAACCGATAAACAGAGAAAATTCAAAATGTACCAAATGTTTTGCTCTATTACGTACCTGAAACTGATGAAGAATCGGAGAAGAGGCAGAGCATTAATTAATGGAGATAACAATGTAGAAGATGAAGACTAGTTGTTGAATTAATTAATTTTATTTATGGAGTGAACAGAGAAAAGGAAGAAAATGGAGAGAGCGGTAAAAGAATTGTAAACAAAGCAAAAGGGATGATGCGTCCCCTTTCAAATGACATTTTCAAAACTTTGATTTATTTTTTTTTTTTTTGAAAAAAGTTGGTTCGTTTTTTAAAATTAAAAAAATTTGGGTCCCACAAGTAAAATCATGGGGATGAACAAACTTGAAAGTTGTTCCCCCTCTAGTCTTAATTTAGTAGGGGTCATTTCTTTCTTTATTCTGATTTAGGAAAACATTCTTAATACCGCCACTATTAATATTTTTGTATATTAAATGTATTTTTTTAAATATAAATTCATTCTTTAAATAAAAATACTATTTCTAAAGAGCATTAGTCTTGTTTTTTTAATTTTAAAATCTCTTTAATAAAAAAGGAGAAATAATCTTTTTTTCTTCTTAATCTCATGAACTCTTTTTAACTAATAATATAGGTCCTAGGTCAATAATTTTAATTTAGTAACGATAAAAAGAAAAACCATTAATAGACTAGAAAATATTTTTATTTCTTAATTATTTTTTAATTAAAACAACATAAGTGTTTACTAATGTTTTGCGTAGTTAAAATAGAAAAAAGATCAATAATAACTCCATCAATGATACTTAAAAGATAATTTTTTATTAAAGCTAATGATGTAAAAAAAATCATGTTATGGCATTATGATTCTTCTATCTCAATGTTAAATCAAAAATTATATTGATAGATATTTTACTTTCTTCAATTAAGAAATAAAAATATATATTTGTTATTAGAAAAAAAGTTATTATTTTTTTTTTTTGGTAATCACCAAAGCATCAACATTACGGCACCATAGCTAGTTGACATACTAGCTATCTTACATCAGAAAATAAATTTACATCAAAACGCGCTAGTCAATTTATCTCTTAAGGCAACAAATCTCTAGCTAGAATGCCAAGTTGCATAGAAATTGTTAGAACTGTCAAAATGGATTGATTCAATTCTACGTCTTCAGTTTGAGCCTTCATGCGTTTTTCCATGAAACAAGAAATTCTTATTTGAATTTATAGTTTGGATCGTAGTGAATCCCTGCAACATAGTGGATACATGAGTAGTTGCACTAGAATCAAGTCACCAAGTATTATTAAGAACTTCTACTAAATTTGATTCAAAACATACAAAAGCACTAAATGTACCAGGGGTGGATCTACTAAGGCTCGTGGGGATGCCACGTCACCCACGAGCTTCGATCGAACGTGATATACATATAGGTATATATATGTACAATGTGTATAAATCAGCAAATGGCATCCACAAAATCAAAAGGTGTTGTGGTGCCACTGGTAAAGGCTCTCCTCCTTCCTGACCCAGGATCGAGTCTTGGAAGCATCGTTTTTAAAAAAAAAAATCCCAGCCTTAAATAGATGAGGAAGTATGCTTCAACAAAGCATATTTTGAAGATAATATTTCATATTTTCTCTTTAATTCTAGTTGACTTAGTTTTAATTAGTAATTATCCTTCACTAATTTAATTTATTAATCTTTGATTTTTTAATAATTTGTTATTAGTTATTTATTTGATGGACAAGTGTTAAAAATAGCTTAAAATTGTATCACGTTGAATAAAAATATTTTGTATAAATAATTTATTCTAAAAATATCTCCACTCTCCACTATTAATAGTTTGACCCTAAAAATGTTCCTGTTGTTATTTTATTATGTCAAAAATTCACTTTTTCTAATGAACATTATTATTTTTATATATATTTTCTAATAAAATTATTATTTTTAAAGAATCCCTTTCTTGTTTCTTTTCTTTTGAAATCCTTTTAGCTAAAAAAATGGAAATAGTAATACTTTCTTAATCTCGTTTTGTAATTTAAATAGAGTAATCTCATGTACTTTTTAAATAATATCATAGTAATTTCATCTTTAATTTTTATTTAGATATGATAAAATCCTCTTTTCCTAATAAATTAAAAAATATTTCTATTACTTAATCTTTTTAAAATTGATTAAGAAAATATTTTTCTTATAGCTATCACAATTGTGAAATATCATTTTCTTTCGTAAAGTAGATAAAAAATGAAATATAAATAAGAGTGGTGATTGATATTCAAATGATTTGTTTAGTTTGTTACATAGTAAGTGATATATTTACAAATATAAGTAACGATGTTCTAATTGACACTTTTTGAAAATATGTAAACTCGTTGAGAACTATTATAAACGAATAATATATATTTATAATATTAGTAAAATTATTTTGAAAAAGGTTATGCTTTATGGATTTTGTGCAGAATCAAAATCTAAGGTTGATTTAGTGATCTAAGCAATGTGTCTACTTGGCACCCATTAAGTTTAAATCGTTGATCCGCCTCTGAAATGTACCTTTCATTCCAAATCAAATTTTACATTTCTGGCAATCTTTCTGATAGTGTCCTTCCTTGTTAGAAACAACAAATATCAGTCTTGAGTTCCTTATGAGCATCATGTGAAACTTTAACGGGGTTTTTTTCTTCTTAAACTTTTTGGCCTTCACTTTAAGTCCTTCACCAGCTCCTTCACCCATGAATTTAATAGAATGACCTCATTATTTCTGAAGTCTAGACTCATCTTGAGTAAGTATACTAGAAAATTCACTAACATTCCACTTATTCTTACTAGTGTTATAGTAAATTTGAAATGGTCCATACTCAATAGGAAGCGAGTTCAGAATAAACTGAACCAAGGAGATGTCATCCACTTTCATCCCCAAAGTACGAAGTTTTGTTGTATGTTGGTCATATTACTGATATAATTTTGCATACTTCGTGACCCATCAAATTTAGTGTACTAGCGAGAATCAACAGAATGAAAATATTTTTTCACAAACTTCAGGTATTTTCTGACACTTTCTGTTTGGGGAATAGTATTCTTAATGTTGTTAGTAATAGTCATTCGCACGAACATAAGACTTTACCTGTTAGGGCGCTCTCATGATTTATGAAAAGACTTTTTATCCTCGCTGCTCTTATCAATAATGGCAATAGGTTTGTCATTCAGCATAGCCAAGTCAAGCTCCATCACACCTAAGTGGGAAGACATGTTGAGACCAACAACCTTCTATCCCGGTGAACAATGTTCCACTGATTAGGCGGGGACATACTTGTTCATGTCATTCAGAGAAGTTCAATCCATTGAACATAATAATAGACGAAGCATGTGTTGGGAAAATGCGGACAAGCACAAAAAGATATATGGTAAAAGTAATGGAAATAAAATGGGAAAATAACGACACCAAGAATTTTACGTGGAAACCCTTCTGAATAAGGAAAAAAACCACGGGCCAAGAGGAGCAACTGATATTACCATAGTAAGGAATTTTACACTGTGTAGTCCCAAATACAATACTCAAAATGACTACTACACACTCAAAAGGAACAACACTCTTTTGGTTTCCGTCTTACTAAAATATCGCTCACACTCTATTTTTCTTCATAGACTATTTTCTTGTATAGTCTATGGAATACCTCACTTTGCTCTCTAAATGGTTTTTTTCCTTCTAACTTGGTGTGTTCTACAAATGAGCAAGAATGCTCTATTTATAGAAGGATAAAACCATGCCTATGTCACTAATGACATAGGTAAAATAGCAAAGTCAAAAATAATTTGCAAATCTTACCAATTTGCCAACTACCAAGTCTTAATTTTCAACTCCAATTACTATTCCTTTTTAACAATTGCTTGTACCAATTGAATAGCTAAAGTTGACTAAAAAATGGGATGGATTCACAGCATGTGAATGAAGAGGAATAACTGCAAAATGGATAGACATGCTCACAAATCAGAAAATAATGTAAATTCAGTAAAGCTATAAAAAATATATCGTAATTCTCCTCTGGATAAATACTACGGCACATTATCATAATTTAAATGTCATTTTTTTTATCTTAAATAGGTAATTAGATATTTTTAATCAAACATATACTACATCTTTTGATATACAATATATGTTTGACTAAAATATTAATTTACCTCATAATTTTCACTATTCATAGAATGAATGATTAATCTTTAGGTAAATTCTTAAGTTGTAGCAATAGGAAAAGTCAATTTATTTATTTATTATTCAATATATGCATTTAGTGAACCTTTATAAATAAATGACAATTTTATGAATGCATATTATTCTTAATCATAATAGCATAAAATTTTGTGCATGTGAATAATCTTATACATTTTAGTTTGACCACTTTGGTGACTAACAAACTATAGAAATTTAATACATGCATCAAGTGATCATAAATATTATATGTGTAGACGTTAATTCTAGAGTTTTCTCACTTTATAAGTGACTAACAAACTATTTTGCATTAAGTACACAAATATTATTTATTGCTTAGTGTAATAATCACTTTAATTTATTGCACAATTTAAAAGGAAACATAATTATTCCATTATGAAAAAATTATTTATTTATAGAATTTGTGCAAACTAAACTTTGATAACAACTCTTGATTAACTTAAAGTCCAAACACCTTAAATAGTCAAACATAAAATTATGCTACTATAAAAGAATTCAACAATAAGCTTGATCATAATTTGAAGATAACGTAAGAGTATATTATAACTTATGGCCATACACAAGGTCAATCAAGTTGTTTGGACAACATGTATTGATATTCAGTAATGTAGCAAATCACAAGAAATTCAATAAATATTTCCATTTAAGAATGATATGAGCATTTAGGTCTTTTCTTTCTTAAAAAAACTCAGAAAACCAGTGCATGCATCAGAGAAGCACAGACAAGAACAATGAATAGTGTAGCAGCCCAAAAAAGAATGAAATTTAAAAGGGTTAATAAGCATACGTTATAAACTTAACTGGTAGTTCACATAATTCATACATACAACGCTACATAATCTTTTTATGTGATTATATAATATGCGAAGATTATCCGTTCAAACAATTCTGGCTCGGAGGCAACATGTAAGATTAAATACTTTAATACATAATATCAAAATATTGAACAAGATAATTTTACATAGAGATCGTTAGGGGCACATACCTGATGAGAAAGACTTCATAACAGAGAAAAGTGGAAGCGTTAGTCGTAAATTGATTTCTACCTCCTTGCTCTAGCCTTGCGTTACCATAGCCGTCAACGATAGAATTATTGTAGAGAATATGTGGTGACCCTAATAGATGGAGGAAGGACCAATTTATAGAGGTTAACACTTAATCTGATACATCCATAATGTACGAACTAGATCTATAATTTATTAAATATTATTTATGATATCACTTGGTCACAAATAAACTTGGGTTATAAGTAAAAATTATTCCTACAAATAATTCTCTTAACCTATTTACTATTATAATATAAATAAAAATTTGTGATTTTTTCAAGTTGTCCTTCTATTCATGTCATCAAAAAACATATAACTTGGCAAAATAACTTGGTTTCATTTTTCTATTTTTCATTTACTTTAAAAATATGAATAAAAATTATAATTGTAGATTATTATTCATACATTTAATTAAACCAAGCAACATATATACAACTTTTCTTTTAGTTGCTGAAAACATCCGCTAACCTGAAATAATTAAATCATGATTTAAAGTTATCGAACCCATTATTGCCATAGTTAAATCATGATTATTGCCATCTTTAAATCATGATTAATGGCATCTTTATCGATAACTTATATATTTGGAAGAATATGTAAGAAAATAATGCTTCCCTCGTCCCATTTTATTTACCAGTGATTGACTTGTTATATATTTGAGAATTTTTTTTAAAAAAAATTGTGGTCTAAAATAATTTATAGATAAATGTATGGTTATAAATCATTTTATTAAATATAAATATAAAATTTAAAAATTAACTTATTTCTAATAATAATAATGTGATCTTTTTTTTATGACGGACTAAAATGAAAATGACATTATCAAACATAGGAATTATTGTAAATTGTTACTATAGTTCAGTGGCGTAGCCACCCTTGTGTTGGACACCTTTCATCAAAAAATTATACGAGTAAAATGATAAATAAAGTGATTGAATAACATATTTTGAACACCCTTGACACAATAATATGATGTAGTCTAGTGAATTCGAATGCCTTGAAAGAGTAAACACACACAAACTTTAAGTGTTTATGTGTTTGAATCTCACTAGTAATATCTTTATTTTTTCAATTTAAAAAAATAGATTCACTTTAACATTTGAAGACCTTTCGTGAAATTTCTGGTTCAGCGACTATATATATAGTTGTGTGGAAAAGGAGTTCAAATAAAAAATTATTTTTAGTGAAACAAGTTGTCTTAAATGAAGTGCTAGGAAACAGTGTTTATGTATTGTTTTGTTTGTTCTTTTTAGAGATTCTGTAAGAAAAAGTACAAAAAGTATTTTTGTCTCTCAGGTGCAGTTGCATAGACACAGGAATGACGTTATGATATTGATTTTAATTTTTGTCTTTATTTAAGTATGTATCTTCTTCCATTTGTTAAGTCAAAATTAAACAAATAAATTAAAATTAAAAAATAATATTTTTTAGTGAAGTTTAAAATTTTAATTTATTTGAATGATTAGTTAGATTTTGATGTAATATAATTTCTCTAAGAAATTAAGCTATTAATTTAATGCTATTGTCTTTTACCATAGTAAGGAACATATAGGTAAATATTATTAAAGCTTATATATTTCTCTATTTGTAGTTAGACAGATTTTTTATCCTTTTTTTAAACCTATTACGTCTGCATCATCTTTGCTTGATTCAATATTTTTTTATAATTAAATTTCACTACTTGTAAGATTTTCAATAATAAAACATTGTTTCAATTAATGATTAAAATAATATTGTTATAAAAAAATCTATAAAATTATTTGGCTATGATTTTTCCCCCAATCAAACCAGTTAAAGAAAATTATGATTTTGGGGAGTTTCCTATGTGAGGGTATTATAAATGTCACACGTGAAACATTGCTACAGAATGTACAAAAAATTGTAGACTTCACGACAAATCAAAAGATCTAGTGGATTGACATAATAATCTTCTTTGAATTTTGAACTTGCCATTCATTTGTATTGTTGTGCCACTGATTATTTTCAACTCTAACTTTTTAATTAAACATGACAAAATAACTTCATTATAATTCATTTTTATTTATATTGTGTTGCGCTGCGAAAAAAGAAATAAAAAGAGGAAGTTTTCTATTGACAAAGTCTTTTCAGTTTTGATAGAAATGTAGATATATTTTACAATTTTTAAAATAAACTGAAATTTTTCAAACTTTAATCGATTCATGGTATGATAAAACGAAAGATAATTGAATTTTTTATTTTTGATCTATAAGTCAAAATATTTTTCTACATGAATAAGGAGTACTAGTATTAGCAAATTGAAGAGTCTAGCATTAGTTGGAGCAAGTAATACATAAAAATACGAAATTAGGTACGAAATTTATGAGTAATCAATTCGTTGCTAGCCTAACACTAGATAGCTTCAAGTAATTGAATTTTCTTATAATTCGTTTCAAATCAATAGTTAAATTGACTTAACATGAAATTTTATTAATTAATTATAAAATTTTATCTGTCGTTAATTTTCCGTTTTCTTTTTTAATGTGGATTCGTCTTTGTGACATTAAAAAGGTTTAGTGTCTACTCAACTACATGTCTACATGATTATTACTATTTGGATCTTACCTTTATGACATTAAAAGGATTTAAGATGAAGATGCTTTTTTGGAAATTGCTTTTCTTGTTGTAGTGAATTTTTGGATTGAAAAACAAGTCGGTAAAGATGTGAAGGCAGGTTAGTAAGATGTGATCTATTAATATTTTATTGGTAAAATATAGCTGTCAACCATTTTTAATTATTTTCTTTCATTTCATATATATTTTTCCATTTTTTATATTATTATTTTTTGCCATATTCACCTGGAAGTTACATACCTTTCACATGTAGGTGAAAAAATATTTCAAATTGAAGTTAAAGTTTGTGTTTGGATATAGTTTCAATTGAAAATAGTAAGTTGCAAGTGAAAGTTATTATTTAACTTTTTGAAATACTTTTAAATTAAAATAAACTACGATAAAAGAGAATAAAATTAATTAGCTTATCGGTCAAATTGTACGGAATCGTTTGATTAAAAGCAAGTTATTTAGAAATAATTATTTTGAAATAGCTATTTTGAAATAAGTTACAATTATATATATATGTTATAAGTTATTTCATTACTATGGTCTTATAAATGTCGGTATAAGTTATTCAAACTTGACAATTAAACTAGACACCAAAATTTTATTCTTAGACTATTTTTATCCTCAAACTATTTACTTTTTATCTCTCTCACACCGAATGACTCCTTAGTGTACAAAAAAAAGATATCTTGAATCAAAATTTAGAACTTGTCTTTGTATAATCGAAAGCTCTTATTTTCTCGAGATTAGTATGATCCCACTTCTTCGAAAGGGATTCAAAATTAGTAAATTAGTATAACTTATTGATGTTAATTGACTTTAATCAAAATCTTTTATTTGTACTAATACTATGGTAGATATATGGATTTAAGAATGTAACTTAGTGTCCAGTTAATAAAATGATTAAAAATCATAAGATTTACTCGATATCTATGTTGGTGTAAGAGATATGAGATATTCATAAAATTAATTAAGATGCGCATACACTGATCCACACATCACGATTATAAGTATGTAGCAAATGTATTAAACTTCATCGTGTCAACCGTGCATGATAGACAAGAAGGGGTCATCTAGTGATATCAAAGGCCATGGGTATACTAATTTTGTATTGTGTAATGTTGATCACAATTCACAAAGAAAGTTTGAAATTGGAATCATGTCAATCACTTGAAGATCTTGTAAACATAACGTGACAACCACCAAATTTTAGATGCCATTTTAGTAGACCCTACAAGACTTATTAGTGTGTCCCAGACTATGATTCCTTCACATTGTTACCCACCAATTTAGGGTAAATACTATATTTTCTTCATCAATTTGTGGTTGAATTTGGAGCTTGTGGGCTAGTAAACGGTGGTGGTTCTAACATTTTTGATAGGGATTTCAACACCAAATGAGACAAGGAAATGACATTATATTGCATGTCTCTTTTTTTTTAAGCCACACTTTATAATATATTTTCTTTTTTTAGATTTTGTGGATATAGGCAAGAAATACACGTAAGACTGATAAAATAGACATTTATGATCCGATCAATTTTTAAACCTCATGCATAGAAAGAACTACGGAGAAGCCGCTCCTGATATGTCTTGATGTGCCTCAATGCCTAGGAAGATCACCTTACAACTGGACACCTCCCTAAACTTCGAGAGAACAACAATCAATCTTGAATTAGGCACCCACCTGCCCCAATGAGTCTTTGGCGAAGCATCAGAATATAGACACATGCTATTAGGTAATCTTTTAAATGTTATGTGTGCAGTCATTTCACATTGACGTGACAATTTGACTTTTATGTCCCATAGAAGAAGCTTCATAGAAAAACATGAGGCTTAAAAAACTAAGAAAACAAGAGATTACTTTGTCATATTCTACGTGGCATTATTTGATTTGACACGATGTTTAAATAAAAAAGAAATACTTTTGAAATATGTGATCAAAAATAATCCTTAGATGCTTGCTTGGTTATAAAACATTTCATTAAAGATAAACAGAGAATTTTAAAGTAAAATTGTTTCAAATCGAATAAGCATTTGGGAAGTTAAAGAATTAAGATATTAGGAAACAATCACGGTTCGACTAGAAATCAGTATAGCAAGTACCTTTTTATGTTTTTCTTCATTGTTTATCCTCTCAAAACTCAAATATAACTGGCCAAATATATATACCTTATATTTGTATCAAAAACATATATTTTTGGGAAACATCCACATATAGCCATTTAAAAATAGCTTAATTATTCATCATAGCTATAGTTTGATAATTACAATTCATAGCTACATGTTATAGGGATGAGAGAGGCGAGCGAGACTGGGAGAGAGAGGAGAGAGGCGCGAGAGAGGGAAAAGAGTGGGAGAAAGGTGAATTGTATATATGTATATCGGTTAGATAATTGTATATTATATATATGAAAAGTGAGATTGGGAAGGGAGGAGAGAGGCGAGAGAGACTGGGAAAGGGGGGAGAGAGGCGCACAAGATTGGGAGAGGGAGGATATAGGCAAGCGAGAGAGCGAAGAGAGTTGGAGAGAGGTGAATTATATATGTATATCAGTTAGAAAATTGTATACTATTATAATATGTGTTTGTATATATGGCAAATGAGATTGAGAGAGGGAGGAGAAAGGCGAAGCGAGATTGGGAGAGGGAGGAGAGAGGCGAACAAGAGAGGAAAGAGAGTGGGATAGAGGTGAATTGTATATGTATATCATTTAGATAATTGTATTTAATACATATGTATTTGTATATTCTGGCGAATTATAAATATACAAACGTGACTAATTATACAAACTCGAAGTTAGCCCAGGTGATTAATATATAATTTTAGTCGCTAGTGGTATTTATAGCAAAGTATAGCTATAATAAGTAATTAAATAATATAAGTTTGCTTAACCGCGTAATTTTTTCTGATATTTTATGTATATTTATTTTATAATAATATACAAAATTTTGTTGGGCTTTTGGAGGCCCATGTCAATGTCACGAGTGTTTTTGGAACTAGCTGATCCATTAAATGGCGAGAAAATAACCCACTTCTTCTTATCCGTCCGGTTTAACAATTTTATAAAAAAAAATTAAAAAAATTGACAAACTATAGGGAGTGATTGGTATGAAGAAAAATATTTTCTATAAAAAAAAAATGCGAAAATAAGTGAATCTTTTACTTATATTTTAGTGTTTGATAAGTAAGGAAGAGAATATTATCTAAAGAGAATTTATAGGTCATCTAGCAAAAGTTAGGCAGGCACGGATGGGGAGTGGGGTGGGGGAAGTGGGGCGGGGTTCGGGGATATTTGGTTAAGAGGTGAGGGTTGAATTAGAACTTGAAATATTATTTATGTAACTTGTTTTTCCTATTTTCATTAGGAAAATCATTTTGCTCATTTTTAAGGAGTTTATTTCTTAAAGAAAATATTTTCCAACCATAAAAAAAAAACTCATAAACATTTTTTCGAAAATATTTTCCTTCATACCAAACACACTCTATATATATGCCTGATATACAATGATATACTCAAGTGATCCTTTGATTTTTTTCAAATTTTGTATTTAATTTTGTCTAGGTACTTTCGATGAATCTCAACCACAAGCACAAAAAGTATTGTTCCTTTGATCTCAATTTATATGATATTTTTTTGTTATTAGTCTGTCTCAAAATAATATTAATTTCTTTTTATAATTTATAATAATTTAACTTTAAAATTTTATTGTTAATGAGGATTTTTTTGTAGTAGTAAAAATAATAATTAAATATTCTGGTTGGCGGTGGTTGTATAAGTATAACGGCCAATTTTTTTAAAAAAAATACATATATTCCACAAGTTATTAGGGTTTGGTTAGCTAAGTAGATATAATTTCCAACTAAAATTTAGTTTACATCGCAAAATAATATTTGGTCATTACTTATTTCCATATAAATAATATTTACATAAATTATGCAAGAATTTGCATTTTATTTAATGTAAGACAAAATTCTAGATCATGATATAAAATGTTGTTTTTACTCCTAATAAATGTGATATCCTAGAAAAAGCTGAATGAGTATACTTTTATAATACTTATATAAAATTGAATGACTTTCTGTTACAGAACACAATTTAATAATTTTTGTGATACTTATATACAATTAAATAGTGTTTTTATTACGAATAATATTTTCATATTTTTCTTGTATGATAAAGTAAATTTGTGTGATCATTCATAAAATTAATCCGTAATACTTTTACGTTAATAAGCATACACTATAGCCTCAGAAATATGAATTTCCAATGTGAATTCTAGGCAGGGAAGGTTACCTATAAATTATATATGTATAATCGCCTTATTATTAATTTATTCTCTGTATTTTATTTTTTAATTCTTCCTCTTCATATATACAGTAACATTGCATCAACAATAACTATGCTAACTTTAATTTATCCTAGATAAATAAGTTATTTTCGATAGATTTTTTAACTAAAATATATTATCTTAGATAAAAAAAAATTATTTTTGATAGATTTCTCGACTCAAATAAAATATATTAAAACATATAATAATTACATCATTACAGGTAGTTTTCATTTGGAGCTTCTCTGGATCCATTGTCACTAAAAATTTAAATGTATAAATTATTTTATTTTGAGAAAGATTGATCTCGACATGATATTTATCGTTTCCCTCTTTAGGAAGGCAACATTACCAATTTGATAGTGGAACATTACTTACGAACATACGTGGCATACTATCGGGGCAGAGCTAGATGTCTGAGTACAAGTTTGAATTCAGTAACTCAGTAATTTTTGTCCACATTGTATATTTATATGAAGTTTATCAAAGATATGTCCAGATATTCAGTTTAAAATTTTGTTATCTACACTTGAATTCGTCGTTACAAAATTTAGAATCGGCAAAATTAAAATTTTTAACTTTACCTATGTTGATATTATACATATTTGTTAATGGAAAACAAAAAAGCTATGGTTATTCTCTGATTAAATTATCACTACACTCATTTCTCCTATATTTAATTAGGGTAAAAAAAAAATTGTAATGAGTTCAATTGAATTTAATAGCTCTAATTCTTGTTTTGGTAACATGTGCTAAACATATTACATAAGAACAAATGATAATATTTTCTGAATTTATTATGAATTTTAAAAAAAAATTAAACTCATAAAATTCATATTCTAAATCGCGATAAATAATGCCATATGTCATTATATTAACAAATGAAGATTTAAGTGGAATAAAAAGTAGCAAAGAGAAGGCAACATGAATGATTTTTGGATGGAAGAAAAGCTAAGGGATGACACCATGATAACTTATGTGGTTTTGAAGAAAAGATGAATCACAATCTGCAAATTTTTGTGATGGTTCTGGCCCTATCTGTCTAGTGTCTAGTCACCATGATTATTCGTCTGGTTCGGATTTGATATGGAGTTAAAAAAAAATTATATCTTAAAGTTTTAAATTAAGAATATGTGAAATATATTAAATATTTTTTATTTTTATGATCTTAAATATGTCCGGTTATTTTTTTTAAAATAAATAAAAGGGAAAACAAATTAAATGGAATATATGATTTGAGGACCACAAAGTATGTGATTAGTTCCACTATGAATTTAAGGGGCAAATATGAGGAACATGTCTTTTCTCAACCCACTGAAAAAAAAAGAGAGAGTTGCCTCTGTAGACCTTACAATATAGTTTCATCACTTCATGAAATTTATTAGACATATGTGGATACATTACAAAGGTTACATTTTGACCATAATTTTGGATGAATTTTGTAAAAATATAAAACATGTATTGGAAATCAAACTTGAAAAATTATATCAAGTCGTGAATTTCACTTGAAATAGAAGACACGTTTAGTCAAAGATAATGCAATCATTTTTTGAATTTTTTTTTAGCTAAATTTGTTATGCCATTAAATTGTTTAGTTTTTGGATATTTTTCTTTTTTGGAGGGGGGTGATTCCTAAATTTAGAAAAAGAAATTGGACCAAAATATAATATATTGTTGAGTTCTTACAAAATTTATCTTAAATTTTTATATATAAAAAAATATTCCATCTATTTATGACTCCAACTAATTTTATCTAGTTGTTTCTCTTTATCATACGTACTCCTGAAATTGATATTTACTCCATCCAATTATAATTTGTCTTGACAAAATTATGATTTAGCCAACAAAATTGCCTCACTTGTTTTTACCCCAGCTTTCATAAGCTAATTTATTCATATATATGATTCATAATAATCAAGTTTAATAGCTTAACTATTTATAAAACGATTGAGTTGATCGTTATTTTTATTTAATTTTGTTGTATTCTAATGTGTGAAACGCTGAAGCTAATTAATTTAATTGTACTAATTTATTGTGGTATAGACATGAGTGACATGATTGTAATTTGTGTGATATAATAACTATTGGATAATTTATATATCAAGTTCTTGTAAAAATGTAATTTTGCGTCAAACTTAAAATTATAAAACATATCTTTATAAAAGTGAAACTTATTTTTAAAAATTATGATAAACACATGTTGAAACTTCAATTCAAACTTTATTCTCAATAAATTTCTCAATCTATAGTTAAACGCTAACAAAAATTTAAAATTTCATTGTGCTCAATAACTTCACAATCGTATTTACATGAGTTGATTGAGATTTGAAAAGAATAATATTGGAAGTTGAAGTTGAAAAAGAGTTTTTAATAGTTGAAATTGTGTTTAACATGAAAATACTTACTAAAATAAAACTTAGTAAAAACTTGCAACCTGTTTCCCAAATCTTAAATTATCTATTTAAGCTGAAGTTAAAAAGAGATAAACATTGATTTGGAAATTATTTTATTTTTCTAATTTTGACGACTCTCTTTCTTTTCCTTTATTTACTTTTTCTATGTCTTTTTTTTTTTTTTTTGAAAAAATAATAGGCGAAATTAAGTTTGAGTTGTTCGGTAAAATACCAAGACTTGGAATATTTGTCCACACGAAGATCAAATTCAAACAAACTACTTCATCATTATTAATTTTTTTTTGTCATATATTCATAAATAGTCATATATTAGTATCACAAAAAATTGTTCACGCCAAACGTTTTTTTTTTTTTTTTTTGTCATTTATTATTCGATAGTTATGTTTACCCAAAAAATATATATAGTTAAATTTATACATAAGATTTAGAAGATATGTGAATTGAACCTATCGAAATAATGAAATTTAATTTTTGTGTGACTTAAAGTTAAGTGATGGTGTAAAAAGAATTTCACAGATAGTGGACACAAGTTAATCTCGTTGATTATATATGCACAAGAGCTTGAAAAATGCCAAAAATTGATAAACAGTTGATAAATTATTATTCGAGAGAGTTGCTTGAAGGATAACTTTGAATTACGGAGGGAGCAAAATGTGAGACTATATCCCAACAAGATGAATTTTACCATTTGCTTTCAGTGTAATATCGTTGCCCTTGTTACCTTCATGTGTCATCATCTAATATAGCTACTACACTGCAGTAAGGGGTATATCATTTCGATTTTCTACGCATTACCTAATATTTTATTTTCAGAGCTCATATTCAAAAATTGTTTAATCCTATAATTTATTTTAAAATTATTTACGCCTAATGTTTAAAATTAATTTGTAAAATTTGACATGAAGAATAACCAAGGATGGATTATGATTTCATATTAAATAAGTGAATTTTAAAAAATTATCAAATATTCATAAAAATAATAAAAATTAAATTGTTATTATATATGAATAATTGAACTGAGGTGTTTATAAAAATATATAAAATTTTAAATTTGGTCTCATCCGAATAACAATGTATTGGAGGCCTTATTAATATTTGACCTATTTCTTTAATTGTAAGGTTTTCGTCGGCCTTTTAATTTAGAACCACGTAATATAATGCCAAATAAAAAAACATGTTTAAGAATGATTAGTTGGAACTAATCAAAATTTAATCACATACTATCTCATTCACGTTTTGACCTTTTCCTCTATGAATTCATGAATGTGAACTTTTTGTCTGCATCTTGTGTGAACACCTTGGTTAGATTAATAGTACATTTCTTTTATGTCATCCTAAACTTAGTCATTAATTGAGAATCAATCCATAATATTAACACTATAACATAAAATTAACTTTGGTAACAAATACATACATTAATAAAAGGGAAAATGGTCAAATATGCCCCTAAACTATTCGAAAAGGTTTAGATATATCCTCCGTTTAAACTTTAGTTCACTCATGCCTTCGCTGTTCAACTTTTGATCCAAATATACCCTTATGGACGTTAGTTGTCATGTTCGACATATTCAACTCATTTTTCATTTCTTTAAATGCCACATGGAATTGTCATGTCATTTTGACCTTACCACATGACATTTATATGAAAATGGAAAGATATTCGGACTCATAAACACCTAATTCGATCACAAATCAACTCCTTTTAAATACACTATACGACCCATTTTTAACAAGTTTATTTAATTTTTATCATTTCGGTAAATTCCGAAAATAAGTAATTAATTAAAAAACAGAAAAAATACGAAAAAAATATAAAATTAACGCCAAAAAATCACAAATAAATATAGTAACCTTAAATCTAACATTGTAATTTTTTGTTTTTAATTTTTTCGGTAAATCTCGAAAATGAGTAATTGATTAATAAAAAATATGAAAAGTATGAAAAAAATATAATATTAACGCCAAAAGTTCACAAATAAATATAGTAACATTTCATTCTACATTTTTTTAAAATTTTTATTTTTTCGACAAATTCCGAAAATGAATATAATTTATTAATAAAAAGGGAAAAATATGAAAACAAAATAAAAAATTTACTTCAAAATTCACAATAAAAATAGTAACCTTAAATTCAATAACTTCAACATTTTTTTTATTTTTTATTTTTTTCATATTTTTTATTTTTTATTTGTGATTTTTTGTGTAAATTTTATATTTTTTCATATTTTTTATTATAAACTCAATTTTTGGATTTGCCAAAAAAGTTAAAAAATAAAAAAATGTTGAAATTGTTGAATTTAAGGTTACTGTATTTATTTTTTAATTTTTGGCTTTAATTTTGTGTTATTTTTCATATTTTTTATTAATCAATTACTCATTTTGGTGATTTATCGAAAAAAATAATTTTTTTAAAAAAAAGTGTTTAAATTGAATTTAAGGTTACTATAATTATTTGTGAATTTTTGGCGTTAATTTTATATTTTTTTCATTTTCTTCCTATTTTTTTATTAATCAATTACTCATTTTCGGAATTTATCGAAAAAAATAAAAATTATTGAAAATCGTCGGATAATTTATTTAAAAGGGGGTTGATTTATGGATCGAATTAGGTGTTCATGAGTCCGAATATCTTTCTATTTTCATATAAATGTCATGTGGTAAGGTCAAAATGATATGGCAATTCCATGTGGCATTTAAAGAAATGAAAAATGAGTTGGATATGTCCAACATTGCAACTAACGTTCATAAGGGTATATTTGGACCAAAAGTTAGACAGCGAGGGCATGAGTGAACCAAACTTTAAACGGAGGGTATATCTAAACCTTTTCGAATAGTTTAGGGGCATATTTAACCCTTTTCCCTCAATAAAATGTGTTAAATTTTTTATTGGTATTACTAAATCTCTATTGACTCTATGTACGCAGTGACAGACACATAATTTTTGTTAAAGGGTGTCAATGGCTACAATAAAAATAAATAAATTAGGCTAGTACGTAGGATTTGGACACACGACCTCATATAGTGTTTGTAAGCCCCTAACCAATAGAGTAAACCTTAAACTTGTTTCAAGAGGTGTCAATTTATGTATTTATATTTATAAAACTAAAATTTAACCACTATATATAATGTAATTTTCTTACGAAGGGATATCGAGCCAAGGTAGGTCCGCCACTGTGTGATAATTGAACTATTGAAATTAATTAATTGTTAATAAAACTCATATTTAGTGTAGCGTAGTATTATGACTTTAATAATTGGCTTTATTTTAGTGTAGTAATTGTTTTAAACCAGTAATTACTAATTTGGTTTGTAAGTCGATGACAACAAGCAATAATAGTAGTTGTACTCGGTTCGTTTTTATATTAATTAATTATCTTACTAAAAATAATTATTCTATATCATTGTCTATTTAACTAAATCAAGAAAACAACATAGAAATTTTTTTGTATTATTCTTGCAATTAATTTTTTTAAAAGTCTTCATATTTGTTTATAATTTTTTTAGAAAAAATCAAACGATCAATTAATAAATTATCTTCTCATTTATAATAACGGAGGGAGTATAAATAAAAAAGTTTCCACTTTGACGTAAACAATGTACTAGTGTTATTTTGGTGCAAGGGTAATAATATTTCTTTCTTCCCAATTATGGTTATTTGACCTCTTCTAGATAAGTATTATTAATTCCTGAAAAGATCCTTGGTAATTTTTAATGTTTTTTTAAAGTAAGGATTAGGTAAAAAAAATTACGACTGATGATTTAGTTTTTTTCCAAATAGAGAAATTATCCAAAGAGTAATTCGATTTCCCAAATTATATAACGTTGACCATCAAAATCAACTAGTAATTAAATAGGATAGTTAACTAAGAAAGAAATGTTTTATAATTAAGTTAAATTTTCATGCTATACAATATTTGATTCCATATTAAGATGTTAGAAGTCTCGAGAAATTATAATGGATAATTTTGAATTGCTACAAATTGAATAAATTGAATAATTTTATTCTAATTTAGTAATTTAATTAAATTCAAGTTTGTATGGAAAATTTTTATTCAAACGTATAAGAAATTGTGAAGTTTAAGGAATCTATTGATTATTAAAATAGACAAAATAAAGGTCAAACACATTTAATTGTGAAATTTGCTACATAATGATTGGACCTTAAACCAAAGTGATAACACATGTGATATTATATATAGCTAACTCACGTAAACTTATTGAGTCAAAATTGACTCCTTCTGGTCTCCACTTTATGTTCGTGTTTGATAACTTCTAGATACACATGTATTTATCTTTGCTCAAAAATTGCACAAGAGAAAATGCAATTGAATATTTCAACTTTTTAACAGACAAATAAAAAATTAATAGAATTAAAAAAAATGTGGTACTTATCCAAATGTCAGGTTACGTGGATTTTCATCTTGTTTTGGTGAAAAGATATAAAAGGAAGTATTTTCTTAATTTTGATAATGATAGGAATATATTTGGTCCTATAATATAGTTACGGACAAATTTACTCTCTCTGTTTAAAAAAGAATAGTCTAGTTTAATTTGGAAAGAAGATTTTTTAATCTTGTGGTTCTAAATTAAAGTTATGTCAAATGTACTAAAATGCCCTTTAATCTTGTGGTCTTAAACATGCCACGTGAAAAGTTAAAGTTAAAATGTTGCCAAAAAAAAAAATAAGTCATTTTTTTTAAACAAACTAAAAAGTAAATAAAGACATTTTTTTTAAACGGAGAAAGTAATTAATAGACGAAAATAAAAAAATAACTTTTTGTCCTTTTTCTTAATTTAAAATCAGTATTTCTTCCATCCAATTATAAATAGAACCAAATTATAACAACAGAAAACTAAAGTTTCAAAGTCTACAAAAAGTTATATTTCCTTACAAAATTTAATTTCCTCATAAAATGTCTAAGGCTTGGATTAAGTAAATAAATATAATAAAAGTGATTGTTAACGTCAATAATATTATGAAATACTTTCATTGCGGAGATAATATTGATTGCATGTCACAAATATTTATTTGAATTAACTTATAAGCTGAATACTTAGCCTACTTAGACCACCCATACTTGACATGTCGAACTATTATTCTCACATTAATCATTTTTCACAAGGTTTTACAACAATTCATTCACAATGAAATCAATTGTCTTCGTGCCATTATGGATCTTATAGTTCTTATATCAAAACTTGTTATTTATCATGTATTCTTAAAATTTTCAGAAGAATAGTTTTGAAGAACTTGATAAGAAGCAATAAAGTTTAAATAGTATTTTTAAAATTAAAAATTTAAAATTGGTAGAATAAATTGAATAAAAAATATATTTAGAAATAATATATAAAATATTTTTTTCAAAGAAGAAAATTGGCCCACTGAATGCATAGTGTGTCTTAAGAAAATTATTCCCCTCAAGTACTCGAGGTTAGTAAAATATATCCTCTTATGATAGAACGATATTATTCACCGGTGTATTGGTACTTAAACCACAGTGTCAGCTAACCACTCAATGACATTAAAGTATTCTTACATTTTGTTGAAGAGGAGAAGTCCAGAAATTCATTGTTGAAAAATAAGAGGAAACCTCTCTATTATAAACAACAAGAGGTAGTGTGAATATATGTTTATTGTGTCATTTCAAAAAATGCTACAATTTATTCGAAAAATCACAATCTTTTAAAAAGATCACAATATTTCATAAAAGTCATAACTTTTCATACAAAATCACAAATTCTTCGTAAAAATAACAACTTTTAATTAAATCATAACTCATCATTGTCCATACACAACTTTTATAACCCAACAAAACTCCAGCTATATTTAACTCCATGGCGTCATTTGGTCTAGCAAAACACCATTTATCTTGAGCAATGAACCATTGTCTTCCTATTTGCGATCTTATTTTACCAACAATGAGTTAATCCAATATGTATATAAAAGAAAAAAATTTATGGTGGTTCAAACACATCATAATTGTGTCCTGGATTATTTTAATAGATAAAAATTTATAGGTTTTATGTCTTTATAATTTTTCATGTCTTTTCTCTATTTACCCCTTTATGTAGAGTACTTTGTAATTTTTTAAAAAAATATTAATATATTGCATTACTCAATAAAAATGATAATATCCTAAAATTAGTACTTTCATTATCCCTTTCGCGTATTATTTGTCCAATTCTTCTATAAACAATAGTGATGTCCTAAAACTAGTGTAATTTATTTTCTTTATTGTTTTGATAATGCATAATATTCATTTGTTAAAAATTATATAAAAATAAATATACTGATATTAATTTAAATTTAAAGTCAAATAATTACGTATTTAAAAAAAAGTTAGATTAAGATTTGTGCTCTTAACCTCGTACAAAATTAATTGTATTATTTAAACGACAAAAATGATTAGTTATTAAAATAACTTGTAAATCAACAACATCAAAATATAATTAATTGTTTATTTTTTCATTTTACTCTCTATTAATTTATTATTTTTTATTCTCAAAATTCAAACTATAATTTTTTATTTATTATTATATTAACATGATAAGAGTTGCAACTAATAATATTTTTTGGTTGAATTTCAACTCAGTGAGAAGGTTATTTAAAAAATGAGTAAATTGTATTTTGACGTGAAGAAAAATGAGTAAATCTTATTTCATGCACCATTAAGTCATTATATAATTATAAAATTTAAAATCATTCTCCAATTATTAATCTACTACTAATAATTCGATTTTAAATCGCCCTAACTCGATGACGACAGGTATGTTACAGTTTTTTTCAAACTTACATTCAAAAGTGGAATCGTGCGCTACCAGCACTTTGCTTCCTCGCGCTAAAATAAAAAACAGCTACTATTAAAAATCCGTCTTTGCGGCAGTTAACGCTAAATAGAAAGTAACTATCCATAACCAGTAAGAAAATAGATTATTGGGACCCTTTAACCCACCTAAAAAGACATATTTAATAATTTTCTCAGTTCATTTTATGTGAGGTAGTTTGATTCGATACGAAATTTAAGAAGGAAAATAAGATTTTTAAAATTTGTGATTCAAAATAAATAATATAAATTTGTGTGGAAAACTTACATAAATATACTATATTAAGAAAATATTTACCATTTATAGCAATAACATTTTTTTTACTTGATCACTTTTAACACATTTATAATACAATTTTAATACATATTACAAAGAATAATTTATTATAATACAAGTTTTGTTGATGATTAGTACACTTATCAGATATTTTAATACACTTATAATACAATGTGTCATTTTTTACAAAACAAACATAATATATTTCTAAAAACAATTATAATACATATTTTTTGTATTCATGATTCACTTATTAATACATATTGCAGATTTAACCTAGAATTGCTATAAATGGTAATAAATAAAAAGTATCGCTAAAATAAGTAATTATTTATTAAAAGTATCATTTCAAGTAATTTTTTTTAATTTAAGTGGCCGTAAATCATTTCATTAAAGGTAAAATAGATATTTTACAGTAAAATTGTTATTTAATATAGAAATATGTCATTCTTTTTGGAACCGACTATTAGAGAACGTAAATCACATATATTGAAACAGAGAGAATATGTTTAAGGAAAGTAACCAAGTTTGACTTAGCGAGTTTAAAAATATATATATATATAAAAATCAATCTTAAAGTCTTAAAGTAAAATTATGTAAAAAATATCAAAATATCTTTTAATTTTACGATCTTAAATATACCACGTGAAACATAAAATTGAAGTCTTACCAAAAAAAAAAAAAGGATACGACACAAGTATCACCTAGATTATGACCGAAACTTAAACAACTTAACTAAACTAAGCTCTCATTACCCCAAAGTTTGAAACCCATTTTTTAGTAATATTTTATACTTTTTTGGCTTACGTGAAATTCAAATATCTCCTATGCGCCTCAACGTGAAATTCCAAAGTATGTCAAGTAAGTAAAAAAATTATACAAAATTAACAAAAAATAAGTTTGAGAGATAATGAGATCTTAATTTAATTAAGGTTGCGTTTTTTTTTTTAGGTATTGATTTTCTCTATATAAAGCACCCCACACCACCCTCGTAGTCCACTTACAACCAATAAAATTGGTATCTTTGTTAAGAAAAAATAACAGAGCTTTTTATCAATGGGTAACGCAGAGTATGATGATGACTATCCATCTTCAATGAAAGGGGAGAACAGAAAAAAACACCAAGTTGAAATTCCAGCAGCACAGCCATTTTTAAAGTCACTTAAAAACACTGTAAAAGAAACATTGTTTCCAGATGATCCACTAAGGCAATTCAAGAATCAACCACCATTGAAGAAATTGATACTTGGGCTTCAATATTTTTTCCCAATTTTCGAATGGGCGCCTCGATATACCTTTGATTTTTTTAAATCTGATCTTATTTCTGGGATTACTATAGCTAGTCTTGCTATTCCTCAGGGAATTAGCTATGCTAAACTTGCCAATTTACCACCTATTCTTGGCCTCTGTAAGTCGTAATCGTTTTAAATTATCTGTCGTCATGTTTAGTAACAGTTTGTCTCAAATTATTTGTTACTTTAGAAATTTAAGATAATTAACTATATTTTTTCATTTTTCACTCTTAATAAACTCCTTAATTATGTGGAGATAACACATAAAGACAACAAATACTTTTTAGTTTTTGTTTGTTTTTTGTTGAGTGTCCGAAAGTCACATTTGAATATGACTTGTTTCAATTTGCGCTAGAAAATGTAAATTGCTTTCTAACAAACACGACTCAGTAATGAAGAAAACTCAAACTTGAAACCTCTGATTCAGGATGATAGTTTATTTGTTTCAATTTGTTTGTCCTATTTTCTGTTTTAGTTTGTTTAAAAAATAATGTATTTTCTTTCTTTTTTTACTAACTCTTTAATTTTTTATTTTTTAATGTGCCAGATATTAAAGACATTTTGATACATTGAACATATTTTTAATTTAATACAATAAGTTATTAAAAAATTTATTTACTTTCTTAGATTTGATGTCAAATTATTGTATAAGATAGATAAAATGATCAAAATCTCTTTTTCTTGTTAAGAGCATTGTAAGAGAGAAATCAAATACGTTAATTAATGGTTTTTTTGGGATGCGTGCAGATTCTAGTTTTGTCCCGGCATTAGTGTACGCATTAATGGGTAGTTCAAGAGATTTAGCAGTTGGAACAGTTGCTGTTGCATCACTTCTCATTGGTTCAATGTTAGGAGAGGAAGTTAATCCAACTCAAAATCCAACACTTTATCTTCATCTTGCATTAACCGCCACTTTCTTTGCCGGACTATTTGAAGCCGCACTTGGCATTTTCAGGTAAAATTCACTTTCGAAATTCAAACAGTATCATGATGTGAATTGAGATAAAAATAGTATTTACTAATTTCTCCATTTCAATTACACGACTTAGTTTGGTTTGACATATAATTTAAGATAAAAAGGAAAGATTTTTGAAATTTGTAATAGTCATAGATGTTTGCGTGACGGATAAATTATTTCAGTATTGATAAACTATTGTTATAATTAAGGGGTCGTTTACCGCGAAGGATAATAACAAATAGTCCTGATAGTACCACTTAATTTGTTGTTTGTTTGGCAAGTCCAGGATAACTTATTTCGGGATTAATAATTATTACCGGGATAAGTTATCCCTATCCTTGTGTGGTATAGTAATTTCGGGATAACTTATCCCGGGATAAAATAAGTAAATGACAAAAATGTCTCTTTCAATTCTTTTGATACATCACTTTTTACATTAATGAAGGATATTTTTGTAAATAAATAAATTGTTCTTAAGATTTATTATTTTGAATACAACAAACCAAACATTCAATAAAAAATAATTCCATCATAACTTATCACATCGTAACTAATTCCATCATAACTTGAATTTAAACAAACGACCCCTAAATATAAAAATATGTCAATCTTTTTTTAAAATTGACGAAAAAGGAAAGTAAGTGACCTATCTTCTATTTTACTTGTATTTTCTTTTATACCATCGAAATTAAGTTATATGTATTGATATTTTCAAATTATGAGTAAATTTTAACTTGTGATAACAAATTAATCATCATTTTGGTGAGATTAATCATTAATGCTTATGACAGAAGTTGTCAGTTATTACCTAATTATAAGTACTTAATTGTGCAAGTATAATTTTTACGCTAGCTATCAATTTACAGAAATTAAACTCTTATTGATGTTTAATTAGAACTAAACTTTTTTGCTAGAATAAGCAAAATATGATTATAAGGTAACATAGTTTAGTAATTAAATAAATAATTTGCAGGCTGGGATTCATAGTGGATTTTCTCTCTCATTCAACTATAGTAGGATTCATGGGAGGAGCAGCCACAGTTGTAATACTACAACAATTAAAGGGAGTACTTGGTCTTGACCATTTCACTCAGTCCACTGATATTATTTCCGTCCTGCGTTCCGTTTTTACCCAAATGCATCAGGTATATACGTGATTTAAGTTATATATATCGATACTATAAAAAGAAATAATTTTGGTATCAATCACACCTTGATCATGTGTCATCAAATTAAGAGGGTGAAAATGTTGTTAATTATCAAATTTGGGCACGTCAGTGTCACACTTGAAATGTCATCAAGTGGTAGGGACTTTTTTGGTTATCAGTAATGTATGATTTAATTATTTCATTTTATTTACATAACATATCCAAAATAATACATAAATGAACTTATTATTATTTATACGTATTTTAGTTATGAGAGATTATAAACTAGTAATCAAACATCGTATTTGATATGAATTGTAGTGGCGATGGCAAAGTGCGTTGTTGGGTTTCTGTTTCCTTTTCTACCTGCTGGCAGCTAGATTCTTTGTAAGTAATAATATAATATTATAATCTTTTCAATCCAAAATAATTAATATTTTTGCTTCTAACAATTGATTCGAAATAATTGATGTTTTTACAAAATTAATGTGTAAATGATGCATGCAGAGCCAGAAAAGACCCAAGTTTTTCTGGGTATCAGCAATGGCTCCATTATTATCTGTCATACTGGCAACTATTCTTGTTTATTTCACCCATGCTGAAAATCACGGCGTTCAAGTGGTAAGCACCTTTAATATTTTATGAACATATTTGACTATAAATTTGAAAAGGAAAAAATGATAAATATATTATCGAACTATCGTAAATGGTATGCAGATATTCTTTGTCATACTTTTGGGATATTGGTGTCCCTGTTGTCCATAAAGTAGAACATATATGTCTTTCACTCTAACGGAAGACTAAATAGGGACACGTGACACAATCTTATCTGTCGATAAATGTCGGATCGATGGATAAGATCAGTATAAGCGATATATATGCTCTAGTTTTTAGACGGTAGAGGCACCAATATCCCAAAAATATGACGGAGGATATTTGTATATTATTTACGATAGTACAGGGGTATATATGTCTTTTTTACCATTTGAAAATTATTACTTTTGATGATGCAAGTTACAAATTTCGGATGTGGAATAACTTATAACTTGTTTTTCAATTCATTATACAAGCATTAACGTTTTCTTTTTCTTTTACAAATAAGTAAAATATCATGAATTAATTTCTAGAAGGTGTAAAATATAAAGTTAGAAACAAATTTGGCTTTTAATGATGATCAATTTGACTAATGAACTACTATGATTAGCTATTATACTACTTTTTTTTTACAACATAAACACTATGATTGAACTTGGAGTTTGATGTGATATTATTTCTGGTAGTTTTTGGATTATTGAGTTTGAGTGTTGAAATTGCATTGTTATTCTTGTGGTTTTAGTATTGCACACGTTGATCGAAATAGACGACCTACCAATGTTATAATTATTGACTCATATTCAATTTTTAAAAGGACATTAGTCTAATTGATCGTGACGGATCTAAATTTTTTAATTAAGTTTTATCATAATATAAATTATAAAATAATGTGATCTATACAACACACAACCTTAAATAATTTTTGTAACTCCTTAATTATTTATGTTAAATCTTCAACTTGTATTAAATGGTGTCAACATTTATATATATATATTTATTAAACTAAATTTTAATCTATATATAATTATCGGACGAAAGATACCTTTGTTCCAGGTAGGTCCATCCCTGGGCATATATATATTTGTTGTTCATTGATCAGTCCTTGCTGCCATTATCTTTAGGCATTTTGAAATTTCTAATTAATGATGACGAATCATACTGAAAACGCTCCTAATCCAACCCCTTCCTTCGTTGAGCGTACTTTCACATATCCACTCAGAGGAAGGTCTTTTCATAATGGATGACTCTTCTTAATTTCTAGAAGTTACTAAATTTTTAACGTTAAATGAAAATGAGATTGAACGAAATTTGAATTATTGTAGACGATGATTCATATTTGTTGAAATATAGTATGGTAATTAAGAACTCAATGTATTAGAAAATCGCAATTTAAAATTCTGAATCCACCAAAATATTATTTGATATGACTTATTTTTCTTTTTGACGACTTGATTAAAGATATTGCTACTACTATAAAAATAGATACAGTACGGGAATAAAATTAAAACATAATATATATAAATTATTATTTAACATGATTTGAACTGACATTTACGTTTACGTATTGAACAGATAGGGGAGCTGAAAAAAGGGTTAAATCCAATATCGATAACAGATTTGTCATTTGGAGCTCCTTATCTCTCTATTGCTATAAAAACTGGCATAGTCACGGGTGTCATTTCTCTTGCTGTAAGCTTTTTACATTTAATTTATTTTTTGTCCTCATTTTCCACCTACTTATTTTCCATTATTTGTAGGAATTTTTCAAAAAAATGTTGTTACGTTGATGTTAATTTATGTTATGTTGATATTAATTAATTATAAAAAATTCGAGCAACATAGATAATAAACATGTTGACTAGATGTTCATATCATGTAAATTGTAAAAGAGGTACTAAGTACCGGACGAAAAGAACTCTATAATCAATTCATACTACATGTATATAGTATTACTATAAAAAAAATGATTTTTAACGATAATTAATTAACAATAATAAATTAATTCTTTAGCGTCATTGAGTTTAATTACAATATATATAATACTAATGTCAATAAATGCTTTAATATTACTTTTTATTAATATATACATATTTATTATGACGAAAAATTATTACGTGTGATATTAACATAAGATCGATGACTTTTCAACGATAGTTACCAAAAAGATTTGTATACGTGTTGGTATTGACTATGTTTGAAAATGAATATTATCTAAGACTCATCATGATCTCATGAATATATATATATATATATATATATATATATATATATATATATATATATATTTATAAAATTAAATTTTTTGATGAAACAGGAAGGAATAGCAGTGGGAAGAAGTTTTGCAATGTACAAGAACTATAATATAGATGGAAATAAAGAAATGATTGCTTTTGGTATGATGAACATTGTTGGCTCTTGCACTTCTTGCTACCTCACTACTGGTAATTTCCTAACTTTTTTTATTGCATTAAACCTCCTTTTACCCAAAACAATATAAGGTCATCATTTCGTATCACTGATTAGAGTTATGTATGTATTAGCAATGTAAGGACTAGATTAATTATTTCACATTATATTCTGCATAAAATCATACATAATTTTCTCATTATTAATTATGCTTGTTTTTAAATTGCTAATCGAACACGCTACTTCTTTTAAGAAATACGTACTCATTAATTTTATACATAAATAATTTTCCACCTAACAAGCTACCAAACATGCCATTATTTAGATAGAATTTAATATTTTTCCTCCGAACCAACTATCAAACGACTCTCTAATGTGCTAATATATCAGCATGTGATTGTGTGGACCATGATGTCCAAAACACCAGTCAGACACACATAAGAGTAGCAAATAAATGCAGAAAGAGACAAGAAAAAAAAATCTACTTTATAACATAATAACAATATGATAAAAAAAAGTTAGGTGCTGATGAAGGGCTAATCTCTCCAATAGTAGTAACCAAAATCTAAACTTAATTCATGTAATACTTAAGTTACAAAAATCAATTTTGTAACAATATAATTCTAATTAATATAAGTAGTCTAATCATAGTGCAGCTCTAACTCTATAACAGTGTTATAAACTTATCAGTCAGTTTCGTTAGACTTGTTCCTTTGACATGTTCCAATCGTCAGCTTCTTTCTTTATCAACACTTGCTGCAGACACGTCAGTCAGCTGAGTTAGACCTGTTTCGATCATCAGCTTCTTTCTTTTTGAACAGTTACAACGTTCAAAATCATAATATTTATTTTTATAATAAAAAAATCACTTAACTATGATAATAGAAAGTCAATATTTCAACTCCAACATTGCCATATCATCATTTTTTGGCTATGTAGATTTGAAGATATGAATATCTGATAAGTTGAAAATGAAATTGTTATAGGTCCATTTTCGCGATCCGCGGTGAATTTCAACGCAGGATGTAAAACAGCAGTATCAAACATAGTGATGGCTATAGCAGTGATGGTTACATTATTGGTGCTAACTCCATTGTTCCACTACACTCCATTAGTGGTTTTATCTTCCATTATTGTTTCAGCCATGCTTGGACTCATCGACTATAATGCTGCAATTCATCTATGGCATGTCGATAAATTCGATTTCTTGGTCTGCATGAGTGCCTATTTTGGTGTCGTATTTGCCAGCGTCGAAATTGGCTTAGTCATCGCTGTACGTATCCCTTTTTACTGTCATTTTAATAAATCAAAACGATAACTATAGTATTTTGTTTATTTATAATGATAATAAATGAAACTAGTTATTTGGCCAACAAAACAGAGAACATGTTGTTACATGGTAAAATTACATGAAAGTATAATGTCAATGCATATAAGTAATTACCTGAGAGTGAATATTATTATATTGTCAATATATATATATATAAAGGTATAATATATAAACATGTCTTCTGACTTGTCCTCTGACTTTGGTATGCACAAGTAGCTAAACACTTAAACTTGAATAAAATTGAACTAATAGACAACTTTGTGTACTTCTTACATGTATTATGTCACGTAGGATGTGTGTCTACTTGTTTAATTTTATATAAATTTAAGTATCTATTTGCGCACACGTAAAGTTCGAGGGTATAAATGTCAGCTGAAGCAACGTTAAGCTGAAGCAACGTTAAAGCATACTGATGTATTAGTAGTGTAGTTAATGTTTAACATGTTATAACAAATTAATCATCATTTTTTACCATTTCCAATTAATGGTTAAATTCATTACGTTATGTTTTAATTCAAATGCAGGCTGCTTTATCTTTGTTAAGAGTGTTACTCTATGTAGCAAGGCCAAGAACACTAGTACTTGGTAACATTCCAGATTCTAATATTTATAGAAATGTTGAACAATATCCTAATACAGACACTATTGGTGGGGTTCTCATACTTGACCTTGGTGCACCTATTTACTTTACCAATGCTAGCTACTTAAGAGAGAGGTAATTAATTTTGAAACTCTACAATTATATATTAATCTCTCCGTTTAAAAAAGAATGACTTAGTCTGTTTAAAAAAGAATGACACTTTTCTTTTTATAGGATCTCAAGGTGGATTGACGATGAGGAAGACAAGTTAAAATCTTCAGGGGAGACATTACAATATGTTATACTTGACATGGGAGGTAAATTAACTTCTCATAGTTTTATTTATGATTTTAAAGTTTGACCATTAAACGTTGTGGTAGGATATATAGAATCCCTTCACCCTTAACCAAATGTTTCAGGTCGAATGTTGAGACTAAAAAGATTCTAGTAAAAAATATTCTAGAACGAATTAAATTAATCAGGATGGAAAACAAAAAAAAGTCAGATGTTGAAGTTTGAAAGTTTCTAATCCGAGTAGAAATGAAACAATTAGGACATGCTAAAAGGATTACATTATTCATTTAGTGAAAAATAAATGTTTAAATCTTACTGTAACTTATTAGCTATAGTAGGGTTTTTTCATTCTATTTTACGAGTTACTATATCAGGCTTGATACGAAGAGTTATTATTATATGTTATTACGGAACTTAAACTTGTTTTAATATTCGTTATATGATGCATTTGCAGCTGTAGGCAACATTGATACTAGCGGAATTAGTATGCTAGAAGAAGTCAAGAGAAATCTTGATAGAAGAGATCTCAAGGTTACCCTCGTTTCACAAGTCTTTTTCAATTTATGAAATGCTAACTATATCAGTCCGACTGCAAAACAGACACTTTTTTGGACACACCGTATCAAAAGGGACCATCCCTAAAATGTCCGTTTTGAGGCTGGACTCAACTATATATGTAACAGAAGTATAATAGATTGTGATATTTTTTTGTTGGATTATTGCAGCTTGTATTGGCAAATCCAGGTGCAGAAGTAATGAAGAAATTGAACAAATCCAAATTCCTAGAGACATTAGGACAAGAATGGATATTTCTAACTGTTGGGGAAGCTGTGGAATCATGCAACTACATGCTTCACTCTTGTAAACCAAAATCCGGCGTGGATGCTCCATTCAGCAATAACGTTTGACAACTCTTTAATTTCAACGTTCATGTTATTTCATCTGTGTATATACTTAATTACATGGCGATGCATCTATCAACTTTAAGTATAATGAGGCTGTGTAACATATTTGCTTAATTTGAGCTTTGAGTTGTTGGCCAAATTATATGTTCGAAACAGAACATATGAACAGAAATTTAAATAAAAAGAGCAAATTTTATACACTTACTATGTAAGAAAATATTTACAGTATCATGTTTCTCGAGAACTAACTCTATTTTGACAAGTCAGGTTACCTAAGAAATATAACAATAGATAAAAGATAATAATTATCGAAATAACTAACATGAGACCAATCAGGTTTGATCAAAATCCATGTCCAAAAGTAACAGAGGTTGAAGAAATATGTACAGGGATAACTCAATTATTTGAAATAAGCTTAGAGCAAACACGAAAACATTTGTAAATAAGAAGGCTGCATCTTTTAGCTGGACGCGAATATACAACAAATTCTCTCCAAGAAGCTAAGGTTCTGAATGTATTCATACCGAAACTATAAAAGTAATATGGACACAAGTGAAAAATGAACTATAAACTAGTTAAACTAACATATGTAAACTGCACACCTTAGTTAAAACTTCAATCTCCCTGAGTTGGAGGCTGGATGCATGCACAAAATGGTGCTTTCTTTCGCTTGTTGTTGCTTTTCCTAACCCCGCCATAGAGATAATCTCGCAGTAGAACCCTTCTTTTTGTCTCCGGGACTCTACTGTTATTTCCTTTGCTTTCATCGTTGAGTTTCAGTAAAACAAACTGCAACTTCTGAACTTCTAATTGCAGTCGCCCAATTTTCTCGGATATTCTCCTTGCCTGTTCTGAATATCTCCTCCTACTAACATTTCCAATCTCTTCAGACTCCAGTGCAGATTTCATATCAGCAGAACCAAAGCTGTCTTCCGTGTTCTTCATCAACTTACCAGTAAGATCAAATAACTTGTGAATAGCAGCCTCAGCTTCATTTAGCTGTCCTTTGAGAGTGTCTGATTCAGCTACAGCTTTACCCCTTTTTCCCTTCTCAGTTACCTCAAGTTCCCTCTTCAAGTCTAGTACTGTGATCTGAAGGTTAGTTAATTTCTGCACATCAGAATCAAGCCTCTGTAAGACCCTCCTCTTGTTTCCCTCTTGAATGGACTCCGTTGATCTCTTTGAGATGTTCAGTTTGCCCTCACCTGGATACTTCTCATCTAGCACATCTGAGGCAGAACGTTGAGACATTTTCTTCACTGATATAACACGTTTATGGAAATCGATATCATTTTCAGCATTTGGAGTATCATCCAACTTTGCTTTACCAACAGTAGGACTGGTAGTATCCCATAGGTCAAAAACTAGATTATTGGACTCAGCCTGCTCTCTCCTGCCATTTCTGTAGGATGAAGACTCGGATACATGGTCAAGCATGATGTCCTTGGTGAGGATTCCATTTTCTGCCTCAAAGATTTCAGATTTAGGAGCTGAATTTCTATTATGCCGGCTGCTCTCTGACTTTAACTCCTCAATCTGTAGCATCGCAGCCTGTAGTTTGCTATGCATGTTCACATTTTCCTTCACCACAAGCTGCTCCATTTCAACCAATGTCTTCTCCACAGCACGAACCCTTATTTCCAATCCATGCAGATCAAAAAATGAATCGGTTGCCACTGCATTTTCATTGTCTTTCAACAGAGTGCTGTCATCTGTATGAGCTACTACAATGTCCTGAAAATAAGCCAAGATGATAATCTTTATGTTACGTATACAAGGGAACAGGAAAACCTTAATTTCTACATATTGATAAGGTCTAAATTCTTCAAAATAACCTTTAGAATGCAGTGCTAAGTCAGCATTGATCTAATTCTCTAAATTTCATATTGCAGGCGCATCATGCATGGGTCCACTTTTGTACACAAATGTTTACAATGTGTCTGGCATTTTTACCCTACACTATGATATTTAGCATCACTTGGGGAAATCAAGCTTCTTGTCACTAAATCCTAGGAAAAAAGAACTAATTCTGATCATCATACTGTCCATGCCAAATCTTGAGGTCCATCACATATTAGTTAATGTGTCTTTGAAAATTAGCAGGCTCTTAAAGATGTGTTCACGTCATTGTTAAAAGTACAATGTCTGAAACCAACAAACCTAAGACTGCTTAAAGAAAGTAATCTAAGGCAACCTAGACAGGATGCAACATGATTTGGGAGGAAAATGCAAGATGGAAAAAAACACCTGGGCCCTGGTGACGAGAGTACCATTGCAACTCACCACACGACTGGAGAGGATAAAAGATGATACAACAGTTAAAATAAAATCACGCAATACAATTGAGAATGTATCTTTCTACAATTGAGGGACAACTTGTGGCATATAATACAGACACACATACATTATACATATCACATATCAGTAGCCAATTAGCATTTTAACGGACAAGATTAATTTCAAAAGCTTTCTAATATGATATTTTACTTATTTTAGTGTCCATCTAAAAGAAGCCAAGCAGGGGACATTAGTGCAGAAGCAGTTACCTTTGTGTCCTCATTATCAGGCCTTTTGGGTTTCCCATGCAAATAGGAATGCTTCTCTAGGGATGATATGCATTGGCTCAAAGAAAAGATTGCAGGTCCATATGCAGCTAACTGAGTGTTAAGGTCTTCATTTTCAGTACCCAAAGTGAGCACTTTTTCTTTCATTAGTTTAATGTTCTTATCCTTTGAATTGATTTGGACATCAAAGCTTTGACATGCTTCTGCAAGTTCATGAATCTTCTGCTCGTAAAGGATATGGTAGAACATCGAGACCTGCAACTCACCTAAAAGCACATCCATCTCTAACTTCCATGTCTCAGTCTCATTCAATTGCTTCTGGAGCTCAGAGTGCAACGCTTCCTCTTGCATCTTTAGCTTTTCAAGATCACCACGCGATTGCTGAAGCCCTTCCTGCAATAGCTGACTGGCCTCAAAAAGGTGCACGTTTTCTGTGCGCAGTTGGTTACTGTCAGCACACAACTTTAGGATCTTCTTTTCTTGGTCCTCCATAATTATTTTACTCCCAATAAGTTCTCTGCTCAAGTTCTTCAAAATTTGATGCAATACAGCTTTCTCAGTTTCAGTAAGATAAAGCTTTTGTTCCATTCCCTGAAGCTCAGTGTCCTTCTCAGACAACAGATTTTCGCCAACATTTACTTGAAGATTGAGCTGATCCGTCATACTTTTAACAGTCTTCAACTCATCTTCTGCCAACTGCAATGCTTTTGCCATGTTACAATTTTGAATTTCTAGCAGTTCCCCTCTGTGATCTTTCTCCCTTATTTTCAATTTCAGTTCTTCACTACCCTCTTTGAGTGTAGCAACTTCACTCTTCAAAATATGATGTAACACAGCTTTTTCAGTTTCAGTAAGATAAAGCTTATGTTCCATTCCCTGAAGCTCGGTGTCTTTTTCAGACAACAGATTTTTGCCAACATTTACTTGAACATTGAGCTGATCCATCATACTTTTAAGAGTCTTCAACTCATCCTCTGCCGACTGCAATGCTTTTGCTAGGTCACAATTTTCAATTTCAAGCAATTCCCCTCTGCGATCTTTCTCCCTTATTATCAATTTCAGTTCTTCACTACCCTCTTTAAGTGCAGCAACTTCATTCATCAAAATTTGATGCAACACAGCTTTCTCAGTTTCAGTAAGATAAAGCTTTTGTTCTGTTCCCTGAAGCTCAGTGTCCTTCTCAGACAACAGATCTTTGCCAACATTTACTTGAAGACTGAGCTGATCCGTCATACTTTTAAGAGTCTTCAACTCATTCTCTGCCAACTGCAATGCTTTTGCGAGGTCAAAGTTCTCAATTTCTAGCAGTTCCCCTCTGTGATCTTTCTCCCTTATTAGCAATTTCAGTTCTTCACTACCCTCTTTGAGTGCAGCGACTTCATTCATCAAAATTTGATGCAACACGACTTTCTCAGTTTCAGTAAGATAAAGCTTCTGTTCCATTCCCTGAAGCTCAGTGTCCTTCTCAGACAACAGATTTTTGCCAACATTTACTTGAACATTGAGCTGATCTGTCATACTTTTAAGAGTCTTCAACTCATCCTCTGCCAACTGCAATGCTTTTGCTAGGTCACAATTTTCAATTTCTAGCAGTTCCCCTCTGTGATCTTTCTCCCTTATTTTCAATTTCAGTTCTTCACTACCCTCTTTGAGTGCAGCGACTTCATTCATCAAAATTTGATGCAATACAGCTTTCTCAGTTTCAGTAAGATAAAGCTTCTGTTCCATTCCTTGAAGCTCAGTGTCCTTTTCAGACATCAGATTTTTGCTAGCAACTACTTGAAAATTGAGCTGATCCATCATACTTTTAACAGTCTTGAACTCATCTTCTGCCGACTGTAATGCTTTTGCCAGGTTACAATTTTCAATTACTAGAAGTTCCCCTCTATGACCTGTCTCCATTATTTTCAATTTCAGTTCTTCACTAACCTCCTTGAGTGCAGCGGCTTCACTCTGCAACGCCAATAATTGCTCCGATTTGAAATTCGACTCTTGGCTAATAATTGTTTTTTCAGCATCAAGAGCCTCCACCTCTAGTTTTATTTGCTCCAGCAATGTGACAAGAACATTCATCTGAATAGCCCTCCGCTGATTTTCTTCCTCAGTTTTGTTGAAGGATTCTTTAGAAGCTTCAACTCTATGAAAAATATGGTCAAGATGTACTTGGTCTTCCCTGTCCTGACATGCATGGTTTGGAACAATATCAAGAGCCTTCAGCAACTTGAATATCCCATTTCTCAGAATACTAACTTGATCAAACAAGGATGTCATTTCCATTTTTTGTTCAACATTCTTCTGCTTTAAATCAGAAATCAAAGTTTTAGAAAATGTAGATGCTTCAAAAAGCTTCTGATACTCACCCAGCAAAGAAGAGCCCTTTCCTTCAAGATCTTGGGAAGATGTCTGTAAGGTGAAGTTGAGAATGTCAGACTCAATAGCTTTTTCTAGAAGCTTATCAAAATCTTGCTTTCTTAATTCACATTCTTCCTGCAAAACATGCATTTCTGATTCCATGCCAGCCAACCGTACCCCAGACGTGTGGACAAAACTCTCATGTTCACAGTTTTTTGCATCCAAAGAAACCCTCAGCTCTTCAAATGCACGAAGTGTCAATTCCTTCTCTTTCTCCAAGGTTGAATGTCTTCGTTCCAGTCCTGAATACTTCCCCTCTAGATCATGCAGTGCAATTTGTGCAGCTTGCAACTGAGAAAATAGATTTTCCTTTTCACGACCAAGATCTGCTTTCTCTTTGACTAGCACTTCACATGATTCCTCTAAGCTCTTTGATTTTACCTTTAAGCTTTGAAGTTCCGCATGAGCATCAGAAAGGGAATTTTCCAGAACAGTATTCTTCGCTGAGACTTCTTCCAGATTCTCAATTGTTACCTGTAACTCACTAGTTAAAGTAACTTTGTCATTGAGAAGTGCAGATTTCTCCTGTAGAAGAGATTGACAAGAGTCTTCTAATGCCTTTAAACTGCCTCTCACAGCTTCTAGTTCAGCACTCAAATCTGACAGAGAGTTTTCCAGAATGGAGTTTTTCTCAAGAAGCTCTTCGAACACTTGTAGCTTCTCCAGAAGAGCTATTTTTTCACTTCTTTCCCTCTCACAGGTTTCTCCAAGATTTGACTTTTCATGTTGCAGCTCCTTCACAGATGATTCAAAGTATTCTGGATCAAGGCCCACTGCCTGCACCTGTGTCACAATAGATAATAGTTTCTTGTTATGATCATTAAGTTCTTCCTTAAGGCAGTAGATTTCTTGCTGAAGAGCATTTCTTTGATCCATTCGAAGCTCAACCTCTAGCTCGAGTTTCCCCTTCGCTTCACTTAAGCTGGATATCTCATTTTGCATATCCCTCATGGATAGAGCTGAAGATACATTTATTTCACCGAGTCTCTTGTTCTCCTCTTTAACCTTCTGGACTTCACCCAGCAATGTTTGATTATGTGTTTCTAAGTCCTTCAACACCTGTAACCGATTCTGAAGCTCTGAAGCAAGAGCCCTCATTTCTTCCTGAGCTTTGGCATGAAGATGCTGCAGAGTTTGGAAAGCAGTCTCAGCCTCAACAAAACGCAAACGTTCTTCTTGTACACAAGTCCACAACGTTCCCAGTTCCTTCTGCTTTTCTGTAAGCTCTTGATTTTGCACACCCATCTTCAGTGTCAGAGATTCCAGCTCAGAATGAAGAGATTTATTGGATTTTTCTAACAAAAGGCAGCGTTCTTCTGCATCTTCTAACTTGGCAACTCCGTTATTGATCTCTGCATTCAACCTTTGGGCCTCCTCTTTGGCACAAGAAAGCTTATGCTCTAGAGTGGAGATGGTTTCCAAGCATTGCTGGAGCTGCAGAGCTGCAGCTTCTTTCTCCCCAGTGAATTTTAGGATTTCTTGTTTGAGAAATTCGATCTCATTTTCTGCTTTTTCAGCTCTCTCAGTTAATTTTTTGGCATCTTCTTCAGCACACTGCAATTTGTTCTCCAGATTTGCTATCATCTCAAGCGATTGCATGTACTGCTTAAGAGCTTCATGTTTTTCAGCTGCTACATTTGCTTGATCTTCACTTAAAGTTTGGGCTTCAAGTTCAGCCTTGCTAGTTCTTTCACCAACTGCAACAGAGTTCTCTTGAGCATGGGATACAGTATTCTCCAACTCAGAAATCATTTCTAAGGACTTTTGATACATCTTAAGATTAGCATCCTTTTCAGCTCCCAATGCAGAAAGTGCATCCCTTAAAGTCTGGGCTTCAACTTCAGCTTTGCTTGCTCGTTCACCAAATCCTCGGGAATCTTCTCTGGCACGGGCCACTTCTGACTCAAGGTGAGATAATTTCTCCAATGTCTGTTGGTACTGGATAAGGCCTGCTTCTTTCTCAGCTTCCACTTGGGCAAGTGCTTTCTTTAACTTCAGAATCTCCTCAGATTCAACCATGCGCTCTGAATCTGGAAGTGCTCGAGTTTGCAAACTGTTGCTCTCATTGGTCTGCACTACTTTCTCGTCTGCCTCACTAAAATTCAGACCCTTCCTAACCCTTCCGTCAGCAAACCTTCCCTGGTCTCCAAACAAATTATTGCGCTGCTTGAATACTTTTCTTTTCATCACTGAGTGTGACTCATCTGTGAATCCTCCATTGCTCTTGAGATCATGAGTATTAGATGCAGCGACTCCAAGAGCATCTTTCTGCAGCTCTTCAAGGTCAAAAAGACTAAGCATTGGTGATAGCTCTGGTGTTTGAGGATCAGAACCTGCAGGTGAATCATCTCCAAGTCCTAAATCTGTCATGGTCCGGTGGGCGTGCCGGATCACACCGGTTGCATGATCATATCTTTCAGCCAATGCACGGTATGCTCTATAGAATTCTTCTACACATTTCATCAACTCTGGACGTTTTTTATAGTACATCTCTGCTCTCCTTGCAAAAGAATCAGCATCTTCATTAATGAGTTTGATCATTCCTTTAACCTTGACATCCATATCTAGCAAAGTGAACAACAATTGTATAAGCAGTAATTCAGAAACACCATATAAGAAAGAACTACTTAAGAGGAAAAAGAGAATCCACATTTTCATGGTTGCTGAATCATTTCAAGAAATGTTATATTCAAAATTTATAAACTGAAAATGCACAAAGTCGTTGAGGTTTTAAGGCCATCTAGAGCATCTTAAGAATCAAACAACAACTCCACTTTGTGAATAACAGATGTCACTATTTATGCAAGTCTCTTTTACTGGTAACATGATGTTACCATTTCTGTAATCTGATGGAGATCACACAAACTTCCATTAATAAAAGGAGTACTACATCTGATCTAACTCACCAAGAGCTCTCCTCAATCATTTCCACAACAATTTAGACAATCATGAATTCATATCGTACATGGGCAGGAAATCAATGTTCACGCTAAGTAAGCTCTCGTTAAAAGGAAACGAAGGTCGAGCTAGAATAGTTACTTCTTCCATTGATGAAAACTTAGATATCTCCTGAGATAACTCTAGCATAACCAAACAATGAAAGAGTTGTACACAACCAAAGACAGGAAACAGCAGTACCTGTGAGATTCTCCTGAAGCCATCTTGAGTTTTTGGGGCTGATATGACTATCCCACCACCAAGAGTACATACGTCGAGAATCTTGATGCGACAAAGCAGCCATCTTCCCAAGTTAATATTACAAATTATACAGATTTCTCCTCAAATTCCCTCCAAACTCAGCAAATGTAAGCCAAGGGAAAAAAAAATATGGCTTTCCAAAACAAATTTACTAGAACTTTGAGGCACCCAATTCAATGCTCACTGATGAATTTTACAAATCTTGTTCTATTAGTCCCTGCAGATATCAGCAAGAAGAAAAAAAAAGAATAAGGAACAAAACAACACAGTTTAAAATGAAATGAAAATTTGATGTAGTTCAAAAAAAATTAACATATAAAACTGTAGTCTAATCAAAAGGGTCTCTTTTAAAATGAAAATTTTAGCAAACTTTGCAGATCACTGAATCAAACAAAGGGGGGAAACATTAGGTTAAATAGTTACTTAATACAGAAGCAAAAGTCAAAAATCATAGATTAAACAAGAGTTAACTAAAAATCCATAAAGGGGTTGACTAAAAGACAATAAAAAACTTGAACTGAACAGATTTTAGCAACAAAAAACAACTGAGATGATCATGGAGGAAAATCCAAATTACCAAGAATATGAAATCAAAACTGGGATTATCACCCGCAAAAATGAACAACAACTCCTTAATTACTTGATTTGGGTTTTCTAGATCAACCCATTTTCGCAGTTAGATCTCTCTGAATTTTTTTTTTGGCTCTTTGATACGCTTAGCTGTGATTATACCTACTGTTGTATGAGGAGCTAAAAGTGTGTAATAGTAGGAGAAGAAGAACAGGGAAGCAAGGGTAAAAAGGACAAGAAAAAGACAAAAAGTTGGCGCAGTTAGGAGTAACGTCCGTCCAATTTTATGTTTCGACTTTATATTATATTTATGTTCTCTAATAATTTTTTTATGTGGACATATATATGTTTATATTCGTACTAAATTGAGCAAGTAGATATGCATGTCATACTCGACACCCCCTGTGTGGCAATTAGCATATCCTATGTGATATTTTTTACGTATATTATGTCACGTATAATATGAGTGTTAACTTGATCAACTTTATACAAATTTATATGCTTATTTATGCAGGTTCAAAATTGACGGCATTAAATTATCCGAAACTAAATTAAAAAAGACATATTTATATATTAAACTTATACCGCAAAACCGAATAAATGACGAAATCAACCTTGGAATTGGGAAAATTTGGAAGATGCTGTTGTCTATAATGAACAAGTTTGACTCTAATAACTGCGCATCTGTTCAATTCTTTTTCAATTTTGTAATCTAATTTTAATTCACATCACGTGAAATTTACTAAATAAAAATATTTTTCTTGATATAATTTTTTTATTTTTCAAATTAAAACATAACATATTTATGGAACTTTGGACTTGCCAGCTTCCCAACTTATAAACGTTAATTAATAAGAAAAGTCCAGTGAAAAAAAAAAGGTTGCGTTAGTAAAATGTTAACGTTGACATAAGTAGACAATGGACTAATAAGGTATGCTCAAAAATAAAATGCACCGTTGAAAATGATGAAATAAACCATTCTTAAAATAGTGATTTAATGTAGTACTGGTATATTAATATTATTTTATTCATGCAATTTATTCTCCCTTCATTTTACAATATATAAAAGTGGTATTTTAGAATTTCAAGAAGGAATCAATTTTATTATTTCAAAATTATCTTTGTTTTTTTAATTAAGAATTACAAATTAATTTTTCTTTGATTAGGATAAATTAATAAAACAATTTAACTTAAAAAAATAAATTTCACCCTCAATAAAATCATTTTTAGACATATAAATATTTTAAAATTATCTTAAAAAGTCTTTTTAAAAAATAATATATAAAATTAAAAAATACTACATAAAATGAACAGCTCGATATACTTAACTTTAAATATCATAAATGCGTAAATATTAGTCAGCATCTACACACTCTATGCTTGGTGCCAAAATGTGGCTTATGTGTAAAATAAAATAAAATAGAATATCATATAGTATAATTTTTTTAAATTAAAATTTGGTTGGTGAGCTTTTAAAAAAGTGGGGCGGCTTTGGGCGGTGGCAACGGTAGCTACGGCTCTTTTCAATCGTCACAACACACGCAATATTCTTTCTTCATTTATATATATGGCCCACGTTTATCATGCCAATTCTCTTATTTTTCAATCCTTTTTTTTTAATTTTAATTTTATGCGATAGTTGATATTTGCATTGAATTGTGATTAACTTGAATTTCAGCTTCTAAGGTATGTTTAAGGTGGAAGTTATTCATTTTCTTTGCTTTCTCTTTTTCTTTGCTCCTCCTTTGGTACTTTCAATTTTTTTATTTGAATTTTAGTGACGGATCTAGAGGGTTAGGATATTAAAAAGTTATATGGTATATATATTAAATTCTTTAATATAAGACTAGAAGTTGACTAGCCAATCTGTATATCCTGACTTACTTTACCCTATAAAAGGGTTATGCGAGTGATTATGGGGGTTTAAAAGTTACTTTGAAATACGTTGCAAGTACAAATTTTATGAACTATATTTTTATTCTTAGAACCTCTTTAGACTTTAATGAAAATTTTGAATATATCACTGTTTGAACCCATAATATTAAGGTCGGAGATAAGTGGTGATGTTTACCACCCATTAGAGCACAAATATATTTCAAAAAAAAAAATTGGGAAATGATAGTTTGGTCATACAATTAGCCACTGCTTAGCAAATATATTGCCAAATATCTCAATTGGGCAAAGTTCTAATATTTGGGAAATTTTACAAAATTACCCTAAAAAATTTTATATTTCATAAAAAAAAAATACCCATAATTTATTAATTCCAACTAATATTTATCCACCAAATTACTTCATTAATAACTAATAGCTATGGAAAAAATCTTGTTGGGAGCGTCAGCAGTGCGTGATCCGAATTTAGTCAAGGCTCCAATATGAGCTTCGAAAACCAAATAAAAATCCAAAAAAAAACAAAACTAATAGCTATTTCTCTATGCTATCGCTATCTATACGCCAAAATAAAAAAATAATTTTATTTTTAATGGATTATAATTAATTCTGAATCAATGACAAGTTTATGTATGTGATTGATGTATAGCTATCATTTTGTTGTTCATGATTGTTAATATGTTATAAGGTTATTTTTTAACGACACATGTTTATTATAAAATGACAATAAAAATTTTAAAAAATAAAAAATTTCTAGAATATATCGGTATAAATCATATATATATATATATTTAAATAATCAAATATTTTTTCTAAATTTTATGATCAAATGCTAACGTAGATGGAGCCAGATTAAAATACAAGAAATGTAAATCATTCCTGCTCTTCAAAATTTGTTGGTGCTTTACTTTTCAAGTTGCCTCTTGGACATTGTCAAGTGAATTATGATATGGGACAAGAATTACACAACTATATGTCTTGAGTTGTCCATTTCAACAAGAATCAAATAATTCAAGATGGAATAAAGATAAGCAATACAGTTGTGTTGTGTCTCAAAAACAAATTTCACATATCATAAAGTATATTATTCAACTAAAATCAACTCAACCTAATAGTTTATCGTAGATGAGAGTTTGAAAGTTCACTTAATTATAAGAGTTTATCTAGTAACATTATTGAATTTTATTTTATAACAATACAATCCCTTACACTTGCGATTTATCATCTAAAATCACTCAAGTAAACTTATCATTAAAAAAAATTAACATGGCAAAATAATTTGAAATTTATATTGAATGATGAGTTTAATAAAAAGTAGGGATTAGTTAGGTGATTGCCTGGATGGGTCAATCATATGACCTGTTTTTTTAACCCGTTAAAGGATATTGTCATTCGACCACATGCCTACATCATTGCTTTTTTTTATGGGAGTTATTTTTACAGATAAATTTACTTCATCTTCAAGTAAATTATTTTTTTATTAAGTTTTTTTCGTTCACTTTAATTTATTCAGATGTGTGAATATTATTATAATCATCTTTTATCCTAGTATATTTCCTTAATAAAATTCTCAATTTTACTACTAATTTAGTTAGTACTTTATTAGAAAAGATCATCTCATTAATTATAATAAATCAATTCAAATAAGCTCTTAACCAATTAATAAATTGGATTACTAGTTCTCCCTTTGTTGCATTTGAAGTTTTATGCTCTCTAGGAAAGTCAGATTATGTCTTGTATTAATTTTGATTTGGCAAGTAATTAATGAATAAACCAACAGAATGTGTTGTTACGCATTTAAAATGATATGATGTTTTATTTTTATTATTATTAGTTAGAGAGAGATGCCAATAACAATGTCAAGTGAATGATGATATATGGCCAGAATTAGAGAACTCTATGTATTGAGTTATCCATTTCCAATAACAATCAAATAATTCACGATCGAAGCATTAATATGCATTTAGATTTGTATAGAACTGAATATGACGTTTTCATCACCTTTGAAATATCTGTTATTAGCTAACACCATTTATAATACATGCACCACAAGTAAATATATACATTCATTTTACATGACATAATACAAATCAGTTTGAGTGTATCTCACACAAATTGTCACGTAAAACATGTGTGTCTACTTGTTTAACTTTATATAAATTTAAACTTTTACTTGCGTACACCAAAAATTGAAAGATATAAATATTAATTGAAATCAATGCTCCATCACAAAGTATTCAATATTTTTCTTTTAAAAATTCAAACTATAGATTTTAATTACCTAGTATTAGATTGAATTTCTTTAAACTATCAATAAAACAATCCATTTATTGAACTTATGAAAACGAATGAAATGATCTTCGTGTCCTTTTTTTTCCAAATGGAATTAAATAACTTATATTAAACAGAAGAACTATCTAATTAGATAAATATTTGTATAACATTTACTAATTCTTCATAATTTAAACTAAATAATTATATATTATCTCACTAATTAATAATTTCATGAAAAAAATCAAGTCAGATACAACTAAATACAAGCATTTTTGCCACCAGATACATTAAAATAGGGAGATAGACGAACGGGGAGAGAGGCAAGCGAGAGATTCAAATACATGTGTATCTACGTAGATACTGTGTATATAGAATAAATTACACATAATTTTTTGATGTATCCAAGATACATGTACCTGAACGTATCTGAATGCCCCTGATACATGTATCTAAAGTCCAAAAAAACATAATTTAAATAATTAGCCTCTAAACCGATGAAATTTTGATAATTTATATTTTAAAAAATAATAATTAGAAATGTTATCTTAATGATGACTTTAATACTTAGCAAGGTAGGGGAAATATGTTGATTGCCTATATGGCTCAATCATAGCACCTGCCCCAAAAAACTATAATTTATTCACTCACATGCCAAACATCATTACCTTGGGAGGTCTCTTAAAAATTGGGAAAGGTATCTGAAATTCATTCATTATATAAATATGATTTATTAAGTTAATTTGCTATTTTTTAGTGTTTATAACTTGTTTTATAAAGTCACGTCATATTTAATTTTTATAGTATAAATATAAAAGTTCGGGTGAAATTTATTTTTTAGCTGATTTTTATAGTAGAAATATAAAAATTATTTAACTTTGAAATCTCAAAATGTTTAGTTTCACGTTTAGATTTTGTATAATTGATTAATTAATTAATTATATTTGTTTTACTTAAAACGTTTAGCCTTAAAAGATTGAGAACTTTTGTTAAAATGGAATACAAATAGATGTGGATTTTTAATGTAAATATATATATATATAACAACTAAAGTATATGCTTGATGAAATATATTAGCAAAAAATTGATGTATTAAAGATTTAAAATAGTGGGTCAAAATACTAGACCCATTATTAGGTATCTTAGAGATTCCATTTTTGTGTATGACTTTATTAAGGCAAAACAGTACAAGTTTTTTAATTATCAAATAACTGATTACAGCAACGGAAGTGAAATCATCAATATTTGAGTAATGTCGTCGTAGTCATGTGTCACATATATTATTTAAAGGTATATTTAAAATATTAAAAAACTATTAACAACAAAATTATAATATTAAAATAAATAAAATAATATATATTGGGTTCGAACTTGTCCGAGCTTTTGTATCTGATTATATTAATAACTGTTGTCGGTTTTAGGTATAAAAAATCGATATAGCATAATGATTGTAGACCTAAGATTTTTTTTTTTTTGTAGAATTGGACATTCAAGAAATCTAAGGATAAATAAAAAGTTTAATGATCTAATTAAACAATAGTACGAAAAAAAGTAATTATATTTACTTGGATATTAGAATACTAATGAAAGTGTATTGAATGAAGAACGAATAACAAAATATTTATGTTGTCTTCACTCATGAAAGGTTAAGCCGATACAAGAGGCGTCATAATGCAAAAAGCTTTAGTCGGAGAAATAGAAAAAACATATATCAAAAGTTCATCTTGAGCCAAATCTTGTTTTCTAAATTAAACAAAGGCTTATTAGAAAGAAAATAGAAATAGATGCACATACATAATGAAATCTATTCTAACAAATAGAGTTAAATGCGTTGGTAGAATAATTTTTATATCAAAACTTCATTAAAAAGAAGAAATGAAGTGAAGGATAAAAGTATATGTTTACATATTGAATACTTTATCAAATGATTAATGACAAAGATGACATGTTATTTCTAGAAAAAAAAATTCCGTTGAGCAATGGTCCTTTCACTTGCCACTGTTGCATTAAGAAGGCCTAGTGGTTCTAATAGAAAGGTCCATTTGATTATTTTTTTTGGTTAAACTTATCGAAAAACTTTCTTCATACTTTATTAACGTTTTGCCATAAATTTTAAATTAGATTTTGAAATATTATCTTTAAATATTCATTTGACCATGACACTTAGATCAAAATTTGAAAATCAAATCTTCATATACAAATAAAATTTTGAGCCTATTTTATTTTATTTTTCCAAGATAATGAGTCCAAACACAACATCAAAAACTCATATTTTCAAGTTCCAAATTTGAACTTCAAAATCTAAAATTTTGCGGTAATTATTTAACACCAATTATATAATTGTCACTATATTATATTTAGCGGCAATAATATAATATAATATAAATATTTATAATCAACACTCTATATAAAATATCACTAAAGACTTGAGAAACTATAAAATGCAATGACATTAGCTTAATTCCCACTAAATATTTCTGCGACAACATATTATTGTTAAAAAGATAATCTATTACTTCTAAAATGTGTCTTTTTTGCTGTAGTGAACAGGAGAGAACTCCCAAATTCCATTTTTATGATTTCATATTTTCATCTTTAAAATTCTAACAAATTTATCTTTTAGTTGTATTACTTTATTAAAAAGTAAAAAGTGTTGTTCCATTAATTAACAAAATTAAACTTGAATGTATGTGGCTAAAATAAAGCAAATTCAGTGACCATTATATAGAATCAGCTGGCAAAAGAAAAAAAGAATACAGTTATTATTCTGTGTGTGTTGTTTCTTTGTTTGGGAGTGTAGGGGGGAAGTTAAGTTAATAATTGAAGACCATCCAATAATTAGATAATCAATATTTTCATCAAACTCAATGGGAGCCTAAATAAATGTTAATTAAGTTGCTTTTATTACAATTATCCTTGTGTTTCAATTTTATATTCAAGATGGTGATTTGTAAGCATATGTAATATTTATTTTGATAACTAACTCATTTTCCATTTGGTGTTTGGTGTTTGGGTCTGCATTTGAGCTTTAACTAAATCTGAATCGTACACTGCAAGACTTATTTGAGAGTAACGATCTTAATAAAATTTTCTTCATATTTAAAATTTGTACCTAAAATTACTGATTAAAGATAAAATAATTTCACTACTGTACTATAACCCGAATTGGTTATCAGATAAATCTTTGTTGGTGTGTAAGTGTAATGTAACAAAAGGAAATGATTGATGATTAGCCATGTGCTTTGTTCATACTTTTATTAAATATTACTTCATAGTGTAAAATAGGTGGCTATTATTAATTTTGATGATTTGGCCTACACGAAGAACACATTTCAAATACTGTGATGATGATTTAGAAGCCACCAACATTGTTTAACTTATTATAGCTCTGAAAATTCCTTTTTAGTATTGAAATTGACAGGCACTGAACTAAGAAAAAGAAGCTAGCTGGTTATTTTGTAGTTTTCTTCTACTTCGGCCAAAATAAGGAATCAAGGTAGGATAGGTCCATCTTTATTTGTTTAATATCAATTTATCACATCCTTAAAGAATAATAAATGGAAAGATAATTATTCTATATTATCCTTTAAATATAACAAATTCAATGTTATGACAAATGTATTGGGAATAAAGTGATAAATTATCTCTTGATCTTTTTAAACTAAATTGGTAAAAGTATCAGTTATTTTTATTATGATGCACAAGTAAAAATGGACAAAGAGAATACATTGAACTCCAAGATAATCAAATGTTTAAAAATGTCATGCTAATGAGGGTGTGTGTTTGACTAAGCTTATAAATTGATCCACCTGACACCAGATAGTTCCCAAAGTGTTTGATTATAAACCCAAACCAGTGAAGTTTCATAATAGACTAATTTTTCTTACTATTTTGTTCTTAAATGTTTTTTTCGAATCGTCATCGAAAGGAAATTTGCAATGCCATACTCTTCATGAGAAGATAGATATCTTGATCGGCAATCATAACTTTTTAATACTCTTCCTACAAGCAACCGTCGGTCATAAATAAAAATAATCATATGCTATGTCATTATCATAGACACTTCTAATTTCTTTGTAGAATCTCAATGCAACAATTTATAAAACAAATTACTACAAGTTTATAGTAAAATAAGTGAGATTATTTTTTATTAACATTATAAGTTCAAATTGGGATTCTACCACAATTCATTTATTTATCGGGTTTGAAATCTATAGATTTTTCTTTCAGACCAAAAGTCAGAGCCAATATTTATGAGGTTAGGATGAACCTATAAGATGTTAAGTAGACCCACCCCTAATAATAATATAAAGGAACACAAAGAAAAATTCAAAATAAAGATCCAATGTCTAAAAAGGAAGAGAAAACGAAAGGAGAAAACTTACCCTTTTGGCAGGTTTAGAGCCGTTTTGACACACATCATTTCGAGTATTGCAATATGCCAACTCCAAAAGCTTAAAAACTAAAAGCCAATAGCTACGAAAAGGATTATAATCAAATCGCAATCACTCATATCGAATGTAATCCGTTACAATGGAATGAATAGAATCTCTCATCTTTGAATTAAAAATTTTAGTTTAAGCCCCTGAATGTACAAAACGATCTCATTAGACAGTGTTTCTTCCTAACTAGGCCTTATGTTGCGTGATTAGTCCAAACTCATCACGCATAAGTTTTAGCTTTGCCCTATAAGGCAGAACTTGTGGTCGAGCAAGTTCACTAGTCTTAAAATATCCTTAACTTCTGTCATGTATTCAAAACTAATTTCTGGTTATGCCTTTGTGAGCAACAACTTTTTTCTCTATGTCGTCCAAAAGGCATAAGTTCTGGTTTTTTGCCTATAAGACACAAGTTGTAGTCAATTGAACAAACATCAACTTCTGCTTTACAATCAAAGCTAATTTATGTCTGATGGGCATAAAATTTTCAAGCGGAGCCCCAAAAATAAAAAATTAAGACCACCTATAAGGAGGGCATTTTGTGAACTTAACTCTGCTTAGCTTATGCAAATGAATCGGCCCAAATTTGGGTCTATGATTTACTGATGAGTTCAAAATGAAAGAGAAAATGGAGAACTAAGCATCACTAATGACAAATTGACGGTAAAATGATAGAACATGAGAAACAGGACTAAGGCAAAGCACGTTTTTTTCTTGCATTACCTAAACAAGTAACTTTCAGAAGTAAGCAGAAAGAACATTGCTTGTATATCTTAGAAATGAATGAGCAACCCTTGATCATATACCACTAATCTGGACAAATTTTGAGCTGGAAAGTCATTTACAAGTAAATGTATTTGAAGTAAAGATGAAACTCAAAAGAGATTTTACATCTCAATGTTGTTATTCTTATGCCTAGTGGATGTACAGTCCTCATAGGAAAGTCATACATACAGTTGTGTAGAATGATGTTGTCATAGCCTCAGGTAATATTTCAGTCCTGTCAAAGAGTAGAACAACTAATTCAGCATATGCTCTCACCATTATATACTGATATAGTAATGATATTGATGCAACATGAAATAATGTTCATTCAAATAAACATACTTCTTCGCTAGAGTGTAAAGACTCCCCAGATAAAATGAGATACGTTGTCAAAACCCTTCAAAATCCCTACCAAACTCGAGTTGATACTACACGATTTTGGCATGGGTGTGGAACGCACAGGGATTTGGCCAACTTACATTGGATGATTCAACTACATCTATGACCAAGAAATATTGATTGAATTGGTATTGGGTTGATTTTTGGGTTTATGTATATACAATTATACATATAGTTAGATAAATACTAAAACACTGTTATTACACAAGATATCTTATGAATAAAACATTAGGTGTTTATATGAAATTAAATTTTATTAGTTTTAGTTCAAAAACTTTAATTAATCAAACATATATTCTTATATGAGTATACATGTCGTATTAGACATTAATTGGTCGTATCTCAGCATCAGTATCCGCACTCGGATCCATATCCCGGAAACTTAAAATTTATGTAGTGAAGAACATGGTCTCTAGATGCACCCGTTACCTTCCGAGCAGCATAGATAAGGACATTGGCCCAAGCACGAGCTAAGATGACTTTTGACCCAAAATGTGGGCCTTTTATGATACAAATGCATATGTTTTGCAGGCTTTTAGAAGTCTTAAATACATTTTTTAGTAAATTCAACAAGCGACGAAAAGGATTAGTACCGGTCACCAAACAAAGATGGAAGACAGCAGTGTCAAGGAATAACAAGGATGGCAAGCAAAAAGGAAAAACACCGAGGACTTAGAATACAACAGAAAAGACAATTAGATACAAAGAGCGAGATTGCATGGTTGACCCAAATTTTGCAAGTTTTCAAAGTGATATTTTGATCTTCTCTGGAGTACCATTATGAATCATAGTATTTGTGTGCTTTGGCAAGGAAAGATACCAATCAAGATTAAGAACAAAGTTCCCACTTCATTATGCAAAGTAGACAATCAACATAAAAATGCAGAATCATGTGCATGGAAATTTTGACTAAGCAAATTGAGGATATACATAGGAATACTCTTAGTGCCCTTTTTGCTTCCCCAAAACCACTTCTTGCTTTGACTTTGTAATGTTATCAATTCTCTTTGAGAAATTCATTCATCAATAAGAAGTATCAAGCATTCATGTGTATCCTACTTTTGCTTGATGCCCAGAATGTTAAAAAAGCCATAGCAGCCTGATGCTTGTTCCCAACGTTTAAAATGTTCTATGCAATATTTATTTATTAATAAATGTAATTGTGAATGAAGTCCATGAATCTAAAGAAGAGAATACTAACCTTGAGAGCAAAGAGTTTAATACCATCTTGGACTGATTGGCCCACTTTGATTTCAAGCCCTCTTACATAGCCATTAGCTGGTGCTTTCACGACATGCTACTCATAGACAATGTAAAGGGCAGCAAAAGCAATAAATTAGAACCAACCAAAACAATTAAGCCACTCAGGAGATTTTAATCATAAGCTGTAGTTGTAATATACACACCTCCATCTTCATTGCTTCTAATACTAACACAGGTTGTCCCTCCTGAACTTTCTCCCCATCCTTCACCAATACTTTAACCACTAGTCCAGCCATGGGTGCAATCACAGTACCAGAAGGATAAGATGTCGCCACCCTAGCAGGCTTGTCTATTGTTTCTTCATCATCATAGATTTCTAGGCCCATCCTTTGTTTAAAGTGATGTTGAGAGTCGCCATGCCAGATGTGAATATGCTCAATTTGATCCTGCAAAAACGGAAGTTTGGAAAACTAAATTTGGATCGGGTTTTTCCTTGGCAATCACTGCATTCTTGATCAAGGGGCATCAGATTCTCATGAACCAAGACTAAATGTGCTAAAGATATGCAAACCCTTTATCTTTAGTCCAAATTGTATTTAGTGGACTAAGTTGCACCATTCCAACATTCCCTGGAAAAAATCTACACCTAGGATCACTAGAAGGTTAATCTTTCTCTCTTCTTTTTCTTTTTTCATAGGTTAGACTAGATTGGAAATGGTGTTAAAAACCAGTGTTCTTAATAGCAAAATGCGCCCAGAGAAAAAGTCCATAGGGCCCGAAGCAAAAAGTGAGCAGAAAAGTGCATCTTCTTTGAAGTGAAGTGCACAATTCACAACCTTAAAGAACACTTAATATACAAAATTTAGTGCTATAATTGATCACACTGTTGTGCAATTATAGGCATTTTAATAACTCCAGCCTCAGCCTAAACATAGTTGTGTACTTGTCAGTCAGTATTTATGCCAGGGGCCCAGGACAGCTTGAAGATAAGGACCTGAAATATAAGGTGTTACCTTGGAGTAAGCTGCCAAGCAGACATTCAGGCTTAGACCATCCACTTCAACTCTAAAGTCATTATTGCTTAGTTGTGTCACCTGGATCTCCAAACCAGGGGAATTGCTTTCTCCTGTCTAAAGATATAGATTATTTTGCTGCAATTGGAAAAACTTAAAAGGCAAAAACAAACTCGACTGTAGTCTCTCTGTTATATCAAACAGAGAAATTATCATTACCTCAACTAGGTATTTCCCATCTGGCAAATAGGTTATGGAGACTGTTAAAAGATTTGAACCGCTAATACTGTATTGATTCTCCCATTCAAGATCCACTGTTCGCTTAGCAAAATGATTGATTCTGAATGGAGGATTACCATACCACAAATGAACGCCTCCTGCGTAAGAAAACATATCAATAAACTATGCATCAGCTGTCCAAACTAAAGCACGCCTTTGCTAAACACAAAAGGATATTAGTATTCACCAGGAGCCTTATCCTTCAATGTTGCAAGTTCGTTTTGGCAAATGCATGCAGCTACAATGGATGCAGCATGTTTTGCAGCACTCTCAGCTTTTTCTGCTGATATTGAATTGGAACCGTCTATGAACAGATCATCCTTGTACCGCTCAATAAAATGAGTTTCCACTTCACCATTTTGAAAAGCCCTATGACTGGCAAGCTTAATGATAAAGTCTATATTGGTGGGTAAACCTGCAACCTTCATTGAATGAGCAGTGATTAGATCTCAGTAACTAGAGTATTCTTCATTATAAACTATTTATTCTGAATCAATACCTGCAAAACAGGTCAACACAAAAGAAAAAAAAATCATACCTGAAACTTTGACAAGCAATCCTTCATTTTTATCAGTGCTGAAAGGCGGTCCTGTCCCCATACTACTAGCTTTGCAATCATGGGATCATAATGCATGCTTACTGTGTCCCCTTCCTCCACTCCAGTCTCAACTCTAACTGCAATTATGTATTTAAGTCATGCGAGTGCAAAATATACAGCTTAACAATAGTTGGCAATTTGCATAATCAGAAAGGCAAATAAACTGATAGAGATCAGCAGAGAATCCTCTACGGGCTAGGCTCAGAACTTCACTAAACTATAGCAACTAGCTTTAGTAAATATGTTATTGTATCAGTCAGAAAACTGTTGAATTGGCCACTGATGCTTGTGCAACAGGTAGGTGGCAGAGCGGCCCTTCTCCACACCCTGCATGAACCTGGGATGCTTCGGGCACCGGGCTATCCTCTTTTTATCAGTCAGAAAATTGAGCAACCTAACTTGATACTTTATGGGTTGAAGAGCTTTTGGCTAGGCAGTGTAAAAGGAAATCCAGCTGGGGAAAGGCCCTAATTTTAGTTCTGAGTCAAATGATTCCATATAACAATTTTGACATAAAAACGCGGATAGATCTTCCAGAAATCCATTCATGCATTTTTTTTTAGTGGATGGAGTTTTTAGATAGCAATTCATTTTTATATGTAACAGCAACTCTTCAGAAATGTGAGAACGGGTAGCAAGTGCTGGTATTCCTATTCAACACCAAATAAGCAGTTGTGCATCTGGTGGTACATTTTGCAGCTATGGTCATGCTTTTTACATGGAAACTTGTTTCACATTTAAGATTTGATGCTAGCAGAGTTAGAAAAACAATCTACACAAGTCAAGGAACAAAGTGTAGTTGATATAGTTAAAAAGTTAAAAGAACTGATAAAATATCTTGCATCCCTCTGGAGAAATTGAGGGTTCTATCATGTTTCCTCAGTGGCAACCCACTTAAAGGAGGCCTCATGTAACATTTCAGGAATAAGATGATCATAGTATGGATCCAAACCTGCTGATGTAGCTGTAACAGGACAATAATGATGAAGAACACCAGTTGCTGGAAGAAATCCTTTTGGAACATTTTCAGCATAAATTCGGGCTTCAAAAGCATGACCTGGCATCAAACCAACAAACATTAGCATCTACGAATTCTCCCATATGTTTTAGGGTTTAACATTAACTTAAAACTCCTATATTTGTTTCCAGTAATAAGAGTTTCCTGCAGCAGTTTACTTCAGAGAACATTTTTCACGAATGAATTCCACTGATAATTATATTAAGCTCATAGTGTGCTAAGTCCAAGTTTGAAATGGGAAATTTTCCCGAACCATGTCCATGCTTTGACTACATTAACAAGAAAAAGAAATTTATGTTATAATGAAACACAGTTTCTTTCTATGGGTTAAGGGGTTGTTTGGTTGCTGCTTAGAGTTGTACATGTATTAGTAATGCAGGGGATAGAGATTAGCTATGAGGGAATATATGTATTATTTATGTAGAATAGTAGATAGAATAACTAATATATGGATAACTAAACCCTGCATAAAAGGGAGAGCTCCTAAGGAGGGGTAAAAGAAACCTCATTTGCTTGCTAGTTAGAGTTGTACATGTATTAGTAACACAGGGATAGAGATTAGTTATGAGGAAATTTATGTATTATTTTATGCAGGTTCTATTTTTACCCCTTCCTAGGAGCTTCCCTTTTATGCAGGTGTTTAGTTATTCATATGTTAGTTATCCTATCTTCTACCCTGCATAAATAATACATAGGTTCCCTCATAACTTATACATGTATTAGTTATGTGAGTTTGTAAATAGGTAACCAAACACCGTACTTGGTGTGCTGAATTTTATACACAGCAACTAAAATGCTACCAAACATGGTACTAGTTATGTTGGTTTTAATACATGAATAATTCACTTCCTAACCAACAACCAAGCGAAGTACTCGATTTGGATTGTGTTGTTGAAGACTATAGAAATGTCAATACCACCAAAAAGTTATGCTTTTCATTGAGCATTACTGGATCTAGTTATGCTACAAAGATGATATTATGTTAATCAAGATTCAAGGCATCACTTCCAAATAAATGGTTCTCAATTTCAGATAAGCCTTTGAGTCACAGTCGATATTAAGACATTAAAGTAAGTTTCTGTTTTACCTTATTTGAAAAAGAACAGGCATATCAGTTAAACTTATGTGCAAGTGATTGTTCTACTGATTCAAGTATTTATCTCTTTTTTAAGATAAGAAATATCACAAAAGACCCATGTTGTGCAAAAAGAAGTATAGTACAATATGTGCATATGACTCTGCTCAAGTCATCCATCACTTTCCACGAAGTCTGACCGGCTATCCTACAACATGTTATCATCTCTTTACACCAAAAATACAAGTGAAATAGAACATATTTTCTACTCCATTCTCACTATTATATGAGACAACCTCCAATATTAACTTAAGGGCGATGTCAACAAAACTTTTAAGCTACAGTATGTAATGGAACTAAATTTCTTCAAGTCTAAGCAATTTTCAACTTTACCATCCAGGGACCACAAAATCCTAAGCAAATTTTACATTCCAGGGAAGTAAAAGGAATATTATATATTAAGAATTGTTCTATCGAATCGTATGCAGTATTGGTATATCTAGGTAAATAACTCTAGCTTCGTCCAGCAGTTCCTACTAAGCAAGCACTTTGCATATATCTATAGAGAACAGTAAAGAAAGCTAACCAGTGTAAACTCAAACCTGAAAATGGCACCTCTGACTGAGTCAAGGGAAGAGGCTCCCCATTTGCAACACGTATTTGCCACTCTACAAGATCTTGACCAACAATCATCTCTGTAACTGGATGCTCGACCTGACAGAAATTGATTATATCCTATGATCTACTGCTACAAGAAGGGAAGGGTATAGACAAATCAAAAGTACCTGAAGACGGGTGTTCATCTCCATAAAATGAAATTGTCCAGATTGTGTATCAACTATAAACTCAACAGTTCCTGAACTGTGGTAATTGACTGCCTTCAAACATAATGGAGGAGCTGTCAGGTCAGGAGTAGCAATTGAGAACAATACTGAAAAAAGATTTCAACAGACAGCAGACAGCACTAGGGAACAGATCATAATATGAAAGGGTTTTCCACAGAACATTTCTTCCAAACAGAAGTATAGTGATACTAATTGATCAAGAACTGACTTTATCATAACAATATATGTATAGGAACTGAATACTACAATCACACTTCACACAAGAGCGAGTGAGAGGGGAGGGGGGAATATATCAATATACGATAAGAGAGAGAAAATGGAGATATTTGTTTTATTGGTCATCTAATGGCAATGTGGTAGAATGCTTTTCAAACTCAAATCTCCTAGCAAAAAAAAAAAAAAAAAACGAAATTATTTAGCATAAAAGGAGATAAACTAATTACTAATCAAAGATGCAGGTTAACCTCAGCAGTCAAATAGGGCTCTTAATTCACTACTATCTATATCAAGCTTCATCCTTGTTTTATACAAGAACTGGAACTATCATAAAACACTATGCTGAGCTAGAATTAATCCCATCCCCTAGTGCAGGTATAAGCTTTAACAGTCTGAACTTCAAGTCAATAAAGCCAACGACCATTTTTTCCCTGCTAGTCGTAGAATACGTTGCTTTATTTGTAAAACAAGGAATTATCTGCACATGGATCTCCACCCAACAACTTTATCCCTCCTGCTCTTCAGAAAGGAAAATACACACAAAAGTGCCCTTCGTCTGTTACTGCCTAAACATACCCTCTGCCTTCTGCTACCAACTGTATGCACCCAGTTTGGTAATATTACCTCCTAGCTTTAAATTGTCCAAATGCTGCCCCTCCAGAAGTTTACACTTTTCCACTTCTCCTTTGTGACGCGATACTATTTCTTGCATTAATCAGACATACGAACACAATTACAGATATTTATTCCAAAGATATCTTCACTTGAGTTTTTCTGAGAAGGAATAGTGTGGTTAAGACATACACAAAAAGGCTATCTACGGATTGCAACCTCAAGGTGCTTCATCTCCTAAGGCTTGGTATGAAGCACTCACCGATTCTTTGATTCAAATGGGGTTCCAGATGGCTGAGTCTATAGGAGCCTCCGAAACTGATGGCAACGAGTATAGGAGTGTGCTTGATTAGCTTTAGTACCTTCTGTTTACCAGACCTAACATCATATATTCAGTATACATGCTTGCTCAGTTCAACACCTCACTTTCTATGGTTTACTAGACGGCAATTCGTAAACTTCAATATCTAAAAGAAACATCAAGTATAGTATTCATACTTCCCACAACAATTGCTTGCGCTCTATGACTATGTAGATGTTGATTGGGCAGGTGATATCAATGATAGCCACTTGATCTCATTGTTGTTAAATACGCATGTAAGCCCTGAAGCGAGCTCAAAATGTGTTGAGTGTTTCGCCTCACTTAATGTGCAATTCAGTATCGCATCAAGGCTCTAAGACATACTTTTCCTTGCCAATGAGCGAATCCGGAAGATGCGACGATAAACAATTGATATTTCACTTTATCATAAAAAAAAATAGTTTCTTTGTCCATAAATTTTTCATTCATGCTAATAATTATTAGTCTTTGACTAATATACATATTTGTATTTTTTTTTTCTCCATTTGAGCCTATTTTCATTAAAGCCCACACTTCATTTGCGCTTTGTGCTTAAAACCCCAATACACCTTGGAGCTTTATTGCACTTTTTGCTTTTGATAACATTGCTTGATCTCTGATTACATTTTTTATCGAGGCACAACGCCTATTTCCTAGTGTTCTAGTAAGAAACTATTACTACTGCTCCTCCTCCACTGAGGCTGAGTATCGTCTGGTAGCTTCTGCAATGTCTTAAATGAACTGGATCACCGACTTGCTCAAGGATCTTCTTGTGCTGCTCTCTGCTCCTATAGTACTTAGTAATAACCCTTGGGGTCACGTACATTCCAAATCTAGTACATCATACCAAAATGAAGCACCTTGAGGTTGATCTTCACTTTGTTCGCAACCAAGTACACAATGACCTAATCCGAGTATTGCTTGTCCACTCCACTGAAAAACTTATAGATCCACTCACCAAACCATTGTCCAAGCCCACCTTCTAGCGCATGGTTCCTAAGTTAGGTGGTGTCTCTTCACAAGTTCACACCTAACTTGAGGGGGGTATAGTAGTGTATTTACTACTCATCGCTTGTACATTAGGATGAATCCACTACTCAGTACTTGTTGTGCATTAGGATGAGTCCTCTTTAGTTATTTTAGGCTTTAATTTCCTATTCACAATATTTCATCATTCAGTTAATTTTTTTCCATATTGCTTATCTGCTCCTAGCTTCTAGGAGTTAGCTTAGCACAACTTGTTTCATTTCCTTTATATATCTAAGAGTTGTGCTAAACTCTTAGAGCTCATTATATATACACATTTTTTCATTCTACTTCTCTACAATTATAATTGTTTGCCTCCTTGTTTGGCCTTGGGGAATCGTCACCTCATGAGCTAACTTTTGGGTTGAATTAGACCAAGGTTCATTTCCTCGCTGTCATGTTAAAAGTAACTGATGAGACTCGTATACATGCATTACATGATAAATGCTTTATGATAGTTAAAGAAGAGCACACATTTTTCGGGATTTCAGATAATCTGTCTCCGACAAGAAAAAGTAAAGGTATTTAAAACCTAACCACCAATAAACTTGACAATTTCGAGTAGACTATCTAATCTAAAAACAGACAAATTCATCTGACCTTAGCTGCAGATACAGCTGCTTGACCCAGATGGGAACGGAAGTCAGAGCTCACGTTAGGCTGCGGATAACAAAGTTTTGTCAACCTTTTAAGACACTTCAAGAGAAATATAAAAAATAGAATAAAAAAGTCTTACAGCTGGAGCTTCTTCTATTATCTTCTGGTGTCTTCTCTGCACACTACAATCTCTCTCATAGAGATGTATTATATTGCCTTGTTTATCCCCAAATATCTAACAAATTAAATGAAAGCAAACTAGAATTATATTTATTAAGTATGAAAAGGGGCAAGGCAGGAAAATACAACTACTACAACTAATATGTCTCAATCTCAAGCTAGTTAGGGGGATTTTTCTAATTCATTCTTTCCCCAACTATTTAAGGTTAGCTATTAATCTAACTAGCAAGAAAATAAAAAATGGAAAGGACCAAGCAGTCAATCAAAACATAACAAGAGCTACCTGGACTTCTATGTGTCTTGGTTTAGTAATATATTTCTCCAGTAGGATTGTACTTATACCAAATGATGCAGCTGCCTCACGTTGGGCCCCCAAGAATGAGTCCGCAAATTCATTTGGACTCTGAACAATCCTCATACCCTGAAACAAAACAAGTAAGCAGACATTATTTTCTTTTACTATAGAACATGATAAACAAGAGCATGTCTTCAGATATACTTGAGCTATCCTGTTGCCATTATAAGATTTCTTCTTATAGTGAAATCTTTAATAGAAATGGCCATACACAATAGGATTAAATTGCAAAATTTGTAAGCTAGAAGTTAAGTTTGTTTTCCTACAGCAAAATAAGTAGTACGTTAAGAGAAGGCAGACCTTCCCTCCACCTCCATGGGTTGGCTTAATTAAAATAGGATACCCAATCTTGTCTGCTTCCAACTTCATATAGTCAATATCTTGCTCATCACCATGATATCCAGGCACAAGTGGAACCCCAGCTGCACCCATTATTCTCTTTGAAGCACTGATGGAAATATCCAGAGAAAGAAAAGAAATAAGCATGAATTGTCAGCATCCAATTGCAGCAACATAATGCTAAATTAGAACTTCACTGAAAGGCTAGCACTTGGCAATCAAACTGCATAAGAATGTGGTGCAATGTGACAGATCATTTCATAGAACTGCACGCCAGAAACGCTAGTAGGTCGATGCAATGTGATTTAATGTTTGCATATAGACACTCTCTAAGCCATTGCTTAATCAATATGGGAGAAGCTGAAAATATAATTCACAGAGGTGATATAGGACTAACATTTTAAGTCCGGCATGAATTATTGCCATGTTCCATGTTAGTCGCACACAGGACCTTTGCAAATGTAGAGCTTAGCCCCATGAAACACAGTTGAGGCTAAAATCAACTTTAAAAATCAATTGCTATGAATAGACAACAACTAAGGCTTGCTGCTACGCATAAATCAACATCCCCATCTCGCACAAACACTAACAGCAATCATATTAATCTCAATGTCACAGTCAGCAGTTTTTAAATAGCCAAAATGCATGCAGTAGATGCAAATTACTGTCTGGTGCAAACAGTTAATACCCATTTATTCAAGTATTAATGCAGCCGGTTTACATCGATGAGATCCTAAATTTAAATCAACCACATTTACACAAAAGTGGGAATTAATGAGATGAAACATGATTGTCCATGCTCAAAGGAGGGAAAAACTGAAAATTCATAAACAAAAGAAATGAGAAGAACAAACATGGAGCTTCCCTTCTTCCCATTACAATAGACTTACAACCTAACTCTTTCTCCTGCTGAAATCGAAAAAGGGTATGAGCAACTTCCTGAGATGATTCATAATCCTAATTCAAAGTTATGCCTTTTTTTAATCTCCCTCGCAAATTAGAACTAGCCATTTGAATGATTCAACTGTTGTAGACTAAATCAACTTGATAAAAAACACAAGCGGAATACATATGCATAACATGATAGCAAGTGGAATGGAAATGATCTCTACCTTTTATCACCCATGTCACGGATTGCAGATGCAGGAGGTCCAATAAATAAGAGATTCTCATTTTCACAAAGTTGAGCAAAATCAGCACTTTCAGATAAGAATCCATAACCTGGGTGGATAGCCTAATTATAAAATAAACAAAATATAAACAAGAGATCCTCTCTGAATGTTTACATGTTGGCAATCATTTAATCAGCAAAACTTTATTTTAAAATGTGACAAATCTAAACGTGAATCATGGAATTATCACGAGTCGAACAAGGAAAAGTAAAAGTTCACACATTTCATAGAAACGAGTATGTTCATTGGAATATTGGATTAACAATTTTTTTTTTTTGGAGTTCATGTCAAGTGGCAAGAAAGGCCGTGTTTTCTTCTTAAGAAATAAGATATTTGAGGATGCACCATAGCATCACTAAGTCTAGCATCTAGTCCCATTAAACTATGCATTAAGACATAGCTGGATCTGATGCACTTACTGAGTAGTGTGCAATGTAGTGCACCTGTCAAATAATTTCATATGTTGGATAGCTAGGTATAAGAGAATCATGGAATTGTATCTTATATCTCCTTTAAAGAAAAAGTAAAGTCAGTTATTTCTAGAGATGTATACCGATTTTTTTTAATAACTGTGTTATCCATGTCAACTTGTGCACACCTCCACTAATTCCACATATACCTACCACCTCCCACAAGCAACAGATAATAGGTAACTTTGTTGCTAGGATGTACATTGCTAAATACAACAATGACTTGAAACACATATCTCTACCATTAAAGGTAAAATGATAAGCATTGCTTTCACATCCAACTTTTAAACCATAACAGTGCCCAAAAGTTAAAAAACAAGTATCTATATTACACACACTAAAATCATGTTTGATATAACTAATGTATCAAAGTTCTTGCTTGAAGAATACAGTTCTGACTAAATGATATAACTACTGTCACAAAGTTCTTGCTTGAAGAATACAGTTCTGAGACAACTGAAAAGAAGAGATGGAAAGAGCAAGGCCCAGAGACACACTAAAATCATGTTTGATCAAAAGCTATACTGAAAAATGCTTCTGTCCTAGCTATAATATTGTTTTTCAATCACCCAAAAGATTATCATTACTTATATTGACATATGCCTAGAATTGCATTTCTGAGTTTTAACCATGAATTTCACTGGTATAAACTAGTCAAACATGATTAAAATATTCATTTTCTCTTCTTTCCTTTTTTCATTTTGGAATTTTCCTTTTTTTCCTTTTTCGGTGGGAGGAGAGGGTGAGTCCATTGGTCAACTACATAATGCACTCCTGCTCAAGTAAGACTTATTGGACTAGAATTTTTTACAAATGAATGAGACAATAGATAATGGTAGTGCAATTGAAATATTACATATTGTTGTCATATAACAGACCTATATATACATATAAAATCATTGCAAAATTAAAAGTAAATATTTGCACAAATGATGACTCTAGTGTCTTAACATATACAGAACACAGTCCACAGAACCCATTAATATTAGCGAGAACACGGTATAATTACTCCCTCTCTATCAACTTATGTGGCATCATATAAATCTCACGAGTAAACCAAGTTTCTCTTTGACCATAACTTTTTTATATATCTTTTAAAGTATTAATCGTGATGATCTATTTTACATAGTTTTCATATATATAAATATTATTTCAGAAGATTTAAAGCTTCCGTGTCCAAATTCATGATCAAAGTTTAGAACTTTGAATTTCAAAGTTCCAACTGTACCACACAAACTGATCACACACTTCACATTTCAATTAGAAGCCAATGAAAGTGTCCAAAAATACTCAATCAATTCATTACATAATCGAGTAAGAGAATCAAAAGAGCATTCGCATATACCTGAGCGCCAGATTTATTAGCAACGTCAATAATAGCAGAAGAATTCAAATAGCTCAAACGAGCAGGAGGAGGACCGATACGAAAAGCCTCATCAGCGGACTTCACATGTAAACTCTCGCTATCCGCATCACTGTAAACTGCAACAGTACGAATCCCTAATCTCTTAGCAGTTTTAATAATTCTACAAGCAATCTCGCCTCTATTAGCTATGAGTATTTTCTCAATTCGTTGACTATTCAAACTCTTTATCGCCGGCGTCGTGGAGTATAGCGATGATTGATGAGAAATGTAGGGTTTTGTGAGAATTTTTCGCCGGAGTATGAGCGCAATCATCGACATTGTTATGAAGAGTAATGGTTAACTTGCCTAAAGAAAAATGAAGGTGAAAGAGAATTTAAAGATGAATTTTATTTTTTAACTAATTTAAGAAGGAGAGTTAATCCAATATGACGTGGAGATGTTGTGGCGACTGCCGTGCTCGTTTTAAATTCAGAGTACTGGCGAATAGCGATAAGATCATTTGAAAACGACATTTATTCTTTAATATATTAATAATTTAAAATGATATTTATAAAATTATTGAGTACTTATATAAGATATATCAAATCAAACATATAAACATAGACAAAGTACTCGGGTTATATTTGCTTTTGTATTCTCAAGAAAGTATTATAAATATATCTCATCATATTATCATCCACCTTTAGGGTTATATTTATACTTTGGCTATCATGCTTAAATTTTATATGTGCAATCGTTTCTATACAAACAAACATTAAAAAAATTGTATACGTTCTCTTTCACATTAGATAACGATTATATTAAGTAGGTGTTTGGTCATGCTATATTATATAACGATATGATATTGTGAAATGGAATCAGCTGGACATGCGATTTTACGTTGATTTCATCTCATGAGATGTGATTTTATATTCTCCAAAAAACAAAAATGATGATATGGAATTATATGGGAATTTCATATCATGATTTGAGATATTATAATACAAAAATTGATATACTAGTGTATATTTTTTTAAAACAACCCCACATTTGTATCTACTAACCATTTATTTCATATGTAAATAAAATTTATAATCACATCATTACTTTTAAAAATTTATTATTCTCACCGACATAAAATTTAGGCATAATATATAAATATGCCCTTTAACTTGGCCTCATTTCACATTTATATCCCTTCAACTTTGAGTGTGCGCAAGTAAACACTTAAACTTGTATAAAGTTGAACAAGTATACACATGAGTCCTATGTGACATAATACACATAGGACACTATGTAGGACGCAAATTTGCATGTAGGATGCCACGTAGAATTTGTGTGTCTATTTGTTTAATTTTATACAAGTTTGAGTGTCTACTTGTGCATACTCAAAGTTGGAGTGCATAAATGTAAAATGAGGTAAAGTTAACGGGCATATTTATGTATTATGCCTAAAATTTATTATTCTCACCAACATATAGTCATTTTAACTCATATCAATCGATTATTGAGTAATAATTAATTTATTACTTCTATTGTTTAGTATTTATTACAACTATAGTTATATCTATTTGAACATGGAATGAAAGATTTTCTCTTCATTTACTATAATAAATTGATATGAAAATTAGGTTGGATAGACTTAAATGCATAATTATTTATACTCAATCATAAAATCTTGAAGAGCGCGTGTAAGGTGTTCTTTTCATTTACTTTAATATATTGATGAAGTGAAATTTAGGTTAGATAGGCTTAATTTATGCTCAACAATAAAATTTTGAACATGTAGTGAAAGGTGTTATCTTATTTACTCTAATAAATTGATGTAATGAAAGTTAGGTTGGTATGCTTAGTTGGTAGACTTAAATGTATAATTATTTATGCTCAACCAACTTTGAAGAGCCAAATAATTTTTAAAAAATTACTTGATGAGATAGTTCTATGTATAAAACAATCCATAATTATATTCATTTGAACAACAAAGCAGATGAAATTGACCTAAAAGTTTTCTATCATTTTCAAAGTTAGGTAAATATTCTCTACTCTTTCAATTTTTAATTTGTATGACTAGATTTATAGTTTTTTTCAAATTGGTTAATTAGATTTAGGAATAAAGACAAATTTCCTATGCTCTCATTTACTGCAATTCATTTTGATATAGTTTTTCGAAATTAAAATACAATGCATATAACTTAAAGATGATTTTGAAATTTTAGATGAAAATTCAGTAATTGCATCTTCACCGATTAACGAGATAAACATAAGCTAAAATTTTAATTAATATTGTGATGTTCATGTGAAATAAGTTTTTTCAATTTTATGTAAATCAAAGTGAGTATAGCAAATATAATTTTTTATCATATTATTATTATATTGTAAAAACGTAAAAGAATGAATAGACCTCGGAGTTCAAATGTTGAAAACTGATCAGAAGAGGACATATCAGCCCTCATTAAGGTTTTACATGACGGTGCAAGAAAATATATGTTTGATGGTTTTACAATCAACGGTCCACGTCGGAATGTAACCATCCATGAGTTTTGAACTAAAACTGGCAAGCAAGACTATTATGATGAAAATCGCATTAAGACGAAATGTAAGCATTAAAGAAAGATCTAAAGAATTTCAAGAACTTATTTCAGTCTTGTTCCGAATATGGTTGGGATTCTGAAACAAATACAATCACTTGTCCTCTACATTTGGGGTAAGGTTGTTTGATTAGTATTGTGTATTTTGTTTTTCATGATATGACCTTTCATAAAATGTGACATTTTTCTGAAAAAGGAAAAAAAGGTATTAACATTTTCAAGTTCAAACTTAAAGGACCTGATCACTATGAAATATTGGATGAGATTTTTGAAAAATTAATTGCGACAGATAACCATGTTGTCTACAGTACAATGCATGTTTCACAACAAACAAAAGATTAACCTTTCAAAGTGAAGGACAACATATTTTCTTGTGACAACAATTCTGTCAATACTGAAAACATATATCAGCCTATAAGTGTGAATGTCGACAACGACGATGATCATGAAAAGCAGATTGCGTGTGATGAATCTATTCCAACTGATGGTATCACATATTCTCGCCGTAAAAAATAGACCTAAACAACTGAAGGTATATTTAATGATTTGAAGGAACAGTTGAAGTGGAAGAGATGAAGAGGAAGCAAAAGAAAAAGAGAAACGAAAACGAGAACGAGAAAAAGCATAATCGTCAACACATAATGAAATTAATATCTACTCTGAGCAAGTTGTGATTATTCAACTGTAAAATCTCATGACTAAGAATGATATTGATAAAAGACAATTTTCATTGACGGTGCCACACTTTCTTAATCTTAGTATTCACAAAATGTTCGTTCACATGACTGAAGAATATCAAGTCCGATGAATTGAGGAATTGAAAAAAAATTGATCAATTAGATATTTTAATAATTAAGTAGTCAAGTGGATCAGTTATAATATTTTTAATTAAATTTTATTAAAAGTGTTTTGACTCAAATTTGTGGGATCCAATGATTTGGTTCAGTAGTTAAAATATAGTAACTTTTTAAAATTTCGTTATTCGATAATATTTAACTATTTATTTTTCTTGTAAATAATTAGAAGTTAGTGATGTTTGTTAATTTTTATCTTAGTACATTTAACTTCTAAGTTAATATTTACTCACTAATGTATGTTTTTTTTTTTTTACTTTAAAGGTTATTTGAAAGAATAATTGAAAGATATGAGTGTATTAGTGCTGGTGAGTCTGATAGAAATATTGAGAAAGTTATTTTCTACGTTGCAACAGTTAAACATATCAAACAAGTCAGACGAGAACATAGGTTGTTATGTCGAACACAACAAAATACATTTTGGCCTGGTATGGTATGGATCAATGAACTTCTTTGTGGACATCACATACGTATATATGAATCTATGCGTTTTTATCCTGAAACATTTTGTCAGCTTGTTAGTTTGATCAAACAAAATAACTTGCTGTAAATTGAGCATCGGACCACGTGGTTCAAATTGAGGAGGCTTCGGATACTTTTCTAATCATCATTGCACGAAATGATAGCCAACGCTCGAGAAGTGAAACTTTTCAACATTCACTTGAAACAATTAATCGGCATGTTTAAATAGTTGCCGACGCAACTAGCAAGATGACACCAAAATTTATACAACAAAAAAATATGACAGATGTACAGTTCAAAATTCGACATATACTCAATTTTGATCTTGATTTAAGGTAAAATTTCAAATATATTAATAAATTTATTTTATGGCCTTAATAAGTGGACATTTATATTTTATGTGTAAGTTATTAGTATTTAGTTACATATTTTCTATCAATTTGTTTAAAGAGATAATATTTATTTTACGACTTTGCATTATCTTGAAAGCACTATTTTTATTACTCTTACAACATTATTATTATGAAGTGCATTCTATAATGCTTCTAATTTATTTTATGTTCACTAAATCAATATTGATAGGGAGGGTTTCTAAAGCGGTTCAACAAGCATATCGTAATCGCAAAAAAAAATATCACAAAATGACTTATATGCTTGTGATTTTGATATGCGATTTACATTTGTTGCTACTGGTTGGAGAGGTACTGCACATGATAGTAAAGTACTTAAGAATGCACTTGTTGAACCAACGTCATAATTTATTTTCGCCATATGATAACTTTAAATTACATCCTTAAAATAAATATTATTTATTTACCTAAACTTATCTCATTTACGTCACATATGCTTTTGGTAATTCTTTAAAAAAATGTTTGTTATTAGATAAATGTTATGTTGTTGATGCTGATTTCTGAAACACAAAAGAATTTTTAGCTCCACACAAAGGAACTATGCTATCATTTGCAAGATTACCGAGGAAGTGAACGAGAGCCTCAAAATGCCAAGAACTGTTTAATTATAGGCATTCCTCTTTGCGTAATATGATTGAACAGACTTTTGAAGCTTGAAAACAATAGATTTAGAATACTGAAACAAGGCATGAACCATTATGTTATTGCCTTCTTGAGGTTCATTTGGTCATGCGATATCATATCACGATATGGTATCGTGAGATGGTATCATGAGATGAAATTGAAGTTTTGTTTAGACATGCGATATGAAATTTTTGTGTTGTATATGTTCTCATAAACATAAAACTCTCATAAGTTGTAAAACTATTAAAATAGCCCCAATTATTTATTCAATCTTATCAAATAAATAAAATTTATAAAATCGCATAATAAATTATTAGAAAGTTAGTTGTTCTCCAATTAAGTAATTGTTTCATCTAACTTTAATTTCATTTTTAAAAAAATTGAACATAAATTATAGTGTACTAGTCTTTAATATAATCCTCCCACCTATTACGGATTATTTCATCACGTTAAACTTGCATTTCTCGATCATGTGGCCGAGAAGACGAACCAACATTGTTATTTTTAGTCATTTGTTGGTCAATATCATCCACAACTATATTTTCATGCTCATAGACCATAAATATTTTATCAGTACTTTGGTATTCTCGCAAATAATTATGCAACACTGCACAAGTTATGACAATATTTACTTGTGTACCAATAACTAGGGGTGTGTATCGATCGATTCGATTTTATGTATTATTGGTTCGATTTATCAGTTTTTTATTTTTAAATATGCTAACTCAATAACAAACCAATAAGATATTTTTTATCAATTTATCAGTTTTTGATCATTATCGGTTTGATTTTCGGTTTACCCAATAAAAAAATGTCCGTAAAATATTATATGTTTTCTCATTGCTCTAAATGATTTGATATGTTAAAACAAGAAAGATAATGAGAAATTGCATCAATAAGCGAAAATATAGCATGAAGACTATAATTACATGTTACCACCAAAACATAGTATGAAATTTTTTATGTTAATCAAATTACGGGCTTTTACAAACTTGTAAATGCTACAACCTACAATTACTAAAACTAAAATAAATAGTCCAGCAAGACTAAAACTAAAACTAAAATCAAATAGCTATAATTGTGAACCATTTACTTTAATCTTTAGGCTTTGAGTAAACATTAAAAACTAGTAAAGCGACCTAGTGTGAAGTTGGTAGACTACTAATAATTTGATATAGTTATAGTGTCTAATTATATATTAAATTAGAGATAAATGTCAAAAACACACCTAAACTATACTTTTTTTTTTTATTTTCATACCTAAACTATTGAGAGTGTGAGTTTCATACCTAAACTATCAATTTTTAGTTTGAGAAACAAACCTCTCTCTTTTGTATCACTCTAATCATGGTGTGTGTAATACACTCTCTTTTTTATTTTAAAAAATTGTCACATCACACTCTATATGGACAAAATAATAAAAAAATAAAAATTATTAGTATTGGTTGAAATTAAAAATTAAAATTAAAAAAATATTATCCAAAAAATTAATTTATTTTATAAAATAAAATGTAATATATTTTTCTTACCCCACTCCATCACTTCCTCTCACCGCCCTCACCCTGCAAGCCATTTTAGTTTTTTTCTGTTTAAATTTCTTTTATAAAAATATTTTTTTTACTTCATCCTCCCCCCCCCCTCCCCCTCAAATACTAATTTAGATATTATTTTCATTTTTAAAAAAAATATTCTACGCACCTCACCTAACCCTCTGCTTTCAATTTTTTTTTTCATTTTGTGTTAATATATACAAATCGAAAATATTTTTTACTTGCCGCCACGATACTTTTTTTTTCATTTAATTATGTTATATTCGTACACTAGTATATATTTTTTTCTAAAAATATATGTACGTACATATCTAACGCAAAATAAAAAAAATATAAATATAAAAATAAAAATTAGGAGTAGAGGGTAAAATCGGATGCGCTAGAATTTTTAATTTTTTTAAAATAAAATAATATCTATTTTATTTTATTTTTGGGAGAAGGAGAAGGGGGGTGAGTATAAATTTTTTAAAAATATTTTCTAAAAGATTTTTTTTTTGAAAAAGGATGGAGGATTGTCGGGGGTACGTGGAGGAGGTAGTGGAGTGGGGTAAAAATAATAATTTAAATTTTAATCTTAAAAAAATATTTTTTAATGAATTGTAATACTTTAATCTTTAATTTTTAATTAATATTAATAGTTTATTATTTAATTTTTGTCAAGGTGAAATATTTTATTCTTGTGGAATGTCATGAGTCAAGGTTTTTTCAAATAAAAGAGAGAGCGCATTACACTCACCACCAAGGTGTGTTTCTCAAACTAAAAAGTGATAATTTAGGTATGAAACTCACACTCTCAATAATTTGGGTATGAAACTCAAAAAAAGAGAATAGTTTAGGTGTTTTTTACCCTTATCTCATTAAATTATTAATATTTAATAATTAGGAAGAGTAAAATAAAAAATTATTACCGTCTTATTGAATTATCGATTTACCCCATAATGCAATAGTAAAAAATTGATACCGAACCAATGACCCAATAAATTTTTTCTATCAACCCATTAAAAAATTAGCAATAACCCAATAACATTTTTTTCAATTCGATTTTTACACACCCCTACTCCTATAGTGTGACAAGTCTATAGTGGAAACTATTGTTCAAGAGGAGGTATAACAATCATGCATACGCGGATAACTTCATTAAGAGGTTGTTTGGTACAAAAATTAATAAGGGAGAGATTAGTAACACAATGATAGTAATGCAGTAATTTAGTGCATGTATTAGTAACACATGATTTATTTTTTATCAATTGTTTGGTTCATTATTTCCACCTCATTTTGTGTTTGGACTAAAATTCTACATACAAAAAACTTCTTTCTAATTATATCCTCGAATTATTATGAATTTTTCTATTTTATTTTTGTCAACTGCAACCATATTTATCACTTTCTTCATTATAACAATATCCACGACATTAATAATCACCGTTGTTACCACATCGATCACTACTAACACCATTGCGGCCAATGCCTATTCCGAATCACCGCACCTTTCATACCATCATCAACTACTCCATTTTGCTCGGTCAACATCACCAGCATTGCCAACTACTAACATCAACAGTCATTACCATCACTATTAACTATTACATCGTGTAAATCACTACAATACAACTTTCTTCCCTATCAGAATTTTACTATCACCATTACTAGTAACTAGCACTTATCATCAACCATCTTTATCATCAACAACAGGCATAGTCATTTTTTTAATCATCAAATAATTATTTTATTTTATTAAATTTACATTTTATCTAATATCTGATTTTTTTTGTTGAAATTGTATATTTATTATATTTAAAAATATATAAATTATGTATATTTAAATATTCAAAAATAGACAATTTTAATCATTTAGTACTAAAATCTAAATATAATATTTTAATTGCTCAAATATACATTTAAATTCAGACATTTTAATTTAATAAAAATAAATAAAATCTTAAATTTTGCAAGATTTCAACCACCCCTTTGTTCTTGTTCACAAAGCATTTATTTCCCCCTCATACATGGCAGGAAAAGTGTACTTTACGCGTGATATAAGCCTAACACATTACCAGTTCTTACCTACCTTTTCAATTTGTCTTCGACTTAAAAATACAAAATTCATCTTACCTAACTTTATAAAAATACGATGGAATAGTAAATACTTATTTATTTTTAATTATGTTTTAGATTTTCTGTCAAATATGAATTTGAGTCCATTGAATATAATGTAGAATTAAATTAATTGAGCTCCGAAATAAATAACTTTAATGAAAGTGTCAGTTTAGTATTGAAACAATTAAATAAAATATAATATCCATATGGTACAATTAGTTATTTTAATATTAACCTCGTATATCACAATTATTATACACTAGTTAGAACCAAAGATACCATAGGATAATAAGAAAAAATAAGATGAGAATTTTGTCGGTTTCACCCTTTGTTGGTTGTGTTTTCTTGTTACTTTATTTAAGTATATACTTTGTTTTCGTTCTTATATGTTTTTTTTTTTTTTGTACTTGGAAAAATGGAATATGTTGAATATTTTATTTTATCTTATAAAAAGAAACCAAAAAGGTTAGTTTGCTCCACAAAATAAGTTGTTTCGTAAAGAAAAATAAAAGTTGTTACTCCTTTCATTTCAAAAATAATATTCCTATTTCTTTTTTAGTTTGCTTAAAAAAGAATGACCTCTTTTCTTTTTTGGCAACACTTTAACTTTAACTTTCCACGTGACATGTTTAAGACCACAAGATTAAAGATATTTTGATACATTTAACATAACGTAATTTAGAACCATAAGATTAAAAAGTTATTTATTTTCTTAAACTCCGTTCCAAGTCAAACTAGATCATCCTTTTTAAAACGGAGAGAATACTTTCTTAATTGACCTAGTTTCTTTTTTATTTCTTTCTAAGAATATGATATGTTATCAAATAAATCAATTTACTTTACGCTTTTCATTTTAATTTTAAATACTAAGAAACTTCATTATATCACTAATGATTTTTCTTTTATATTCAATTAAATATAATTTAGTTAAGGTCACAAGTTTTAAAATGGTATAGTCACATACAAACTATATAATATTTTAAAACATTATTTTTAAATCTCTTTTATCTGAAATATTATATTGTTTCAAGTTATGTCTATATATTAAAATAAAAAGAGAATCATATATCTAAAAAAAAAGTCCATCAAATAATTTCTTCTAAATTTAAGTCATTGGAACAAAACATGAGGTTCATTGAAATGCTTTCGTTTTTCTTGGATTAATAATTTTACTTTTTGAAAATGATATGCCTTTTAATTTCAATAAAAATTCACCTATTATTTTGTGTATAATTGTACTTACGTGTGAAAACTAAACTGAACCTCATTTAACATCAAACACCAAACTTCATTTTCAAAGTTAATTAAAATTGACCAAATATAAATTCTAGTCATCTATTTTTCCCTTTATTTAGACTTGTTTCTGTTCAAAACGATAACATGAATGTCAATTAGGGAGGCAAAAATTGAATCGATCAATATATTAAATTAAAAAAAATGTTATGAAGTTAACATGCTTATAATGGTTTTATAAAATAATACATCTACTTCACGTCAAAAATTTCATATCATGTTTTGGTTATAACATGTAATTGTAGGCTTCGTACTACATCTTACTGATGCAATTTCTCGTTATATATTTCTTGTTTCACTATATCAAAACATTTTCAAACTGATATGTTTGTCTCACTGTATCAACCCAAATTGTTAAGTAAATCATATACTTATTTCATGAGCATTTTTTTATTGAATAAACTGAAAATCAAACTGTTAATAATGATAAATAATATCTTATTAACTTAGCATATTTCAAAAATCAAAAATCGAATCGAAACAACCATGCTAGCGTGAAGCACACATCTAAATGTCTTTTTTAAATGAAAAAAATTATTCCTAAGTCCTAATTCTAAGTATTGAGACATTTCGGATCTTCCCAATTTATTACTCCATCTCTTCAAGTCTTTTCCCCATTATATCAACTACTACATCCCCAACCAATTGAGATTTCTCGCCGGTGAACTATCACGCCGAATTTGCATTGACTTCTCTTCGTCTCCGGCACTGTTTTTACGAGAATCCATGGGTACTTCCGACGTTAATGCCAACTCCTCTTCCCTCGTCAAAGATTTCATCCACAAATGCGGTGGCGTTGCCGTGATTGACGGCGGCTTTGCGACGGAGCTGGAACGTCATGGAGCCGACCTTAATGACCCCCTTTGGAGCGCTAAATGTCTCCTTACTGACCCTCACCTTGTCCGCGCTGTATGCTTCTTCAACCATTTGTTTAATACTCTATTATATTATACTTAGCTCAATAGATTTTGTTTTGTTAAAAAAATATTAGTTCAGTAACCTTTTTGTATTCTAATAGATTTTCACTCGTCTTGTTTCGAGTTACTGACTAGCTTATTCAATATAATGGATTTAGCGAAAGCATTATCTTTTCAAGATTAGTTCTTTAGGATGTTAGCTTTACAGCACGGTTATGTGGATAAGTTGGACCACCATATGGATTTTTTATTAGGTTTTCCTTTACTGTAGAAGCCTGAGGGGGTTGTTGGCAGCATCTTTGTTTTGCATAATGTTTCAGAGATTTTGTCTTTTCTGGAAACTATCTCATACAAGTTGATAGAACATATTGTTAAACAAATGCAGGAGAAGTAGCTTACTTTATGAAAAACTAATCCTTTTGAGACTCTCTTTTCTTTTTTGATTCTGCATCTTCACCTGACTCGATGGGAGAGATTGATCTATTTCATACTTCTTCAAATAGCAAAGATTCAGCTTCTCTCTATCTCTCTCTGTCTTTTGGAAAGAAGAAAGATCCAGGAAAACTCAATTTTCAAAAAATTAAGTAGAGAATTAATATCTTAAAATGAGACATTTGAGTTAAACTATATTTGGCTAATGAAACAACTAGCTATGTAGTTCTGTTAACAACAATTACGCCTCAAATAATGTCTCGGGAAAACCAAGGAGGAGGTGATGGAAATACTAGTAATTCTCCTTTATCTGCTGTATCACTAAGGCAAATTCAATAAGAATGAAGGGATAATAGCTAAAAAAAGATGATGATAAAATAGAAAATAAGGCTGTAAATACTCTGCTGAATCATTAATTCTACATTATACTTCCTTATATTAAAAAAGAAAAGAAAAGAAAGGATACTTAAAACAAACTTACTCTTAATTTTTCCATTTATTCAACTTCCTTAGACCTTTTATCCATCTTTTTAAGTTTGGCAATCCCCTTCAATCATTCAGTAGACGTAATGTAAAAGCATAAAACTTCCTCCTCTTCCTGTTTTCTCATTTTTATACTCTTTTGCTTCTCTTTGCTCCATTTGTTACAAAATTGCTGTAGAAGAGTGACTTATCTCTTCTTTATAGAGGTTGAAACCTTT